>CM034155.1:164956059-166156059 GCA_019776745.2 Taxus chinensis | reverse complement strand
AAACAAACAATGAAGATTTAAATTCTTTAGGCTCTGAAATATTTCAGGACGGACCCCAAAATTGACTAAGTATGGAGGATACAACAAAAGATGCCAAGTGTCCAAATGATGCACCTCTAAAAGTTAAAACCAAAGGGGCAGGCTCAAACAAGCACCAAGCCTCCATGTGTCCAGAGCTCTAAAAGTTGCACCGGCCGTTGAAAAGTCTTCGACTCGGCGGAAGGTACCAAGTGTCAGTTCAGGACAATTCCAAAATGGGAGCCCAAGGCAGAGACTCAAACTTGTGCCAGCCCTCCATGTATCCAATGGTCAACAGAGGTCAAAAGGAGAATGGGCCTAAAATGGCTAAGTAATGAATGCAGGTGGAAGGCACCAGGTGTCCAAACAATGCACATTCAAAAGTAGGACCTTGAGCAGGTTATCAAATGAGCACGGGACTTCCATGTGTCCCAGATCCTGAAAAGGTGAGGGTGACCATTAAGAAGTACCAAGGCTCGTAGAGGTCTCCACGTGTCGTATCCGCGCTACTCCAAAGGTAAAGTCTAGGGGCAATTTCTAAATATGTAAAGCCTCCATGTGTCTTGGGTCGGATACAGTGCCTCCGCCCGTGGAAAAGACTCAGGAAGAATACAAAGGAAAAAGGGAAACCTATGGACACTGCCATGTGTCAAATGGGATCTATTCCAAGAGAAAAGGATGGAATCAAATCTCAAATGAGTGCAGAGCTGCCATGTGGACCCGATATAGACAGACACATTTAAATATTACATGCTCATGGCCCAAAAAATTCAAATGGCCATATCTTTTGACTGAGAACTCAGATTTGGGTGGGAGAAGATTTTTTGGAAACGTCTCAATGCCCTCTGTTCCTTGGAAACATAAAATATAGTTTTTTGTAGGAATTTGTGGTGAAAATTGGAAAACATCTTCCAGGCCATTAATATAGAGCCTGATTTCTCCAACTACCAAATCTTATTCGATTCGATCTGGCGTTCTTCTTCAATACACCAGATAGACAGAGGGAGACATAATCAATAGATTTGGGGTGGGTTTGCAAGGGTCATTGATTGATATTGGTTGAGTCTTCAAGGCAAGATTCAATGCATATCCTGTGGTAGTTGAAACAGGATTCGACTTTTCCCTCTTCTCTCTCTTATTCTTTCTATATATTGTAACACTTCTCATTTGAGAAGGGAGATTATTCTAGGTGTAGGAAAACTCTGTAAAAAAAATTCCCGACTCCATTTTGAGTTGAAAATCTTCTCCTACATCGGGCATGCATTTTTGTGCCTCTAAACAGAAACGTAATGGTCTGTGCACCCATATAGAGCAATCAAACGTGTTTTTGTGGTGTTTCTTCAACCCTTTGCATTTTTTTATTGTCTCTTCATGCCTCTCCCTTCCAAATATGTTTTATGTGCATGTATTTCACATTTTTAGGTGTAGGGCGTTGTGTTTCATGGAGTTTTGATCATGGATTAGGATCTGGGTTTGTGTCACTTCTGTCTGACCTTCCCATCTTCCTTTCTCCCTTGTTTCATCCTCCCTCAATAGAGCATCTCACCCCTTTCCTTCTCTGGTGTATCACCACTTTAGTGTAGGCTTTTGTTTCACCCTCTCTTTCTCTCTGGTTCCTTGGAATGGTTAGATTAGGATAGTTTAGTTTTTGCCTACATTAGAGTAGCTCGTGGCAGGTAGTTTAGGAACAAGAACCAACTTTCTCTAGAGGATCATCTCAGGTTAACAAGTCCTATAGCTTGAGAGATGATCCAATGTTATGCAATCACACCGAATTCCCCATTTCAACCACTTCACATCTTTGGCCATTTGGGGGTGCTGTGATTTTGCATTAACATAAACCTAGATTCAACCCTTTGGAAACAGTCATTAAAGAATATCCTATTTAGGTTAGGTTGTCAAGTTTACCTCTAGAATATTAGGATCTAGACATCCTACAGTGGATTAAAAAATCCAATGGGGATTTGGTTATTATAGATTTGGTTACCTGTGCAAAAACGAAACTTCTATTTACACAGTTATGTGTTAACGTGGCCCCCGAAACTTCCTTACCTAGAAACATTGAGATCAAGGAAACTTGGGGGTTTCATACCCAGAATATTGACTACAAATTCACACCATTTATGTTATTTTCATGCTTCAAGGAAGGTCAACATATAAAATCTTGTCCTAAAGCCAAAGAGGAGGCTCCCCAGAAATCTCTGCTCAAGAAAAACAAAAGCATTAATAAGGAAGATCTTAAAGGAAAGGGTGTCATGTAACCAAATGGAAGTGGACCATCAAAGGTAAACACTTCATGGAAAAATATAAATAAACCATTGGAGATTAAGGACCATATTCCAAAAAACCCAATACATAATACAGAAGAAGAAGCAGTTGAGGTAGGTCAGGACGAGGTTAGCAGGATGGAAGAAAATCAAGATCCTGAAAAGGATGAAGATGCTATGGTTTTCAAAGATTGTTAAGAGGACTACATTATTGGGTCCATAGTCCCAGATACTATGGATGCAAGATTTTTTACCCAAAGACCATGAGAATCACTACTAGCAAGTAATATGTTCAAGATATTAGATATCAATTTGGAGGACATTCCTACAATGGAGGAGGATATCCAACTTGATCTTGAGACTCCTTAGAATTCCCAAAAGGAAAATCTATTTGAATACACTACAGATATAGAATGGGTAAAAGAAAGTCCCATAAAGGTATGCTCAGTTTTCCATGTCCTAGAGAAAGCTAGTATACCATCTACAAAATGGAAACCAACCCCAAGAACTAGATCAAAGGCGGATGTTGGAGCCAATAAATCATCTCCAAGAAGACTGTCTAAAAAGGAAAAGAGGGAGAGCGCTGCAAATAAAGAAATTATGGAGGGACAGAAAAAATCATTGATAGTAGGTCAAAAATATACCCACTCTAAATGATTTTCTTACCTTGGAATATAAGGGGCCTAAACCATCCCTGTAAGCATAGGATTTTGTTTGATTTCAAAATGAATCCGGATACAAGAGACTAAGATGAATCAGGATAAGATGAAAGACTTTTAAACTTTCTTTTAGAAAGAAGTTGGTTTCCACTGTCAACCATCTGCAGGGGCTTCTGAGGGTCTTTTTTGCATGTGGAATAAGAATAGTTTGGAAGGCTTTGCCCTCATTAATAGTCAACATCATATATCCATTTGTTTCATTGAACTTAGTTCTAGAAAATAGTTTATTCTCTCTAATATATATGCTCCTAATACTACAATTCGTAGAAGGTTTCTCTGGGAATAATTGACCACCTTCAGAAGGATGTTTAGTGATTTAAACTGGATTGTAATATGTGATTTTAACACACCTTTCATTCCCTCATAAAAGAAAGGAGGAGTCAATGTGTTTACTGAGAGTATGGAGGACCTTTTGAATTTTTTGGGGTGGAATGATCTGATGGATCTAAACCTTAGTGATTCAAAATACACTTGGTCCAACATGCCTGAAGGGGAAAATATAATTCAAATTAGACTGGACCATTTTCTTGTGAATATCCAATGGATTCAGGAGCAACACATCAGTTCATATCACAATATCCTGATTCTTAAATTCAATATTAGGGAGCAAACTATTGGAAGACCTTTCAGGTTCAAAAAAATGTGGACCACTCATCCGGAGTTGGAAAAGAAGATAGAATAATGGTGGAGTTTGGAAATAAAATGCGATAGCATGTTTAGAGTGGCTGCCAAACTTAAAAATATTAAGGTTAATCTCAAAATTTGGAACAAGGAAGTTTTTGGCAATATATTTCTCCAAAAAATCATAATAGCTGAAGATCTTCATATTATGGAAGAAGCTATAGAACATGGAGGATGGTGCACGGAGGAAAAAATAAAATAAAAAGATCTACTTGTTGAATACCATAATATTCTGCACAGATAAGAGATATATTGGAAGCACAAATCAAGAATTACTTGGCTTAACTAGGGAGATGGGAACACCAAATTATTCCATATCTTAGCTACTATTAAGGATAACAAAGGAATAATTCGAGAAATAAATCAAGGCAATGGTGAAATGGAAATGGGGGATAAGGATATCTCTACTACCATTGTTTCCTCTTTAGGAACTTGTTTTTATAAGATCTTCACTCAAATGAAATATCTAGAGTGGAGATTCTTAATCTTTTTGAACCAGTTATTAGCTAACCTAAAAATAGCAAACTCATAGCCATCCCTTATAAGGATGAGATCAAAGCTATCCTTGATGTTATGGAAGGAGACAAAATCCCAGGGCCGGATGGTTTCCCTACTTTATTTTTTCAAATGTATCGGGATATTGTTAAGAAATAAGTGGTTTTAGCAATCCAAGACTTTTTCTAATCTGGCATTTATTGCTCTCATCCAAATAAAGACAAGAGCTAAGGACATTGGGGACTTTAGATCTATTAGCTTATGCAACACTATGTATAAGCTCATTTCAAAAATTCTGGCTTTCAGATTAATGGAAACTCTTATTAATTTCATTTCACCAAATCAAGGATCCTTTGTGCATGCTAGGAAAATCCTAGACAACATAATTACTATTCATGAGATGATACACTCAGTGTAGATCTTAGGTAGGGAGGCTATGATTATGAAGTTGTACATGCATAAATCATATGAAAAAAATTCTTGGGACTTCTTGTACACCCTCCTAATTGGGTTGGGCTACCATTCCCACTTCATCAATATATCCAACCTTGCACAAAAAACCTGATCTTTTTTGTTATAATTAATGGAAATCCTGATGGTTTCTTCAAATCTGAAAGGGGTTGAGGCAAGGAGATCCCCTATGTGTGTGATTAATTCTATAAAGGATCAAAGTAAGTGTGGGTGGAATCTCATTAACATTATCAAGGAAGCTCGCAACATCTTAAAATCATTTAACAAAGTGGACATCCAACACACTTACAGAGCTGGAAATAAACCCGCGGATGCCCTGGAAAACCAAGGTAATGACAGGGCATATCTAATGACGTGGCCAGGGACAAGTATTCCTTGGGGATCTATTAATAATTTGATTAATGATGACATGTAATAGGAGGTTGTGTAATGATGATGACCAAGACTCTCATGCTTGGGATTTTGAAAATACCTTTCTATTTTTGAAAAAGGATACTACATGTTTGAAGATGGTAAGATTGAAAGAGCCATGGGAGGCAACAGGGTCTACACCGAACCTACTTCCTTCATTCACCTAAAAAATGACAATACTTCGTGGAAACTACTGCACAAAGGGGGCTTCACAGGTACATTCAATGCCTTTAGGGTAGTGACCATGTGCTTTCTGTGGATTTTTACAATGTTTGGATTGATGGGGCATTTAATTTTAGAGGGGTTCAAATTAGGGTCACTGAGGGTGCCATGGCTGAAATAACGGGTCTGAAAATGGATGGGCTTAAAATCTTTAAGGATAAAACCCACAAAAACATGAAATTACCACTTTTTTTAAAGTTGGGGAGAACATTGTGGCTTATGATAACAGTGTCACCCAGACATACCTCCCTGAATGATGGGCTGATGTTTGTTTTGTGGTCATGAAATACTTGTCCTTAGAGGGGAAATTCTAGAAGATTTTTTCCCACCATCTCTCTATTCTTTATTTCTTCCACAGAAACCAGACCATGAGCTTGGCCTTCTTCCTCTATAGGTCTCTGCTTTCCACTATTGAGGACTTCAAAATCAAGAAAATTGATATCCCTCTCCATCAAGACTTGAATCTTCTGTTAGTCCAAAGAATCCAACACATTATTCCTTCTCATCCTGGGAAAAATAGTGAACTTGATTCAGATCATGAAACCCTAGCTTCGACCCTCGATTGTATGAGGAAAAGGAAAGGGAAAGAACCTATAGAGGGTATAGTGGAAGCCCTGTGCAATATGAAAAAGGGTTTCAGAATGTGGGAGAGAGTTCCGGTAAAAGGGAATAGGATTTCGTGGATTGGGAGGCTAGACTGTTGCATGCTGAGTCAACTACTGCCACTATCCTTATTGTTAACAAGAATCTCATACATGAATTGAAGGAGTTCCAACACAAGATTGAAGTCCAAAACAAGAGAATTGGGGGTATTCGAGCATATTTTGTTATGCAGGAACAAAGGATCTCTATTTTACAAGATCAAGTGGCCAAGAAGGATACCAATCCCAACATGAAGCTCATGCTTAGTAGTTCTAAAATTGATGATTTAGAGTCTGACAAGGGCTCTGACATGGAGACGGTGAACACCCATATTAAAGACAAGGAGAAGGTAAGTATAAAAAAGCCCGTGAACACTCAGATTGAGGAACAGGAGGAGAAAAGACCAAAGCGTGTGATCATAAAAGTAGATGGCAAGAAGGATGGCGGGCTGAGCACCAAAGTCCTTAGCAAGGCCATGGAGAACTAATCGTTGACCTCTGGATGACCTTCTTCCTTTGTTTTTGTTGGTTTCTCCTTTTTGGTTTTTTTGTCAAAAAATGTGCTGGTTAATATGTAGAATTTATAGTAATCTGGCTCTATTTTGTGGTGGTCTGTGGTCAATTCTTTTTTACTTAGCCTCCATGGATCTTTGATGGTTTTGGTTTAAAACTAGATTCTTTTTGTACGGTTTTTTTTTGTCCACTTAAAACCAAACTCTTTTTATCTTATCACAATGAATGATAGGCAGATTTTCTTCAGAGAATGTCCATATAATCCAGAATGTGATGCTTGTACCATATCACTTCACACATAGCTCTTCGTGCACTCTGGATGGCTCTACCTAAGTAAGATCAGAGATAAACAACACTTTGTTTACCTTGCATAATGTTCATGAGATAGGTCTATATCATAAGATGAGTATATGATATCCTAAAGTAGTTGGTTTCCTATCATGGCTATTCAGATCCAATATAGTTTGAATCAGTATATCCCTATAAGAACTTGGAGAGTTTTGCTGATATTCCAGACCCATAAAAAATTGTACCTTAGAAATAGTCTCAGGTGGTAACATGTTTCACTATCTACCCAATGAGTATGATTTTTTGGCGGGCAATTTCTAGCTTTTTGTTCTTTATGTATTTATATTATTATGAAGTTACAAAATGGATCTATGTCTTACCTATAAGTCAAGTAAATGAGACTCCCAAGTAAAGCTTCCTGATATAAATAATAAAAATTATTTACCAGTGGTTGATTCTTTAATCTACAACGTATATAAATACCAAAAATTTTATTTAAATAAAGAATTTAAAATGTACACATAAATGAACTCTAAGACAAATATTAATGATCTTGACCTCACATTTCACAAAGATATAGCTAATTTAGTAATAAACTATGCAATCATAAATCTTTATTTTATTTTCCCTCAACAAATATTTCTAAGTACTTTTGTTTATTTTTGTGATTTTGATGTAATACAAAACAAATTATGAATTGGTAGTAGTCATTCTCTTCTATTGATACCCAAGATTCACTCTTTATATATGTATGAATCATGATCGGGTAAGAATGGATCTCTCTAAATTTCTCGAGTCAAACACATTGAAAATCATAATTTCAAGTCAACTACTCATTAAATATTCATGTAGTTCACAAATAGAGCTTACACATATTAAACGCTTCAGTGATTTATTATAAACCCTATAGACCATCGCAGTGTCACAATCAGAGTAAGTGTTATTTAAGAAGTGAGGGCTATCTAAATTGCATAAAGAAAGCAAACAACCTATGAAAAAATTAGATACCTAAAATTTCGAGTTGAATGTATCACTAATAATTATAGTTGAAGGTTCAATGGTCATACTTGATATATACGGTGACAGAAGAAGTGCTTGAACATAGATATGTATAGCTACCCAAAAAAAATTCAAAGAATAGTATTGTTTGAAATAAAATTATAAGACCATGGCAATGTCAACTAGTGTATGGACAAAGTGACCACGTTTCTTTTATAACCCATGTACAAAATATTAAATTGAACATAAGAATTGTTTTATCGGTCAGAGATTTATAAGATTGTATAGACCATGCGTGAAATAACAGAGAAATTAAATACTAATAAGATATTCATCTCCCTTGATTGTTTTGGTAGCTATGGGCACTTGTGGCTACAAGTTTACATATGCATCGAATTCATAGTTGGCTACAGACATGGGCATGACATACCAACCATGAATGTAAGTTGAGCACTCCAAAAAAATGCCACACTGGGGAATTCCTATCCCCTTATATTTACATAGTGCAGATATCATAACCAGGAGGGTCGATTGTATATACATAGAAGGCTCATGCCCAAAGTCGGTTGGGCCAGGGACAAGGGGCAACAGAATTCACAACATATTAAACTAATTCGGAGCTCAAGTACAGGGCGGCTTTGATCTATGCTATATACCAATCTCCAGTTCTATATAGACAGGAAAAGCTAAACATCTACTATTGATAGGAAGCAATAACAAATGATAGAGCGAGCGAGTACAGTACAGTATCCATAGACATTAAAAAGGAACTAAGAGTTTTGCTGATATTCCAGATCCATAAAAAATTGTACCAGTTATGGGCATATCATCAAAACATGTTTATACTACTACCCATTATTATGAAGCATACTCTTTGGCTCCTGCATATTAATCATGAAAAGGAACTCAGATTGACAACAATTGCATAGTGTCTATGTCTTTGTATAAGTCTAAAACTTACAATGATCACTCCCAAACATTAGATGTCCTGACTATAAATAATAAAAAGTATTTGAAGCGGTTGAACTTTAATAGCTACTCTATATAATGATACCAAATAAGTAAATAAAGAATTATGAAGACAAATATAATGATCTTGGCCATTTATTTTTACTTTATGAAAGCTAATAAAAATCTATCGACAACATATATCTTAAAATTTTTATATCTCATAAATTACATATTTCAATGTGATATATTCTTGTATTCTTGTTTATGTTGTTGATGATACAACTTCAAATTAAGAATTGGTAGTAGTCATTCTATTTTCTTAGTGACATACCCAAGATGTCACTCTTAATAAATGTATGAATCATGACTCGGATGTATAGAATGGCTTCTCATTATCAATGATCTCTTGATTAACATTGAACTCGTAATTTTACCATGTAACTTACTATAAATAGTCATGTAAAATTCACAAAAACATTACACATCATTAGTAAGTCTAGTATTTATTATAAACCCACCACCATTTGCAGTGTCACAATCATAGTAAAGATGTGGCTAGTAAGAAGTGATGGCCTATTCAAATCAATAGTTTTCATGGGTAGAAGTGACATGGTAACCTATGAAAAAAAAAGATACCTAAAATTTCCCAATTAATTTTCCCTAAGGAATATCGTGTTAGGGGTCAAGCCTCATCTACTTACTGTTTTAAAGTGTATAAATTTTAATGAATGGGCAAAAAAACTTACCTAAAAAAGACAGTATTGTTTGGTATTATAAGACAATGATAACGTCAAAGGACAAACGAGAAGTGATGATTAGCTTTTATAATCAAAAAAGATAGGTTTGTGCGATTGTATAATGTGCATGTATAAGCGATGATGACAATGTGAAATAACGAACAAACTGAATAGCCATTCCAGTAAAATATGACCTCGCTATTTTAGATTGAATGGACTTGGTCAAGAATGAATGTTCTACAGTGGTTCTACACTTATTCATTAGTGTGATCATACAAACATGGGCTAATGATTTAAACCAAAATGAAAAGTAATGATTTGATTTGCATCCAATTTCTAAGTGCCACGACTAGGGAATAGTTACGAAGAGTGACATGATGCATATCATGAAGGCAAGAGGCTTCGAGTATTACCTATAGATAGGCTTTATGCCTAGAGTCTTGGCAGTACGAAGTAACAAATTCACAAATATTAAACCAATAACCTCAAGTACACCTTTAAACTCCTTATGCTAGTGCCAATTATTTAGCAACAGGAAGAGCTAAACAAATTGACTATTTTTTTTCAGGAAGCAACTACTCAAATATTAGGCATACCTAGACATATTTCATGAGTTAAAAAGGATTTTAACATCTGTAATTACCATCTATAGAAACAACAATGTACAAGAACAAAACCTGTACAAATACGTTTACGATTGAATGCCTCAGATATTTTCCTTTCGCAAAGGCCAACTAAATAAATACCTTTATTCACAGGCAACCAATTAACTAATCTCATTCATGTTATGCCAGGTCAGTTCCATTGTACAGTATCTCAATTGTCATCCAAAAAATCAGGTACCCCATTATAGCCGATATACCGTCATTGTAGATCCACAACCAAGTATACGAAAAAGGGGTCTAATATCTCATAGTTGGTTGATAGTGACATTTACAAATAAATGCACAAGAAAAACATATCCGACAAGATTTTTAAAAATAGATGTGATGAGATTTTCTCTCATAACTTATCCGTTAAAAATTATATTAAAATGAAGAAGACTATACATTACTACTATGATTACAGAAGATTCAAATTCCCATAACATAATCTGCTTTCTGCATGGAGTTTATGTAATTAGACAGAACTTATAATATTGCCATATGCTCCATCCTAAACCCTTTATTTAAAACAGAATGTCCAATCATTGGTAACTATTCAAGAAGGAGAAGAAAAATCATAAGGCACAAACATTTTACCAATGCAAGAGTATCCACAAGAAAAGGTCACTTTTCATTCGACTTGATAAGCTACGAAGCTACTCTGTCGTAAAGACAATCGCCAAAGTTACCGAATACGGCCTGAAATAATTTGTCCTTGATTGAGAGCTGAGATCAGCGTTAGAGGAAAGAGACCGAAAATAAAAAGCCCGGGTGTTACACCCCTGTTGTGCATTTATTTATCTGAAGATTCTTTTTTCGGCACGTGATTGAAACAGGAGGGCAGGAAAAAATAGGCATGCAAATCTGTGTCGAGGCTTGGTCGTGCACTCCACAGAAACAAATACAACCCACCTTTACACAGCACCGCACCACCAGTCCAATGGGGGAAAATAGTAAAAAAAATTTACACGTGAACAACGGAACAGAATTTGTGTGTTGGGAATAAGGACGATGAAATATTTGGGAATGTCTCCCACAATTATTAAAAATAAATTAAAAAATTAAAAAAATTAACACCTACGGCATAAAAATATTGTGGACACTAATATTATTTAAAAAAAACTGAAATAATGAGTCCAACATTATTTAGTTATTTAAAAAAAAAACGTGAGTAGGTAAAATGATAAACACATTTGAAGCGTGAAGGGTGGTAATTTTTCAAAGGAAGATGCAAGTTTAGTCTTTGGAACCATATCTTTCATGATAATGTTTCACACTTATGTGTTCACTGTTCACCATACACCAATTTTATCTTCATATTGACACGACTATGTAATCATTAGTAAATAAGTTTTGGATATGATTGTGTAAATAATATTTTGATAGGAAACTTTAAAGATCATATATAATCATATGCAAAAATTATTTAGCAAAAAAGACTTCCTTGAAACATATCTTAAATATATACAATCTCTTTCAACATTCAACTCAAACATTAGTTTCCTTTAATCCCAATATAAATGTAATGTCAATTAATAATTAGTATCATTCAAAATTGACATTCATATGTATATATGTATGAAAAAGTTGTATATATTGTTATAACAATTCTATGGATTTTAAGTAGTTTATGTGTGGATGTTTATATTCCTACCTTACTATAAGGTTTTTTAAGCCCAATAAATGGTGTGTATTGATGGATTAATTTTCAAAATAAACCTCACAAGTATATGCAAAGGTCGATTTTCTTCACATGCACATGACTTCCAACATTTCTTTTTTCCTCTCTTCATAGCATTTCAATTTACTTGTCTTAGTTTTCAGTTCTTATTATTTTATGCATATGTTTGCAAATCCAATTGGCGTACACGTACAACTATTGAACCTCACACTAGTAATACTGTAATATTAAATGTTCGTGCAACTGAAAACACCAACCGCGATGCACACACTAACAAAATTAACCCGAAATTAAATACATACCACATCAACTATAAAAATAAATTAACTATCGAAAATAGTATCAAATGTATTCATGTACGAATTTTTAACAAGTTTGAAATGTAGAAAGAACCTTAAAATTAAGTGGTTCCATCTATATTTCTATACTTACGAAATCAATCACACCCCTTATCAACATCAACTACAGAAGTAATAATTATACCTCTAAAACAAATAACATATACCGTTTGGTGTTCACATTGCATGAAACACATGCGATTGCTAGTATTTTAGAGTTCCAAGTTTTTGGCTCAATAAGGGAACCTCCCCATTAAGGAGAGGGACTATTGTCCTCTAAACTGTTGTTTGTTTTTCCAACAACAAATTATCCAACCAACACCCCACAACTTAAAATGCCACGGTATTGTTTGACATTCACCCATATCCATTTCCCACGTCTTAATCTAATACTACAATTTTAATACACGGCCTAAATGATCTTGTCATCCAGTCAAACGAGTAGTCCGGCCTATATTTAATATTGGTAAAAATTACTATTGCATAAGAAAACTAATGATAATTGAGAGCTCTTGATGTACATAACAATTCATGGAAAGAGTGGATGATCTATCAAATACTCTCCACCCCGTCCCCCCTACCCCCCCCCCATATACATGTTTTCATACCATAAGTGATGCTGGTGGAGGTCTAGTTTGTTTTTTATTTTGGAAAAGCTAAGTCCCGCCCGACCTGCAAATTGTTGAATAGAGAAGACGAGAGAGAGAGAAAGAGATTTAATGGCGAGCGTGGCTGCAGCAATTGAGCAGGCGGCGGGTCCGAAACGAGTATGACGAGTCGCTCTGGTGGGATTCCTTCCTCTCCTTGTTCAATCAACTTCAACAACCTATACAATCATTTTCTGAGGCTCCCGATCTGCGTAAGTTACACATAATGCCATAGTAGAGACTTCACTTCCGAAACTACTCACTTCAAAAAATAAGTGTCTCTTGAGTTGGCACAATGAGGATGTCCCTGTGGTCAAGTGTTTAATGGGATACTTGTGGATGATTTATGGGTGTATTAAAAAACAAAAAAAAAAATAGTAGCTAACCTTAGAATGCTACTCCTAAACACCGATTTTCCTGGTTAATATCCGGTCCAGTTTAACATGTTTGTTTGGGAAGCGCTCATATTGACCGTGGACATGATATGAGATTTTTTTTGTTACTACATTTCTCGAGCCTTAAAACTATTGTAGATAGATAATTGACCTCTTCTAGCATTGACCTATTACTCATCTAATATATGACATGATACGAATAGAGGCTCCTTGAATTTTAGACTTTTATTTTGCAAAAACACGGGTGGGTCTCTAAGTGCTTGTATAGAAAGTGGCATTCCAGTATTAATATTCATATTCATGGTGACATGTGCATTGTTTATCAAGGTATTTACACAGGCATTAGGGGTCCTAGTTTAACATTTACTTAGACAAGACTCATTAAATCTGCTTTCTACACATCCTAGGTCTGTAGGTTCGATATTTCACATGTCTAGTTTTATTCTGTGAAGGTCTTATAGTGTGTCACAATAAGGCTTTGTCCAGTGCTGTCTGGAAAGCTCCTGCAATGTAGATTTGAATATGGTTATAGTTCTATGCAATAAGTAGAATAAAATAGATTTTTGGATTGTAATGCAAAGCTTACCCATAAAATCAATGTTGTTTAGATACAAGCTTTGAAATTGGCATATCTCATTGCCATAGTGTGAATTTCATGTTTTGCGTTGAGCAGTGGTAAAACCATAAGTTTTCGAAAACTTCTCTTTATCACGTTTGCACCTTGAAATTAAAATAAAGAATCCATAATCCATCCTTGTAGAACAGTGACAAAGTGGTGTGTTGACATCAACAATGCACTATCTAAGTTACCACATACACTTTGAGGAATCAGACTATGAAATCAGATACGACTCAATAAATAAGAACAAATTGCATAAAGAAATACTTTTAAACAATGCGAGGAATCAACATGAAATTGACAACAAGTAGGTTCCTAGAGCAATATCTGATTTGTAGCAATGATGTAAGACATTTTGTCAGAAAGCAAACATGTGTTATATGCATGTATTCAAGAGGATTTCAAAGCAACTCCAAGGAAATTTATTGAACTGGGAATGGAGACAATTTCTTTGGCCAGAATCAAACCTCTTGTGTAAAATGAATTACTTCTTACTTGTTTTATGCATTGTGAAATTCTAATATCCCACTAGATAATTATATGTTACCAGGGACGTTTTTCAGATGGACATAGAATAAGAGCCATGCATTCTTATAACATGTATGTCTATTTTTATTTCTCTCACGAGTCCACTCATTCACTCACATACCCACAATATAAATATTTCTTTATTTCTTTGTGAGGTTTTCAGTAAAGGGAATCTCCCATTAAAACAAAGGAAGGACATTGTCTCCTCATTGTTATCAAAAGCCCCATATTTTCAAAAGTGCTAAATATTTTTCCAACACACCTTTAAAATAGATTTCTTCTTCTTTTTCATGATAAACAAAAAATTAAAAAATACTTACATTTTTCATATCACCAAACAATAACAAGATCAATAACAAAAAATATTAATGATTGGATTTTCTCCAATAACACGTAAACAAATATTTTGTGGTATGTCTCTAACATAAATGTGTATGCTTCAATGCATTCTCTAATGATTGTTTGATTTCCTATAAAATGATTCTAATTTCTCCATAAATTTAAATGTGAATGAGAGATAGACATTGTTTCCTAAAGTAAACTATACTGCTTGTGTTTGTATAGACAATTTGGATTTAGATTATGACCCTAATGGTGCTCAAATCAACATCCAAAATAAAAAACAATTAAACAAGAGTCGTATGGGAAAGAGTTGGAAGGGACCACATCAATAATTCTAGGTTTATGTTGATTCTCTAGAAAAACTCATTATCATCTATACATTTTTAAAATAGATCTCGAGGAGGGGAAAATGAGGGGGGGAGAGAAAGGGACATCTAGAGGGTGTTACGACGATGTGAGGGCCATAAAAGTTTGATAACATGTAAACATGGCAATATAAATTTTACAATGATAATCGGGGGTGGTGGTGGATTGTAATATTTATGATTTGTTAACATTTATTTTTTGGCCTTAAATTTGATGTTAATTACATTGTCACTTGGATATTTTTTCATTTTTCCAAGATAAGTATGTAAAAATATCATAATATCTTGACCATAATAATAGAATTTGGTACCATTGATTTGTGGGGAATTTTTTTTTAATGTCATTTTCCACCATTCAATGAGAAACTTGCGGAAAAAATAATATAATTATTAATCAATACAGTATGTAAAAATTCCTAGATAAAAATTTCAAATTAATATATTTTATATTTTAAGTATTTCGGTAATGAAACAAACTCAAAATTCAACTCAATGTTTGGTTTTTCATTTTTTTAAATGGAAGCTATATGTTTAAGGAAAAACTTCAAAATTTATTTTTTTAAAACTTAAAAAATAGAAGTTATATTTTTAGAGTCATAGAAGTAATTATTAGATATGTTCATCTCCGCAATCAATCAGTTATTATTTTAGTAAGAGGACTAATTCTATTATTGTGTCATTTTTATTGGGATGAAGATTATAATATATTGGGATTTATATGTTACCGTGGATCAAGTTGATCAACCTACGTAAGATTATTTTTTTATTGTGTGGGGATTTTTAGAGCCATAGAAGCAATTCCAAGATACAATAAAGAGGCATATCTAAGTTAGATACAGTGAAGCCACAAAAGAAGAGAGAGGAAGGTTGAACAAAATCTTATGCTTAGCAAACTGAGGAGATTCCATTCCCTCAAATTCACCTGGGACACGATCTCAGCCTCATCCCTTATTTATTGGTATATCTTGAAATTAGAATCTTGATGGATGACTAGGCAACACCTTTTACACCATCATACACACCATTAGGACCACAACTTCATTCGATAACAAAATATACTTTGAATTATATCGATAAATGAAATGTTAATATTATTCTGATAAACTTGTGGAAATATAAAATGAAAATAATCCTTCCCTCTAAAAATAATGATTGTTGTAATTAACTGATGGAAAAGATATTAATTAAAAAACGTATTTCTAGTTAGAGGGTAATCGACAATATATACTATTCATAATGCCATATACTATACAAAAGCTATAATGTTAAGCTTCAATGTTAATGTATCCCAACTATTTTGGTGATGAACCCCCAAGGTTGGTATCACCAATGTGTTGCCTTGCACACAAACTTAGGTGGCCCAGATCGTACAATTACAAATCCCATTTTTAGATCAATATGCATTGAGGTATAAAGATGTATGCTTCTCCATACATAAAGTTGAAATCAGTGGCGCTTGCCTTGAGTCTGAAAGTCTCGCTCTTCGAAATCTATTACACAGTATGCTATCCGTATTCTTTGATCTACTATGGATTACCTAAATATCATTCAAATAGACACCAAATTTTACATTAACACTATTATATAATAGTCAGAAATTACAACATTCCATCTTTTAACATTGATTAAATTTCTATTGAAGTACCCAACTACCAACAAAATTTGATCAATATCCATCAGACTTTAAAACTTATAGTTAAAGATCTTAGCTCTTTAATTGCTTCAAGTTGCTAAGTATTTTTCGATCCCTAATGTGATTAGCCTAAAAATGTAAACACACAACTCGATTTTACTTGGTAATTATTCACTTTTGAGGCATAATGAGGAGGTCCCTTGCTCTATATGTCTTATGCCCTGGTGTAAAATTTCGGATGATATTTTCCTCCTCACAATAGAGTACTTATTCATCAAAAACTTCATCTCGTGTACAAATTAACACTAATTTTTGGATAATTAAATTGCCCTAGAAAATTGAGTTCTTGATGTACTACAAAATGAGCCCAAAAACTATTGCAATGGAATAAAGTGGGTTTAATTATAGTAATAAATGTATTATAAAGATACATAAGGGGTTTTGGTTTAATATTTGATACGTAAGGGTTTTGGTTTAATATTTGTGGAGCTAGGCTCACAATTTATTAGTGTTGGGTTAGAAGTTTAAATTGGGTCACATATAAATCATATTAAGTGGTTTTTTATAAAGTAAATATATTTAGGGTTTGGATTTTTATTTGTGTTTAATTCAGTTTATAGCTCTTGTTAATAAAAATAGTTATATTTTCGGTAAATATGAAAAGATTAATCTAAAATAAGTTGAGTAAAATGGATCTAAATAATAAGGTGAAACAAACCCAAAAATCAACTAAACTAAATTTATACAAGTACAAAAGTGGCATAATCCATAACCACAAATAATACGGTTCTTGTAACTTTGTGCAACTTCGGAACCAATTAGTTGATTATGTCCATTTATTCTCTAGCTCTAAAAACCTCATTTACTGTTCCAAACTCTATTGAGTCACTAGAAAATAGTTCTCCTTCCTCAAAGTCTTAATCCTACATGAACACTTATCCTTTCGATGCGTTAATCAATGCAATTTAAGTTTTTTACTTATCCTTTTGATGCTTTAATTAATGCAATTTAAGTTTTTTTTTTCTTATTTTAATTTTAAATATTTATCGTCTTAATTTATTTCTAGTTTTATGATAAGTTGAAGGCTTTTACATTAAAAATGCACTAGACCTAATCATAACAAATTACCATAGAATGTTGTATGTAGTTAAGTAAAGAGTATTTTAAGAAAATAAAAAATATAAATAACTAATAAAATGAGGTTTTAGAAGAACATATGGCTTATCACATTTCTAGATATATTCATTAAGAATAAACAATGCAATGTAGGTCCAAACACCAAGGTGAAGCAATCTGCAAAAAAAGAGTGAAAACATAAAACTTATTTCTAATTTTCATACTTTTTGATATATACATTTCAAATAAAAAAAGGTTCAAAAATTGTTTTGGTATTTCATTTATAATGAAAAACAACTATAAATCAATTGTGTTTTGTACACACTCGTACAAACCCATTTAATCTGAAGACATTAAAAACCATAAGCATCTTTATAATTAAAAGCCCAACATATGAATATCTTACCCAATTTTTATATAATATATGAATAACTTACACAATACTTACATAATCAGTGCACAAAATACTAGTTTGTCCCCTTAATCTTGCTTCCATATATTCTTCTTTACTGCAAACCTTTATTTTTGGGGGTGTGCAAACGTAATAATTTTGTCGCCATCTCAAATTTGTGAAATGATGAAAGTGAGAGCATTTTGAGGAAGTGGAGAAGCCATCATAATTTCATTTAAGTGTGGAGGTTTTATATTATTTGGTTTGACCTTTCTACATGGAAGCAATATCTTTACTTAGATTCGAAATGTTTGTTTATTTACGAAACTTATGCTGAATTTTAGGGGTCAAAGTACATATTCTTATCTAAAATTACGGTCTTGTTAATAATGACTATAAGTTTTTGTTTTTTAAGATGGGAAACCAATGATTCCATAGGTATAAATCTCTTACACTATAGTTGTAGTTATGATTAGATGCAATAAATATGTTAAATCCAATATTCTCTAAGTTGCAAGTATTTAAAGGATTTACATTTATGTGGATGGTTTATCAAGCTATCATCTATATGATTAGATTACAACACTTTCAATCCGTTGTAAGGGAGACAAAAGAAGATGATGTGATAATTTTTATATAAAAAAAATCTTTTTGAACATAATATATTATTATATGTGGCAGAATTACCATTATGGTTTTTTATTTGTAATTTGTTTTTTCACTTATAAAATAAGATGTTTAGATGCAAATGTATGGAAATCACAAATATTTCATTTAGTCCATAAAGATTGATTTGTGTGTTTTTAATTATTGGTATGGCTATAATATTGGTGGATTTGTATGTTTTAGTTATTGGTAGAGGTTAGTTAATTGTTATGGTATTAGTGTCTTTATTGGTATGAGGCTATAGGTAATTACTATGGTATTAGTTTATTTATATTTTTATATTATACAATTTTGACATGATAGATAAAATATTTATATAAAGATAACAATTGTTGACGTAATAAATTTTTTTTGCTAGTGATACTTAGGGAGAAGGCCCTAGCCTGCAAAAAAAATACATGAGAAACCAGTCCCTGATATATCTTTCATCGATGGAGTCCCATGAAGTTTACAAGCACATTATCGTGCTATTTACATACCAAAATTAATGGGAAAGTGGTGTAATCAACATAACTTCACCCACATACGCATCCTTTTTCTATACAATTCTATAATCTAATAGTCATTTCCGATAAAATATCTAAAAACATAATCCAAAGACTAAAATATTCTTCACCAACCGGCATACTCCAAGGCTCAGACACAGAAATATTGGTTAAGCCTTTCGTCCACTCGACGCTACCTCCTCAATGATCTCTACATTTAAGTCACCTTTGCTCTGCTCTGAGGATGAGGACAGTTCAACTCAACATTCATGCATCTTCACCTTGGCACAAGCTAACAACTCTAAACACTGATTCTCTGAAATCACCTCCATCCCATGCGCAATTGTGTGAACACCCCTCGTCAAGGCATGGACATGATACTGTAAGCTAACCAGACACTCTTCTAAGTTCGCATGCTCTTTATGGAGGATAAACTGGCCGAAGGAATTGGACACCATATTAGCAACACTCAACCCTTGTGCCATGTCAAACACATTTCTCCGCCCGATGGACTAGTTAGGGTCAAGCATTAGATTTCTCATGCTCTCACAAATGTCTGCATCCTCCTCCTCTTTGAAGCATTCTGCTACCGACCACACTTTTCTAACCAATTTTGCATGGCTACATTCTGTATTTTCCTATCCACCCATGCAGAAAAATACTCCCTTGCATCCTTTCTAGTCAAGGCCCTCTACCTTTTCCTACTCGGGCATGCCTCCATGACCCCCAAAAACCTTCCAACATCACCTACTAATGTCAGAGAGATATAAAAATCAATTCTCCCTAAAAACCAAAAAGATACAGGGGTAATGGAGAACCCTTTCGACTTGAGATTTAAGAAGCTATCTGCGCGCTTCACAAAAATGGAGGAAAATTTAAGGGTGCCAAAGATCATCAGTTGGATATCCCATACTTTTATATCATGACTCCAATAATAGCCCTTAAATTCCCGACACCAACTCACTTCTCAACCTCATAATCTTCTGCCTCTCTTGCATCATTTGTGATTAAGGACATGACATCATTCAGGTAATTATCTTCCCAAATATGCCTTCTTAAATGTAAATCCTCCCATATATAAACTTCCTATTAGTAAGACAATCTGCAAAATGAAGAATATGTGAAGTTAATCTGATCTAGAATGACATGTAAAGACAATAACTAAATGCAGTAAATGACTATGGAAAATGAACCAAGCAACTAATCTAATAAAAGTAGAAACCCTAATGTACAAGAGAAGTATGGAAGTGACTTAGCTGATTAGAGGAGCTCACTAGACTGTGTCATAGAATGAAAAAAATAATCTGGAAGCAGGAACGACTGTGCAAAGGACTCAAAAAGGATGGATCTGAGCTATCTAGATGGACTGGAGCGCCTGGAGAGGGATTGGGGCATTTAAGGGTGTTTTGGTCTACAAAATGTGATCCCTAGTCTATGCAAAAGTTTCGGAACTGAGTTTCATACATCCGACAGGTAGTCTGAAACCCTCACTATGTGTCGCATCAGATTTGTTGCACTACATCGAGTATCATTGATAATCCAAGATGAAAGAGAGACCTGCAAGAGACCACAAGAAGTATCAAAACCCTAAAAAAAGAAGAATGCAAACAAATGGGACAGACTGACCTCAGCTACCACAATAGTGGGCTTACTAACTGAGTGATGCACTACATTCTAGACCCAAATGTAGTTTTGGTGTGTGTGTGTGTGTGCATCATGTACCCTAGGTGCTCTTATGACAGTCACACTTTGTGAAGTAGCAAACAATCACTAGATGTAAAAATGTACCAGAATGGTGGATGGAATAGAATAAAATTCCCTCCTATACTTGTGTGATGTAGATGAACTAACTTTGTCCCTTGTGATGGAGCTAATGGATGCAAATGATCTCCAAATGGATGTAACTCTAGGTGGATGATAGTAGTGAATAGTGTTTGGTCCCTTATTATGGTCTCATAACTTTATATTTATAGGGTTCTCTTGATCTAATTTCATAATTAACCCTGAAATGGCCAATCACCAAAAAGATAAGAAGTTGAAACAGCTAGAAAGTTCCCAAAAAGTTGCGGGAAAGTTAAAAAAGTATTGGGGCGCCTTCGGTGGGACTAGGGCACCCATGGGCACCCCAGTACTAACCTGGGTGCCCTGATTAAAGCTAAAATGACGCAAAGTGATGAAAGATGACTGGGCATGCGGGTGTAAGAGGTCGGGAATGACATAAGAAAATAAAGTAAGATGTCCAAAAGATGGGGGTTAATTAGTAATTTCTTCGCTAAAAAACATTCTAAATAGTAGTATGAGACTGGGACTAAATAGTGTCTAAAGTGCATGATTTTATGTCTACATTTTCTCCCACTTTATGTTGATGAGTGAAAAGCTCGGTAAAATAAACTAGATAGAGATGCATACATGATATCCATGAATATTGTTGTAGAAAACGTGTCGAAGTACTAGAAAAAGTGTGGAATGACAAAAATATGATGGAACATGGAAAATAAAGATGAAAAAATGTAAAAAAGTGATGAGAGTGAACCTAGGGCAGAAATACATGTGTAGTTGTTGATGTGTGTGATGTACCTACATGGTTAGTATGGTGTGTGCTTCCACAAGATGTTGTTGTTGCCCCCATTTTATTGCTTATTTCTCATATGACCAAACTTGTAAGGATAAAACAATCAACTAGTCAAATATGTATTTATGTGTAAAAAAAAAATGTAAAAGATGTATGTTTATGAATGTAAAATACACAAATGGAACATGTGCACCTAATCCATATTGAGAAGGAGAGTGTAGAAGGATATCCTATACTAACGTAATTTTTGGGTGATCTGACACCATAGGCCAAAGAAGTATATGGAGAAAGTTGTGTTATTCTCCAACCTTTAACTGCTTCCCTAAATGTGTGTGAAGAGATATCTTTACATCCTAGTTTTTTTGGGTGATCCGACGCTACTGGCTGAAGAAGTATAGGGAGGAATTCTGCTATATCCTCCAACCTTTAATTGCTTCCCAAAATGCTAAGGACTATCATGTCCTATTAAAGCCACTGTTTATAGGGTTTGTAGATTGGTCTAAACCCACTTGTTGTATATAACCCACAATGCCAACGGCTGAAAGTGCATTGAACTGAACCAGTGTAGAAGCGTTGTGTAGAATGTAAAAACCCCAAATGATGCCCCCCCCTCTTTGGGGGCACATGAGATGTCATTGATAGGATAATGTGACCCCAAAAGAGGACCAACTGTGTGTACTCTGAAACTCTTCCATACGGGGGGGAAGGGAATGCTCTTGATAGAAACCAAGGCATGCACAAACAAGAAGGCTATCCAAAGAAAAGTCTTAGTATGAACCAACATGCATGTATAAGACATTATGTAGCCTACACAAACAGTGTAAAAGCAACCAAGAAAATTATCAATGAGAACACGCAAAAAGGAAAAGTAAGCCGTAAAAATCTGGTTATAAACATGGGACATCACTCATGATGTCGCAAGACACGCAAGTCCACCATGGCTGTATACAAAAAATAAGTTTGCACACCAAACAAAGGTCAAGGCCCACATACAAAAACAAGCAATGCGAGACAATGTAATAAACAAGTATGGAAGAAAATATCCATGCATAACAAATGTTGCACATGAAGCACCCGTTAGCATGTTAGAAAGATAAATAGTATGTCAAAAGCATGTATAACCAAGTAATGTAAAGTGCTAAGTATAAAATGAAACAATACCACCTGTGAGAGATGAATGTGGATTACCCCAACGACCAGTGTATGAAGGGTAGAAGGTGAGCATCTGTACTGCATGCAAAAGACCCGTGTCTGCAATCACAACTAAATAAAGGCATGAACGTGCATGTGTGTATGGTATAAATAAATGACATACAAGAGATCTATCTAGCATGTGTAATAAAGTGACCATGAACAAGTAAATGTAAGCAAGAGTAGAAGTAATCATAATATGTAGTATGTTGTGGATGGGTGGAATGGAATGCAAAATGGAATGATAGGAGCCGCGTGTCCCCGAGTGAATGGACATGTATTCAATCAGGTCCATTTGGTTTTCCCCCTCAGTAGTCAAGAATGAATTGTAAATGAGAGTGCGTCATCAGTAAATGGTCGACATGTGTATACTATGTCTAACGCGTTGTGATGATTGTGCATGTGTATTGTGAAGATATGTGACCCAGGGATGATGTGTGCATGACCCTTATATCTAAAGCATATATCATGACAAATTGATCAAGCAAGTGATGATGTATCCTAAAGCGCATATCACTACAAGATGAATAAAGGGAGTGGTGATGTAGCCTAAATCATATACCACTACAAGATGAATAGACGGAGTGGTAATGTATCGTAAAGCATATACCACTACAAGATGATAGAATAGGTGACCATTTAGCCTATTGCATATGTCAATAGCCTAGGAATGTCGCATGATGAAAGAATGAATGTGTAATGAGGATAAGGTCCATTTGATTTGTAAACCCTCGAAAGTTGAGTATGGACCGAAGAACTAAAATGCGCCATAAGGTAGTGATTACAGTGCATAGAAGACAATGTAGTATGCATGATAATAGATGACCATTTTTATATCAAAAGTTCCCTAAACATCCCTAAATTGTGTCAATGCAGAAGATATTTTCTAGAGATTTCTGACGAATATGAGAATGTGAAAAACATACATTGGGAGATCTAATTATGTGCGGTCAAAGTTACATCAATGGGAAATTCAACTTTGGTCAATAGGTCAATATTGGACCAGTAGCACTACAACATATGGAAAAAGGGTGTTGGAAAAAAGAGAGATTTTTTTTGGGTGGTTATTGACCTCTGGTCTTTGACAGGCATAGAAGTTGGTGGTTGCGATAAGAGGCTCAACTTCTGTGATGAAGGGAAGCCCGACCACCGTGTGAATTAATTTTTTATCAATGACGTGGTGGATCCACAAGCCACCACGTGGCTTGCCACCACAATCGATTTACCTATCGAGGATCGAGTTATATTTTAGCTCAGTGAGCTATTTGTATTTGAACTGAGTTGAACACATTCCCTCGTGAGTCGAAGTCATTCGGGATTGGGATTATTCCATATTATCAGTGAAGAGGACTAGGCATATAGCTCAAAACATGGCTCATTCAACAACTGGTGCATTTAAACAAACCACCACTCTAAACATAGTAGTCAATATATAATCCGCTAACCTCATGTCATGCAAGGATCCACGTAGTGGATAAGCGGTGGGGGCCAATACATAGGCCATGCGTGTTAAGTCCACGTGAAAAGAGGGGGAGTCTAAGGTTTTAAACCTTAGAAAAATTGAAGGGCCACCCCATGTGGGATTTAACCTACTCAAAAAAACATGCCGCCCACCATGGGATTTATCCCATCCATATGCCACGGTTAGGATTTAAATAGCCAATAGGATAAAAAGTAAGGCATTATTTTTAGGGATCTATTTAATATAAATAGGGGGAGCCTCCTTCATTTTAAGCACACAAATTGGAAGCTTATTCCTAGAGCTTGAAAGGCAGAGATCGAGCCAAGAGGAGAGTTAGATGCCATGTTAACGGCATAGTTGTGTGAAGTCCTAATTTATTTAGGCATTATTATTGACCTATTGTTTTTTAGGCAATAGTAAATTAAAATTATTGTGACTAGGAGTTTTTTAATACTACCTAGTCGGCCCATAGTACCACACTAAATTATTGTGAAGACAGGATTATCGACTAGAGTGCCACAGGGCGTTACGAAGCATCTGGAAGGCTGATCAATATCTGTGAGGAATTCTGAATAGTGGAGCTAGGGTACACAAAGCTTTCCGAATACACCAGGAAGGTGGAAGTCAGGTGCTATCTTTCACCCTTTTCGTCCGAAGGTCTGGATATTATTCTAAGCAAGTTCTTTATAGTTTTTATTAGGTTTTCTCTGTGAAAGTACTATTGTAACTTACATGTTTTGACTAATGGAACAGTTTGATAAGAACCCAGAGATGTAGGAAATTTCTGAACACCGTAATCAATCATTGTGCAATTTGTCTTTATATGTCTTGCATTAATTTTAAATTTATTACTTAAAAGGAGCAAATTATCAGCAAATATTTATAAGCCTACAAGGGTCTGAGATCAGGTAGAATAAAAACTTGATAATTTTCGGATCAAGTTTGGTATCAGAGCTAGTTTAGCTCCATATTTACTTTTCAGTAAATCTGATTAACAGAGTGATTGCTTCAAGATTGGTGCAGTTGGTTCAGTTTGTGTGAATAGGGTACAAGTGCACTATGGGAAAGATGTCTAAACAGGTGAAGCTCGATGAAATTGAAGCTTATAATCACCAGATCCAGGAAGAGAACTCTCTCCTGTGATCAATGTATTACTCCTTGGAAGAGGAGAATGCTCGTTTGAAATCAGAACTGCAAACCAAGGATGAGCTCTTGGCAAGGTTGCAGTGTGGTGATCAGAGGAAGGAAATACCTTCAACTTCAGATGCAGAGACCATGGCAGATGATTGCACTGTAAGTTGTTCACCACTGGAATCTTCTTCTTCCTCCCATTTGGTTTCGGATTCAGGTAATGAAGTCTTTGGTTTGTTTGAAAAGCATACTAGAGGAATTGGATCCAAGTTACTAGATAAAATGGGATTTGATGGAAGAGGCCTTGGTAAAAATGGCCAAGGCATTGCTAACCCAATACAGGTCGAGGATCATCCTTGTTTTGTGGGTTTGGGTTATCCTAGTGCGGGAATGGAAATTAGAGAATGCTCTAAGAACGCTGACGGGAGACAAGCTTCTAAAATCAAAGTGAATACCCCACTAGTCCTGCAAGAAGATTCTGAGCAAGAAAGTTGTGCTTTGTCATCACAGGCAGGATGTGGTAAGAGAAATCAGCGAAGAGGTAATGAGATTCCACCTCCAGTTTCTTACCATAATCATAAGCACAGTAAAACTTCTGATCCACTTTTTCAGCTTAAGAAGTATGGTTATGATTTTTAAAAGATGTGGAATTCCTTTCCATGTACTTTTTGTGGATTGCATAATCATTCAGTGGCTAGATGTTGGAAGAGAAGGACAACTGATGAAGAATTTGATGTCATTCGTCAGGAACAAGGCAAATCAGAAAGACCAATCTCGTCATGCAGAGTCGAGAAATGGCAGAAAGAGTTCCTCATCCCAGAAGAAGGAGATTAAGAGGAATTTTTGTGCTCATTGCCAGAGGAATGGGCATCGAGGGTGGAAAATTGTTGGAAACTGCATCCATCTCGCCATTAGAGTAATGGCAAGCCAAAGATGGAATGGAGGCCTATTGTAAAGGAAAAGGAGGTTTCTACTTCACCACCAATTGAAAATTCAACCCAGGACCAGGTAATACCTGAAAGTGAAAGTCCTTTAAAATGGGTAAGTCAACAATTTTTCAATTATATATTGCATAATTCAGATTGATGAATAGTATGCAGTATTAAGTTTGGAGATCAGATTCTGTGAGAAAATGTTGAGAGAAAGGTTTACAATACTCAGTAGATTTTCTTACTTAGAAAATTTGATTAATGCTCCAAACATATCTCCTAATCAGCTTGTGAGTACCTGTTACAGCTTGGATACAGGAATTAACTCATATAAAGCTTGGATATTAATCTGCCATTTGTGCAGAAAGTAGAGTTCTCAAAAGATCACTTGAGAACTTCATTCTGTGTAGAGGCATTGTGACCGTGCAGTAGAATGGTAGCTGAATCACCATTGGCATTGACTGTCGGGTCAAAACTTCATTCTGTGGAGAGGCATCATGGGACCGTGCTAGCAGAATGGTACCTGATATTAGTATGTCATCAAGAGCAAAAATGATTATCTCTCAAAAGGCATTAGCTTGGAAAAGACTTAGTCATTTGGAGGTCAAGGCATTGCGACCACACATTCATTGAGGTCTAATGGTAGTCGTGCATCAGAGGCTCGATCAAAGAGGCTTAGCATCAGCATCGGAGGCTTAGCATCAGTAGCATTGGAGGCTGAGGTTTACAAGAGGTTTCATTCAAGAGGTGTTGACTTAGCAACATGCAGCATCATGATTGGATTTCGAGGTCTTTGAGACTACATAGACTTAGCAAGGTCTGAAACAGACTTAGCATCGTGCATTAGAGGCTTGAGGTCTGGAAAGGGGCTTAACATCGTGCATTGGAGGTGTTGAGGTCTGAAAAAGGAAAATTCATTGTCCATCATTGACATCAGATCAATCATAACTCTAAGTAGCATGGAGTTCCTTCAAACTAGTTTGGATTATGTGGAATCAACTCGGAGCCAGGAGCTGTGTTATAGAGTAAAAGAAGATCCTTGTTATCAGATATCTGGAAGCTTAGCACCGCACAGTAGGAGCATTGAGGTTTCATTCAGAAACTTAGCACCATACAATGGAGGCGTGGAGCTCTTCTTCGGATATCAGAGTGGCACAGCATGTGGGCCCATAACCCACAGGTCCAGGATCGGAGCTAGAGTTTGAAGTGAGAAGGTTGGAGGAGAAGACCCAAGGGTCTACTACAGTAGCACTTTTAAGGTGGCAGCATAGAGTTTTTCAGTTCATACAGGAAGCTTTTTGGGACAAAAATCCTTTCTCATTAGGGAGGTGTGATCAGGGGATCATTTTTTATATCAAAATTTCCATAAACATCCCTAAATTGTGTCAGTGCAGAAGATCATTTTCGAGAGCTTTCCAACGACTATGAGAACGCGACAAACGGACATTGGGAGCTCTAGATTATGTGTCAGTCAAAGTTCAGTCAACAGGAAAGTCAACTCTGGTCAACTAGGTCAATATTGGACCAATAGCACTACGAAATGTGACAAAAGGGCTTTCCAAAAAAGAGAGAGTCGAATTCACTGGTTATCCTATCGGGTCTTCGACAAGTGGAATTTGGTGGTCATGACAAGAGGCTCAATTATTTTTGAATACCAAGCCCAACTACCATGGGTCAATAATTTTTTATCGCCAACGTGGTGGGTCCACAAACCACCAAGTTTACCACCACCATCAAATGGTCAATTTTCCTATCGACACGGTGGACTATGTGTTGATATTATGGTATCGAGCACATGAGCTATTTGAATGAGTTATTAAATTGCCACATGGGTCGATGGCATTCGGAATTGGGATTATCCACGTAGGACCACTTACGAAGTGGTGGTGGGGAGCAAAATTTAACAATGAAGCATGGATGGTATCCCAACCGCGCAGAAACTCGGCGCACATTTAATTAAACTACCATCCAAAGTGGTCCTTTGATCAATATGTAAATCTGCTGGAACCTATTTCAAAAGGATCCACGTAGTGGAAAAGCGGTGGGGGTTATTAATCCCATGTGTGGTAAGTTGGGACTAATAGGTGGGACTAAGGGATTTTTATCCCATTTAAAATTCTAAAAGGGGGTCGCCCAATGTGGGATTTAACCCACTTAAACAAACATGCCGCCCACCCATGGGATATTATCCCATCCATATGCCATGGCTAGGCTTTGAATAGCCTATAGGATAAAAATTAAGGCATTATTTTTAAGGGCCCTATTTGTATAAATAGGGGACCCTTTTCATTGTAAACACACAACAACGACAAGCTCATTCGTAGAGCTCGAGAGGTGGAGATTGAGCCAAGAGGAGAGTTAGATGCCATGTCGAACAGAGAAGAGTTGTTGTGAAGACCTAATTTATTTAGGCATTATTATTTTAAAGTATTATTGACCTATTATTTTTAGGCAATAGTAAATTAAAATTATTTGTGACTAGGAGTTTTTTAATACTACCTAGTCGCCCATAGCGCCACACTAAATTATTGTGAATCCTGGAGTATCGACTAGAGTGTCATAGGGCATTGAAGCGTCTGGAAGGTCGATCGAGATCTGGAGGATTCCGAAGAGTGGAGCTAGGTACCAAAGCTTGCTCGAATACACCAGGAAGGTGGAAGTCGGGTGCTATTTTTCACCCTTGTCATCCGAAGGTCTGGATATTCTTCTAAGCAAGTTCTTAATAGTTTCCATTAGGTTTTCTTGTGAAAGTACTATTGTAACTTACAAGTTTTGACTAGTGGAACGGTTCGATAAGAACCTGGAGACGTAGGCAATTGCCAAACTCCGTAATCAATATTGTGCAATTATCTTGATTGTCTTGCATTAATTTTAAATTGATTACTTAAAAGGAGAAAATTATCGGAAAATATTTAAAGCCTACAAGCGTCCGAGATCAGGTAGATAAAAAATTGATCATTTTCAGATCAGTGGGGAACTTAGATCATAAAGGCTTGGGCACATTACAACTGCATTGTGATGATAAGAATGGTAGGTGACATATTTTTTATGGGGCTATAGAAAATGCAATAATTTCCTATAGGAATGGCCTCATGATCAAGAAAGGTAAGAGAATTGGTACCATAACATGAGAAATTAATTTCATAGGTAAAGGAACCATCGAGTGTTAAGTATGGAGTAGGTGAGGAATCATTTGAAGAGTAACATGTCATAATGTTGAGTGCATAGAAATGTTACAATGTAGGTATTGTACATGACCCAATAGGAATAGTACCATGGTGTCATGTAAATAGATACTGCTAATGTGTAAATTTCATAAGATCTAGAAATTAAGAAACAGTGTAAAAATATGGGAGTATGTATGATGAGAGTAATGTGTGTAACATCTCCTGCAAAAATCTGTGTATTATATCATATATTTACCTAAAATATCCCAATAAAGTAAGTAATTTGAGATTACATAAATTGTATTAAACATTGCAATCAATTATGACACTATATATAGTTTTATAGCTAACAGTAGCTCATTTAAAGCATGAGTATCATTCCACATAATTCATTGTTACACCATAATCATGTAGTATAAATAAGTTATAAGATGTAAGACATAACCTTTGATGTGCAATGTGTAATGTTTAGGATAGTAAAATGTAAGATGACATGTATGATGTGTGAACATAATGTGCACAACATGTATGGATATGTTGTAGTGTGTGAAACATGTGTAGAACTTATAGTCTATGTAGGATTTCAACATGTTCAATGGAAGTATAGTTTGTAATTCAAAGATGTAAGGATAGGGTGAGAACAGTTGTGTGAAATATAGGTGTAGTGATTTGGGACCTTGTTCATTTTCACGTGTACAAATATTTTTGGAGATAGCATGTGAGCACACAAACCAGGTAAAGACTTGCGTCATCACACATTGGTCTATTTTTGGAGGAGTGCTAAGAAGCACTTTGTATGATAGTGATGAAGAATAGATTTTATACTTCCAGTTAACTAGAAGAGGTCTATTGTTAGTGCACTTTCATGTGTGGTTTGATTGTAAAGGTACACTGGTTATTTTCAAGGATGATGACCTATTTTTGGAATTATGCAAGTGGTGAAGGGAAAGTCCCCACCCTTATAAATATGTAATGATATGGTGTAGATAGAGTGTGTGAGAATGAATGAGTTTATATGAAGTTATGCTGCCAAATCTGATGCACGTGCATAAGCTGATGGTATTATCTATTGTAACAAGCTTCTAGGTATTTATCTGTTTAATATAATGGAGTGTATTGGTTGAATCACTAGTGTTAATTTTGAGTATGACATTGGTATCTTGCATGCAGGTTTCATTATGGGTATTGTTTAAATCTATTATTCTTTAGATCTAGATATGAACATGCACTGTAGAATGATATATTAGTTATGGATATTGAATGATATTAAGTCTTCATGATGCTAACATCCTAGAACATGTGACCCTAAAGAGGGGCTAGGTACCTTTGCGCACTTTGGGTGAGTGCTCAGTCTAGGCTGAGTGATGTACCAGTGACCTGGGGTTTTTCTGGTAAATTCTAGGTTAACATCATTGGTTCAGTTAGAGACCTCTTTTTCAGTTGTTTTCAAATGGTTCAAGATGAAGACATACCAGTTAACCCTAGAAAGTGTTGAGGAGTGGATACATGATCTAGAAGAAGAATATGCACATGAGGTTCAACACCGGATCTAGTTTAATGCACATGCATATGATTTGAACTTTCATAATATGATAGTTTGTATGAGAGCTTCTTCATCATTTTTTCAGTAGAGTTATACAAGTGGATGATTGCTTATGTGTCTAAAAGGAATTGGAGGTATCACATACTTATTTGGACGCAGGAATAATTTAGGCCACTCTATGATGCTGATCTAATTTGGACACGTGTTATGGACACTTGGTTTCATGGTGTTCATGAAAGTGATATTCTAGAGTACTCAATTTCCACTTATTCTTACCCAGAGGTAGTAGAATTCCAATTTTTGTGATATCCCAGGGGAACCTACCTATAAGCCATTTCACTGGTGATCAAAATCTTGATGGTACCCTGAACTTGGAAAGAAAACTGATGGCTAACTAAACCCCACCATGCACGGGGAGAAGGAGTAGGTTTGGTGAAAGATAGTAGACCTAGCAATAGAGAGGCAGAGAGAAGAAAGGTGGCTTAAGTACAATGAGGCACCTAGAGGGAGATAAGAAGAAAATTTTAGAGAAAATGTACGTTGAGGAGAGAGATGGATCACAAAGGATTTGAAGTTCAAGTAGAAGGCATGGAACCTGAGCATCATGAACTCCCCCATTTGGGAAAGATATGATAGGGAACCCCCCTCAACCTCACATGTAGAATGTTGATGCATTTGCAGATTGACAAACTGGGCAACGTAGAGTACACATATTATTCTACCTGGTAACCTTTCCCTGTGCACTTGGTTTTCCAGTATCTAGTAGGAAAAATAGTCAGGCAAGCTAATTTTGGAAGTAGGAGAGTAGGAGTACAGTCATGGTATTTAAGTTTTGGTAGTAAGACATTTTCATGTTGTTTAAGGTACCTTTTCAAAGTTATCTTCCAAAGAATTTAGGCATATGCACAAAATTTTGGACTAAAGAAAAAGACTCTTATGGAGTAGTAACACTTCACAGACTGTAGGGGTGTAGTTCAATACTACTATTGGGACACAGTGGAAGTACATCTTATATCAAATTTGGCTACAAAAGGTTTAGGATCATGGAGGTATAGGTAAACGTTCAGAACTTCCAGTTCGTCTTACGGTGGTTCTTAGAGGTAGAGGAAACACATGAGGTTTTGGATCAAGTGGGTAAGGTCCACACCAACCCCAAAATATTTACATGGAGATGTATCTTCATCTTCCAAGAGTATACGGGCATAAAATATGTTGTTGAACATGTGCATATGTGTGAAAAAATGTGGTGTGTAAAAGGAATCATGACTTCTAAGCACAAGGAAAGTCAATTTTCACTACATTACAAGGGCGTGCACACAGCTGGTACAAAAAGTTTGACCCTGATCAGACTTGTGTAGACTATGCAACTTTAAAAATTCTTTCCTTAAAGAGTTTCACATCCCTGAGTTTAGTAGAAGAGTATAAGTGCACATCAAGGATATTAATCAAGGCACTACTAAGAGTGTCAGAGAGTATGATGTGTTTAAAAATGGAGTTATCTAAATTTCTTATGATATTCATGCAAGCCAGCATGTACAATGGTTTTTTGGAGGTTTACTGATTACACCTTTTAAAGGGCTTATCACATAAGACATACACTATGGATGTGATAGAACTTGAAGTATGCTTTACGTGTATGAGGTATTAAGAGTATAGACACTGGGGTGAGCCCATTTTTAGAAGCAAAGAATTGTAGCTATGGCAAAGTCAGTTGGAGAAGCTATTGGAAAATTCAGCACATGAGATGTGCACAAGGATTTGGTGCACAGATTGTGAAGTGGAAGGTCACACAAAGGATAGTTTTCCCATAGATTAGTACAATCATTGCTGTTAGATTGTGAGATATGTCATTTAAACCATGATGCTAGCCATTTCCCATTATTACAACACGCAATAAGGAAGAACATTTCTTGTTACCATAAAATTTGTAGGTCCATGACTCACAACACAGAATATTTTCAGCTGATTGGTTAGATCAATGATGCTATAGATATTGGTGTACGACAAAGATGAGTTTTAGATAACTCTAAAGGCAAGAATGAGCATCAGGATCAGGATCATAATCAAGCACACTATGATCGGAATGAAGGGCATTTTGAAGGAGGTTGTGGCAGAGGTTGAGGATACTGTGGTGGATTTAGAGGACGAGGCCATGGTGGTGGACGAGGTGAGTTCCCTCATGGAACATGTTATACATGCGGATCTCCTGACCACTACAGGAATGAATGTCCTCAGAATATTACATGTTCTTTCTATGGAAAGAATCATAGTTATGAGGAATGCCTAGACTTGTATGAGCATCTTAGTAAGCAACATAAACAAGAAAACAAAGGTGTGTTGATGGTTAGGATACAATGCATTGTGGAAAACCAGTGGATGCCTAAGTTAGAACTAGAATTCGAGGCATTGCTAGTAAAGATCACTACCCACGCTAAAGTGGCCCGCCCCAAAGAAACATTACAACAGAAGCCTACCATCACTAAGGAGGAGGTTCTACATGCATGGTACCCAGATCCTATCCATCAGAAGGAGGTTTATTAGGAGACCATGGAGGTACTCAGAAATCTTCAGGGTGAAATACAGTATTTAAAGGAGCAATCACAGAAGATCGAGAAAAAGAAAACATCAAAAATGGTCCAATCTGATATGGATGACTTGAAAGAAGTGTGTAAAATGTTGTGCCAAGAGAATATCATTCCACTATTAGGGAATTGGTTAAAGGGAAACACTCAGCGCACAAGTATTGAGACTGGATGGCAGATCCTGCATGCAAATTTTCCCCCTCATAGCTTAGATTATGACAAGGAAATCACTCTAAATGCTGTTGTGGATGGGTGGCTTTTGAGTAATATATTGATTGATATAGGCGGAAGTCAATGTTCTTACTTTAGATGCATGGCTACAAATGGGGAGACCTCATTACAACCATCTTTGAATGTATTGTTCATGTCTAACCAAACTAAGGCCACTCCCATCAGAGTGTTAAAAGATGCATCCATTACCATACAGGGAGCCAAGTTCACTAGTTATTTTGAGGTTTTAGTGCTGGCAGAGGTAGATAGCTTCCCAGCTCTACTGGGGCATCCTTGGTGCTATGCAAATAATGTTGATCTTTGGTTCAAAAAGGGTTATATCAGTTTTGAAAACAAGGAGGAAAGAGTTATTATCCCTTTAACATATGGAAAATCTACACCCTATGTTGAGCCTTTGAGTGAGGAAGACCTGAACAAGATTTATGTACATGTCATCTGAGACCCAGAGGTACTTGAGCCATCTAAGGAAGGAATCCTCCAGTGGGAGGATGCATAGTCTATTAGTGATACTACGAGTGTTGCTTGTGATAATTGGGCTCATAGTACTTATGAGTTGGTAGGGCACGAAGTAAAAAGCACATTTGTGCGGGACATCAGACATCTTTGTATCAGGAGAATAGGTAACAACTCAGTACCTTGTTACATTTGAGAAGGAGATCCTACAGTATTTCTGCACGCCATGGAGGAACAATATATGGACCAGTTGGAGAAATGGGATATGTTAGCATATACCCTACGCGGGACAAAAGTATGCTGGTGGGTGGTTCACAAGGATAATCTTGTAGGATGGGATGAAATTAGGATTTCTCTTACTACTAGATTCTATAGGAGCAATGCACCTACTCAGCTCTGCACTTATCATGGTAATCAACTTGTTCAGCACCACGTTCAGTAGTGTGAGAGACTCTGGATGGAGGGGAAGGAAGCTTTACCACCTTTTCTCTAGGTGCACAAATTTTATTCCACTTTACAAATCTACACACTTGTTTGGTATGTATATGTGGAACTCCATAGAGAGACTAGAAATTGGTAGGATTTAATTGTAGGAATGACCCAGACATTTGAATTCTTCTCTACTAAACCTTTGGTAGAAGAGGCATTAAATGGTTATAAAGCACTTAACTATGGGAGATAGTTGCAAGGCGGAAGAACTCATTCAGGAGTTATTTGATGATGGAGACTCAGGAGCACGATTTGTTAGAGAAATAGAGACAGATGCCAAACTACTTAAGCACGCTTGCCTTGAGAAGGAAAAAGGAAGAATGGTCTACTTAGTGGATGATGAAGAAGTAGAAACCTTGGATGTAGACTATTCAACAAGTAGGTGTGATGTTTTGGACAGGAAAGATAATACCATGCGTGTCTATCATGAACCTATGAAAGCAAAAAAAGTGAATATTGGATCAGATGTTGAGCCTAAGGAGGCCACAATTGGGGACTATTGGTCTAACTCTGAAGTGGCAAAAATCATTGAGTTACTACAGGATTATCAAGACTTATTTCCTCTAGGGTATCATGAACTTAAGGGTGTGCATGAATCATTAGGAGATATGAAGTTAAAGCTTAAGGAAGGTGCATGCCCCATTAGAAACAGACCCTACAGGATGAACCCCAACTTGTTCAAAAAGGTCAAAGAAGAGATTGACAAAATGTTGAAGTCTAGAATCATCAAGCCCCTAGATGAGGTCAGTAATGGGTTAGTCCCAATGGTGATCAGTATCAAAAAGGATGATTGGATCAGGATCTGTGTGGACTATAGGGAGTTAAACGTTGTTATGTGTGACTGATCCCTTTCCTACGACATTCACTGAGGAAATACTAGAAGGCGTTGCAGGGAAATGAATCTATCTCTTTTACAGATGGATTCTATAGGTATCATCAGGTTAGGATTTCCTAGGAGGATCAGGAAAAGACTACTTTTATTACTGAATGGGGTAGCTTTTCCTATACTGTGATGCCTTTTGGTCTAAAAAATGCACCTTCTATATTTTCGCGCATAGTTGTTCAAGCATTCAAAGATTTTATTCACAACTTATTACAGGTTTATTTAGATGGCTGGACGTTGTATGGACTTGATAAGGATCATTGTGACAATCTATGCTTAATGTTTGAAATATGTAGACAGTTAAGTATCTCCTTGAACATCAAGAAATGTGTATTTTCTACACCATTTGGAATATTGTTAGGACAAATCATCTACAAAGAAGGTTTTTTGGTTGATCCAGCTAAGGTTACATTCATTATCGACCTAAAAGAGCCTACCAGTCAAAGTGAGGTGTGTGGATTCTTGGGTCACACTGGGTATTATAGAAAAATTTATAAAGGGGTATGCTAAGGTTGTTACACCTTTAGAGGAGTTACTAAAAGGAAAAGGGACGTTCTACTAGGCAGAACTACATCAGTGCACATTCAAAACATTGAAGGAGAAACTTATTACCGTGTATATTCTGTGCTTTCCTTTGTGGGACCTACCATTTCATGTACATGTGGACGCCTCTGGCACGACCATTGGCGCAGTGTTGGTTCAACCCGGAGAAGGTTTAATAGATCATCCTATATGTTTTTCTAGTAGAAAGTTGACTCCTACATAGTAGAATTATACAATTACAGAGCGCGAAGCTTTGTCAATGATCTATGTGCTACATAAATTCAAACAGTACCTACTAGCAAAAACATTTGTATTTTATACAGATCACATGACATTGAAGTATTTTGTAAACAAGCCCATTTTACAGGGGCACATATGTAGATGGGTACTCTTATTCCAAGCATTTGATTTCACACTTGTGGTAAAAATAGGTAAAAGTAATTATAGACCAGACCATTTATCCATAACACAATCAAGAGAAGAAGCACATGAAATTGAATATACCATGCCTGATGCACAATTATACAGGTTACAATGTTGCCATCAGAATTAGAGGATATTGTTGTCTTTCTACAAACAGGTATGACACCAGAAGGAATGAAATCCTTAGAGAAGAAACAACTTGTTATATGCTCGGCACCCTTTATGTTGATTAGTGGTGACATGTACAAGTTGGTCCGGGATGAAGTATTGCATCGCTATGTACTAGAACATGAGCACACAAATATCATGGAGGAATCTCATGGTGGTATTGTAGGTGGCAACTATGCAGGAGACGCCACTGCGTATAAGATTTTACTGATTAGATTATGGTTGGAGACCCTGTATAAAGATTGTAAGGCATATTGCAAGGCTTGTGATCACTGTCAGCACCTTGGGAAACCAAGTAAAAGAGATGAAATACCTCTAAGACCTATTACTAGTGCAGAACCATTTGAGAAATGGGCTATAGATTTTTTGGGTCCTATTTCACCAGCCCTGCATAGGAATGGATCACATTATATCATTGCTTGCACAGACTATCTGAAAAGGTGGGTAGAAACAACTCCTACAAAGGATTAGACAGTGGCTACGATAGCTAGGTTTTTATGAACAAATATTATTACAAAGTATGGATGTCCTTTGAATTTGACCAGTGATAGGGGAACATATTTTCTGGATGAGAAAACCATAATTTTATTGGATGAATTCATGATTGCACACCATAAGAATACACCATATCATCCTCAGTAAAATGGAACTGTGGAGGCTTTCAACAAGATTTTGAGCCAGACGTTGACAAAAATTTGTGATGTTAGAAGAAAGGATTGGGATGATAAAGTCTCTGCCATATTTTGGGCGTATAGAACAACATACAAGTGGTTAAACAAGGTGACACCTTTTTAATTGTTGTTTGGCATAGAAGCCATTCTTTCTATGGAATTCATGTTACCTTCTTTACGTATTGCGTGCGCTGGAGGTCTCGCTAATGAGAAAGCCTTAAAAGAATGGATCGATAAGTTAATTAAGTTGGATGAGAAATGAGAAATAACACACTGGAGTCAGAAGCAAGAAAAATCTAAGCAGAAAGCATGGCATGCTAGGCACATTAGGGACAAGAAGCTTGAGATAGGACAAATGGTGCTCCTTTATGATTCTAAGTTTTTGCGCCATCCAGGAAAACTCAAAGTACATTGGTTAGGACCATATGTTATCACTCACATACTTGAAACAAGATCTTTTTAGTTAGAAACGCTTGATGGAATACAGTTACCCTGTTACTTCAATGGGAGTAGGCTGAAGCCCTACTATAAATAAGTCTTCTTGGTGTTTGTAATAAGGAAATATTTCCATTTAGATTAGGTTTTCAATTATGTATTCCCTTAATGTATTTCCTTCTTCGTCGCTATGCTTTTTCAATTTAGTTGTTGTTTTGTGAAATAAGCATGTTTTTGATCCATAGGGATCCAAAATGAATCTACTTCATCAAATCAGTCAACACGAAGAAGGAAAAATAACACACAGAGGTTTTGTATTTTTAGTAAGTACCTCCGCACTATGTAGAGCGGTGGTTATAGAACCACTGCCCAACCATGGTGGTGGTCATGGGACCACCGGTATGCTTTGGGCGGTGGTTCTAGATCTTTCAGACAGAAAACAAAAATATGAAACAAACAACCCATAATTTAGAAGGTTGTCCATGTCTCTTCTCCTCCATGACCTTTCCCATTCTCTAGTGCATGGGAGGACATGACAAAGGCTATAAATACATGTTTTTATAAGAGAATAAGATCATCAAAGCATGAAAGAAAGTGAGAAAGAAGTTCTTAGTGCTGGAATTGTGTTTTGTAGAAGAAAGGAGTGTTGAGACAGAGCAAACAAGTATTTGGGAGGAAGTGTGAGATATTATCTACTTCTCTTTCATACTTATTGTAAATTTTATACTTGTTATTTTGAATTGGCCAATAAAAGTGGGAAGAAAGAGAAATTTCCCTTCCCGACTAGTTTTTCCTCCTCTGGAGGTTTCTAGGATAAAACTTGTTGTTTATGAGCTTAAATTCTTTCCTTTCCCACAATTGTGGATTCTAAGCATAAGCATAATTCATTCACTAGCTATCTCTATCATTTTCTAATAGAAAGTAGAATAACAACGTTTAATTTGTGATTTTTTGGATAATTCCAAAGTTGAAGAGTTTACAGATCATTTTTGTATCAGAGATAACAAGTATCTAGGACTTTGGTATTCGTTCTTGGATATGTATAACAGTGACGAGATCTAAAGGTGAAGAGGCTTTACCTTGTGATCCAAAAAAAATCTATAAAGAAGTGGAAATAGAGAATTCAGGGACAAATGGAGGAAGAGAACTTGGTCTGTAGAATCAAGATGTTGGAGACCATGATGGATAGGATGTTTCAAAGGCAAGAAGAACTTGCAGATTTTTAGAAGATAACTTTTGTCAAGCAAAACTCCATAGACTCAGTGGTTCAAGGCATAGCTGAAACGTTTGGCATAGGAAAGAGCCACCATGAGGAATATTATGGGGAGGAACATGAAGAAGAGACTTCAAATTCAAGAGAAAATGTAAAATATGACCATACTCCTTTTAAATTTGAGACGAAAGTCGAGATTAAAAGATTTTAAGGAAAAGTAGATGTAGAGTTGCTTGATAAATGGTTAAAATAGTTATAAGTCTACTTTAGCATCCATAATGTGACTGAGGCATAGAGGATCACCTTTGCACATCTCAAAATGGAGGGACCTACTCTGGTTTGGTGGAAAACCCATCTAAACACTTATGAAAATAAAAATCATCCTATTGTGAAATCTTGGCAAGAATTTAAAGAATTACTTAGAGCTAACTTCTATCCTATTGGCCACAAGACTGACCAAATGATTAAATGGCAGTATTTTAGACAAGGCAGTGGTCAAAGTGTGCAGGACTATACTATGGAGTTTCAAAGGTAGGCCATGTTGCTAAACATGGACTTGGAGGATGAGGATATTCTAACTAAATACTTGGGAGGACTTCACACTCACCTTCAAAGAAAATACATCTCCAAAAATCCCAAATATCTCAACGAGGCGTGTGTATAGGCATACTACATAGATGATGAAAAGAAGCAAGGAGAAGAAGAGCCAAGGGAAAAGTAGTCGACAAATCAGCAGAGAAAAGAGTATGGTAAAACAAGTAACAAGGGTAAGTGGAAAGGGAAAGGTCAAGCTGCCACTACTTTAAATACTTGTAAAGATCCCAAGAATTTTTGTAAGAACTATGATATCAATGGTCATACTAATGCTACATGTTGGAATTTGCATTTGGATTTACATCCGAAGAACCGAATCAAGGACTCAAAGAAGTCCATGATAGCTGTAAAAATTGAAGGGGAGGTGGAAATCGAAGATGACTCTGATCTAGACGAAAGGATTGGATACATGGCCACCAACATGGATAGCTAGGAAGAGGAGATGAGTAGAATATTCCAGATCAAAATCTAAATCAAGAGAACTAGGTAAATTCTTCGGTTGATACCGATTCTCATTCTAAATTGATTGTTGAAGTAGTTGTAAAGAATCTTTGTCTTTAGAATTACGAGCATCCACACCCTTATCATTTGGGTTGGGTGAAGAAGGGTGTTGAAATTTAGGTAACAAGAAGATGTAAGGTCAAGTTTGGGATAAATTCCTAGTATATTGATGTTTTGGAAGCTGACATTATTCCACTTGATGCTTTTGATGTTGTATTCAGGAGTCATTAGTTGTATCTTAGGGATGCTATATTTATGAGAAGGGAAAATTGGTACAAATGGGTCAAGGATGGGGTCAACTACAACATCCAAGCACACCAACGTAAGACATGAGTTATTATGATGAGTTTCAACCAAGCAAAATGACTTATTCAGGTAAATAATAATCAATTTTGTTTACTTTTGTTAAAGGATAAACAAGATGGGGTATAAGTTTTAGATATTTCTAACCATGGAAAGCATGATTTGGATAGTATTATTCACTCTTTTCAGGAAGTATTTCAGGCTCCCAGTGGGTTACCACCAAAACAAGAAGTAAAGCATGAGATTCAGATATTGCCAGAGTCCCCTTTACTAAACATTGGGTTATATAGGCAATCCTCATTTGAGAGTACTGACTAGACCAGGGGGTGATACGTCTGAGCACCTCACCATGCAGTTCACCTATTGTGATGGTGCCAAAGAAGGATGGTTCTTTGAGAATGTGCATCGACTACCGAGATTTGAACAAGATCACCATAAAGAACAGATATCCACTTCCCCGCATAGATGATCTCTTGGACCAACTTCAGCATGCTAAATTCTTCACAAAGTTAGATCTCGAGTTTGGTTGTCACCAAGTCAGAATGAAGGAGGAGGATATATGGAAGACTTCCTTCCAGACAAAACAAGGTTTGTATGAATGGTTAGTAATTCCTTTTGGGTTATGCAATGCACCCATTACATTTATGAGATTGATGAATGATGTATTGTGGAATTTCATATATTCATGTGTCATTGTATATACAAACAATATCTTGATTTTTAGTGCCACATGGGAAGAACATATAACTCATTTACAAAAATTCTTGCAAGTTCTCAAGGAGAAACAACTGTTTTGTAATATGAAGAAATGTGAATTTTCCGAATATTCACTTTTCTATATTGGGCACGTGGTTGGAGGAGGAGATCTATGAGTGGATCTAAAGAAGATGGAAGAAATCACTAATTGGCCAACACCAATAGGAGCCATAAAGACTAGGAGTTTTTTGGGAGTAGTACAGTACATGTGGAAGTTCATTCTGGGATTCTCTGTGATTGCAACACCTCTACACAAAGTGTCCACAAAAAGTGAGGGTTTTGACTAGGGTAAACAAGAAAAATCCTTTGAGTTATTGAAATACAAGATTAGTCATGTACCAAGACTTGCTCTTCCTAATTTGCAGTAGCCTTTTGAAGTAGAGACAGATGCCAGTGATTACGCCATGGGTACAATGTTACTTCAAGGAGGTAATCCCGTATGTTATAATTTTGAAACTTTCACTTTAGTAGTTAAAGGATATTCAATATATGATAAGGAAATGTATGCACTAGTTCAGGCAATTGAAAAATGGAAGCATTATTTGTTGGGTAAAGAAACTATTATGTACATTAACCACAAACCTCTCCAGTATTTGCAAGCAAAGTCTAAATTATAGTAGGAAAGGCACTACAAATAGATGGGGTTTCTTCAGTAGTTCCATCTGATGATCAAATACAAAAATGGTAGTACAAAATTGGTGGCAGATATTTTGTCTAGGCTGCCCATACAAGATAATTTTTCCTGTTTGGCCACAATCTCTCAAATCAATCCCTTCACAAAGGAAGCTTACGAAGAGGCATATGCCCAGGACAGAGACTTTGGGGTGACATTTCAGAAGTTGTAGTCCCAAGGGACTGAAAGTACTAGGATTGAAGATTGTTATCTCAAGGACAAGTTTCTCTACCGACGGGGGAAGCTTTGTGTTCCTGAATAAGAAATAATTTTATTGATGATGGAAGCACATACCTCAAAAGTAGTGGGACATTTTAGTGTTGGTAAGACCCTATACCACTTGTAAAGGTACGTGTATTGGCCCAATATGCAAGAAGAAGTATCAAAATGTATATGTGTATGTAAACTTTGTTGTACCAGTAAGCCTAAGACTAGGAAGGAGGGTTTTTATATGCCTTTTTCAATACCTACTCATCTGTGGGAGGATATTTCTATGGATTTTGTAGGAGGATTACCTATGTCTAAAAATTTCCATGAATATCTCTATGTTGTTATTGATAGATTCAGTAAGATGTGTATTCTTATGGCATGTAAAAGGACAATAAAAACACATGAGGCAGCAGATCTTTTCTTTGCTAATGTATGGGTGCATTTTGGTTTTCCAAAGTCTATTATTTCTGACAAGGATTCCAAGTTCTTAGGGAATTTTTGGACTACTTTGTGGGACAAGATGGATACCAGATTACAGAAGAGCACAACTTTCCATCCACAGATAGATGGATAGATAGAGGTGGTGAATATGACTTCGGTATAGTTGATTAGAGGATATAACAATAAATACCCAAGGACTTGGGATGAGTCCTTAGCCTACATTCAACATTCCTATAACCGAGCAGTACACACATCCACTATGAAGTTTCCATTTGAAGCATGCTTGGGATGTCTACCTACAAATCTATTGGACATAGCAGTTTGGAAGCAGGATGAGGAGGAGACATGAGACACATGTGACTAAAGAAAACAAATTTATTAAGAGGATCTGACATATCCATCTCAAAGTCAAAGAACAACTAGAGAAATCTCAATCCAAGTACAAAGCTAGGCACAATCAACATAGGATAAAACATAAGCTTCATGTTGGAGATAGAGTTTGGCTTTACTTGAGCAAGGAGAGACTACAAGGTCAAGCACAGAATCACAAGCCACTACGATATGGACACTTCACCATATTGGAGCAAGTTGGAGAAAATTATTTTATGAGGATGTACTCTGTAGTAAACTATGAGAACTTGCACCTATTTGAGTCATCTATGCTAGATGAAGATAAAGGACTACAATTGCTACCTTCCATTGAGGATTGTGTCTTATACTCATGAGAAATTTTGGAGGAGGATGTAGTGTTGCAGTAGAAGGTCAGAGAGACTAGGAGAGTCTGCAGGAATCTTGGTAGATTTGACTGAAAGGAAAGACACCAAGGCAGGCCCGGTGGTACTCGAAGGAGCAAGTGAGGGAATTATTTCCTCATCTAATCCCCCAATAAGATTTTGTGGGACCAAAATCCTCCTAAGTAGGGGAGGTGTGATCCATAGGGATCCAAAATGACTCTACTTCATCAAATCAGTCAACACAAAGAAGGAAAAATAACACACGAAGGTTTTTTCTTTTTAGTAACAAGACCGCCGCTTTATGTAGAATGACGGTTATAGAACCACTGCCCAACCATGATGGTGGTCCTAGGACCACTAGTTTTCTTTGGGTGGTGGTCCTGGATCTTTCAGATAGAAAACAAAAATATGAAATGAACAACCCATAATTTGGAAGGTTTTCCATGTCTCTTCTCCTCCATGACCTTTCCTATTCTCCAATGCACAATAGGACATGAGAAAGGGTATAAATATATGTTTTTAGAAGAGAATAGGATCACTGAATCATGAAAGCAAGTGAGCAAGAAGTTCTTAGTGCTGGAATTGTGTTTTGTAGAAGAAAGGAGTGTTGAGACAGAGCAAAAAAGTATTTAGGAGGAAGTGTGAGATATTATCTACTTCTTTTTCATACTTATTGTAAATTTTGTACTTGTTATTTTGAATTGGCCAATAAAAGTGGGAAGAAAGATCAATTTCCCTTCCCGACTGGTTTTTCCTCCTCTGGAAGTTTCTAGGATAAAACTTGTTGGTGTTTATGAGCTTAATTTATTTCCTTTCCCACAATTGTGGATTCTAAGCATAAGCATAATTCATTCACTAGCTATCTCTATCATTTTCTAATAGAAAGTAGAACAACAATTTTTAATTTGTGATTCTGTGGATAATTCCAAAGTTGAAGAGTTTACAGATTAGTTTGTGCACCAAAAGCTAATTACCAGTTGCAGATTTTTTATGTACAGAGGACTGCACATACCATTTGTATGGGGTGGTTGTTGAGAAATGGGTACACATAAAGGAAAAAACTACTACAAGTGCTATTTAAAGATTGAAGAGTTGGTGAAAATGAAATTGCTTCCAGATGATGACAATGGATGGAGATAAATGAAGGAAAAATATAACACGAGGTAAGTGGCGGCCATGGAGACTACCAGGAGAAGGCACAGTGATCAGGTACTCAGGCGCATGGAAGAGTGCTGAAGAGAAGTTTATAGCTAGAAGATACGAAGGCATGCTAAAAGGTTTTGACTGAGGCGCGAAGATGTACCACACAGAAAAATGTGAAAAGGGTCACTTAATGAGGATTGTTGGTAGGTGAAGGAGTAATAAATGCACCAACTTTTTGATAATATATATAAGGAAGGGTTGTGATTTTATTCTTACCATTGTGATTGCAAGTATTTGGAAAATCCAAGTGCGACTGAGCTGCGAGAAGATTATTGAGGTGCCAAGAGTATGAAACTAGATGTGAGGAGCATATTTGTGCATAGGAGAAGCTTACGTCCCCATTGGTGAAGGGTTTGAGTGAAGGAGAGCGTTCAAAAGAGCTAGGGCACATGATTTCAACTTGGGCACGTAGATTCGAGCTAGGGTTTGGGTTTTCACATTGTAGAGGATAGAAGGTGAGTATTTGAAGTTATAAAATTGTGAGTTATAGATGGCACCAAAGAAAGCACCTACCACAGGAGCTAAGGGAAAAAATAAAATGGAAGTAGAGGTTGAAATTACTCCTGAGAGTAATTTATTAGATATGCAATACCTAGAAAATGTAATAGTGGGATAAGAATGGGAGTCTCACATTCAGAAGTGAAAAATCAGTGATTACAACCACTGCACAGAGGATAACAAGGAGTTAGATTTGCTACTATGTATGAAGATAAACAAGCACACAACATAGGACCTGCCAGTATATGATGATGTTAGATAGAAGTTTTTGAAGCAGATTGGAGTTTACTAGTTGTATGAGCTCCCATAATTCAGAAATTATGAGCCTTTATACCAGTGGCTGATGAGTAAGGTACATAAGATTTCTTCTATTTCGTAGGATGGAGGGTAAGGATTACTGTACCACTGATTGTGACATTGACAGGATTAAAGGCCTCAAGAACATATCTGGATAATGACTCGACAAATAAAGCAGCAATCCTAGAGACAAGGAAGGAATTAGGATATACCAAGGTACCATGCGATATGGATATAGATAAGATGAATAAGTACCCAGTGGTACAAGTAGCTGCACACCTGCTGACAGAATTGAATGATCAAGAGAGGTGGTCATAGGTGAACACAATGTGGCTTCATGTTGCAAAGAAGATGCCATAGGGGGTAGTCTACAATATTGCACGCTACATAGCGGAGACCATAGTTGAGGAAGCACACACTTGTGAGAGGATTAGTTTCAGTGCAATCCTATTGTCCTTGGTATTTATGGATATCAGAGTGTCTGATGGGCCAAAGGAAAAGGTTTCAGATTACCCCAAGGAAAATAATTCTCTGGCAGAAATATTTGTCCAATACTTGTGCGATGGGTCAATGAGCGGGCCATTCAAGTAAAGGGAAAAGATGTGGTATGACAGGCTCCACGTGGATTTCAAAGAAGAGTGGTGCATTCCCAAGGAATTTCCCTCGATGGTGGGTAAGGCATTAAAATTCATTGTATACCAACACTTTAGCATAGCGATATTTGCAATGAAAGATGGAACTTGGAGCCCTTGGTACAAGCTACCATATGCCTTCATAATGCGCTACTTCCAGACATTAGTCCACCATTTTTTTGATGCATTTCATTTGAACTTCGTTGCAGACAAGGTAGAATGTGATTACCAAACCTTGAGGAAAACTTATGTCTATCCAAGCTGGACTTCCTATGTTGAGAGGCTAATCTCAAATATTATAAGCATGAAGCCTGTAAGTTTGGCAGTTTAAGATAATGGAGCTGCGCTGGTATACCTTCAACTTAAGCCTAAGTTGGAAGGTAATAAATATGTAGAGAATGAATTCATGCTCCCAAGCCTGCCAAATGGTAAGTAAACAATGGAGAACATTCCAAATTCAAAACCTACATAAACCATAGTGGTGGAGGAGGAAGAGGAGGAAGAACGAGAAGATAGTGGTGGTCTGGAACATAGAGGACCAAGGAAGCCTACAGATAAGGTATGAACCAAGCGTGTGACTACTCCACCCCAGGTATAAGATGAAGGTGATGAGGACTTGGATGCAATCCAAGGAGAGTGTTGATTCAAAAGGGTATTAAGGAAAACAAGAACCAAAGGTGCTACTCCACAATTATTATGGAGATCACTGCAACTCTCCCCATAGAAGGAGACAACTGAGAAGAGAAGGAGAAAATTGGAGTTGGATGAGGAGGTGGAAGATTCTGAAGAGAGTGCACCCGGATATCCTACGCCACCAAAGGATGTGGAAGAGCCAAAATATGAAGAAATGAAAGATGAAGATGTGAAGAATGAAGGAGAAGGAGTAAAGGAAGGAGGGACATAGCAAAATACTACTCAAGAAACTGAAGATCCAGCTCCAAATCTTAGCACGCCAGTTCCTAAGGGGCCAAGGAGTAAAAGGACAAGTGGAGAGTTTGTTGTTCCATATTTGGGCTATGCTAAGGACACAAGTAAAATTTTTCATGCCCATTTTCAAAGCATTGTGAGTCCTCACAAGTTATATGGATGGGAGCTGATGGATGAAGACATGACCACCATGTGCACAAGGAAGAAGCTATTTTGGTCTATGGACACTCATATGGACGAGACAGACTTCGATGTATGTGAAGAATCCTGTGTGTCAAGAAGGTTGAAAAATGTGCCTCAGGCTAGACATATAACCGTGAAACCCACTGTTATGTTTTATGAACAGGTAAGCAATGCCTTGGTGAAGGTATCTTCAGATGTGGTGCAGAGGAACATAGACAAATATTCCACTATCAAAGCACTGAGAGAAGAGATCAAGGACAAGGATGATGAGATCATGTGTTTAAAACAAGAAAAGAACCTGGAGCAGAAAAATAATTGGGTTCTAATTAGCACGGAAGAGGAGATTGGGGAACATGTCCTCCAAGCAATACCACACTTAGAGCCCAAGGTACCAAAAAATTTCCCTTCAATTATGCACTATGTGCATACTTTGGTTTATATGGTGCTTGAAGAGGGACCAGTTAGGATGCCAACACCAAAAGACCCTAAACAGGAACCAGAGAGGGAAAAGGATGTAGTGATTAGAAATATTTCATCATATGAGGGGTTGCTTCAAAATCTGTGGGAGGAGCTGAAGAAATTAGATCAAGCATTAAATATTTGTATAGCTCCGGATAAGGATGATGGTAGAGGAAAATAAAGTCCTAAAAGTAATGAAGGATGAAATTTTGGGGCATTTGGAGAGACTAGAAGTGGTGAAGCAAAAGTGCAAGGACCTTACAGCGGCTCAGGAGCCCCATAAGAACAGGTTAGATGAACTAGGAAAATTTATAGCACAGAAAATGGACCTGATGGAGGGGAGAATGTCTGTAATGGCTAACATTATGTTAGTATTACAAAATGAGAAAGGAGAAATTTCCCAGGATGAGCTGGAGTTCATTGTATTGAACATTCCATAAAAGTCAGAGGATGTGCTGAGTGAGTGACAAACATTAGAGGTAAAAATAAAAAAAGAATATCTAGAATTGATTCTTCCGGTTGAAGCAGAGGGTGATGCAGAGTAAATAACTATTCTTTGTATAGAAATTATTCACATTCTTTCTATTAATTTATTCTTTATTGTTTGAGGAGTAGCCATTGTTGGGGTGGCAATGTAATTTAGTGTGGGGTAATGTTGAGGAGATGAAAGTGAAATACTTAGTGGAAGGCACACAAAAGGTTCGTGCGAGAGAACATGGCATAGTCAAAGGCATAAAAGGATAGGGAAGAACACACACATGCAATATAAGGGAAGATTTGGGACTTAGCCATTTTCACATGTACAGGCTATTTTTAGAGATAGCGTGTTGAGCACACAAACCAGGTAAAGACTTGCGCAACACACATTGGCTATTGTTGGAGGAGCGGCTATGAAGCGCTTTGCATGGGTGTAGGATAAGAATAGATTTGCATTTGTAGTTAACTAGAAGAGGTATCTCATTAGCACACTTGCATGTGTGGTTGTGATTGTAAAGGCACATAGCTATTTTCACCATGTGACCTATTTTTGGAATTATGCAAGTGGTGAAGGGAAAGTCCCCACCCTTATAAGTATGTAATGATCTTCATATTGTAGAGGGTGTGAGAACTGAATTACTATGAAGTTATGTTGCCAAATATGATGCATGCATAACCAATGGTATTATCTATTGTAATGAGCTTCTATGTATTTATCATGTTTAATATAATGGAGTGTATTGGCTAAATCAGAGTGTTAATTATGATTGGTTCTTGCATGGTTGGGTTCATTATGGATATTGTTTAAATATGTTATTCTTTAGATCTAGATATGAGCATGCACTGTAGAATGATGTATTAATTATGGATCTGAATGCATTAAGTATTCATGATGTTAACATCCTGCAACAACAACCCTGAAGAGGGGTTTGGTACCTTTGCATGCTTTGAGTGAGCGCTCATTCTAGGCTGAGTGATGTTCCAGCGTGCCTAGGCTTTACTGGTAAATTCTAGGTTGCATCATGATACATGTATGATGAAGATTAATATGATGTATGATGTATGTATGATATGTAAATGTAGAATGTATGATGCGTGATGCAAGATGTGTAGATAGATGAAATGTGTAATAGTTATTGTGGAGTGTGTGGGGTTCATGTGTAGTAAGTAGCCATTAATAGTTGAGTGTGAACTGAAAGCACAAGAGTGTTTCATCAGGTAGTAATGATGCTAAAATGTGTGATGAATATGCTTATGCAAGGATATGAATGTATACCTATGTAAAAATGAAAGATGAGCTTATTTTAATATGAAGGGGGGGATGTATAAATGTTATTCCCCCAAGTGCATGATGGTGCATATATTATTCGATAAATGATGTATGAAGGTGGTGAAGTATCATAAATTTTGTAATATTGATTCAGTAATGGGATAAATAATGAGAAATTGTATAGTATGTGTGACGAGTGATAGATGATTGTAGCTGTATGTATGTATGAGTGGTTATATAATGGATAGATATGTGAATGTAAGATGAAACATCATAACAAACCCCTCAGCAGTCATATAAGAATGATAAGAATATGATTGTGTCATCAAGAGGGTAGAATGAAAAGACTCACCTACTAAAGACCAAGTTTGCATTTAGCGGTGGAAGCATGGTCAGAAAAAGTAACAGTATGTGATTGTTGTGGAATTTTCAATGTGTCATGACCACTAGTAGGAGGATTTTTTTTTATGAAAGTAATTGGTTGGAGCTTATACTTGAGAGGAGGCCAAGTTGCACTAATTTTTAAAGGAGGTTTCTTAGGTTGACTTGTAAATACAATAGACAAATTAGTAGGAGGAAGTGGTCAACTAATTTTGATAGGTGGTTTCCTAGGAAACTAGTGACTAGCCGAAGAAGGAGAAAATTTAGGAGCCCATTTGGGTGTAGCATTTATAGATGGGGACACAATAATTTTTTGTGCAGTGAATGAAATAAATCCTTGGTGCTCAAGATATTTGATTCTTCGTTGCAAAGTGTGGAAATCGTTGTCATTATGTCCATTGATTCGATGATAATTATAATATGGACGACCTTGATATTTTTATAATCGATAAGGAGGATAGTAATCAGTAGGTGGTAGCGTGATCAACTGATGACTAAGGAGTTGAGTGATAATTTCATGTTGCTTAGTATTACGTTCAAATATGAGAGGCTCAGGAAATGGCATGACCAAAGGTTCAACTATACGACATGTAGTGGACAGATTGAAGATGAAATGTAGAGGGAGAACAAACATGAGCTTGAGAAGCATGCTTAAGCTATTGGATTTCAGATTTGAGAGATGTGATTATGGATTCCATAGCCAGAAAATTTTCTTGAAAAAAATAATGTAAATCTTGCATTGATTCCAATAGGGGTTGATAGATGGAGGATCATTAGGGTCGGTAAATAGATAAGTGAGCATAGGACTTAGTTTGTGTGGTGGCTTATCGTCATCAAAATACTTGGTGGCTAAGGATTTTTGCAAAATAGCCTAGCAATTAGGATATCTCTTAAGTAAATTAGATAAAGAAACTCGACCCATGATAAAGAAAAAACAAGGATCCCAAGTGTGAAAGACGTGGGGTTTACCAAAATGATTAACTAAAAATGAAAAATATGTGTAGTTAATATGAACTAGAACAACATGTAAATATAGTAAATAAAAGTAGTAAATGACTATGGAAAATGACCCAAGTAACTAATCTAATAGAATTAGAAACCCTAATGTGCAAGAGAAGTATGGAATTGACTTAGCTGATTATAGGAGCTTTCTCAAGTGTGTTGTAGGATGAAAAAAATAATCTGGAAGTAGGAATGATTATATAGAGGCCCCGAAAAGGATGGATCTGAGCTATCTAGCTAGACATGAGTAGCTGGAGAGGGACTAGGGTGCCTGTGGGCACTCTAGTCTAAAAAATGGGTTCCTTGGTCTGTGAAAAATACTCGAAACTAAGATTCACAGGTTCGGTAGGTGCTCCAAAAACCTCACTATGTGTCGCATCAGATTCACAACACCCCATCAGGTGTCACTAATAATCCAAGATGAAATAAAGACCCTCAAGAGACCACAAGAAGTACAAAAATCCTAAAAAAATAATGAAAATGAATGGGTCAGACTGAGCTTAGCTACCAAAATAGTGGGCTTATTAACGGAGCATTGCACTACATTTCGGATCCAAATGTAGTTCTAGTGCATGTGTGCATCATTTTCCTTAGGTGCTCTTGTGCCAATCACACTTTTGGAAGTAGTGAGCAATAACTAGATGTAAAAATTTATTATAATGGTGGATGAAATAAAATAAAATCCCCTCCTATGCTTGTGTGATGCAGATGAACCAACCTTGTCCCTTCTAATGGAGTTAATGGATGCAAATGATCTCCAAATGGATGTAACTCTAGATGGATTATAGTAGTGACTAATGCTTGGTCCCTCATTATGGTATCATAAATTTATATTTATAGGGTTATCTTGATCTAATTTTTTAATTAACCCCAAAATGGCTGACCATAAAAAAAATAAGGATTTGAAATGGCTAGAAAGTGCCCAAAAAGTGGCGAGAAAGTTTAAAAAGGATTAGAGCACCCCAGTACTAGCCTGGGTGCCCTAGTCAAAGATAAAATGACGTAAAATGATGAAAGGTGACTGGGCATGTAGGTGCAAGAGATCGAGAATGAATAAAGAAAACAAAGTAAGATTTACAAAAGATGGTGGTTAATTAGTACTTTATTTAATCAAAAACCTTATAAATAGTAGTATGAGACCGGGACTAAATAGTGTCTAAAGTGCATGATTTTATGTCTACACCTTACCTTTTAACATGGGAGATAATAATATCTGAGAAGGAAGGAAAGATTCCCTTAATTATTTTTCAAATCAATTGAATATTCTAATCATGAGGAGCCTTTTATTAATCCATACCAATAATTACCTTTGAATCCCCTTTGATCCATAACTTAGGCCACTTCTTTTTCTGGGCTTCTAGTAAACCAAATAAAAGAGCCATCCCCTCTACATAATTATTTGAATATATACCACAATCAGCAGCCAAGGCCAACACTGGTTGACAAAAAAAGTCCCTTAATATAAAGCCGTAACCAACTCTTCCCAGGTTACCTTTAGCTGCACCATCAAAATTCAATTTAATCCATACTTCTTCAGGTGGTCTCCATAGATTCACTTGAATTTCCCTACTCCCATTATCAGGAGGCATTGAATCATACTTCCAAGGAATCAATGGTCACCATCCACATAATACCCTATCTTCAAATCACCTACACACCAAAGCTTTGCACCACAAATTAACAGACTCGGAAAGAATACCTTAAATTCTATTCCATACTTGACGAGTAGAGAACTTAACTTCTTGAAAAACTCACTTATTCCATTCCACACATAAACTCCATATGAAAGCTTCCGGGGTAAGGTTCCACAACAATTGAAGACCCTTATGATCCACTTTCCAATTCCATTGAGAGATCAGATCCATGACCAATCTAAGGAGAACCCAATTAATATTCCATTCCTACCAAACCATAAGCTAAAATTGCGGGGAAAAGGAGCAATGGATAAAAATATGATTACCTGATTCACACTACCCTTCACAAAGATAGAAAAAATCATGACCATGAAATCCTCTTTTCATCAGCTTATCATAAGTTATACATTTTTATAAGGTTCCATCCACATGAAGATAATTTTTATAGGAATCCCTTCTGTTTTCCATACTTTATTAGCCAGGAAACTTCTCACTTCATCCCTTCCATTCAATATTTAATAAAGGCTAACATACATCTCCTTTACCATCTCCTCTCATGATTTTGACCGCTCCCAAATAAGTTTGTCTTCCCCCTGCTTCGGAGCAAGGGGAAGAATTTAATATTTTAAATAGATCACTAGCTCCATCCGAATGTGCCATCCCATCCTCGGTAGGATCAATCTAACTTATGACCCCATCCACCATACATATGTAATTCTAAACCATAGAGCACCACTTGACCATAGCCACTTCTTGAAAGAATTAAAAGACTAAATATCAGTAAAATGACTAATCAAGTTCTAATTGTCTTCCCAAAATTTCACTCTATTACCATTCTGAGGTAACCGTTTCAAACCTTGAGATATAAACTGCCTACAAATTTTGATGAATTTCCAAATCCTTAAACTAGATGGAAGCTCATGCTGGAAAAAAAATTCTTCTAGATATTGACAGTCTTAATACTTGGCCTTTATAACTCTACTCCACAAATTATCTTTTTCAACATAAGTTCTCCACATAAGTTTGCAACCCAAATATTTTTTCACCAAAGCACAATCCCTAAGGCCCAAGACATATTCTCTTTCCGGGTCGCAGACCTCATCCCAAGCTACCAAGAAAAATTTATTTCTATCTTAAACTCCATTCCATAAAAAATGCCTTTGTAACCTTGTTATAATATTATCCACTTTCTTTGGCAGTTTGAAAAGTGACATAAAATAAGACGGGATGGCTTGCAAAGAAGAGCATATTTTCTCATCTCTACCAACCAAGGCTAACAACTTACCCTTCTAAAAAGAAAACATTTTTTGAGTCTAATATACCACCAGCTTCTAGAGGTCTTTCTCAGCCGCTCCTCTAATTAAGGGCGTACCCAAATATGAACCAGGAAAAAAACTAATAGATAATCCAAAGATGTTTTCTATCCTTTGCTCTAATTTAGGATCTAGATTTATGAAATAAATAACAGATTTAGGAGCACTTGCCTTCTGACCATCTGCATTTTTGTAAGTGTCAAAAATATCTTGAAATTTTTGGGCCTCAACCACTAAAGGGTCTCCAAACATAGCAGCATCATCGACAAATTGTGAGTTAGTCACTGGTTCAATTCTTGAAGAAATAATTAAACCTTTCAACTCCTTTCTATCCACCACCATATGCATATCTTTGGAAAAATCCTTTACCATAATAATGAAAAGAAAAGGAGATATATGATTTCCTTACCTCAGTCCCCTACAAGAATAAAAGTAACCATCTAGGGCTCCATTTATTAAAGTAGAGAACATTGGAGTAGAAAATTAGTTCTTGACCATTTGAACCCAATCCAAAGGAAATCCAAACTTGACAAGAACATCCTCTAGGAATCTCCAATTCACTCTTTCATATGCTTTCATCATTTCTAACTTGATAATCATTCCTAGATTCTTCCTTTGGCTCAACGAGTGAATTGCCTCATGAGAAATCACAATTCCATCTAAAATTTTCTTGCCTTCCACAAACCTGTTCTAGATATCCAATATGACCAATATTAAGAAATCCTTTATCCTTAAGACCAATTTTTTTGAAGTAATTTGATAGATACCATTGCATAACGCTATCATCCCGAAAGCATCAAAATATTGAGCATATTAATTTTGTGGAATCAAATCCAAAAATGTGGAATTCCATTATTTGAGAATCACTCTTTTCTTCCTACTTTCTTCCACTACTTCCCACACATCTTCTCCTACTATATGCCAATTTTTTTGGAAAATTTCTATCTGAAACCTATCCAGCCCAGGGGCCTTATCAGCTCCAAGACTAAAACTGCCACCCTAACCTCCTCCAACAAAATGGGAAGCATTAACATTTTTTAATCCTCCTCCTTTAAGAACCCAAGAATTCATGAGGGTAGATATTCTTCTTCAACCAACCACAATCCCTCATCCGCAGAAAGTAAATTTTTGAAGAAGGACACACCTTCCTCCTTGATCTCCCCCATGTCAGTGGTCACCTCACCAAAAGGGAGAATTAATTGATCAATTCTATTCACATTTCTCCTGACCATTGTAGATAAATGAAAAAAAAATGTCTGCCTATCCCCTTCTTTTAGCCATTTGACCATTGATTTTTGCTTCCAAAAACCCTCTTCCATATTCAAGATCTAGTTTAGCCTAGCTAAAACATCTTTTTTCTTTCAAAAGAAAGATATTCGAAGCGCCTTCAATCATAATAACTTCCTGATCACCTCCAAATATAAAGAAAACTCATTTTTCTTATGAAACAAATTACCGAAGGACTGTTTATTCCACTTCCAAGCTTCAATTTTCACATGCTTCATCTTACTTAACAATCTAAACCTCTTACAACCATCCACCTTAACCCCCCACCAATCCTTAATATTATCTTCAAACAAAGGATCTGAAAAACACATAAATTCCAATTAAAAGGGAATGCCTACAGGTCATCTTTCGGATGACAAAAATATCCTAACAGAAGAGTGATATAACCTGGTAACCTTCAATATGTCAGAGGAAAAATTTTAATTTTATAATCCTCATTCAGAGATGATGATAAATCTATCCAATACTTCAAGGATGGCATCCATACCAACACTTATATTATTCCAAGTAAAGCATCCATGTTTTGGTTCCACATCTAATAAAGCTATATTATTACAAAATTCTTTGAAATCAAGAGATCTTTGAGGGAGAATCTTTTTCTCACCCTTTTTCTCTTTCAAATTCAAAATTTCATTAAAATTCCCTTTAATTTTTTTTTATAGTCCTCCAACTCCATAAGGTTGGTCAGAGCATTCGAACAATGCTTTTTCTCCTCAAATAAGATTAGCCCCTACACATTAACTAATAAAAAATGTATCATGAGAGAGCAGGTCAAAGCACTCCATCACAATAAACCATTTACATTTATCCATCAAATTACTTCTAACTTTACCTGGATTCCAAACCATAGCCATAACCTCTAAATTTCCAACAACATCTACAATAATCGCCTCTCCCTTAAATGAAATTTTTTTCCTGGCCACCTCCAATTCCTCACTAGTCATCTTGGTCTCCTGTAAAAAAAGAATATCAAGGTTCTCACTGTCTCTAAGTCGCTTGACAAAGAAAATTTTGATAGTGGAATTTAATCCTATGACATTCCAAATTAATATTTTCATGGCACCCGCGTGGAAGGAGATTCCCTTCCACTAGACATAAAATCCTCTAAGGTTATTTGATCACCAATATAAATATTCATCTTGGCCTCCAACTAAGTCTTTCGGGAATTTTAGCTCCTTCCAGCTGATTTTGAAAACCATGTATTTGGTTGAGGCTTGTTGTGAGACAAAGAAATCCTTTTAGATTTCCTCAATGGAGTTGCCAAAGTAACATCTTTCTTATTCATATATATTTATTTTATAGCATCTTCCACTAAGTAGATCTGTGTCACCTTGTAGTCTTGATTCTCCTTCCCATCATCCTTCTTTCGGGAGTTCCCATCAATACCTTCTTTCACACACTTAAAATATTCTAGCATAGTCTACAAGTATTCCTGATCTAGATGCTCTTTAAGAAGCATGCCTCCAAATCCTGATTGAAGATGTCTTCCATGCCCTAAGCATCCACACCATGCTCTAAGGGGCCCTACCTATCTTTAACAACCAATTCCTCCTTTTCTCAAGAAGCTTTTGCAACCTTGATGACTTCCTTATAAACCTTTTTTTATCTCCAGCTAGAAGGGAAGGGATTGAATTTCTTTTGGCTTTCTAATTTTCCTTTGGAACCTCCTTATCCTCTACCCACTTAGCACCCTTATTTTCATTCTGAGGACATCTATTCATTTTGTGCCCAATTTCCTGGAAATTAAAACATCTAAATGGAAGGAATTCACAATCAATTATTTGAAGCCAAATCCCCATAGGAGTATTGATTCTAATGGATTGAGTCAATGTTTTATAAAAATCAACCATGACACAAATTTTGGCATAAGAGGACAAGGTAGCAATCTTTTTTTCCTTCCCAATGCCAAAAGGATCCCTCAAGGATTCTATTATGGACCTTAAGGTAGCGTAACCACAAAATCCTGGAGGTAATTTATAAAGTCTCACCCACAAAGGCACCTTTTAAACTATTTCTTCCTCTGTGTTAAACAACAGGGACTAAGGTTGAATATAAAGACCAACATTTTTGAAGAACCATGAAACCCCAAAAAAACCATATCCCTAACAACTGGATTACAAAAACATATTTGGAAAAAAAATTGGTTAAAATATTGAGACCAGGTCGCTCATTACATGTTCAATTTTTATCAATCCAACTCCAAGTTCATCTTTTGAAGTCCAAAGCCCAATAAATTTTCATATCAGTGCATTTTTCCCCATGTGCTAAAAAATATCATCTAACATAGGAGAGCCCACAAATCATTTTTAATTTCTTAGGTCATTGAGTTCTCTAACATTTCACTTGGATCCTCATTATCCACAGACTCTTTTGAGTCATTTTGATTAGGGTAACCTTTATTGAAATCTTATTTCAGGAAAAACCACATCCCAATCTCAGGTTCACTTTCCCCCACCTTCTCATTCAAATCCCAGGAATCCTTTGGAGGCTTATTATCCTTCCATGTGTTTTAACCACCTCCCAGAGGAACAACATTTGCATCATACAATGGTTTATCATTTGCCCCGAAATATTTCATCGAAGTCTCCCCCAAATGCAGATTTCCCCTTCTGTAAAAGCTCCTCTTATCTCTGCCCCAGCCATAGTGACCCCTTCCTTGCCACTTCCAAAAAACCTTATCCAAGTCACCATCCTCTCAGTGCTAATACTCCTCACCTTCTAAGGAACTTCTTTCACTTCTTTCATTATCAAAGCCGAAGGCCTCTTCACACTTTTTTGGCATGCAACCCATTTCTATTTACATATATTTTACTTTACAATGAAATTATGTAAACATTTGTTGATGTAATAAATTTAACATATAGTAGTAATAATAATAATAAAATATTGGTATGGGACTAGTTAATTATATTACATATATTATATAATAACACCTTGAAGGAATATTCTATTTTTTCTTATGTCATAATTAGATAGTGTCAAGACATAGAATACAAATATATGATTGGTTAAAATTTTGAAATAATTGCATGATAATAAATATGAGGATGAAGATGTTACTTTTAATTTTTTTTTGTTCAACCTAGGGGTGTCCCCGCGACCCATCCTAGCGACTAGACCTGCCTTACCTTGGACTTACGTGCAGCCAAGTTGGGGTTCAGGAAAGGGCAAGATGAGGCAAGACTAGCTTTAAATTATTGTGGAATTAATTAATTAATGTGTTTATATTATAATTTTTTGACATAATAAATAGAATATTCCAAAATAACACCTTCGACGTAAAATTCCATTTTCTTCTATTATTAAACTTTAGAATCATTAAGGCACATGAGAATACTAATATATGATTGGTTAAAAAATTAAAAATATTGCTACCATACTAATTTAATGGTTTAATATGTTCAATTAAAGGTTATTTAGGTTATTGTTAGACCTTTTATCTTTGCATGAGTATATTTTACAATGGAGGTGATCTCTCATTTACAAAGACTATTAATATTACGATATTTAGTTTTCTCTAAACATTTAAAAATGATATTTATCTATTTGTTGATTGCTAGTTGTATGCTTTTAAAGTGGTTATGTATTTATTTATTTTTGGTTTAACTAATGGTTTTATTCGTGTATTTTCTTGACTTTTTGTAGTTCTTGTATCATTCATCTACATACTCTAGCTATCACCACACTTATTTATTTCCTTATCTTTTGGCTCTCCATGTCAAAAGTGTAGACTATATTCTTAGCATGTCAAGTACTTGAAGTGCACGGTCTTGGTATGCTTCAAGTTAGGAACTTCCCTTCTCTTTCCCATCTTATCAATATTTTTCCTTTTTTTGACTATCGGAGGCCATCTTATGTGCCAATAGGGTCCTAATTTGAATTCTAATTATAAACACTTTAGCTTTCATAGGAATCTATTATCAATATAACATCTATAATATATCAATAAGAAATTTATTATTTAAAAATTAAAAGGAATTCAATCATTGTGGCATGGCTATTATAAGTATCCTAAAGAATCAAACAATTATCAATAATTCATTTTAACATTGAAATTCATAATAAAAGCACACTATATTATATTGGTTTGTTGATTGAAGAAAAATGTCATTATATGTATAGTGATGTTTTATGTTTTCTCAAACAAAAGGATCTCATAAGAAACGTGATAAACAAAACTCAAGCCCTAAAAATATATATTTTTGATAGGTTATAGTTTGAAAACCCAATAAAGGTTAGGAGGAAGAAGCAAGGTTTTCTAGTGATGACGAGAAAAGTTTCATAAATGATGTTGGGGCACATGGGCTTAATTTTAATGCTTCTTCATCAAAAAATAGCTAGAGTAGAAAATAAATCTTGCACAATTCCGTGTAGTTGTACGTAAATCTTGCATGTTGTGTTGTTTAAGAGGAGGTTATGATATAAAGACTTGGATTTATGTATAGCCAAATACCATTTTGCAAACAAACACCCATACAGTAAAGTGTGTACTCATGCATGCAAACACATCCACGTGCTTCTAAATACTTACACCCAAAATTATTTTATGCTTACTGAAATATGTTTAATTTATACCTTTCATGGATGCATGTTATTTTACCCACATTCCAACATTGATATAGCTATGAGGACCACACATGGGACATAATCTCATTTATTTACCTAAGGACAAAGTGAGAAACCTAGTATACCTAGATCCAATGAAGATGATTTCATGATAGGCTACCTACAAAATACCTAATGGGTTGGATAGTGATATGAACATATTACAAAATCTTTACAAGGGTATATTTACTTATAGAGAATATTCTCTCATTTTATTTTATAATTATAAGGGGATAATGAACATGTAAAGACATCCATAAATATATCTTGGAAGCTTGAATGATTAAAGTGAGTCGAAATAGTTTTATTCCTTGTAGCCTTTATTGAATAGAGCTAGTAGGTAATGTTTTTAGAGATCTATTCTCTAAATATTTGAATCTAGTCGGGTAGAATCTTAGTAGATTTTTCGAGCTTAACTTAGTATATGTATTATAATTGAAACTATTTGATAATTTATGTAGAGTCTTCTTAAATACTATAATGTAGGATGAAAATTTTCGTTGTGCTTGATGTTTGTAATATTTTCCTCATAATTAATAAAATAATATTATGTTATTTCTCAAAAGATTGTGCCTCACATATTTCTTCAGTGATGTCTAACTTTGATAATTATGTCATGTATGGTCTTAGGAATCCTTTAATTGGGACCCCTATCTATGACTGCATTAGTTTGGTATTAGATAAAGGATCTCAAGTCATGTATGTATGTGTGTAAATTATTATATCTTCTACTTTTCATATATGTGTGTGTGGGTATAAAGTAGTTGTAGGCATCTTACAACATTTGGGTTGTTGGGTGGAAGGTTTAGAACATAGTAATTTAATTATTGTTATGAGTTATGAGGATATTTTTTATCTCACAAATATGATATCTTAATGGAAGGGGAAATATAATACAGAGACTGGTAGACTTAGAAAAAAATGATGAGGGGAGTATGAAAGCTATGGACCAGTTTAGCATAAGAACTGTTAATATGGATTCTTCATTATTATTCATGAAATAATACAAAATATTATATAGGAGAGACATCTCATATATTTGATAAGGTTTTTACAACTACTCCTACCCTTAGAAATCTCACAATATCATATATTTGAGAGTTGGTTGAATAACTCCACTCACATGTAAAATAATTATACAAAAATCCTTGATATACATTATTGTTACATAATAATAATACTTTACTAATTTACCATACCATAACTTACTAAATAATTTACCACATGGTAAGACAATAGTTACCATGGAAACACTAATCTACAATATTTCTCCTTAGTGTGTACATGGTAGAAAAACAATCACACTTACTTTTGTAACATGCTCACCTGCTTGATCACCCAACTCAAAATGAAGATGGAAAATAAAATCATCAAATTCTTATCAACCATTTCCTATCAAGAACTTATTTGACTAAACTAGTGTGGAAACCACGAATGGAAATTTTTGGTGCCCATTTTCATCCCCATGTTTCTTGGCACCATCTTTGTCAAATCTTTCAAAACATGTTGAAGTGACCTTTCCATTTTCCCTAGTTGTTCCCTTTATTCTCCAAATTTCTTTTTGGTTCCTTGATCCTTAAAGTTATGTTTGTGTCATACTATGACCATGTGTAATGTGGATTTGTACTTACATCTTGACTTTCTCTTTAGTTTTGATGATTTCAAAAAGTTACATAGTTCCACAAATTTTTAGGAAAAGTATTTTGTGGATTGAAGAGAATGTAGTTTTTGGCGGGTTTTAAAACAAAGAAAATAAGTTGCAGATTTCAAAGGATAATGTTTCACGTGCTGAAGGAAATTGAAAAGGAAAGCCACAGACCAAAGGGGTGAAGAAACGTAATGCTTCACGAACTTGGTGATTATGGTGTTTTGCGAAATTAGTCATTTATGTGAGAAAAGGGGTGTATTCCACTCAAAATAAGTCACAATTTTCATATAAAGTATCAAGAGAAGATGTGAAGAAGAAGAAAGGACATTAGAATGTGACCAAGTATGGAGGTCATGAACTTAATGTCACATGATGGTCTCAAGGTTTGATTTTCCGTAGAGTTGCAAAAGTTGTGGAACAAAGAAATGTGGTCTCAGAAAAGGATTCCAGATAACAAAGGAATCATATCCTTTTGGAATCAATAGGGGGCATGAGCATTCATGACATAATGATGTAAGAATAATAAGTGTGAGAGTATCAAATGACTAAGTGTGCAAATTTGGAAAACCTGCAGGAGAATAGAATTTAATGTTTCACATACATTAGGCACTTAGTGTTCTGAAAAGTTAATAAATCCACAGAACAAAAGAAAAGCCCCACATCAAAGGAATAATCCACACAATACAAATAATTTCATGATATAAGGAAGACCCCGTGGAACGAAAAAAATCTGCGATAGACCTAAAAATTTAAACCAAAGCTATGACATGAAATGAACACTCAGAATGCCACAAAGCAAAGGTGGATTATCATAGAATCCACAAAATAAGGGAGTTTTATGTAGAATGGTTAGATTTACATTTTTTTCCATGACGTTTGGATCAGATATCCATTTCACCTCAAACCAAGTACATTGGGAACATCTTAGAGGAGGCTTTCTAAAGAGATCAATTCATGATATTTTAACTGCAGAAGTTTTGGCTATTTCACGTCATTTTTAGGAATCAAAATGATTGGAGATGCTTCATTTTGATCCTTATTTTCCCATGGATTCTTCGAGAAGAAGAATATTTCTCTCGTTCCCCCACCAAATGAAGAATGGATTATCAAAAAATTAAAGGTCAAACACTTGGAAATTTCACATACATTCATCCTCCAAGTAGAAAAATTTTCCATTGATTTTCTCCGTGAGCACACAAATCACCAACTAGCATGTTTTCAATCCTTAGATTATTATATATGGGATATTCATTTAGGATGGGGAAGTTATTTTACAAGATTGAAGGATCTCTTCTCTAGAGGTTTTTGGTTGGAATTTGTGGGTTTTATGTTTCAAAAGTGTGTGTTCCTATTTTTGAAGCATCTTTGCAAAGAATTGGTAAATTGTGATTTTCATTTTTAGGTTCATGCGAAGGTGGTTGTTATTATACATCCATTAGCAGGCTTTGAGAATCATTCTTACATGATTCCCTTGTCTCCTTTGCAAATGGACACACAAAACCCTTTTTCCATGTACAATTTTGACGTTCCTTCTTGTAAATAAATATGAAATCAATAAATTTATGTTCTCTTCTATAATTGTGTGTTGATCATACCAGATAACTATAGGAAAGAATTTTTCAATTGATTATTTGAATGGGAATTGAGGGTTTACTACATTGTAGTGCTGCCTTGCATCATTGGCTTCAAGTATAAATTTCCTTTATTTAATTTCTGAAAATGCATACCTATTTGCCTTAGGGTGTCCTTTGGTGTGATGAGTGCATGAAACTTCATTATCACGTGTCTGTGATGGGGTTTCAATAGTTATTCCATATTATTTACCTTACTTGGGTGTCCATGAGGGTAAATAACATTTGGAGGGTGATTTTCCTTTAATTTCATGTTTTAATGCATGAAGAATTGTCAAGATAAACTGGTTAATCTAGCTACTTCCTCTCACTACTCCCCTTTTCCACCATCTCCAACCCCTTTCATCTCATCTTAAACTACACATCACCCTACCCCTACAGATTTCATCATTTATTGTTAATTCAACATGTTATCTACATGCAAACTCAATATCTTGTGCATATTTTGAATGGGTTTGTTATGATTTATGAAGCTTAGCATCTCAAGTATCATTTCACTCCAAGTTGTCAACAAATTATTTTAAAATGATGATTGTGATCATCCTAAATCTATCTTTAGTGACTTTTATCTAAAATATCAAGTGTCTACAATGCTTGTGTGGCCATTATTTTGAATGAGTAATACATTTTTTGGTTGCACTTGATCTTAAATAAAGGCTCTAACAAGTTTGAGGGTTTGAAATATAGTATTTCCCTCATCCTTTCAAACTACCCCATAGGTCTTCTCATCTTGGTTCAGGAAAATCCATAAAGTAGTAGGTGAATGACCACACCCTCAATAAAGTTCCTCCTTTTCCTCCCTAGAAGGCTTGATCATGAGGAGAAGATAGATCCATCCCTGACTACAAATGACAAATTGACATGTCTATCTTCCTCCGTTGTTCCTTCTTCATGAAAATCTACATTTTAGTCTTGTTTGGGAGTGTTACATTGGGAACCAATGAGAACTATCTACTTATCCACCATTCATGGTAGGGAAAAAATATATCCTATTCAGTGTGGGAACTTTAATGGTAACCATTTACACGAACTTTAATGGTTTTAAAAATGTTAACAAACCTAGGTATGAACCCCAATTCACCCTCTTCAAGTATCATGTTGTTGCCTTATCCTTGTGCTTTCGTATTTACACTATATCATTACATTAGGTGTTTACATAGGAATAAAAATCTTGAACATGAATAAACTTATGTTAGATTATTGCAAAAAAATCATAACAATCATTGAAAATGAAACAACAAAAATAAAATTCCACAACATTATTGTGTGGCCTCATCATTTGTGGCTAATAACAGGTCACTGATAGACCTCCTTTCTCTGTTACCTTCATCCTCTGGTAGAAGGTCATTTAATAGAGGTAGTGATCATAACTTAAATTTTCGGTGTGAGTTGTTTTATATTCCTCTTCATTGTCATATTATTCATAACTACCATGACATTTTATTGTAGTTTCCTATCAATTAAATCTTATGCTTTTTTCCTATGGTTTACAGAAAAATAACCAGAATATTTTCAATAATAATAAACAACTTGTTTCTTTATATATTTTAAATTGTATCCCTTTTTTAAAAAAATTGAATCTCATTTTAACATATAATCTATCCTGTTTTCCATACATTGCCCTTTCATTTGGATCAATTTTCTTGGTTTTATTTTCTTCCTCTATCAAAGAAGAGATTAAATATCATACACTTGGATTTATATTTCTCAATGTCAAGATTGTGTCAGAATAATTGAGTGGCATACTATTTAATAATACAAATTTTTCATCATCATCTGGGAATCTATTGTTATTCTAGATAATTGATTTAAAATAGAATGAAACGTACTGATGTGTTCTACCCTTTCTGTCACTTTCTTCCATCTTAAGTATGAACAACTTCTTCTTGAATGATACTATCATACTCCCTAATTGTGACCCAAACAACTTACTCAAATATTGTCTAAATGAAATGTGATGTCTTTGTTAGAATTATATGATGCAGGTATGCATATAATAATCCCAGACCAATGATTGTTGTCACTTTTCAATCTTTTCTTTCCCATTTGGAGGCTTCATCTACATTACTCGGATTTGGTAATTTACCATCAACAATTTCCCATAAGTATTTCTTGATTACCAACAATGTTTTTCATACCTGCTAGGTATGAAAGCCTTTACCTTCAAAATTTTAGATTATTTTCAAATTTTTCATTTTAATACTTTGACTACAAAAAATGACATCCAAATAGTGGCTAACTAAAATGAGCTTGACAATTCAAAAAATAATAATTTATTACTTTTTAACAAACACTTTTAAAACTTCATGTTGATTAGACAAACTTGACCCTCTAATAATCTCAATTGTACATTATTAATATTGATGATGGAAACACAAATGATATACAAACTCTTTATTATAGAATTAAGAAAGACCACACAAAATGTTTATGTTTGACGATTAACACTAGACAAAAATTAATTAAAGATTGAGTTTCAAATTTATATGAATAATACTCTATACTAAAAATAACCTAATGACTCACAAATTACCAACTTAACAAATTAACATATAGAATTTTAAAAAAACACCATGAAATATATTATGCAAATATAACTAAAAGTAAACCAACTCATGAAATTTATTAAATCTAATTTGTCAAATGTCAATTGATGATAGCTCCATAAGAATGTAAGTCGCCAAAAGTAATTCCTTTAAAATGATGCAAAGTATGAGCTCAAATGCTAAAAAAATGGAAAATCCTTAATGTAAACTAATTTCAATGGGAAGAGAAAATTCAAACCAAATATGACTAGAATTTGAAAACTATGGGTCGAGTCAAGCTTTGTAGGCCATGAAAAAATCATTCTACATGATCTCTAATATGGATTCCACTCACTAAAATGAAATCCCTGATGGTGTTACAGAAATATTGGAGCACGTCTCTAATCTATCAAGGTCTGTAGGGTATCTGAGGATGTCATTGTACTATACATGATATTGATTTGAGACATGGATTGAATCTGTATGCCATAATAGAAAATGTATGGCAAAGAGTGATCCTCTATGTAAAAACCAAGCCAACAAATACCTTAAAAATTAATGACATAAATTATTTCATAAAATTAAATATTAATCAGTGGACTAAGATTAATCAAATAATATCATAAACATGCAAGATACAACATAAAATGGTAAGAAAGTGCAAATAACATGAGAACAAGAGTGAATTAGCTGAGTTATGACTATTTGTACTAGATATGGGCTATAATAATGATGGAACATGATGGATATGGATTTTGCATGCTACTTCTAGAAGACAATGATATACAAGCATTTAGGATATTAATTCCTAAAAGAGGATAAGATATCTCAGGCGCTAGTGTCTAAACTTGAAACTAGTGTCCTATTAGTGAGTGCGGATCTAGTTCTTTCAAGGTCTAATCAAGTTGTCTTCACTTTTATTTGTACCACTCCAGCTTCATTATAGGGATTTCTTGCCGCACATGTACTTGTAAAGAAAACCCCAGATACCTGCACAAGGATCAAGTACACATTAATTAGGAATAAAATATGCATATGATTAAGTTGAAATGACCTTGGTGGTCACCCCAATGTGATTTCTATTGAGCTCCCCAATAAATTTAAGAGTCAATGTACTCTTGTGTGTGTGTGTGTGTGTGTGTGTGTGTGTGTGTGTGTGTGTGTGTGTGTGTGTGTGTGTGTGTGTGCACGATAGAATCATGTCCCTTGAAGCTAGGTTTCCCTTGTGCTAGTTGAACCAAGATAAAGGGATACAAATACTTTACCCCTAAGATCACGTGTGATGGAATTTAGAATTAAGCCTTTCTATATAGTGAATAATGCAACCCAAATGTACCCTTTGAGTGTTATTTTATCCCCAAGTAATAGCCCAATTGACTAGTTTCCCTCCTTACCCCTTAGATTTGTTAGTAGGTCATGTATATGTGATTCATTTTCTTGAATTTTTTCATTAACAAACCTAAAATCCAATCCAAATTAGTAAGTAGAAGTTAAGAAAATATAACAATCGATGTGGCATTTTAAACATGAGAAAAGGGGGGAAAGAATAGAAGTTCCCAAAGGAGATAGTAACACCTGAGTGCTCTTATCCCTTATAAGGAGCTAGTGTCTGAAGAGATCTGAAGATAAGAAATACTAAGTTGGGTAACACATTGTGTAATGTCCAAAAGTAAAGGGATAATTCCATAAAAGTATAGGACAAAAACATGGAAGGATAAAACATTGTCAAAGTAAAGAAAAACATGTGTTTTTAATGTCTAATTTTATTTCTTAGGAATCATACATATAACGACATACTAGAAGTTTGATGTAATAGTAATAAGTGCATAATTTCATGTCTACATTTTCCCCCACTTTATGTTGATGAATGAATATTCAGTAGCATAAAGTAGATAGGAAGAACATACCTTGTGGAAAGCCAAAGGAGGTTGTAACCAATAGCATTCTGAATGGATATTTTGGGATGTGTACCATGGAGTATAAGATGGGATAAGAACCATAGGGTTGACCTTCATGCATATTGGAAATGACACATGTGTTTGTAAATGAATATTTCCTTTTCTTGAGTATTTTTTTATTATGATTGCTCCTTGTTCCATTTGTGTTGCCTTTTGTTGGAATAAGGAAGGACCTAAAAAAGAATATAAGTGTATTCAATTATCAAGATAAATGAAATTAAACTTTAACCTAGATAATTCATAATAGAAATGTGTATGAAAAACAAATGAATCAAGGATAGAATACACATGAATGTTGAAAGAGAAAGGATATAATTGTTCATGTGTGTTTTTTATACCTTGGAGATGGTTAAAAGAGTCAAGAATGATAAATTATCAAAATTATGTGAATATACTCAGAATTTAGGCAAACTATCACTAGAGGAAGAGTGTTGGGAGAGATATCAGATTTTCCTTCCATCTATTGACACTTCCCTATGGATAAGTTCCAATGTAGATGGTCACAAACCTAATAGTAACTAGTCATGGATGGCACATCATTTGAGGCATATCAATGTCCCTGTATATGCCCTAGGTACCACTCCTTATTTGATACTGGTAGAAAAGATGCAAAATAAGAAAGAAGAATAATTAATTACCTTCCTCAAAGTGTGAAATATATCACTAATTTTTTTCATGTGTACTTGATGGTAAACTATATTTGAGTATCTGCTACTACATCTTGAGAAAAAATTTCATTGAGGAATTATTCAATCTATAAAGTACATATTTTTTCCCAAGGAAAAAACCACCTAGGTGGGACACAAACGCACAATGTTCTTGTCTATTTTGGGTGCTTCTCTCCTTGTGATGTTTTTGGCCCAAGTTTGATTCTAAACCATTTTATTAGGTCCTGTTTAGTCAAAATTTTATGAGTACCATTTTGTGTCTGGACTATGTGATTTAATAAATATTGAAATTATTAAACCCTAGATATTGCAGAGTCATAATGAAATGATAAGCTATAAAGTGCATATATGACATAAGTAATAAGCAAGATAAAATTGAAACCCTAGGTGTAAGAGAGGGAATATAAAACTTAGCTAATTTTGCAATAATCTTGAAGGTGTACTAAGCTAGAAAACTTTTGAAACAGGAAGGCATATTGTTGCAACTAAGCCCAAAAAATTGAAAAACTATCGGAAATGTCGGAACTAGGGCATCTAGACTAGGTCATGGGTGCTTAGGCATTATAGAATAATTTTGGGCCCTTATAACTACACAAAACCTCATAAACTAAATTTTATTGTGTCATGTGAGTGTCGTTAGCCTTCATTGTTGATCACATGTATGCTGATGGAAAATCACCAAATTCTCCTATAACCTGAAAAACAAAATAAATCTTGCAAATCCCCAAATTATGTCAAATCCTAAAAATAAAAAGATGCAAATGGGAATTCATACTGACCCCAGCAGTCACCCAACTGATTGAACTTAAGATCCGGGCGTTGCACTACATTTCAGACTCCATGTAGTTCTCATGTGTGTGTGCAAGAATTGTGCCCTAGGAGCCTCTTGTGCAAGATACATTGAATAATGAGTAATAGCTAGATGTAGCAATGTAACTAGATGTGTGGATAGAAAAATGAACTTCCCCTCCTATGTGTGTCTGTAGAAAGAACAATCCCTTGTCCCTTGAATGAAGCTAGATGAATGTTTTAATGCTCTTGAAATGCCTTTAGATCGGGGTTCACTTTAAGACCTCTCCCCATAAAAAATTATTATAGAACGGGTGGTGAATATCCAAAATGGGTTCAAAAAATGTCGAAAATCCCAAAAAATGGATTCACAACAAAATGTAGGAAAAAGTGGCAAAAATATATAAACACATGGTTGTAACACTAAGCAATGCAGATGACTGACCGCACTATGGATAATGTAGACGCATGGCTGTGTATGAAAATGCATAACTTTACACATAGCTGGGAGACTACATGTGCAACCGAGTGACTACACATATAGTTGGGCAGGTGCATGTGTAGGTTTTTTCATAGGTGTTCAAAACCTCTCACCTGTAGCCACATGTATATGCCTGACTGCATTTTCATGGACGTGCGACTACATTTTTGACTGTCTGTTGCATGACTACATTTTTCAGATGCCCAATTGCATCCCCCAAATGTCCAGTCATGACCTCGGGATGTGCATGTTAGGAAATTAATATTAATGTTTACATTATTTATGTATTCATTAAATACAAAATGTTAGTAATTATATTATTGTTATATTAACAATAATATGTTGGTTGGAGTTGTTTTAACAACTCATATGATTTGAGTTGTGTATTGTTACGGGAGTAACAATCAAAACTAAATAGGAGATATTATAGGTTCCATAATAATAGGAAATCCTATATATGTGCCTATATATTTGTATGTGCATTCTATGTAATGGATCCAGAATGAATTGAAAATATATTATTATTCCGTGTTTAATATTGTATATTATTCATCTGTAAAACTGATCCAAATTTATTATTTGGTATCAGAGCAGTCTGATCCATGTAATGGAATTCTAATGGATCATTGAGGGGTAGTCTTATTTCAATCCGTCCCGATGCATGGTTTCCTTTTTTTAATTTTATGTGAGATATTTTTAGATCTAATGATAAATATCTTTTTCTGTGCCTAGAATGAGGACCGGAAAAGAGTGCATTTGGACTGTGATTATAAAGGAAGAGGTACGTAATTAAGATTATATTTCTTTGGCTGTGACATTTGAGATCTACTTAGGCATGTGGAGATCAACAATGTCTTAGTGCCCAACTGTCTATAGAAGTATCATCAATTAGAGATCACTCTTGGCACATCCTCAAAGCTCCAAGCACTAGTTATTCATGCGTTGGATTTAGTTAAAAAAAATTGGATGTGTCTAAAGGACATTTGTATCCTCCACATAGAACCATCTACCTGTGAATACACTCATACGTCTAGAAATACGTGGATGAAGGAGACTGTTACACTTGCAGCGTAGAAAGATCAATATGTGTGACAGAAGCACAACATTTTGTTTGTAATCTGAGTGCTTGGCTTGAGATCTTAGGAAATTTGTTGTTCGATACCATCCATTCATACATCGCTGGCCCACCTGATTCAATGTGGAGATCCAAATCTTGCGGATTTGTTAAGCTTCGAGTCTTCAAACGGAAAAAAATCAAAAGTAAAACTCTTATACATATTCACCTGAGTGAATTTTGTTGTGCGAGTCCCATTTTTGCGGGTTGAATTGAATGAATGCATGCCAGCTGTTAGCATTTCCTCCACCATCTACCTGTGAATACACTCATACATCTAGAAATACGTGGATGAAGGAGACTGTTACACTTGCAGCGTAGAAAGATCAATATGTGTGACAGAAGCACAACATTTTGTTTGTAATCTGAGTGCTTGGCTTGAGATCTTAGGAAATTTGTTGTTCGATACCATCCATTCATACATCGCTGGCCCACCTGATTCAATGTGGAGATCCAAATCTTGCGGATTTGTTAAGCTTCGAGTCTTCAAATGGGAAAAAATCAAAAGTGCACAATGTAGAAGATATCTCATCAGCTGTGTGTTGTATAGTGATAACCATTTGCACTCTGAATTCATGCTGGTCACATCCTCTAGATGCCCAGTTACATAATGCAACCGCCTGGTTGCATTTTCCCAAATGCCCGATCAAACTTGTTTTCTTCACCCCGGGGTCAAAATTTGATGAAAATTAGTCATCCAATATATTCCTTTATGAATAAGGGCCAATGAATCCAATGAGCATATTGAGAAGTCCTGAAAATGAATTATTCATCGATTTTTATCCATATTTTTTATTTTTCCTCAAGTTGTGTGCCAGTAGAGTGAGTGGAAAGAATAGTTTTCGGTGAAACAAATCAAAATATAAATATGGGTAACAGAGAGTATTAAAAATAGCCTCATTTGATATTTGGTTAGGCTCACAAATCTTCACAAGGCTTCTGAAACCTTTCGAGCAAGGTGATAATATTTTTAAGAACATGCATATCCCAATACCTTCCTCACAAAGACCTGGTAGTTTGGGTGTCTGTTGGGGTTTTAACACATATGATTTGAGTTGTGTATTATTATGGGAGTAACAATCACAACTAAATAGGAGATATTATAGGTTCCATAATAATAGCATCTTGAATAAGCAACCAAGTTTCTGGATTAGTCGGGCATCTAGAGATGGAGCAAACAACCAGCCATCAAAAATATGTTGCTAGGTGACTGGGTATCGTTTTTATCCTATTTTGTTGTTGAAAGAATAGATCTCTATGCTCGAGATATATACTATATGTGTATGTAACTGGTGTATTGGGGGTGAATATATGTATTTATATGAAATTTATTATAAACACTAGGTGAGACAACCTGCCAAACTAACTTGCTCCCAGAAATTTTAGGTGAAATGTTGCTCCAAACGAATTTTAAAATTTCCAAATCTGAATTTCAAAAATCTAAATATTCATGCATTAGCGAAGAATCACCACTAAATTTTTCACTACTTTGGATGTAACTTTAGGTGATAGTAATAGATGCTTAGATATTGTTCCCTTATTATGGTCACATGGCTTTATATTTATATGATTCCCTTGTTTAAATTTTGCAACTAACAACTAAAAGTATGACCCATAAGAAAACAAAATGCCTAAAATATAAAATATTCCCAAAAGAGGTGAGTAAGATAAAGATGGCTTGCAGGTTCCTAGAAGGACAGGGGCACTGGCGTTCTTACTAAGCGTTGGTGTCCAAAGTGATAAAATATGAAACAATAAAGCATCAACTAGGTTTTATGGTGTAAGAGGCCAAGAAGAAGACATGAACAAAGAAAAAAAGGCCAAAGACAACTATTAATTAGTAGCTTTCTCACTTAGGAATCATATGAATAGTAGTATGTGATTAGGACCTAGAAATGTACCCAAAGTGTGTAATTTAGTGTCTATATTTTCCCCCACTTTATGTTGTTGATTAGATGCTCAATAAACTTAATTAGATAAGATATGTGTAACTGCTAACCATGTAGATAGATGGAAAAATCATGTCGAGGAGAGAAGAAAAAGTGTGGAGTGATAAAATACAACGTGGAAGCTAGAGAAGAGGAAGTGACCCTAGGGGTGAAAGCGTATGTGTTGTGTTACACTGTAACTTTTTTTTATGTTGTTTTTGTTTGATGTGCTTGATGATGTGACTGCTACTTCTCATAAAGACAAACCTGCAAAAAGAGAAGAGAAAAAGAGTAGTCAGAGTCGTGTATATGAAAAATTTGATCCCAAATATGTAAAATATTGTGTAAAAATGTCAAAAAGTAGAAAAAGGAACATGTACACCTAGTATGTGGTGAGTGAAAAGGATAGAAAGTGTCCCGATCTGCTGTAGAAGGGTGAGTTTTTCAGGTGATCTCACGCCGCCAAGTACGATATTTTTGGGGAAATCTCATGCCAAGGAAAAAGGAGTTTTGGGAAGATAGGTCTAGTGTTATTATCCATACCTGACTATTTCCCGATGATTTATACACCACTGCTAATGGTGTGATATTTTATTTTTCTAATTCAATCTATTTCAATCTTGTTCGATCCAACATAAAATAGAAAAAAGAGATAGAATGTATTCTAATTACTGGATGACTGTTCCTGTTCTGTGAAAACCGTTGTGTAAATTGTTCCCATATGAGAAAATCAATGTAACTTCCCATTGGTCATAGGTGCCTAGGAATGGTCAGGAGTGCCTAGGTGCTCATGTATGTGTCCAGGCACTGGCGTCTGTACTATGCTGAGGACCCAAGTCAGAATATGGGCCATTTTTTAAAGTGAAGTTTTGGTTGATTTTGTATTGTACTATAAATGCGAATTATTATTATATGGGGTGACTGATTCACCCAATGAAATTCCCCCTTTTTTGGGGGTGCATACGACATCACTAGGAGGATGTGACCCAAAGGAGAGGACCCAACACTAATTTGAAACTGATGCTCTATAGGGTGGGAGGGAATGTGCATGGTAGAAACCAAGGCACATGCAAACAAAGTGGTTGAAAACATGTGTTAGTACAAACAAGAAAAATACACATATAGAAGACAATGTGTAATCTAGAAAGCGAGAAGACAATGTAGACCACGAAAAAGTAGGTTGTAGACATGGGACATCACTCAAAATGTCACAAGACAATCAAGGCCAAAGTGGCCAAAATCATATAAGCAATTAAGAAGCAAGACATATGGAAAATCCCACAAACAATGGCATACAATGGCAAACAATGACAAGAAAAGTAACAAACAACCATGGTGGAAAATAGTTCTTGCAAATAAAATGTTACACATGAAGCACCCTTTAGCATGTTAGAAATATAAAAATTATGTCAAAAGAGTGTATATATTGATAGAGTAGTGTGCTAGTAAGAATGGTAAATAGTATAAAATGCAACATTAAAACTTGTAGTGTGTACAAAAGTAGATTCCCCCTGGAGCCTTGATGGGACTGGTAAGAGGTACAGTTCCAAGCATCCATGTTGTGTGTAACAATTTGTGTATATATGGATAAGATAATTACTTATTATGTATCTGTCTAATATAGTAAGTCAAGTGTAACATGTAAGTATAAGAAAACAAGAACAATGTGTAAAAAAGATATGCAATATGTTGTGAATGAGTGAGATGGAATGATATGCAATATGAGTGTGATAGAATCATTATTCCCCTAAGTGTATATGAGTGAATATGTATGAGATGAGGTTCATTTAAAAATTACCCCTCAGTAGTCAAGAATGAGACAGAGAAAAAGAGTGTGTCATCGGGAAATGGTTTGAAATTGTGTGCTAGATAGATATGATTGATGAATCATAGAGCATAGAGAGTGATTGAGTGTGATAGGGTTTATTTCATATTTATACCCTCAGCAATCAAATATGAACTGTAGCACTAGAGTATGTCATAGAGAAGTGTGTCATGTGAGAATGTGATGCTATAAATGTGTGTAGTGAATGTGCCAATTGTGAAATGTGCAGTGTGTGAGGTTCATGTATGTAGTTTTCCCTCAACATTCAAGTGTGAACCATAGCATGACAGTGTGTCATGAGGAAATGACAATACAAGTGTGTATATCAATGTGTTTAAGATGCATGCGAAATATTAGATGTAAAACGTAGAGCAGAAGAGTAGAAATGTGAGACATCGGATAACGCTAGAATGGGGGGAAGAATAAGCATGATGCCCCTCATGTGTATGATGATGAGTTTTTTATCTGATAAAAGTGAATGGGTAGGGTCCTCCACCCGATTCTTGTGGAGATAAAGACATGTGACCATTCTCTAATATAGGGATGTAAGAGATAGATGATGTATTGATGAATGTGACATATGTGCATGGGATGTAGGAGGCGACAAGAACCTATATGAAGGAGACCACAAAGGTGATGTGTTCCTATGTGAAGGAACTTTTTGAGTAATTGACCTAGGCTGATGTGATGGACTAGTGGACTGGTGAGACCGAGTAGGTTGAGTGTGAACAAGAGAACTAGGAGAAGATTGTACTTTAGACATGAGATCTCTAACCTAGATTATCTAGTGAGTGCAATGGAAACCTCGAGAGGAGGTTGGGGCCATGGTGTTCTTGGTGGAATTCCCTTGAAAGTGATGATTTGTTTGTTTTGAATGAACTTTAGACACAAGTTATTCTTATAAATGATAGCTCGAGCAACTTGAAACCAAGTAATACCTAAGAGTATGTCAAATCCTTTGATTGAAGGATCCATAAGAAATGACATAAGCATAGTAAGAGGACCAACATTGACTATTAGCTTAACATAACCATAATATTTAGGAACTTGGTACAAAATATGCGAGAGTGGATATTTGATAGAAATCGGGAGTGCAATAGAGCACATACACATGTAAAGCGATGAATAAATCATTGTATTATTAATAACATGAGGTCTAATAGAAGCTTGAATCTTTAATTTGGAATGATATTTATAATAAGAGAATGCAATGAATGGAGGAGATGCATCCATGTGAGAAAATAGAAAATTAAGGGCCCTCGATGAAGGAGCAGGCACTTCCTGATATGTATGATTGGATGGAGAATCAATATCTTTGTTTTCATTCTTAGGAAGAGGATTGTTGAAGATCTTAAATTTGTTATTTTCATTGACCAACATCAATGTTTTAGGCTAAGGAATCTTGATTTTATTATTATTGATGAGATCTTGAATAAGATGCCTAAGTTTGAAAAATTGATCAGTATAATGTCCCACGTATTGATGATAGTCACATCAAAAAAATGTTGTAATTGCGATGTTTAGGATGAGGTGGGTCCTGATTAAGTGGAGGCAGAAGTAAAATAATATTTCTCTCAACAAATTGTGGCAAGATAATATGTGGAGCACAAGGAAATTTAATAAATGTATGCTTATGCAATTTCCATTAAATATTTTCGAGATTAGAGGTAATGTTGAAGGTAGCTTTAGCTTCAATAGGTTTAGTAGATTTCTTGAAAGTGGATTTAATTTGAAAGCGAGTAGAAGAAGAAGCCTACTCATGATACTTAAGCCTTCTCATGGATATTAATTTACTTTCGTGTAGCTTAATAGTATGACATAAATGATCGAATGATGGAGATGGCTCGAAAATGAAACTCTCTTGCAGAGGTGGTAAAATAATTTGTACAAATAGATCTTGAAGTTTAGATCCCATGGGTACATTAAACATCTTAGCTAAGTTTTTCTTATATCGTAAAACATAGTCTACTAGATGCTCCTTAGATCCTCGTTTAATTTTTGTCAGTTGAGCATAGGATATATTAAAGATGATATTGATAGAAAAATTAGTAAGGCATAAACTAAATACGTAAATGAAGCTACCGAATGGATAGGTATATTCTAGAACCAACACATTGCATAATCTTATAGACTTTAAGAAAAGATCTTTGCTAATAGGGTATGATCATCTGCATAGTTTAGACATGCCACATGAAATGCTAAGAAATTCTCTTAAGGGTCACCATGGCCATTAAAGGTGAGTAGATTGGGAGTCACAAAGTTTGGAGGAATTTCATAAGTGGAGATTATGGTTGTGAAAGGATTATGAAGGAGAAAAGTGGTATCAAGAGATGGAAATGCATAAGAAGTATTCTATTATAGCTGATGTATTTGAGTACGCAAATCCTGATAAAAGTTAAATCCAAAGTATTATAAGAAGATTCAAGATGTGCACTATATTTATTGGGTTGAATGACAAGAGTGGTAGTAGTAAGAATGGAAGTAGCAACATGAAGAGGTTGAGTGGAGGTGATGGAATTCAAGGAAGAATTGATAAGAGGTGTCGAAGAAGATATTTTTTAGTAGAAATCAAATCATGAAGAATGTGTGGAAGATGAGTGGGATTTTCAAGTAAATATTGATGAAAATTGGTAATATTTTTTAATTTCTCTTAATCAATGTTGGTGTGCTCATCATATGAGTGCTCACTATCATATTCTTCAATTTTTTCGAAAGAATTTTTTTGAGAATTAGCAATGGGGTTATCAGATTCAACTTTTGATTTAGAAACTCTATGGGTAGATGGAGGAAGCTCTAGATGCTTAAAAGATTAAAACCAACCACTACGGGTGATAGGCATAAGAAGGATGATTCAAATGATGGGTTCATCAAATGATTTAATAAATATTGAAATTATTAAACCTTATATATTGCAAAGTCACAACAAAATGATAAACAATAAAGCATAGATATGACACATCGAATAAGCAAGATAAAAATAAACCTTAGCTGCAAGAGATGGAATAAAAGACTTATCTGATTTTGCAATAATCCCGAAGGTGTACTGGGATAGAAAACTACTGAAACAAGAAGGAATACTATGGCAACTGAGCCCAAAAAATTACAGAATTATCAAAAATATTGGGACCAAAGTACCTGGACTAGGTCAAGAGTGCCTACGCATTGTAGACTAGTTCTAGGCAGCCACAACTAGAATAAACCTCATAAACTAGTTTTTTTTGTGTCACATGAGTGTTATCCTTTGTTGTTGATCACATGTATGTCGGTGGAAGATCTCCGAATTCACCTGTAACCTGTAAAATAAAATACCTCCTACAAAAATCCATAACACATCAAATCCTAAAAAGAAAAAGATGTAAATGGGGAGTCAGAGTGACCCTGACTATCACTCGACTAAGTGAACTTAGGATTGCAGCATTGCACTACATTTTAGACTCCATCTAGTTCTCGTGAGTGTCTACAAGAATCGTTCCCTATAAGGCTCTTGTGTAAGATACACCAAATCATGGGTAATAGTTAGATGTAACAATGTAAGTAGATGTGTGGATAGATAATGAAATTTCCCTCCTATGCATGCATATAGAAATAACAGTCCCTTGTCCCTTGAATGAAGCTAGATGGATGCTTTGATGCTCTTGAAATGCCTTTGGATGAAAATTTAGGTGATAGTAATAGATGTTTAGAGCTTGGTCCCTTATTATGGTCACATAGATTTATATTTATATGATTCCCTTGTTTAAAATTCAAAATTAACAACTAAATGGATAACCCATAAGAAAACAAGATGCTCAAAAGATTAAAAAAATGCCCAAAAGAGGTGATTAAGATAAAGAGATGTCAGGGAAACCAGAAGTATGGGGGTGCTGGTATCCTAGCTTTGCGTTGGTATTCAAACCAATAGAAGATGAAACCATAAATCATAAACTGGGTTATATGGTGTAAGAGGCCAAGATGAAGACATGAAAAAAGAACAAAAGGCCAAAGATAGTTGTTAGTTGTTATTTTTCTCACTTAGGAATCATACGAATAATAGTATATGATTAGGACCTAGAAATGTACCCAAAGTGTGTGATTTAGTTTCTAAACTATGGACTGTTGAGAGGGTGAAATAATTACCCGGGATGATTTCCCCCACTCATTTGAGGTGTGTGAGATGAACTAATATGAGCATGTCCCAATTGAATAAATTTGAAGCCGATGTGCACATCTGGAAAAAAACTCCTACAGGGGGAATAATTAGTGTGCATGGTAACAATTATGGCATATGCAGAATAATGGGGATAAATTTGGAAAAGAGTGTTAGTGACAATCAAGCATGACATCAAGTAATTGATACTACTCAAAACATGTAGTAATATAACAAAGAAACAATAAGAAATTGATGGAATACATGAGATACCACTCAAGATGTTACAAGGCAATCAAGGTATTCAAGGCCATACAAGTAAACAAACGTTCAAACATATGGAAAATCCCATAAAAAATACATAAATGTAGAAGACAAGAGACACTCAAATCAGATAACCATGGTTGGAAGTGATCATATAAGGAAAACGTTGCACATGAATCACCCATTAACATGTTAGAATAATAGATAGTATGTTACGATGTATATAACTGAATAGAAATGAAAGTAGTAGATTTTACAATGACAACACTTGAATATGGAAAGGTAGGGAAGGTATATGGCCCCAAGAGCCTAATTGGGAATGGTAGATAATAATTTCAAGCATCATGCATCATGTGGTAACTTGTAGATAACATGTACTCACCTCAAAGTACTATGTGAACACATACGTGTATATGTAAAAGAATAGAATGTAGTATGAATCAAAGTATTATGATAAAATAAATGTAACATAGAATAGTTTCAACAAGTAATGATAAATCCAATTAAGATCTAAGTTATTAATTTTTATTTTTTTACAAATATTTGAATGTTTTTGTATTATTAGAATGTGAGATACTATGACTAGGAAAGGAAGCAATGTTGACCCCAATGTGTGTGTGTAAAGTGAGGTTCATGTAAGTAAGTGTGCCCTCAACATTTGTGTTTGAACCTAGAAAAATATTACATCATTTGGTAATAAGGAGGGTAACATAAGAGCTACCATACAAAAATGTAAAAAAATGAGGGGAGAACCCTATGGATTCCAAGATCCTAATTGTGTGAGTAGGAAGTGTATAAATAATAAAAGTGTGCTCATTAGGAGAAAATAAAATAAGTGGAACATTGGGCTTGTTTGAAATAGTGGGAAAAATAAGTGCAAACATAAATATCAATGTGTGAGTCAAGATATGTGTAACATATGGAGTGTTAAGAGGTGTTCCAATATCAACCTCGAGTAATGAAAGGAGACACACAAGACTCGTCATAAGTAATAGGTATAATTTGGTAAGGTTGGAAACATTAAAGTTGTATGTACTCGCCCCTATGATCATAGACATAAATTTGGAAAGAGGGGAATCGATACCCCCATGAATGAAAAAATATGAGGTGCAACCATATTATATAATCCATGCATAAAGTTTGGAAATTGAGTGAGGGAAAAACAATAGGAATCATTATCAAATCAGCACACTATGTTATTACTCATGGTGAGGAGGGTGCACTAAATGGTGTAAAATTGGAATCAGTAAGTATATGATCATTAAAATTTCATTAAGATTTTTTATAAACAAAAAAAAAAGTGAAATTCATGGTCATTGTGACATTGTGAGGGGGGATGTGAGTGTTACGAGAAATTTCAACATGTAAATCAATAACAATATAGTCCATCACAAGAGGAGAATGATGTGCAATGTAAGTAGTGTATTCATCATCATGTAGGAGAGGGATATCACAAAAATTAGCAACATGAGGTGTGGAATCTATTGTAGCATTATCCATGGAAGAAGGTGTTGCAAGGACATTGTATGTTATGGCATGGGTAAAAGTGATTGAATGCATAATATGTAACTAAGGACGACCTGTAAGGATATTATAATTAATATCATCATGCATAACATGGCATATAACATTAAGAGTGAAAGGTACCATAATAATGGGTAGAGTGATTTCTTCCAGTACTCGCTTCTGTGTATTATCAAAACCACTAATACATGGAGCAGAGGAAGTTAAATCAATAGTAGAAGGCCCTATTTGATGGAGGAAAGAGATGTTACATATATTAAGACCAAATACATCATCAACTAAAGAAGGATCAATACTAGAATGGAGGAGCGTTGTCAACAATTGTTTAGGAGTGAACAATAGAATTAAGAGCTTGTGTGCTAGATGAAGATGTATGGGAGATATGATATCTAAGAGATGTGGGAAAGCTAGATGGATATTGATAATGATCCCTGAGAGTTGGTATGATGAATGAAACATATTAAAATCCACAACCAAAGAAATAAACCCTAAGGTTGCTAGGGTTAGGGATACGATGAAATAAATAAGATGATGGCTCCATTGGAAATCTAGAGTTTGATCAATAAGCGGGTTCACCAAACAATTTAATAAAAATAAATTTTAATAAGAGGAATGAGATCAATAAGATAATATTAGAAACATACAATAAACAACATACAATGGAAATAAACTTCAAATAACATGAGGATGAGAGTGTCTTAGTTGATTTTTTATTATCTTTACTAGATTTGGGCTAAAATAATGATGGAACAGGATGGATTTGGGTTGTGCATGATTTTTCTGGAAGGCATTTATCTACACACTGCATAAAGTTTGGAAATTGGAGTGGGGAAAACAATAGGAATCATTATTCAATCATCCACTATGTTATACCATGCCACTAGGTGAGGCTGCTAGGGGTGCACTAAATGTGTAGTGTCATTAAATTGGAATCATTCCAATGTTTTATATGATCAGTAAAATTTCATTAAGCCATTTTTCTTACTCTCATAGTAAACAATGAAAAAAAAGGTGAATCATTCCAATGGTCATTGTGACATTGTGCCGAGGGCGGGTTCATCCTGAGTCCGTTTCTATTTCTCGTGTCAATACCTACGTCTACAAATTTTCACACATGCTTAGCAATCACTTACCCCGTATACCTATACTTATACACGTCTCTCATCACAAGAGAGAGAATTAGGTCATTGGTACTGTGGTGTATTCATCATCATGTAGGATAGGGATAAGCAAAAAAATTAGCAACATGAGTGGTGGGAATACTCTATTGTAGCATTCCCCATGAAAAAGGTGTTGCAAGGACATTGTATGTTGATGGATGGTAAAGTGAGTGAATGCATAATATGTACTAGGACTACCTTTAAGGAATTATATTAATATCATATGCAAACATGGCATTAACTTAAGAGTGAAGGTAACCATAATAATGGGTAGAGTGATTTCTTCAGTACTCCTTCCTGTGTATTTCCAAACCCTAATACATGGACATAGGAAGTTTAATCATAGTAGAAGGAGCCCTATTTGATGGAGGAAAAGATGTTACATAGATTAAGAACCAAAACAATCATCCTAAAGAAGGTCAATACTAGAATGAGAGGTTGTCAACATTGTTTTCGAGTGACAATAGAATTAAGAGCTTGTGTGCAGATGCCGTGTATGGGCGATCTGATACATCTTAAGAGATTGTGGGAAGCTAGATGGATATTGATAATGATCCCTGAGAAGTTGGGTCTTGATGAATGAACTATTAAATCCCCAAACCACGAAATAAACCCTAAGGTTGCTAAGAGAGGTTAGGGATACGATGAAATAAATAGATGATTGCTCCATTGGAATCTAGAGTTTGATCATAAGGCGGGTTCACCAAACAATTAATAAAAATAAATTTTAATAAGAGGAATGAGATCACTCGATAATATTAGAAACCTACAATAACAACAACAATGAGGAAATACACTTCAAAACCATGAGGAATGAAGTGTCTTAGTTGATTTTTTATTATCTTTACTAGATTTGGGCTAAAATAATGATGGAACAGGATGGATTTGGGTTGTGCATGATTTTTCTGGAAGGCATTTATCTACACACTGCAGGAATGTTAGGTAATATAACACTAAAAATCACTACAATTTAGGCATATAACACCACTTTTTGATTCAATAACATGAGTGTTAGTTGTGTGGTAGTTGTTGGATAACATTAAAATCCAACACCAAAACTATTTATTGCATATAACACCAAATTTTGTGTTACATTTAACACCAAATGTGGTGCTATATATATATATATGTATATAGCACCACATTTGGTGTAATGTACACAAAATTATATCTATAGATATATATTTGGTATATATATATATGTATATATATATATATATAGATATATATATATAAGAGGGGATATAAAATGAATATTATATATGTATATGTATGATATAGATACATATATCTATATATATATGTCTATGTATAATATATAGAGAGATTATATAGGTATAGATATATAGATAATATATATGTATATGTAATATATATATAGGTATATATATATATATATATGATAGTGTTATTTTTGTGGTGACTAAGTTGGGCTGTTATATTATTTTGGGTTACCCAAAAACCACCCAACAACTAAACACCAATTTGGTTGAGTCCAAATGAGTTTATGCCTCTAAAATTTTCGTGTTATTTATGCATTTTTTGGTGTTTGTTAATTATTTAGTTTTATACACATTTGATGTTTATGCCTGAATATTAGTGTTTTTTTGGATATTAATATTTATTGTTATATAAATTTGTCAATGTAACCAAAGTGAGCTTGTGATTAGTATTATAAAAAAAAATTACAAAAATAATTTTGGCTTAATCTTGTGCCCACAAGTGAGTTCACAAGCAGTTTCATATACAAAGAGAACATAAATTAACAGGGGCCTAAATTTCATTAAACCTTACATAGAATGGTACAATAGATGGCCAAACAAAACAAAAATTCAATTACGATACTCCATAACAAGGCTAAACTACTAACTACTACATTATAATCCTTCTTTGTAAGCTAGTATATGACTCATTTAGGTGGTTAGAAGAAAACATATTTTACTAAACTCAAACATCATGGCCAATGAATGCTAATCCTTATGTAGTCATATGTACATAAATAATTAGAAGAATATTTAGTTTCATGATATGTAAAAAGATAACATTATCTTAGCTTCATGATATATTAAAAAATACTACCTGAATGAAACATAACATTTCATAGGCTCATTTTAAAAAACATACTGAAAAACATTGTAAAAAGTAAAAGGTGCCATGTTTAAGTGTTTTCTTAACAATTTTAAGTATTACTTTTATTTTTTTATTATTAAGTTACTTGGCAATACATTATTCTCTTTAATTGGATCCAATAAGCACGAACGAGTGGACAAGGACATATAAAATGATTTTTTTATATTGTTTGTCACGGGGCTCACTTACTGAAAACCGTAGGGATTTGGTCATGATTAACATGATTTCAGGCATCAGTAAATTGGTGCTGCATCATAAAAAAATTATTTATATTTCACCTAGACCTCATAATACCCCGATTTCCTCTCGCAGCTGGTATGATTTTAAGGGAAACCCTTATTCTATAAGTCCCTCCATATCTCTCTATCATCTTGCAATCCAATCTTATCTCTACAAGTCCCTCTGAAAGTTTGTGGATTTCTCTAGGATTTTCAAGCCAAATTTAAAAACGAAGTTGAAATCTACAGAAAAAAATGGGAAAAAAGTGCAAGGCTGAACCTAAAGCAGTTGAGGAACTACTTAAGAGAGAAAAAGTTGTGGTCATATTAAGGGAAGTTGGTTGGATGGGACTCTTTGAGAAGATGCATGGATTTGACAAAGAGAATGTAGAAGAGATAATCTTGAATAATTTCATACCAAGGTAAAAAATGTGAAGATTTCCTTTAAACCTAAAATAATAAGTGAATTGAATGGAATCCTAAATACAAGTATGAGAATTCAATCTAGACCTACTTATATTGTTCTTTGATAAGACTTCATGAGAGGGTGAACAAATGCCTTCTTCATCTGTAATACTAAAATTTCTATCAATGAAATAATTAAAAATACCCTAGATGAGTCCTGGAAGAATTTAGCCGACTAGAGAATGAAGTATATCACTTGTGAGTGGTAAATTATATTGTTCTACGAGGAAAATGAGAATTAAAACATTTGAGGACACTCAAACCCATAAATGAGTGAAAAATCCAATCTACATAGGGTATTACTGGGGAATTGTATAACATAATGGAGGATTAGGTTTTGTTCATGGAATTAAGATCATTAAAAACACCATGACATAAGTACCTATTTTCCACACACCATCTTCTTAAATAGTATTGTTACCCATTTTCACCCCCATATGAAAGAAAATTAAAAGGCCTTGGGTCGAAAGCGAAAGCACTTGCCAAGCGGAATTTGAGGGAAAATCAAGGCTTACTTAGGATGAATTCGCGGCTCGAGAGGATTATCAAAAGGTTTCAGGAAGGAAAGGTTGAATTCATGAGAAGATATTTTCTCTTCGGGTGTCACAAGAGCTTATGAAACTCACTTGGATGTGGAGGATGGCTCTGGGACCCACTGTGGGTTTTTATTAAAATGGAAAAAAAATATGATAATTGTTCAAAACATTTTCAGGAAATCTTACATGGCCTTGAAGCATGGGAAACCCAAAAAAGTTGCAAGTTCAAGAAAAATTGAAAAAATTACAAAAAAAATGGTGTCTTATAAGGAGAACAATAGCTCACTGAGCTACTGGGTGAGTGAGATGACTCTAGTCAGAAAGACAGAGTGAGGGGGAAAGTGTCAAGATCACATGGTTTAGGTTGCATGGTGGTGGAGGTTTGTACTGACAGTCAATTGATTGGAGATGTTCACTAGGGGTTAGAGATTGGCTAACACCACACCGCGCTCGTTTGTGTGACATTAGGTAAATAAGGAATGTTGCAACCACGGTCATCAGCTGGCTCTTAAAAAAAACTACATGAAACCATTTTAAACGTAAAAGGTGCCATGTTTAATTTTTTTTAACAATTTTAAGTATTACTTTTATTTTTTTTATTATTAAGTTACTTGGAAATACATTATCATCTTTATATTTATATCCAATAATCACGAAGTGACAAGACATATAAAATTATTTTTATATTTATTTGTCACGCTCACTTAATTTGAAAACCTAGTGGATTTGGTCATGATTAACATGATTTCATGCATCATTAAAATTGGTGCATCATTAAAAAAATTATATTATTTCACCTAGACCTTCATACCCGATTTCCTTCATCGCTAGCTGGTATTGACTTTTAAGGAACCCTTATCTCTATAAGTCCCTCCATATCTCTCTATATCTTTGCAATCCAATCTATATCTCTACAAGTCCCTCTGAAAGTTGTGATTTCTCTAGGATTTTAAAGCCAAAATTTAAAAACGAAGTTGAAATCTACAGAAAAAATGGGAAAAAATGCAAGTCTGAACCTAAAGCAGTTGAGGAACTATTAAAGAGAGAAAAAGTTGTGGTCATATTAAGGGAAGTTGGTTGGATGGGACTCTTTGAGAAGATGCATGGATTTGACAAAGAGAATGTAGAAGAGATAATCTTGAATAATTTCATACCAAGGTAAAAAATGTGAAGATTTCCTTTAAACCTAAAATAATAAGTGAATTGAATGGAATCCTAAATACAAGTATGAGAATTCAATCTAGACCTACTTATATTGTTCTTTTGATAATACTTCATGTAGAGGGTGAACAAATGCCTTCTTCATCTGTAAATACTAAAATTTCTATCAATGAAATAATTAAAAATACCCTAGATGAGTCATGGAATAATTTAGCCTACTAGATAATGAAGTATATCACTTGTGAGTGGTAATATATTATTGTTCTACGAGGAAAATGAGAATTTAAACCATTTGAGACACTCAACCCATAAATCTGAGTGGAAAATCAATCTACATAGGTATTTATATGAATTAGTATAAATAATGGAGGATAGGTTTGTTCATGGAATTAGATCATTAAAACACCATGACATAATGTACCTTATTTTCCAACACCATCTTCTTAAATAGTATTGTTACCCATTTTCACCCCCATATGAAATGGAAAACTTAAAAGGCTTGGGTCGAAGCACTTGCCAAGAGGAATTTGAGGGAAAATCCAAGGCTTATAGATGAATTCGAGGCTCTAGAGGCATCAACAAGGTTTCAGGAAAGGTTTGAATTCATGAGAAGAATATTTTCCTCTTCTGGGTTTCACAAGCTTATGAACTCACTTGGATGTGGAAGGATGGCTCTGGGACCCACTTGTGGGTTTAAAATGGAAAAAATATATGATAATATGTTCAAAACATTTTTCAGGAATCTTACATGGCCCTTGAAGCATTGGGAAACCCAAAAAAGTTGCAAAGTTTCAAGGAAAATTGAAAAATTACAAAAAAATGGTCTAAGGAGCCCAAATAGCTCACTGAGCTACTGGGTGAGATGACTTCTAGCTCAGAAAGCTAGTTGAGAGTGTCAAGATCACATGGTTATAGGTTTCATGGTGGTGGAGGATTTGTAATGCCAAGTCAATTGATGAGCTGTTCACTAGGGGTAGAGATTGGCTAACACAACACCGAGCTAGTTTGTGTGACATTAGGTAATAAGGAATGTTGAACCACGTCATGCTTGGCTCATTCATAGGTTCACAGAGTTTGAGGTCTATCGAGCTTAGTGAACTCTAGGTTGGGAAAATGCAGTGCAAAAGTGAAGGGGTGGCCATAGGGTGTAAAAGGATAGGCTTTCCGAGCTAACTGGGCAAGCCCAAGGCGGTTTCAATGCAGAGTGTTTACGACCGATGCAGATCAGTGGGGGGTATAAGGGGAATGGAGGAACTTTGTCTGTGGGTTCCTCATAGGCCTGAATTAGCTACATAATGAAGGATGTAGAGATGGGGGTTAATGCATTCCCAACTTGGTGGGTGGGAACGGGCTTACGGATCCGCATTATGCGTGGAGAACACGGATTGGCCGCACGAAGGCTCATGAGAACATGAGGTGAGGTGGGAACTTAGTATTCCCACCAGTCAATTGGCTGATGCGGGGACACAAGGTATTTGTGTAACTACATGATCTGGGGGTGATTTCCTTGCGGGTTCTTAAAACCCGCAAAACACAAGCCAAGGTTGACGAGTTGGCATCGACATGGGCATCGAGCTGGAGGGTGATGTAGGGTCAATCAAGGTGTAGGGGTTGAGTAGATCACTCAGGAAAGATGGAAGTGTAGAGGAGATTGCAAAGGATCTCAGGAAATTAGAGCACCGCACTAGCTAGCGAGCTGGCCCTGAGCTAGCCCAAAATTTAAGCACATTCAGCATTCTCCACTCCCAATTTTGAAAAGATTGAAGACTATGGGGCACCCATCTTTGTAAAATGACTTTCCTAGAAAAATTAAAATAGAAAAAAAAATATAAAGGAGGTAAAAGTGAAAATAATTATTTCCAGATACCAATTTATTGCACAGTGTCATGAAATAGTGGGTAAGCCTAGAAATGGGTAAGGAGCTTCTCGTACTCAAATTCCCATAACTTTCTCATTTATGATCAAAATTGGACAAAGTTTGACTCATTGGAATCATGATTCCATCCTTTACACTTATAAATCAAGAAATAACATATTTGGTGGAGTTTTTTTAGGTGAAAATTATATAAAAAAAACCAGATTCAAATGATAGCCTCCAGCTGGTTGGAAATGCATTTTATGAGCATGGGAAGCCATTTTTCTTCTGTTGCAAGTTACAAGATAGAAAGGGATGGATTTTGTAGGTTTCCAATCATGTTTTATAACCACTTATTGTACCTTGCAAGTGGGTGAAATGGGAATTAAATTTTTTTCACCTTCTCCCTCATTTCCTATAAATTGTAATGTTTCTCTCATTTGAGGGGGGATTCTCATTGTAGTAAAACTCTACCAAAATATTTTTAGATCACCAATGTGCTATAGGCCTCCATTTTTGAATTCTTGAATGATGATCGAGGCCTTTCTTTTGTAATGAAATGCACTATGTAAATCTACAAAGCAATAAACTTGAGTTTATGGATATTTCTCCTTCCCTTTGTTTTTTTTTTGCTTTCTCTTACCTTTTCATTTCAGCTGTAGATGTATTGTGCCTCTTTTATTTAACTTGTATGGGTATATGTTGTCATTTCTTCATGAAAATTTTTGTTTGAATGTTGTTGTTGGACTGTGGTGATTTCTTCCACCCTCTCTGCTCTTCATTTTCTTTCATTTTCACTCATTGGAGAGACACCCTACACCCTTCTCTTGGTGCTATCACTATTGTTAGTGTAGGATTTCCATTATTCATGAACTCTCCCTCTCCTTGGTCCCTTGTAAATCATGGATTAGGAGTATTTAATAGATTTTCCCTCATTAGAGTTAGTTGTTGCATTAGTTTAGGAAGAGGAACGAACCTTCTCTGGAGACTTATCTCAACTGCAAGGTCCCACACCTTGAGATAACTCCATGTAACCCAATCACACTTCTTTCCTTAACAAAATCACATGATAAGAAATCATAGGGTGTTTTGATTCGGTGATAACAGTTTTGGCACACCTGGTGGGACAAGAATGAAGAGATTTACATCTTCATTCCGACAAGTTAGTGTGTTCTTGTTGGAATCCATCCTTTGGAGGCATATGAAAAGAACATATGGAAACTCCATTGATCCAAACAACCCATTTTATGAGTTACAAACCTTTATTTTCACACATTTACATCCATTTTTCTTCCTATGCCTTCCATTTTTCTTCACACTCATGAAGTTATGTAATCATGACTTCATTCCCATCATGGAATTCAAACTTGTAGTAGCAATTTATTTCAAACTCACCTCCAATTTGTTTCAAGAAACCTACAAAATAATGTTATAATAAGATTTATAACCATTATGCATATCCCTATGAGCAATATCAAAATTAGTTTGGCTATGAAGCTTATCAAGAATAGGGGTATGCATGTATTGATGATCATCCTGTGGAAAAAACTAATTTATAGGATAAATTTCAAAGGATTGAGGATAATATGGTGCAAACCAAGGCTACTTCTCAGTTGAAATCATTAAGGATTGGTTTCATGGTACCTTGTCTATGGGTTGGCCCTATGCTAAGACACTACAACCCTCAACAGAAACTTGATTTCATGGTTGAAATGATACCACAACTTGCAGAGTGGATCAAGGAGATAGTGGCTTATAAAATTGATGTAAGGAAACCTTGTCAATGGGTAAGTCCTACACAACCACCTCATAGTCCTTCTATTTCTCTTTCCCAATATACATCATTTTAGCCATAACACCATGATTCTAGCTTGCTACATATTGCCCCCACTATGGAATCCATTCTCCACCTTCTACCTTTCCATCTCATCTTAAATTTGTTACCCTTTTCCCTTCTAAGAATCTATCCCCTCCACAGAAACAAGAAACTGAACCTTCCCTTCCACCTCAAACCATGGAAAATTAGTTGAATCCCAACCCACCCCTCCTCTTGTAGCCCTAAACCCGTTTTGGAAAGAACAAACTTAGGAAATTAGCAAAGGGTAGGAGGAGATTGAGGAGCTTAGAAAGGAACTAGAAAGAAACTTGAAGGAATGGGCTGAAAATTTCAACATCAAGCAACTGCCATTAATGACTAAGCCTCCAGTGAAGGTTGGAATTCAAGAACAAGAGGTGAAAGCTGATTTTGTGGTAGTAATAGAGAAAGAACAAGAAAGTTATTATCAACATTCCATTTACTCATAATGTATTTTGCATGATGGCACTAGTCTCCCATGGGTTTTTGATCATCCACAAGTTACATAATTAGAAGAGAAAGAGGAATCAAATCCAAATCCAAAAGAAGAGGAGCACATGGAGGAGAACAAAATAGATTCAAGAGTATTGAGTGCAAAGCATCTTAGAGAAGAAATTGCAAACCCTCTTTCTACTTCATCCTCCCAAATATATGATTTTTAGGAAGAATTTGAGCTATAAAACTTTATGTTTGAGGGTGAAGAGACATTTGGTGAACAAGTTTCAGATTCAAAATCCATCAAGGAAGAAGGAGAACCCTTGGCACATCAGGAAAATGAAGAATTTAAATGTAAATCTGATTTGGAAGATTGCTTTAATGGAGAAGATCTCATGAAAATTATAACTTTTTCTATCCCATCATTTATCCTCCAGTAACAAGATCATGTTTCCATGGATGAGAACATTCAAGAACATCATGCTTCTTCAAACAACCCTCTTGAATAAAGATTGAGGAACTGAATCTTCCATTCTTCACTTTGGACAAGGAGGAAGAAGAGGATGGAAAACATGACACCACTCTCATACTAATCATCAAGGTAGAAGATAATTTTTCTGTAGATGAGAAAAAAGGACAAGATAAACTCACAGATAGTAACCTTTTCCAAGAATGTCTACAATAATAATTCCTTATTGAAGTTGAAACTTGGAGCAATGAGAAAATTTAGCAGATCATGCTTTGCCCAATCAAATACCTAGCTTCATTGGAGAAAAATGCATATTTTCCACTAGTCATGCTCACTTCTAAGCATGAGGATGAGCTTCAAAGTACCAAGGATCAGTTGCAATACCTCTTCAATCCAAATATGGAGAAACTAAAATAGGTATTTGTTTCATTTTTAGTTGACACTTTGATTTGTTTGGGTGGAAGATTGGCCTCATTTCATTTTTTCACTCATATACAAGACCATGCATAGTGCCAAATAAGTTACATGGTCCAAAATTATGAGGAAGGGAAGCTACTGCTCCTTACCATTTTCAGGATTTGTTTGAGCTTCCCATTCCTTAGGTTAGAGTAGAGTAGGTATTTTTTCTTTCAGCAGAACAAGTGCTTGTGTACACTTTGCATGCTTCACTTGGGCATGTATGATCTTACTTTTTGTACATAGTTTTTTGGAATGGTTTTTGCTCTTGCACAACTCATTATGCCTCAGAAGGATAATATTGCAGCAATAAGCTCAAATTCATAAGAAAAAATTGTTATTTCCAAAAGGTTCCCAATGCAGAGTAACTAAAAATCAGATTAGGGAAAAATTTCAGTGTCTTCATCAATTGAACCTCTCATGCCCCTTATAAAATTAGAAAATCAGTCCTACGGGCAGCTTGTTATGCTATAGATGGAAAGCCTTAAGTAACCTTTCATGCTTATGGTTCTAGTGGGCAATCCCTTTCATATTCATTCAAATTCCTCTTTTGTATTAAGCAGAAGATCAACCTCAAATCCTCTTTTCTCATTCATTTGATCTTTGTCAATAGAATATGTTGTAAATTTATGAGCAGTTTGGCCAATTTGTGAGTGGTCACATCCTTCAATGGTGTTCTAAGCAGCCTACATAATGGAAATTTTTTTTATTCATATTTCCCTCTAAAACCAACTTATGCCTCCAAAATTTGCAGTGTTTGATCTTTGTCAAGAAATCAATTGGTTTGCTTCATTTTGGTAAAGGATCATATCTGGGATAGTTCTAAGAGTTCATTTTCAGTCCCATGGATAAAATTGCATAGGAAAGAGGATTCTAGGTTTAAAACAATTTTCCACTCGATATAATTCTCAATATTTTCTTATTGAAGTTGGAAAATTTTAGTAAATGTCATTCATCTTCAAGTCTTGGTAGTGTTTCAAGTGGCATGGGGACAAAAATTTCCATATTTAGATCAGTTTTGGATTGTTGCAGAGGACTCCATGCCCAATGGATATATTCAAGCCACTGGTCATTCCCATCTAGCAGGCAGATGTCTTCGTGATTCGCCAAATTGTTATCCATTTTCACCCCCAGGTGAAATAGATAACTTGAAAGGCTTGGGTTAAAGAACTTTCCAAGAGGCATTCGAGGTAAAATTTGAGGCTTACAGGTTAATTCTAGGCTCTAGAGGCATCAAAAGGGTTTCACGAAAGGTTTGAATTCATGAAAGGATTTTTTTCCTCTTTTGGGTTTCACATGCTTAAGAACTCACGTAGATGTGGAAGGTTGGCTCTGGGACCCACTTTCAGGTTAAAATGGAAAAAAAATCTGATAATATCTTACAATGGCCCCTGGAGCACTGGGAAACCCAAAAAAGTCACGAATTTTCAGGGAAAATTGAAAAAAGTGCAAAAAATGGTCTAAGAAGCCCAAACAGCTTGTCGAGCTACTAGGAAAGTTGACTTCTAGTTCGGTGAACTGGGTGAGGGTGTCGAGCTCACTGGGTTGTAGGTTTCATGGAAGTGGAGGAGTTGCAATCCTGATTCAATTGGTGATTTGTTCACTAGGGGTCAAGATTGGCTAACACAATGTCGAGCTGGTTCACGCGACATCAGGTAACAGGATGAATTGAGCCACATCGAGCTCATCTCAGTCATAAGTTTGAATAGTTAGAGGTCTATCAATCTTAATAAGCTTTGAGTTGGGGAAATGCAATGTGAAAGTGAAGGGGTGGTCACGGGGTACAAAAGGATCGGCTTGCTGAGCCGACTTGGCGAGCCCAAGGTGAGTTCAATGCAAAGTTTTTGTAGCCAATGCGGATTGGCGAGGTATAACGGGCCCAGAGGAAATCATCTCACGGGTTCCTCATGGGTCCAACTTAGCTGTGCAATGAAGGATGTGGATAAAAGGGTTAATGTGTGCCCAACTCAGTGGGTGGGAATGGGCTTGCGGGTCTGCATCGTGCGCGAGGAACGTGGATCAGCTACACAAAGGCTCACACAAACACAAGGTGAGGTAGGAACTCGGGAATAACATCAGTTAATGTGGGGACACAAGGAACTTACAGAACTAGGTGATCTAGGGGTGAGTTCCCTGCAAGTTCTCAAAACCTGTAAAACACGAGGTGGGGTCGGTGAGTTGGCGTCAATGTGGGCACTAAGATTGAGGGTGATGTAGGGTCAGCTAAGGTGTAGGGGTTGAGCAGCTCATTCAGCTAAGTTGTTAGTACAGAGGAGGTCACAAAGGTTCCCGAGAAAGCATAGCACCATGCTAGCTCAATGAGCCAGCTGATGAGTTGGCCCAAAATTTAAGCACACTCAACACTTCCCACTCCCAAATTTGAAAAAACTTAAAGATTGTTGGGCCCCAATATTTTAAAAATGAAATTACTAGAACATTTAAAACATAACAAAATTTATGGAGGGAAGAGTGAAAATAATTATTTCCAACTACCAATTTATTGCACAGTCCCGCAAAACGGTGGGTAAGCTTGGAAATGGATAAGGAGTTATTTGCACTCAAATGCGCATAACTTTCTGATTTCTCATCCAAATTAGACAAAATTGGACTCGTTGGAATTGTGATTCAATGATATATACTTAAACATCAATAAATCATAGATTTGGTGGAATTTTGTGGTTGAAAACTATAGAAAATGAACCTATCTTCAAATGATGGCCTCTAAGTGGTTGGAAATGCATTTAATGAGCATGGCCAACCATTTTTCTTCTGCTGCAAGTTACAAGACAACAAGGAATGGATTTTTCAGGTTTCCCATCATTTTTTTCATCCACTTATTGTACCTTGAAAATGGGTGAAAGGGGAATTACTAATTTTTCACCTTCTCCCTCTTCTCCCTCATTTCCTATAAATTGTAATGCAACTCTCATTTGAAGGGGGATTATCATTGTAGTGAAATTCTACCAAAATTGTTTCATAACACTAATGTGCTATAGGAATCTATTTTGGATGTCTTGCATGATGATAATGGCCTTTCTTTTGTAATAAACTTGAGTGTGTTGATATTTCTCCTTCTCTTGCTTGTGTTTTTTTGCTTTCTCTTACCTTTTCATTTTAGTTGTAGATGTATTGTGCCTCTTTTATTTATCTTGCAGGGGTCTATGTTGCTTCGTCTTCATGAAAATGTGTTGAGTGTGCAACTTAATTGCTTCATAGGAAGCTTTCTTTTACATGTTGCCAATTTTTGCAGTGACCAACATCAGTCAAGAGGTAACCGACATCGGTTAGGAAGTGACTGACATCAGTCAGGAAGGGACCGACATCAGTCACCTATGCGACGGTGATTTATTCTTTAAATGAGAATTGAAATAAATATTTTGTTTTAAAGATGATTTATTGATTGTAAAATCATAGTTAGTTACCTATAATAAATATATATGCATGTATGCATTGTATGAGGGTAAGAGCGAAGAAAATAACAATTTTTTTGCATGTTAGTTTTCTTGGTGAGAAAGAAAGAGTAGCTGAGTGAGGGAAAAACCATCAAACATCATGTGATGTGTTGGAAGAAAAAATATCTTCATTGTATTTCCTCTGTAAAGAACTGAATAATAATATTAGTCATTTCTTGGTGGACATAGCCCACATTGGGTGAACGCCATTAAATTTGGTGTTATATTTCTCTTGTTTATTTTATCTTCTAGTTAGCATTCAGTTCTTATATACTCTATTTGATATTAGATCTGTGCAACATTGTTATATGGTTTAATCCCAACAATTGGTATCAGAGCTTTGTTTGGAGGTTTTATGTGTTAATAGGATTTACACACAGAGGTTTTTATGATTGAGTGGGAGCAAAGCAATGGTAGAAGATAGTAAATATCGAGTAGAGAAATTTGGCGGTTATAATTTTCAACTATGGAAGATGCAGGTGGAGGATTTTTTTTATCAGAAGTATCTATACTTACTGTTGGATGAACATTCACAGCCAGACATGATGACTAATGAATAATGGAAATTTATTGACAGAAAGGCTTTGGGATCTATAAGATTGATCCTGGCAACATTGGTGGCTTCAAATTTCAAAGATGGAAAAACCACACTAGATTTAATGAAATATTTAGAAAATTTGTATGAAACTCTTAGTGCTTCGAATAAGGTTTATTTGATGATTTTTTTTTTAATTCTAAGATGCAAGAAGGTGGATTCGTATCTAATTATTTGTATTATTTCTGGTATGTTGTAAATCAATTAAAATTGGTAGAAATTTTGTTTGATGATGAAGTGAAAGCACTTCTATTCTTATGCTCTTTGCTAGATAGTTGGGATAACTTGGTAATGGCTGTAAGTAATGCAATGCCTGCTTCTAAAGGTTTTAAATTTGATGATGTGGTTAGTGTAATCCTTAATGAGGAAATACACAGGAAAATATTAGGAGAAACATCATCTAGAAATGCTTTAAATGTAGAAAGAATAGGAATATGTAAGGAGAGATCATATAATAGACAGAAGAATGGGATATCAAAGTCAAGACATGGCAGATCGAGATCCAAGAACAAAGATTTACTTTGCTGGAATTATGGAAAGAGAGGAAACATAAAGGAGTGTTGGTCTAAGGAAAACAAAGAGAAGACATCTGAAAAAGGTAAAGAAAAATGTAAAGAGGAAAACATTGCAAGTGAGGTAAAGAAAGATGCCCTTATTCTCTCCTTAGACAATAAATTAGAATCTTGGGTTTTAGATTCTGGAGCTTCTTTCCATGTTACCCCTGATAAGGGTTATTTCAGTAGTTATGTTCACAGTGATTTTAGACAAGTTTATTTATGAGATGATTATCTATGTAATGTTACTGGTAAAGGTGATGTTCATCTAAAGTTGCAGAATGGAAATCCATGGGTATTGAAAGATGTGAGATATGTACCATACCTCAAGAGAAATCTAATATTTGCATGGAAACTAGGTGAATCTGGATGCGTGGTTACATTCACAGCCGAATCTTGGAAGGTTACCAAGGGATCTCTTATTGTAGCAAGATGTAAGAAGGTGGGAAATTTATATCTATCTACCTATATTACTAATTCCTTTTCTATGATATCTACTACAGTTTCAGATGCAATCATGTGGCATAATCGTCTAGGTCATATGAGTGAAAAAGGAATGCTGATATTAAAGGCTAAGGGTAAGCTATCATATTTGAAACAATTAGATATTGAATTTTGTGAGCATTGCATATTTGGAAAGTAAAAGAGAGTGAGATTTCTCAAGGTTGGGCTAACAAAGGAGCGGAAATTAGAGCTTGTACACTCAGATGTGTGGGGACTAGCTTAGGTAACTTCTATTGGAGGATCCCAATATTATGTGACTTTCATTGATGATGCCACAAGGAAGGTATGGATCTATTGTAATAAGCCTAAATCTGATGTTTTTGAGACTTTTAAAAGGTTGAAAGCCCTTGTGGAAAATGAAAAAAACTTTAAATTAAAGTGCCTTAAATCTGACAATGGTGGTAAGTACTACAACAAGGATTTCAATGATTATTGTTTAGTGAATGGAATATGAAGAGAAAGAACAATTCCTATAACTCCACGGGAGAATGGAGTTGCATAAATAATGAACAGGATAATTATGGAACATGATAGAAGCATGAGGATACATGTCAATTTGCCTTTGAATTTTTGGGCAGAAGCAGTGGATACAACAGTGTATTTGATCGATTGTGGTCCTTTAACAACACTGTATGGTGGAATACATAAAGAAGCTTGGTCTTGAACAAAGGTGGATTTTTCTTTTCTTAGAGTTTTTGGCTCAAAATATTATGTGCATGTTGATAGGGAAAATAGGAAGAATTTGGATTCTAAATCTAAGAGATGCACTTTCATTGGTTATGGCTATGGTGATTTCAGATATGGATTTTGGGATTTAGAATATTCTAAGATTGTTATGTGTCTCGAAATTGATTGGAATGAAAAAAAATTATACAGGGATCAAGTTTTGGTGCCTAAACATGAACAGGTTGATGATATTTTGAAGGAGAATCAACTTTTAGACCTAAAGAAGACATTCACAGATACCAACGTCCCTTCTATAGGAACCGATGTAGGTCAAGATAACCAACATTAATAAAAATAATCATGTTTAGAACTGTTCCGGATTTGCTTAGACAACCGGTGGAATTGGCATCGGTAATCCTCAAACTGATGTTGGTAAGGCAACCGAAGTTGGTCGGCAGATAGAGGAATCATGGTCGGTTACAGAGCCGCAACCGGTTACAAGTGACCAGCATTGGTCACTAACAAAGATTGACTGTCCTTCTTTTTGCTCTCGGCCATGAATGTGAAACAAGCACAGAATGAGCCCCATACACCCCAAATCTCAGTGAGAAGGTCACAAAGGGTAAGTAGACCTCCAGAGATATTTTCACCTTCCTTTTCTTATTTACTATGTGCAACAGGCATAAAATGACTGATAGTGGTGAACCAAAAATATTTTAAGAAGCAATGCCGGTGATACCCACGAGCACTAGGAGGATGGCATGGATGAGGAGATGGAATCCTTGGAACAAAATAAGACATGGGATTTGGTCAAGTTTCCAATAGGTAAGAAAAATCTACAGAGCAAATGGATTTATAGAATCAAGGAAGAAGAGGGTAGACTGAAAAGGTACAAGGTGAGGCTTGTGGTAAAGGGATTTGTACAAAAAGTAGGTATTTAATTTGATGAGATTTTTTCTCCTATAGTTAAGGTGACTTCTATTTGTATTTTTCTAAGTTTGGTTGCAACATAATATTTTCATTTAGAACATCTTGATGTTAAGATGGATTTTCTTCATGCTTATTCGGAGGAATATATTTATATCCAACAACCTCTCAGTTACAAAGTCAAGGGTAAGGAGAAACTTGTGTGTAAATTGAAAAAGATCCTATATGGGCTCAAGCAAGCTCGAAGGAAATGGTATTTGAGATTTGACAATTTTATGCATGATCATAGTTATATGATATGTGCATCTAAACATTGAGTTTATTTTAAGAAGCTTGAAAATGGGAGCTATGTTATTTTGTTAGTGTATGTGTTTGATATGCTGATTGCAAGATCTAGTATGCAGAACATTGGTAAAATTAAAGAAATGTTAGCTCAAACATTTTCAATGAAGGATTTAAGATCTGAAAAGAAAATCCTTAGCATGCAAATTCATCGAGACAGGAAAAAACATGAGGTTGTATTTGTCTCAGGAAGCTTATATCAATAAGGTGTTGGAAAGGTTTAACATGAAAAATTTAAAACCTATTAGTAAACATATGGATGGACACTTCAAATTGAGAAAAGATCAGTGTCCTTCGTCACACAAGGAGGTTGATTACATGGCACGTGTTCCCTATGCTTCAATAGTTGGAAGTCTTATTTATGCCATTGTTTGTACTAGACCAAACATTACACAAGAAGTGGGATTTGTGAGAATGTTTATGGCTAATCTAGGTAAATAACATTGGAAAGAATTCCAATTGATTCTCAGGTACTTGAGAGGGACATCTGGCATGGAGTTATGTTATGGAGGGTCAGATACTTCTTTACATAGCTATGTTGATTCAGATATGGTTGGATATTTGGATGGCAGGAGGAGCACCACTGGATATGTTTTCACAGTAGGTGGAGTGACAGTTAGCTAGATTTTGAGATTGCAGAAGGTTGTAGATTTTTATACTACAAAGGTAGAGTATTTTGGAGCTATAAAATATAGTAAAGAGATGATATGGATGAGTAGGCTCATGTAAGAGTTGGGAAAGGAGTAAGAGAATTGAAAATTATACAGTGATAGTCAGAGCACAATCCATCTAGCAAATAATTCAGCATTTCATCCAAGAACGAAACACATTTAGTTGAGGTATCACTTGATACGGCAGCTGTTGGAGGATTGGCAGATGAAGTTAGTGAAAATCCATATGGATGAGAACCCTGTAGATATGCTAATGAATCCATTGGTAAGGGAGAAGTTGGAGCTCACTCCACTTATGTTGGTCTTCAAGTTTGAGACTTGAAGAGGAAGAAACGGGCCAAGGAAAAGGAACCAAGGATGGTGATGCATAGTATAGTGTGAAAAGGGATCTCCAAGTGGGATATTATTGAGTGTGGATCTTAATTTCTTCACAGGAATCTTTATTTTACATGTTGCTAGTTTTGAAAGTGACCGACATTGGTCAAGAGGTAACCGGCATCGATTAGGAAGTGACTGACATCAATAAAGAAGTGACCGACATTGGTCAGGAAGGGACCAACATCAGTCACTTGTGCGATGGTGCTTTATTATTTAAATAAGAATTAGAATAAATATTTTGTTTAAAAGATGATTTTTTGATTGTAAATGCATAGTTAGTTTCCCATAATAGATATATATGTGCATGTATGCATTGTATGAGGGTAAGTGAGAAGAAAATAGTAATTATTTTGCATGTTAGTTTTCTTGGTGAGCAAGAAAGAGTAGCTGAGTGAGGGAAAAAACATCCAACATCCTGTGATGTGTTGGAACACAGTAGATCTTCATTGTATTTCCTCTATAAAGCACTGAATAATAATATTAGTCGTTTCTTGGTGGACATAGCCCACATTGGGTGAACGACATTAAATTTAGTGTTATCTTTCTCTTGTTTTATTTTATCTTCTGGTTATTTATGCATTCATTGCTTGTATACTCTATCTTATATTAGATCTATGCAACACTATTATATGGTTTAATCCCAAAAAAAATTATTGTTTGAGTTTTTTTGTTGGATTGTGGTAATTTCTTCCACCCTCTCTTCTCTTCCCTTTCTTCCATTTTCACTCAATAGAGATACTCCCTACACCCTTCTCTTAGTGTTATCACTACTTTTAGTGTAGGATTTCCATTTTTCATGCACTCTCCCTCTCCCTGGTCCCTTGGAAATCATAAATTATGAGTATTTAGTAGATTTTACCTCACTAGAGTTAGTTGTTGGACTAGTTTAGGAAGAGGAACCAACATTCTCTGGAGAGTTATCTCAATTGCAAGGTCCCATGCCTTGAGCTAATTCCATGTTACCTAGTCACAATGATTGCCTTAATAATGTCACATGATAAGAAATTAGAGGGTGTTGTGATTTGGCGATAACAAGTATCAGGGGAAGAATTATGGTAGAGTTATTTATACAAGAAAATAGGGAAGAAGAAAGTAAAACATACTGGGAAACAATCCTTTCCCCTAGTACAAATATTTCAAATAAAAAGGTCACTAAGGGCCAAGATAAAACTGGTAATTCTTAATATACCTTCCCTTCCAATGTTACTGAGGGAGAAATATCTAATAAAATAGTGGGGAATCCTAAAAATGCTATTAAAAAGGATGCTTCATAAGAAAACCACTGTCAAAACACCTTCAATTATAGACGAAAGTGAGGAAAAATGTGAAGTTATTATGTTTTAAAAAGATAAGAAAGAAATATTTTTCATTAATTCCTCCCTTGTGAGAATTTTTATCCAAATAACTCCCCTAGTTATTTGGATAACTTGTATTTACATTCTGGATTTGTGGTTCTATGTTTGTTGGCTACACACACCTCATTTGATCCTTTGACACATTCTCTTGGTTTCTAATTCCTCATGTGCCCTTGCATGCTCCTCATTTACTTCATCCTTTCATTTTCCTTTTCCTCTTTGTTCCATTTTCCCTTTCACACACCCTTTGTGCATTCAACTTCTTCCCTGAAGTTCATACACCTTGTGAGTGCACCCTAGATTTATTGTTCAAAATCAGCTAAGTCCTTGTAACTCTTGTGGTCCTTGCACATTACTTTGTAATAGTTTCACCTTGACCATACATTCCTTAAGTATTTCTCCCATTTCCTCCCACACGCATTACCTTGACACACACATTCCTTCAGTTTTCTATTTGCGCCTCATTCTTCTGTGCGCCTACCTTTGCACAATCCTATGCCACATCATCATCTGACAAGATTGAGTGTGCTACACATAACCAATCAAAGTGCACCAACAGGGCATAGAACCCTTGTAATAATTCAGTGGGTGAAATGTGACAAAAAAAATTCTAATCAGCAATTGACCAAATCTTCAGTCAATCAATGCGCGCCACGTGTCTCACATGCCCAGTTTTCACTACAGATCCTTTGACAGTCATAACTTTTGTGTCAGTGCTCAGATCTTTGCGCACCTAGAATTTTTGGAAATCTGTTGACGTGGGCTACATGATAGACCATTAAAATTCATATTTCAGTGGGATTTGGTATGTGAGAATCTAGAAAACTTCTTTCACTCCATTAATGAACATATATGAGTGCTTCAACCACTTAATTCAATTAAGATCTCACCCCTTTTCTTCTCCAAAATGCCAAAAATACATGGAGAAGTGAACGTGACAAATTTATAGGAATTCATTGCTGGTGGTTGAGTTTTCAAATTATATTTCCCTCCTTATCCTCTTTTATTTCATGGATTTAAATATATAAATGTAAGAGCTCGACTCATTGAAAATGGTTGGAAATTTTGCATCCTTTAGTGTTTGCTAAGGATTTTTTATCTCGGCCTTCAGACTCCATTGTAACTGACTGTACATACCTGGAATTAATAGAAGCATCATTTTTTTGGCTATTCTTTATCTCAACGTGTTATATTATTCTTCCATGCCTCTCTTTTACATTGTATTTTTGTTGTATCACTTTAAGTTCCTTGTAGTTCCATTTTCTAGTCGTGTTTCATGAAATCGATGGTATAAATGCATTTTGGTTTTTGTTACTCATGTTTAGCCTTCCTTTGTGATTTCTCCTTCATTATCACTCAAATCAGATAGTGTTCATCCCACTTTTATGGTGTTATCACCTCCCTTTTAATTATTTTTCCTTTATGTTATCCTTCTATCCCTAGTCCCTTGATGTTTTAGATTAGACTTCCCTTCCAGAATTAGGAGTAACAATAGAAGTAGAAATAGGTAGAGGAACCAACCTTCTCTGAAGATCCGTCTCAAGCATGCAAGGTGCCACAATTGAGAGATGGTTCTATTGTTGTTTCAAATGACTTGGTTCTACTAGATCCGAGACACGGGTGCAAGTTTGAGATCCAACAAGAAGTAGTAAAAGGTTTCTTACACAAAAATATATCTCAATAAAAATGTAGAATAAAAAAGAGACAACAGAGAGGAATCCCCACAAGAACATGCCCCTAAAGAACCATAAAAGGATAAGAAAACAAATTCTCCCTATAGATGAGTTAGAAGAAGAAATCGATAGGGATATTGCAGAAATATTAGAATCATTTAATCAACATCCTCTAATATATCTATAATCACATAGGTCTGCATACATGAAATAAAGTGTAGATCCCATCAGTGAACAATAAATGGAAGGAACTACAAATGTTCAAAAGATAGTATAATCTATTTATATTCAAATATGTATAAAGATGGAATCATAAATAGTTTCCTTTCAACCTTCTTCTTCCTCATATGTAGGCAAAGGAAAGTTAATAATAATGGAAGAAGGGTTTAAATTACAAGGTCTAATTGATGACCAAAAACTACACCAAGCCTTAACCATGTTAATAAAAAAATCTATTGATCAATCAACAAGAAGAATAAATACAATTTTAATACAATATCTAGCTGAGAAACAAATGAAAATTGTTAAACAACTAAAGCAAGTTCAAGACTCAAAATTTGAACTAGAGAACAACGATACTGAGTTAGTGAGTATAAAAGAAGATATAGCTATTCTAAAGCAAGAGACTAGTGAAAAAGACTACAATATTCTAGAATTGACTCAAAAATGTCAAATATTAGAGAAAAACAATAATGAAAATGAATACAACATTTTCAATCTACAGAAAGAACTTCACAAAGTAAAAAGTCAACTATCAGTAAAAGAAACTCAAATTTCTTATTTAAATAAGACTATGGAATTTATTAAAGTGAAAAATACATGCTCCAGTATTTCTAATAGAACATGATGAGAAAAACATATTTATTCATGAGAAATATATGAATATTTGGGAAGAAACTAAATCTCAGGTGAAAATTCTAAGAAGAGACTGAAAAAGGATCGACAAGAAATTTAGGAATTAGCAAAAGGATTTTATCTTGCTTGTCAGTATTAAGAAGCATTTGAAGCCTATAGAAAACCATATGTAGTCTATCATTTGTTTCTAAAATAACAATATTTCAAGTGAAAAATGTCAATAATTTGGTAAAAATTACCTCATGAGATGGAAATTGAAGTATAATTCTTGAAAGCATACTTTACCAACACAACAGAGGAACAAAATCAATTATGCAAGTTATTCTTGTATGGTTACCTTCTGAGGTACATCATTGGTTTCATGGTAAATTTATATTTTGGAGAGGTATACCTAAGATATTGTATATCTATTTATCAAAACCAAATCCTATGGATGAAGGAACAACAATCTTTCACCAGTTTAGAGAGATGCACCAACTTACATAAGAGGTTTGAGTTCCCCAAGTCCAAATCTTTATTATAACATTCCATTAGTTAATTTATAGTGGAAATGTAAGAGAACAATATTTTCTTCAAATGGAAGGTGTAAATTTTGACTTTCAACATTTTTACACAAAAAAATCCTTATTTCATACACAACCTTTATAATGAGATGGAATTCTATGGAAATTTACATGATGAGAAGAGAATTTATTTCCCTTACTACTCTAACATGATTATCTAGAAGATTAAGATCCATGATGCAATTTATAAGAGAATTTGGGAAAGAATGGCTATGAATGAGGTATATGCCTCTCATACTCTTATATCTTGAACCATATTGGAAACATCAAGGAGAGGAATGTTTAGTTCACTTCACTCCATGGGAACATAAAATTAGAAAACATAAATGGTACCAAAGTGAGAAAAAATAATTTGGCCATTTTATTTTTCTCAGTATGATTTGACAAGACTTGATGATGAAGAAATATAAGAGGAATAACTTGCAATATTTTGTATCATCTTATCCCTAGATTCCATTAGCCAAGAACTAGAGTTCATATGATGAGCATCAAAGTCCATCAGTTGAGTGTCATAGTTATCTAAAGAGCACCAAAGTCTATTAGACTAGCATCAAATTTAATTTGAAGAGCTGGGAAGTCTATCAGCCAAACACTGGAGTTTATCCGAGGAGCACTAGAGTCTATCAATATGTCTATTTTTAGATGATGTATCATGTAATATGTAAAATTGTATTGAATTCTTGTATAATATATTATAATTGACATATAATGTATTGATACTACCACTGAGGTAGAATATAGAAAAATAGCTTTACTATCCTCTGTATGGTTTAAATACTCGTAATTTGAAAGATTATCTTTTAAAGTTGTATCTAACTCACTAATACCTAAGATTTTTAAATTGAATCTTTTGAAGGACTAACAAGGGTCCAAAACTTTGGTACCCTATTTTGGAGACAAAGTACAAATAAAGTAACGATTTCTATAGTATATAGGTTTTTAGGACTAAATCTCAGTATTGCTAGTCTATTTCACAATAAACTCACCAAAAAAAACTAAACCTAAAGAATGAGAAAAAAATTGTTGTCCAAGTATAATCCTTTCACTCTCAAGATTCTTGAAATGCAAATCAAACTAAAAAATCACTTCCTTTAATAGGCTCATAAGTTTGACAATCCTCCAAAAAATAATATACACAAAGGTACAATAATTGAAGAAATTAATACAATAATATACACAGAGTTACTTTATTTGTACTTTGTCTCCAAAATAGGGTACCAAAATTTTGAACCCTTGTTAGTGCTTCACAAGATTCAAGTTACAAATCTTAGGTATTAGTGAGTTAGACAAAGGTTTAAAATATAATATTTCAAATTAATACAAATACCAAGGTTTAGTTAACTTCACTCTATGGGAGTATAAAAATAGAAAAAATAAAGGGTACAAAACTAAAAAACTTTGGAAAATATATCTTTATGAGTATGATTTTATGAAACTCCACGATAAAATGTTGTCATGCATTTTTTCTAGCTAAAATATTCAAACTTTCAAGCATGACAACAAAGCCAATTTTGAAAATTTGCTCATAAGTCTTCCCAATTCCCCGTCCCTAGTTAGTATGTCTTATGTATAATGTTCATCATGATCTTGTAGGTCCTCCTCATGTGTTAAAAAATATTTCCCTAGTTTTTAAAATGAGGTAACAAGGTCATTCATCTCATGCAATAAAGTGCTTCCAAAGGCTAGTTCTCTGATAGGCTTGGAAAGGCTAATTTTGGCCTTTTTAGGATTGGTGTGCATCCTCTAGGAGGGATATGAAATACCATAATCATACAGAGGTGGTATTGGAGAGTTATGAAGACGTTGTAAGTTATTTAGGAATATTTAGGAATTTTTTGGAGGTTTGGGAACAAACTGTATAAAAGTGGGGTTTTCAGGGGTAAGGATTATGTAGTGAAAATTGGTACCTGAACTTCTACATAGTATTTTGAGAAATCCATGAGAAGTTAGGATGCATCCCAATAGGAATTTTAAATATTAAATGATTATCTACATGATTGAATCATAACATATTTCACAAGATGGATTCTCAAGGAAGCTCAATCTTGGCACACACACCATGTTGTCACCAAGGAAAAGGGGTGAATTTTAAAATATACAAGTAAAATAATATCATGAAACCCATCACATTATTATTTTTAATGTATCTGGATTCAAAATAATATGAAAATTCAAGAGAAAAACCTTCGAGAGCTCTAGGAACTGTCTCTCCAAGTTATCTCTAGTGGAGGTATGCTTTTCATACTTAGTCTTTTTTTGGGATCTAACACATGTCACCTTCTAGTGAGGGTGAAATTTAAAAGGAACAATAACCATATCGTACCAATCCAAGAACCCATATGCTAATCAAACACCATGATCAATAATATAAAATCAATTTTCTAAAATAACTTTAATAAAACCTTTGCAAACAAATAAGCAACAATATCATATATTATTATGGAACTCAATGAAATAAAATGAGAATGGGCCTTACTTATATAGGCAAGTAATAAATATGTAAAAACTAGTCAAGGTCGTAGATCAAGCCATAAATCAAGGAAATATCTAGTCATCAAAGAACTAGACAAGACAATAGATTTAGAAAGAACTAGACATCAAGGATCTAGTCAATACCATAGATCAAGGAAAGAACTATACCTAACAACTAGATAATATCCCCCTAATATCTAAATAAATAAAAAGAAATATCCACACACATAAGTGGGTGAGAAAAAATACAATAAAGGTAAATAAATTAATTAGGTGAACATGAGCTAAGGTAAATACCTAATCTAACACCCCCCTCAAGTGAAGCTAGGGGCCCAAAATAAAAGTGGCATATCCACAATATGAGTCCTGACAACTAGGCCTGATGAGGGTACTCATGTACAATATATCCATGAAGAAATATCAAACCAAAAAAAGGAAATAAACCTGCTATAAGGAAAGAGAAAGAATAAGAAAGAATATGTTCTCACGAACACCCCCCAAGAACAACTTCCAAAACCCCAAGCATGCCACGCAAAAGGATTCAAAAATATCTCCACAACCTTCTATTGAGTCAGAATGTACTCCAAGAAAAGAACTCCATCTTGAATGTGTTGATGAATTAAGTGGATGTGTATCTCAATATGCTTGGTACGCTGGTGCTCAAATGGGTTGCGAGAAATGTGAATTGCACTTTGGTTGTCACACCAAAGTATAGTCGGTGAATCATGTGGGAATCCAAACTCTGTTAATAAATGCCGAAGCCAAATAATCTGCTAACTCACTATAACTTCTACCCTATACTCTACCTATGAAGATGAAAGTGTAATATCCTATTACTCTTTGCACGCCCAAGCAACTGGAGAAGAACCAAGACAAAAAAGATAGCCAGAAGTGGAACGTCTATCAGCAATAGAAACTTCCCAATCTGAATTTTTATATCTAACCAACTTAGTAAAAACCCTAGTGTAGTGTAGGCTAAAGTGGGAAGTGCCCTACAAATAGCACAAAATCCTATTATCAACATGTCAGTGACTACTATGAGGAGAATGTGTAAACCGAGATACAATCCCTACTGCAAATGAAATATCAGGGTGAGTATGGGTTAAATACATGATACTTCCAACTAACTTCCTATACAAAGTAGGATAAAAAAGTGCAGTGGTACATGTGGAAGTAAGAATAACCCTAGACTAAAAAGGAGATGGACTTAGCTTGCAATCAACCATATCAAAGCACCGAAGAAGATCATGGGTGTACTTTTGCTAACTCAAATGAATCCCTAAATCTCTCTGAGAAATATGCAAACCAAGGAAATAATGCAATAACCCAAGATCTGTCATGTCAAACTATATAGAAAGAGTCCTCTAAATACTTTGAATGTGGGAAGAAGAGTTGTCAGTAAGTAACATATCATCAACATACAATACAAGTATCACAATATCCTCACCAACATGTTGGAGATACATTGTATGATTCGAGAGGCATTGAAAAAACAAGTAGATAAAAGAAAATAATCCATCTTATCATACCAATCCCGAGGGGCTTGTTTAAGACCGTAGAGATACCTTCAGAACCTACAAAAAAGAGAAGAATCCTGAACAAATCCAGTAGGTTTCTCCATGCATATTTCCTCTTGTAAATATCCATGTAAGAAGGCATTCTTCATGTCCATCAGGTATATGGGCCACCCCTATGATGCAGGAATAGAAAGTACAAGGCATACATAATCCATCTTGGCAACGGGTGCAAAAGTATCAGAGTTTTCAATACCTTCAACTTATGAAAAACCCTTTGCAACAAGACGAGCCTTATACTTGTCAATGGACCCATCAACTGTGTATTTGGTTCACTATAACCACTTATACCTAACCATATTTCTTCCTTTAGGAAAAGATACCAAATCCAAAGTATGATTCTTCATAAAAAAAAATACTCATTTGCCATTGCTTTATCTCACTCTTGTATCCCATGAGCCTTTGAAAAGGACTGTGGATCCTCAGAAACTGTCAGACACAAAAGTCCAGAACATGTAGAATGTTCGTGATGATGCCTAGTGGGTGAAAGATCTTATATGAAAGGTGTTACCTCACAAACTATAGTACGAGCCCACTTAGGCAAAGTGACAACATCAATGGGAATATGATCCTCAATGGCATCTATAACCTCCTCATCAACCTCCTTAAAGAAAGGATTCTTAAGATGAGATGAAGAAGGAGGTGTGGAAGAAGATCAAGAATCATGAGGAGTGAAGTGCTCATCAAACTAAACATGTGTTCAAAAAAGAATGTCTGGAGTATCATGATCTAAAATTCAATAAGCTCTCATGTCCTCATAATACCCTACAAAGATAAAGGGTTTTCTCTTCTTATCAAAGGCTTTCCTTTTCTTCTTTGGCATAAAGGCACAAGCATGGCTCCCAAATACTAAAAAAAATGAGACATCTGGCTTAGTTTTTGTTGATTATAGAATACTTGTTAGAGATCACACAAGAAGTCCGAGAGATAAATCCAGGATCAAAGGTGTGAATGGATAGGAATAACGCATGCATGGAGCAAAAGGCCAGCATTCAGGACTTAGCCAATTTTGAGCATGAATACTTATTTTTAGAAGATGGTGTGTGGAACACACCAATGATGCAGAGACGTGCGCGCCCCGCATTATCTATCTTTGGAGGATCGGATCGAAGTATTTTGCATGGATATGAGATAAGGATATGATTGTCACTTCAGTTAATTGCAAGAGGTCTATAGATAGCACACTTTCATGTGTGGTTATTCTTGTAAATGGCGTGTGGCTACTAATAGCATGCGGCCTATTTTTGGAATAGATAAGTGGTGAAGGGAAAGTCCCCACCCTATATATATATGATGTGAATCACATAGTAGTAGAGAGATGAGATATAGTGAGGAGAGATATATAGGTGTATGCAGAGTGTAAGAGGTAAGCATAAAGAGATATGCGCATATGACTGGATTATTGTATCAGATCCATGCGCGCATTAGTATAGATTGTCATTATTGTAAGGAGCATTTGTGTTTATTAATAGATGGAAGATATTGGCTGAATCTAAGTGTCATTCCTGTGTGTAATTGATTAGTTTATGTTCTTGATTCAATCATGGTTATTGTTTAAAAATTTTCTTTCATAGATCTAATTATAGCATGCATTGTAGAATGATGGATTAATTATGGATCTATATGTTTCTTCCTTCATCATGCCAACATCTTGCTACAACAACCCTAAAGAGGGACCTGGTACCTTTGCACACTTTGGGTGAGTGCTTAGTTTAGGTAGAGTGATGTGCTAATGCAACTAGGGTGTTATCTGGTAAATTTCTAGGCTGCATCATTGGTTTCAATTTCCGTGACCTATTTTTCAGTTATTTCCAGGATGGTTCGTGATGAAGATGTATCAGTTAACTCTAACAAGTATTGAGGAGTGGATACATGATCTGGAGGAAGAATATGCACGACGGTTCAACATTGGATCTAAGTTTAATGCATGCACTTGGGTAGAACAAAATTTGTATGACAATTTATATGAGAGATTTTTTTTCCATCTTTCCAGTAGAATTATACGAGTGGCTGATTGCTTATTCATCTAAGTGAAATTGGAGGTATCGCGTACTTGTCTAGACACAGGAAGAATTTCAGGCCCTTTATGATGGTGATCTGATCTGGACTTGCACTATGTATACATGGTTTCCTGGTGTTCTAAAAAGTTATATTTTGGAGTATTCAATTTTGACGTATTCTTTCCCAGAGGTAGTCGAATTCCAGTTTTTGTGGTATCCAAGAGGAGTATATCTACAAGGTATTCCACTGGCGATCAAAATATTGATGGTAAATTTGAACCTGGAGAGTAAACCGATGGCTAACTAAAGTTCTCCATGCACGAGAGCATGAATAGGTTTGGTGAAAGATGACAGACCTAGCAATAGAAAGGAAGAGAGAGAAAATGTGGCTTAAGTATAATGAGGTGAGCAAGAGAGAGATAGAGAAGTAGCGTTCCGTTGCAGAAAGTATGGCATTGAGGAGAGAGATGGCTTGTGAAGGATTTGAAGCTCATGTAGAAGATGTGGAGCTAGAGCATCAGGAAATCCCCCATCTTGGAAAACATGATAGAGATCCCCCCTTGGCCTTACATAGAAGTGTGCCAACAAAGACTACCTGGGCTCTGGGTGTGCATCTTAATCCACCTAGTGAGCTAGCCCTTACGCTTGGTTTTCCAGTATCTAGTATGAAAAGTAACCAACAAGCTAACTTGGGAAGTAGGAGAGCAGGAGTAATTCAGGGAGTAAGTAAATCAATGGTAGGACCGATGACTTCAATGTTATTTGGAGGAACATTTTTAGGTGCATCATCTACACAGAATGTAAGCAAGCTGAATATTGTATTCACCTCTGGAAGTGGAACTACCACATAGACTGTAGGGGTTAAGTATAGTAATACTATTGAAGCACAGGGGAGTACATATATAGGTCCTATTCCAGCTATAGGTGGAGGATCAGGAGGTATAGGTGGTTCTAAAACTGGTGGATCTAGTGGTTCTGGAGGCAGAGGAAACACAAGAGGTTATGGATTAGGTGGTCAAGGCCCACAATAACCAAAACATATCTATATGGAGATGTCTCTTCGTCTCTCGGAGTATAGAGGTATAGAGGATGCTACCGAACATGTGCATATGTGTGAAATATTATGGCATGTGAAAGGGATCATGACTTCTGAGCGTAAGGCAAGTCAATTTTCTACTACATTACAAGGACGTGCACACAACTGGTATAAGAAGTTTGACCCTAATCAAACTTATGTGGATTATGTGGCGTTGAAGGATGCTTTCTTGAAAGAGTTCTATATCCCCGAGTTTGAGCAGAAGAATATAAGTGCGCTCAAGGATATCAAGCAAGGAACTACTAAGAGTGTACATGAGTATGATGCCCATTTTAAGACACTTCTATCTAAGATATCTTATGATATTCATGCCAGCCAACATGCACAATGGTTTGTTGGAGGATAGATTACACCATTCAAAAGAGCACTGTCACATAAGACATACACTGATCTACGCGAAGCACTGGAAGTAGCTTTGCATGCTGAGGCAGTTGGGAGTATTGATCTTGGCATTAGTCCATTCTTAGAGGCACAAATTATAGCTATGGAAAAATAGTTAGAGAAGCTATCAGCGAATTCAACCCATGAAACACGCTTAGGAATTTGGTGTATGGATTGTGAAGTGGAAGGTCACACCAAGGATAGTTTCCCTTGCAAATCTATACGCTCATTACTGTTGGATTGTGAGATATGTCATTTAAATCATGATGCTAGTCGTTCTCCTTTGTTACAGTGTGCGATAAGGAAGAATGTATCCTTCTTTTGCAAAATTTTCTGGTCCACAACCCATGATACTGAAGATTGTCAATCGATTGGTTAGATCCAGGATGTTATAGACATTGGGGTATGATAGACAAGTGTAATAGATAATTCTAAGGGCAAGAATGAGCACCACGATCAGGATCATAATCAAATGCTCTATGACAGGAATGAGGGGCGTTTTGAAGGAGTTCGTGGAAGGAGACATGGATATCATGGTGGATATAGAGGACGAGGTCGTGGTGGAGGAAGAGGTGAGATCCCTCGTGGAACATGTTATACGTATGGATCTCCTGACCACTGTAGGTTCGAATGTCCTTAGAATATTACATGTTTTTTCTTTGGAAAGAACCATAGATATAAAGAGTTCCTAGAATTATATGAGCATCTGAGTAAGCAACATAAGCAAGAAAGCAAAGGTGCTGGGATGGTTTGAATCTAGCGTGCAATAGAAGATCAGTGGATGCCCAAGATAGTAGAAGGACTTAAGACATTAACAATAAAGATTACTACACGAGCTGAAGTAGCGTGCACAAGAGAGGCATTGCACCAAAAGCCTATGATCACCAAGGAGGAGGTTTTTATCCTATAGCTTTGAAATCTCTGAATGTTGTTGTAGAAGGTTGTCCATGTGGTAGGAAGGGATTGGAGTGGTTACGGGGGAAAGCCCTTTGCATTTTGTGATTTTTTAGAGATTTGGTAATTTGGAAAAAATTGGCCCACACCGCCGCTTTGATTTTTGCAAAGTACCAATCAATTTCTCAATCAAAGAGGCAATAATTCCTTCTTTTTATTATTTAAGCTTGAGCAGAGTTTGTACATAGCTTGAGACACGTGAAGCACCTTCTGATTGGAAATGGGGGAATCGTGGCCCTTTTCTCAAATTTTTAACATTTTTTGGAAAAAGGCTCAAAAAATCAATTTCTTCCACCAGTCTGCTCTCCCACTTTGACTTTTCAACTTAGACACGTGTGGAAATGGGATCACGACCCTTTTCTCCACATTTTAACCTTGGTGGGCTTCACCTTTGACTTTCTCCCTGTGGGCTTCAACTTTGACTTTTTCCCTTTAAATCCTGATCGGGGTTGCGGGTCACTTTTTAAATTTTCACCTTTTTTGCAAAGAGGCTCAAAAACACAAATTTCTCCGCCGACCCGATGCTCCGATTTGACTAGGACAAGTGCCATGTTCTAGTTGGAGATGGGGTCGTGACTCTTTTCTAAATATTTTAACCTTTTTTGGAAAAAGGTTCAAAAACTCAATTTCCTCTGCCGGCCCGCTCTTACGCTTTTGAATTTTTCGGCCGATTCGGATTTTCGGGTCCCAAGTGTCCCTCGTGAACTTGTGCAGCCTGGGACAAAAACTTCAGCTTTTTCCGTAATCGAAAATGTTGGCTTTTCGGGTCCTAAGTGTCCCTCATGAACTTGTGCATCCTGGGACAAAAACTTCTGCTTTTTTCGAAATCAACAATTTTAGCTTTTCGAGTTCCAAGTGTCCCTCGTGAACTTGTACAGCATGGGACAAAAACTTCCACCTTTTCCGTAATAAGAAATTTTGGATTTTTGGGTCCCAAGTGTCCCTTGTGAACTTGTACATCTTGGGACAAAACTTCCACTTTTTCTGTAATGAACCAAAATCAACAACTTCAAATTTTCCGGGGCCGCAGGACATACCATTTTTTCCAAAAGTGACCAAAAGTGTTAAGTTCACCAAAAAATCCCATTCCTCCCCATCCAATAGGATTTTACCACATACTTGCATTCATTGGGGTCAAAATTTTACGCAAAAAAGATTCCCGTCATCCTGACTGTGGAAAATATGCAGAGGAAGAAAACTTCATCATTTTGAGTCCAATTTTGAATTTCCTTCACAAACCAGAGGCATGAAGGAAAAAAAATGATTTGGTAACCCAAGCCATAGAACAAGTGAACAATGTCGATCAAAAATGGAGGTTGCAAAGAGGATATTACATGTACGACCGAGAAATGGAGGATTTCTAAAAACGAGCAAAACAGAGGTTTAAACAGCTGCAGGGCACTACTTTTGCTAATTTATTGAATCTCTAACTTGGCTTAAACACCAACAAAGGGCATGAGCTCAAAAAATTTGAATTTGGCTATGGAAACACAAAGTATTTTTCAGGAGACAACAATTGGCTCTAGCTTTGGGACATGGCGTGAACTAGGCATGGCTAGGGCACGACATGAGGATCTAGAATCTCAAGTTTCAAAACATATTACATTGACCAATGCCTTATCCATTGGGCCTTGTAGAGTCATGTACAATTATGAGAAAGAATGGAAGAAGGAGAAAACACACAACAAACCAAACAAAACTAAACCAGAACCACACAACAGAAAAGGGAAAAACACACCAGGAAAATACCTATGGTACAAGGCGGGGAACAACCCGCTTTCACTAATGATATAGTTTCAAGTATTTCCCACTTCGAGGAAACTCCAATGGAGTTCCATCCAAGTATGAGAGGAGAAAAACATTCTCACCACAAGTTCCATGAATTTTGAATGGGTCGAACCATAATGAGTCAAATTTTCCATGGCTTCCCTTTGATTCTCTTCTCTTGTCCCATAGTAGGAAAAAGTCTCCAACCTTGATTTCTCTTTCCTTTTCCTTCTTGTCAAAGATCTTCTTCACTTTCAATTGGTGTTATTTAATTATATCCACCACTTGGCATCTACTTTCTTCCATCTTTTCCAGGAAGAGGATCCTCTTATCAATGGAGTCTTTGTATTGACCATCTTCTATTTCTTACAGCAACTTGAGAGCTAGCATCTCAATTGTGAGGGGAATCTCTACCTCAACTCCATACAAAATTTGGAAAGGTGACATACTTATTGCTTTCTTATGAGTGATCCTATCAGCCCACAATACATCATATAACTTCTTGTGCCAGTTCCTTTGATTCTCATCTACTAGCTTGCGGACAATGGTCACAATGTTATTATTTCTTGACTTAGCCTACCCATTTCCTTGTGGGTAGTAGTCAGAAGTGTGAGATAGGGAGATTCCAAATCCATAACATAAATTTATGAGCTCCTTGGAAGAGAAATAGGTGGCCTTGTCTACAACAATTTTTTGTGGTATTCCAAAAAGAATAATGATATTCTCCTTGATGAAGTTACAGATTGTTTCAGAGTTGGCTTGCTTGGTTGGGATGGATTCCACCCATTTAGTGAATTAATCAGTTGCAGTGAGTACATAAGTATGCCCTCCACTAGAATGAGGATTCAAAATACCAATAAAATATAGCCCCCATTGCTGAAATGATTCTTCAATCACCACAGGCCTGAGTGACAATGCAGCTAGTTATGGCTTTCCAAAAAATTGTTGGCATGATTTGCATTTGGAAACCCAATCCTGAGTGTCTAAAAAGATGGAGGGTCAATAATATTTGCCTCTGAGGATCTTATGTGTGGTGACCATTGTTGAGAAATGTCCACCACAAGCTTGATCATGATATTCCTTGAGCAAATTTTCTTGTTGCTCCCTATCTACACACCTGAGGAAACAACCATCTAGGGCTCTCTTATAAAGTGCATGATTCCAGATCACAAACTTGGTTTCCTTTAGCTTGAGTGTCCTTCTTTGTTTGTAATCAATATGAGGAGGGAATTCTCCATAAGTAAGGTAGTAAGCAATGCCAGCATACCACTCATCAGTAGTTGTGACAAAGAGCGCATGTGGACTATCTTCTGAACAGGTTGAGAAAACACCATATTTTTCTCCCTCCTGAGCTTTGAGAGCTTCATCTTCAGCAATCAGCTTGCACAAACCATTTCCTCTTACTAGATTAGAGGGTCTAATATCCAAGTCATACTCTTGGGTCTTTGCAATCCAACTTCCTCTCTTAGCCCCAGGATCTTGTTGAGTCAAAATGGACTTGATTGCACTTCCAGGGACCATCACCACTATATGGGAATTGAGAATGTAGAATCTGAAACTTTTAACATCTTTTATCACTGCGTAGGCATGCTTCTCCAATACTTTAGCTCATGATTTTTCAAAGGATAGCTCATGAAAGCAATGGGTGCTTCCAAACCTTCATCATTTTTCTGAACAAGGACAACAAAGAGTGTATGTTCTGATGCATAGAAATACATGATGAAATCCTTGTTGAAATCTTGGGATACAAGAGTTGGAGATTTGGCAATGGCTTTCTTGATCTCCTTAAATGTTGTTTTTCTTTCCTTATTCCACTTGAAACTTGCTTGAGGTTTCATCATGGAAGTTATATGTTTAGTCAGTTTAGAGAACTTGGGCACAAAATGATGAAGGAAGTTTACCTTTCCAAAGAATGAATGAACTCCCTTCTTGCTGGTTGGTAAGGTTAGTGCTTAGATAGCTCTGACCCTCTCAAGATCAATGTGTGCTCCATGTTCATTCATAATATGTCCTAGTAACTTACCTTCTGTGACTCCAAAGATGCACTTCTTTGGATTTAAAGAAATGCCATGTTTCCTACACCTTGTAAGGACTTGTTCCAAATGGCTGATATGGTCTCCCCTCCTCTTTGAAAAAACTGCGAGGTCATCAAGGTAAATGACAATGCAGTGTTTCAAATCTTTAAAGGCCAAGTCTATTTCCCTTTGGAAAGTGGCTCCAACATTGATCAAGCCAAAAGGCATTTTGTTGTAGGAAAAATTTCCCCAAGGTGTTGTGAAGGTTGTTTTCTTGCAATCCTCTTTTGCCACCTTGATTTGGTTGTACCCTGAGAATCCATCAAGAAAAGAGAGCATCTCAGATCTAGTGACTTCTTGCAAAATATGATCCATGATTGGAAGAGGGTAGTTGTCCTTGAGAGATGCCTGATTCAGATTTTGGAAGTCTACACAAATCCTTATTTCCCTGTTCTTCTTCCTTACTAGCACAATGTTAGCCACCCATGTTGAATGGTGGATGGGGAAAATGATTCTAACATTGAGCATATTTTTCACCTATTATTTGATAACATCATAAATCTTTGGATTGTAAGACCTTTTTTTTTTCCTGAAGGGCTTGGATCCTTGCTTCAAAGGAATGGATTGATGCATTTCCTTTGGCTGAAAAGATTTGATTTCATCATAGGAGTAGGCCAGGACATCTGAGTACTTTTTTAGCAGAGAAACAAACTTTCTCTTCTCTTCTGGTGAGAAGCATTTACCAATGTTAACCATCCTTGGATTCTCTGAAGTGCCAATGTTTTCTTGATCAAAATCAGATGGACACCAAGAAGACTATTTTTATTTTTCTTGGATGAACCTATCATGCTTGTCAAAGATGTCTTCCAAAGAAACTAGGCCTTTGGGGATTTTGTTTCCTTTTAGTTTGATTACTCCCTCTTCATAAATTTCCTTAATTCCTTCCTTCTCTTCTTTGGGGACTGATTCACGGTGTGATTTTTCACTTCCTTCAAAGAACATATTATTGAATTTATCCCTTTGTTCTAAGAAGGCTAGGATTTGATTATCATCACTGAAGACCTGCCAGTGATTTGCATTGTCTGGTATGCTGGGTCTGAACACCATCTCAATGGTCACTTTATCTTTTCCAAAAGAAGGATGAGGCTTCACTAAGGAAGCTGACACTACTAGAGAATCAGCCTTTTCATTATACTCCCTAGGGATAACTTCAATGGAGAATGCATAAAAGAATTCAATGCAGTCCCACACTCTGTTTCTACAGTGCCTGAGCCTTGGATTTTTCACCTAATATTACTGGCGGAACTGCTTCACCATAACCTTTGCATCACCTTTGCATCTCAGCTTCTTGATTCCCATGTCCTCTATTGCATTCATGCCTAAAAGCAATGCTTCATACTTTGCAGTATTGTTTGTATTATCAAATTGTAGCTTGTAGGCAAAAGGATATACCTCATTAGAGGGAGAGTATAATACTACACCAGCTCCTGAACCTTCTCTAGAATGACTGCCATCAAACTCCATTGTCCAAATATGATCTTCTTCTTCTTCCATGAGGAGTGACAAGTTCTCTTCCTTTTGTGATGTAAGGAAGTAGTTTCCTAGCCCACAATCTTGAAAGAGGATGTTAGCTCTTGGATCATCATATTTCTTTACTGTGAATTTCATTTTCCTGACTGGTAGAAGTTTCTTCATTTCTCCTTTCACTGGGATAGTTGTAGATGACCAATCCATTTTTATTTCTCCACCTAGATCTCTACAAAAACTTCTACTCAACAACATACCAAAAGATGCTAGGATGTCTTCCACCAAAATGTTCAAGAGTATCTTCTTATTAGGGTAATCAACTAGTGCAACCTGAGCATCCTTAATCCTTCCCAAAAATGGAACTTTTTTGGATTCCATTGAATAGCATGTTCCATTTACCTGGGTCAAAGTGAGGCCAAGAGAATTTGTAACTTTTATTGGCATCACATTATCTGAGGCTCTAGATTCTATGATGTAATTGTTCAACTAGAAGCCTTTGAAGAGAAGTGACATGTAGAAAGGATTAAATTTTTTGGTGTTGGAGGCACTGAGGGCTAACATATTTTGAGAAGGTGGTATGGATGGTGTGGGTAATAGGCCTTTAGAGATTGGGCTTGAAGAAAAAGGGTTACTACCATGAACTGTCTTGACGAATCTATCAAATTGGGAAGGATGTGTTTACAGGTACTCAATCTCAGAGAGCTGAACTTTGGTTTTGCTTGCATGCTCCACAAATTCAAATGTAGTTATGGTAGATGAGGGAGAGTTTCCGGAAGTGGATGAGGACTTAAATGGTAGAGGTTTTGTTACTTTTTGTTCTAGGTTCTCCTTATCAAATGTAGCAATTGGATTGGAAGGAGATGGGAGTGTAGCCTTTGATTGAAATTTGGATATTCTTGCAGCACTAACATTTAGAAGAGAATTTCCCTTAACAACTTTTGAGTTGGGAGAAGAATCATAGAACTTGGCACAATAGTGTGATCCTTGACAACTAGTGAAATTGATTTCTCTCTAGATGATTCCATGGAAGGTGGTAATGGTGACCCCTTGCTGATGATCTTGTTTAGTGGAGGCTTTGAAGAACTATCTTCTTTGTTCTTCCTACTCTCAGTTGCAACTGTTGAGGCTGAAACACCATTCTTGGATTGTGCATGAGTGAAAATAGCACATGAAAAACTTGGAGCTTCTTCATCACCTTCCTCTTCATCATCAACTATTCAATTAGGCCATTTTGCATGATAACCTCTTCAATTTCAACATAGTTTTCATAGTCATCCATGATTTCTTCTTCAGTTTCCTCAATGTCTATTCCTTCTTATTCTTCCCTAGTGTCACAAATCCAATTGACTAGTGGTGCTTCAAAAGCAATCCTACAAGGAGGTGTAGAAATTCTTGGTCTATCAGGAGGATTTGGTCTCCTTGGAGCATTCCTCACTGTGATTTGTGACAGTTGTTTCTTTAAAGAAACTAGGTCATTTGCCATTTTTTGAAACATTGGGTTAGTGGTGACTGGATTTGAACTTTGACCATTTTGCTTCCCATTTTTCCTTTCACTTTTCCAAAAAGAATTAGATCATCATCAATCTCAACTACAAAGTTCTAAACCTCCCTTAAGGTTCTTGGTTGGGCTCTTCTAAGGAAGAAACCAACTTCTGGTGGCAAAGCACTGATGAAGAATCTTTTCAAGTTGTTTTCTGGGGGTACCACATATTTTGGGATTCCTCTTGTCAACCTATTATATCTTGCTACAAAATATCTCATTGATTCGGAAATGTCCTACTTCATCTGAACCAATTGGACCAACAGATCCTAAAAATATTTTGTGCTCTTGAACCTATGTTCAAATGCACTTCTTATATCTTCCCAACATGTAACAGATCTTGGGGGCAACATGTAGAACCATTCAGTAGCCTTTTCTTGGAGTGAATCCACAAAGAGCATAACTGAAACATCTTCATCTTCAACTCCCAACACTCCACAAGCAGTGATGAATGCTGCTACAAGTTATTCCTGGAGTTGAGAACCATCCCCTTTGAATTTTGGGAAGTTCTTTCTTGAGCCTCTTGGGAGGTCATGGAGCACTTATGGAAGAGAAAGTGGACCAGTATTTCTTCCCCATGGTATGTTAGGCCTGCATTCCTCATGCTCATGATCACCCATTCTATTCCTGTTTCTATCCTCCAGTCTTGCTAAGGCTGCTTCTACTGCTGCACTTTCTTCTACTTCAATTTGGAGTCTTTCTATTTCTTCAAGTTGAGCCCTTATCTCCTCTTCAACAACTGCCCCTCTTTCAAGCTCTTCAAATGTGGGATCAATTTTTCCTCCAAGCCTCAATTTCTAGGTGTACCTTCTATCAGCCAACTTGAAAGTTTATGCTCTTCTCTGGGGCGCTAGAATTTGTCTCGGCCTTTCCAATTTGACAGCACGTTCCTCTTTCAGGTCCAAAATCCTTATGGTAATGAAGTATTGATTAAAACTTTGTATATTATGCCAAATAACTTCTCTCGTATAAAAAGCAATGTCTTCTTGGATGTGAAAGAGTAAATCAGGTCTCTCAATAGGAGGATTTCCTGGAATAGCCATGATTTGCATCCATGAAGTTTGTGTGATCATTCAATCTCCAGAAACTTTTCTTCTAGAATATTTTTGTATTTTATGACCCTGAGGTCATTTTTTAGGTGCAGATGTTGCAAAATCTACCCCATGGTGGGCTCAAAAAACTGTTGTCAATAAGATTTGTCTTGAGGGAAAATTGGTGGGTTTCAAGCCAACGCTATAGGAATCTAAGTCCCTCTACTTGAAAAACGCAACTTCCATATGTGCATGCACAAAAAAGTGGATTTCAATGGTGGCCTTTCAACCAAAGATCCAATAGGGGTACTCCACTGACCCTGTGGAAAAGCTAGCAATTTCTCACTAGAGAAGAACTTTGTCTGAGAAGGGGGAGGGAGTGAGAATGGAGATAGGAAAAAATAATGTTGTGAGTATAATATCAGATGCCCACACACATTAATTAGAAATTACATTTACATTCATTTATAATCAGAAAAAAAAAATCTGCAAGAGAAGCTACAAGACCGAATGAAACTCGTTGGTGGCAAAGTACCAATCAATTTCTCAATCAAAGAGGCAATAATTCCTTCTTTTTATTATTGAAGCTCGAGTAGAGTTTGTACATAGCTTGAGAATGGAAGAAATTCGAGGAAGAAGAGAAAATAGAAGAAGAATGGCATTTTCTATCTTTTCTAGGTATAGAGCACTCTGGTCTTTTTGAAAATCAATCACCCACCCCTGGAATGATGTCGAGAAACCATTATATCCTTTGCCAAAATGGTTACAATCTTTACAAATCCTCAATGTCTTTTCAAATTACTTTGTTGTGAAGAAAACGCTCATTTGATTTGATATAGACTATTTGATTTGTTCATATAGCTTTGAAATCAGGTCGTCCACATGGTAGGAAGGGATTGGAGCAGTTACGGGGGAAAGCCCTTTGCATTTTGTCATTTTCAGAGATTTTTTCCGCTTTGACTTTTTCAACTTAGACACGTGGCACCTTCTGATTGGAAATGGGGTCGCGGCCCTTTTCTCAACATTTTAAACTTTTTTGGAAAAAAAGGCTAAAAAAATCAATGTTCTCCGCCATTCCACTCTCCCACTTTGACTTTTCAACGACAGGCTTCACCTTTGAATTTCTCCCTGTGGGCTTCAACTTTGACTTTTTCCCTTTAAAGCCTGATCAGGGCTGTGGGTCACTTTTTAAATTTTCACCTTTTTTGCAAAGAGGCTCAAAAACACAAATTTCTCCACCGACCCAATGCTTCGATTTGACTAGGACAAGTGGCATGTTCTAGTTGGAGATGGGGTCGTGACTCTTTTCTAAATATTTTAACCTTTTTTGGAAAAAGGTTCAAAAACTCAATTTCCTCTACTAGCCCACTATTGCACTTTTGAATTTTTTGGCCGATTAGGCTTTTCGGGTCCCAAGTGTCCCTCGTGAACTTATGCAGCCTGGGACAAAAACTTTAGCTTTTTCCATAACTGACAATGTTTTATTTTTAGGTCCCAAGTGTCCCTCGTGAACTTGTGCAGCCTGGGATAAAAACTTCTGCTTTTTCCGCAATCGACAATTTCAGCTTTTTGGGTCCCAAGTGTCCCTCTTGAACTTGTGCAACCTGGGACAAAAACTTTTTCTTTTTCTGCAATTGGAAATTATGGCTTTTTGGGTCCCAATTGTCCCTCGTGAACTTGTGCATCCTGGGACAAAAACTTCCACTTTTTCCGCAATGAACCAAAATTGGCAACTTCAAAATTTCCGGGGCTGCAGGGAAAATTTACCATTTTTGCCAAAAGTGACCAAAAGTGTTAAGTTCACCAAAAATCCCATTCCTCCCCATCCAATAGGATCTGACCATGTACCTGCATTCATTGGGGTCAAAATTTGATGGGGAAAAGATGCCCGTCATCCTAACTGTGGAAAATACGCAGAGGAAGAAAACTTCATCGTTTTGAGTCCAATTTTCAAATTTCCTTCACGAACCAAAGGCATGGAGGAAAAAAAATGATTTGACAACCTAGGACATAGAAAAAGTGAATAATTTTGATAAAAAATAGAGGTTACAAAGAGGATATTACATGCATAGACTAGGAAATGGAGGATTTCTAAAAATGAGCCAAACAGAGGTTTAAACAGCTCCAGGGAATGAATTTTGCTAATTTCTTAAATCTATGACTTGGCTTAAACACCAATGAAGGGCATGAGCTCAAAAAATTTGAATTTGGCTATGGAAATGCAGAGTAGTTTTCGGGAGACAACAGGAAGTAAATGTTCTTGGATTAGATGCATGGGTACAAATGGGGAGGCCTCCATTCCATCCATCATCTAATGTTTTGTTTATGGAAAACCAAACTACGACCACTCCAATAGGATTTTTGAAGGATGCATCTATAACCATACAAGGGGCCAAGTTCATTGGGGATTTTGAGGTATTAGTACTTGCAGAAGAAGACAGTTTTCTAGCCCTGCTTGGATGCCCTTGGTGTTATGTGAATAATGCTGATTTGAGATTCAATAAGGGGTATATCAGCTTCGATAACAAAGAAGAAAGGGTTATGATACCATTGACTTTTGGGAGGTCTACACCATATGTTGAGCCTCTAACTGAGGAGGACTTAAACAGAATCTATGTATGCGTTATTCAGGACCCAGAGGTCAATGACCCATTAAAGGAAGGCATTCTGTAGTGGGAGGATTCTCATTCTATCAGTGATATTATGAGTATTGCTTGTGACAATTGGTCTAATGGTACATATGAACTAGTAGGGCACGAGGTGAAAAGTGTGGCTGCACACAAGAATGAACTTTGTTATATTTGGCTAATAGGTAGCACAATACCTTGGTATACATGGTAGAAGATATTCCTATATTTTTGAAATCCATGGAAACATAGTGGACAGATCAAATTAAGAGAAGAGATATGTTAATATGTACCTTGTGCAGGATAGAAACACACTGGTGGGTAGTTCACAGAGATAATCTTATGGAGTGGAAGGATATTGGAATCACCTTATGTACTAGGTTTTTAAGGAATAATGTACCTATGTAGATATGTACTTATCATGGTGATCAACCTATTCAACATCACATTCAGTAGTGTGAGAGACTCTAGATAGCGGGATAGGAAGCATTACCACCTTCACTCTAGGTGCATAGATTGTACTCTACTCTACAAGGATGTGCACGTGCTTGGTATGTATATGTAGAACTACATCAAGAGACTGGGATTTGGTAGAACTTGACTATAGGAATGCTCCAGACCTTTGACTACTTCTCGACTAAACCTCCAGTAGAAGAAGCATTAAAAATTTTCAAGCGCTTAACTATGGGAGATAGTGCAAAAGCAGAAGAGAATATTCAGGAAATATTTGGTGAGACAGATTTCAGAGCACATTTTGAAAAGGAAGAAGAAATGGACTCCATACTACTTGAACATGTTTTCCTTGAGAAAGAGAAAGGAAAGATGTTTTACATTGTGGATGGTGAGGAAGTTGAGAACCTAGATATTGAACATTCACAAGGGGTGCAGAAGGTCTTGGACAGTGCAGACAAGGATACGTGCACCTATCACAAACCCATGAAGACAAAGAAGGTGAATATAGGTTCAGAGGATGAGCCTGAGGAGGCCATAATTGGAGACTACTGGCTAGAATCAAAGGTGGCAAAGATCATTGAGTTACTTAGGGATTATCAGGACTTATTCCCTCGAGGGTATCATGAACTTAAAGGCGTGCATGAATCACTTGGGGAAATGATGATAAAACTGAATTATGGTACACACCCAGTTAGGAAGCGACCTTATAGAATGAACCCCAACTTGTGTGAAACGGTCAAGGAAGAGATTGATAACATGTTGAAATATGGAATCATCAAGCCCCTTTATGAGTCGGAATTCCAATGGTGATCAATATCAAGAAGGAAGGATGAATTAGAATTTGTGTGGACTACAGGGAGCTGAATGCTACATGTGTAAATGATCCATTCCCTACGCCATTTACTAAGGAAATACTAGGAGTTGTAGGGTGCGATACATATTCCTTCACATATGGGTTTTTACGATATCATCAAGTTATGATTGCTAAGAAGGATCAAGAAAAGACAATTTTTACTACTGAATGGGGTAGTTTTGCATATATGGTGATGCCTTTTAGATTAAAAATGTTGTATTCTTGCGGATAGTTGTTTAGGAATTCAAGGATTTTATTCACAACTTCTTACAGTTTTATCTAGATGATTGGACAATATATGGGCTTATGAAAGATCATTGTGACAATCTACACTTAATGTTTGAATAGTGTAGACAATTGAGTATCTCTCTGAACATCAAGAAATGTATATTTGCTACACCTTTTGGACTACAGTTAGGACATATAATCTGCAAGGAAAATTTTCTTGTTGATCCATCTAAGGTTACATTCATTCTAGGCTTGGAAGCGCTTACCATTAAAAGTGAGGTGCGCAGATTCTTGGGTCACACATGATATTATCGTAAGTTCATTAAAGGGTATGCCAAAGTTGTTGCACCCTTGGAAGAATTACTAAAAGGGAAAGGTACATTTTATTAGGGGGAACTGTAGCAACGCGCCTTTGAAATATTAAAGGAGAAACTTACTACCGCACCCATTCTATGCTTTCCCTCATGGGACAAACCATTTCATGTACATGTGGATGCTTCTGGCACAACCATAGGCATTGTGTTAGCTTAACCTAGAGAGGGTATTGTAAATCATCCAATTTGTTTTTCTAGTAGGAAGCTGACTCCTATTGAACATAATTATACAACTACAGAGCGCGAAGCCTTGTCAATGATCTATGCATTGCAAAATTTTTGATAGTACTTGTTAGTAACACCATTTGTGTTTTATATGGATCACATGATATTAAATTATTTGGTGAACAAGCTCATCTTGCAGGGGCACATATGCTGGTGGGTACTACTATTTCAAGAGTTTGACTTCATAGTTGTGGTGAATCCAGGGAAGAGTAACTCTGGACTAGACCACTTATCTAGAATTAAATCAAGGGAGGAAGCATAGACAATTTAAGAAACCATGCCTGATGCATAGTTATATAGGTTACAATGTGCATCATCAGAATTAGAAGACATTGTTGTCTTTTCTATGGACTGGTGTAGTACCAGAAGGAATGAAGGCATTATAAAAGAAATATCTTGCTATACGTGTGGCATCGTTTATGTTAATCAGTGGAGACCTCTACAAGTTATCCAGAGATGAAGTATTACACCATTGTATATTAGAGCATGAGCGCAAGGATATTTTGGAAGAATCCCATGGTGGTGTTGTAGGAGGCCATTATGCAGGTGATGCGACTACCCAGAAGATCCTACTTTCTTGATTATGGTGGGAGACATTGTATAAATATTGTAAAGAATATTGTAAGGCGTGTGATCATTGTCAGTGCCTAGGAAAACCAGGACAAAGAGATGAAATGCCACTAAGACCTATTGTCAGTACCGAACCGTTTGAGAAATGAACCATTGATTTTTTATGACCTATTTCACCAGCCCAGCGTAGGAATAGATCACGCTATATTATGACTTACATAGATTATGTCACATGGTGGGTAGAAGCAGCACCTATGAAGGACTGTAGAACAACTACAACAACTAGGTTTCTATGGGAGAATGTTCTTACAAGATATGGATGTCCTTTAATCTTGACAAGTGATAGGGGTAAACACTTTTTGAATGAGAGAATCAGGATCCTATTGAATGAGTTTATGGTTGCCCACCATAAGACTATACCCTACCATCCTCAGGAAAATGGAACTGTTGAGGCTTTCAACAAGATTTTGAGCCATACATTGAAATTTTTTTGTGATGTTGGAAGAAAGGATTGGGATGATAAAGTGTTCACTTTTCTTTGGGCATACAGAACAACTTATAAGAGATTGAAAAAATCCACACCATTTCAATTGGTGTTTAGCGCAGAAGCCGTTCTCCCTATAGAATTTATGGTACCTTCTTTGCGCATTGTACGCGCTAGAGGTCTAGATGATGAGCAAGCTTTGGAAGAGCGTATTAAGAAGATGATTCAATTAGATGAGCGATGAGCCATATCATGTTGGAGTCAGAAGCAATAAAATGCCAGGTAGAAAACATGACATGATAGAAATGTAAGGGATAAGAAGTTTGAGATTAGACAAATGGTACTTATTTATGACTCAAAGTTCTTGTGCCATCCAGGCAAGCTCAAAGTACATTGGTTGGGGTCGTATGTCATCACTTACATACTTGAATCAGGTTCTTTCTAGTTAGAAGCACTTGATGGAACATGGCTACCCAGTTACTTTAACGGGAGTAGGTTGAAGCCCTATTATAATAAGGTAGTATTGCCATTTAGATTAGGTTTCCATTCTATAATTCCTTAATGTATTTCCTTCATTGTTATGTGCATGATTTTTTTTAAAACTAATGCTAATGCAAGTAAAGAATAACACCTAAATAGCCTTAATTAGCAAAAATTAAACAACATACTAAGCACCATCAAGATAAGAATTAAACAAGGGTTAGATACTAACATTCATCATATTCAAAAATTTTAAACTAACAATGTTAAGTATTTAAATCCTCTATTCTCTAACAACCAAAATAAATGAATGGACCTATGTAGACTCCATGGCAATAAAAAATGGTTGTTTTTGGTATTCCAAGAACCTAGGAATGAGGGCTTGTCAAAGTTGGGCTACAAGACCCTTTTAACACCTCTCATATGACCTAAGAACTTAGGAAAGAGGCTTAACTTTCCAAGATGATGAACTCTCAAGAAAAAAAAGGAAAACTTTTAGTCTATTTTGCTATATGCTTTGCATTTGTCTTCTCAAGAAGTTTAGGTGTAGGTATAAAGGTAGAAAGAGGGATCCTTATATAGCCCAATGGATAAAGGAAACACTTAATCCCTTTGCATGTGGGATAAAGGTAAAACATGATTAGAAATGGATAAGGTTGCTTTATAAAAGGTAACCTTACTTTAGAAGGGTTTAATTTAAGCTTAGCAAGTCATGGGAGTTGGGGGGTGCTTTAATTAATCAAAGGTGATTAAATAATAGGTAGATGTAAGCTTATAGAAGCTAATTAGAGGAATATTAGTACGATTTAGGCTATTATAAGGGGATTAAATCAATTAAATATTGATTTATTGGTTAAATGAAGGGGAAAGCTAATTAATTAATAATAATGAATTAGTCCAGATAGAAGGGGTGAATAATTAACGGAAGGTCATTAATCAGGATGTTAGTTGGATAGGTGACTTAACTAATTAGCGTATTGTAATTAATTAATGACAATAAGAGAGAAAATGAGTGCTTTTGACGATATGTCGTCAATTTGTGAGAAAGGAGATAATTAGCGCAATTTAAGTATTTAAATTGCTCGGGCGTAATTATGGGTGTCTACATTTGCCCCTCTTTGGGGTGGCATAAGTGATGCCACTTTAAATATAGTAGATGGAATAAATTTTGAAGGGATAGAAGAAAAATTAGTAGGAATGAGAGATGCCCCCTCGAGTTTCGATAGGGTGATGAAGGAAGATGATCGATGATCGAAAAATATGAGAGATAGATAGAAGAATGGGAAGGGGCAGGATGCCCTAGTAAGATGGAAGATTAGGGGTGAGAGGAAAGTGATGTAGAAGAAATATGGAGAAGTAGAGAGAAGAGCTTGGCCTCTAGCCTTTGTATTGGATTAAATTTTGATGTCATCATATTACCATGAGAGCTACATCATTGGTCCTTATGAAAAATATTAAGCAAGTACGACAACATATCTAACCCAACAATGGTAGAATGACATGAAAACCCATGTTTGTGATTGAACAAGGGTTAAAAATTGCCAGTTACATGAAGGGGAAATGACCATGGACCCCATTGTAACAATAAAAACACCAGGCAACAAACGTGCCCCAGAGTACGAAGCAAGGAAATGGTTGTGAATTTGGTGATCCGCTCATATTAATTTGTGAAACAAAACAAGTAGGATATTACCATGAAGACACAAGTTTCAGATATAAGCAAGTACCATTTTTGTAGGTATTTTTAGGATTTTTGTGAAAAAATTTGCCCTATTTTCTAATTTTTGACGTGAATACGGTGGACAATAGAAGAAAATAGAAGAAATAGAATGAAGGACCTAGGCGCAACAGAAATTGCCCTAGGTGGAAGAAAAAAGAAACAAGTGACAAATAATGTCCTTGTTTAGTGGAAAAATTAATAAAATAATTATTTTTGAAAAATAATTATGTACGAGAGTTTGAATAAGAAGAAAAATCACCTAGGTGCAATAAAATTTCACTAGGGGGAAGAAAAGGGTATTGGAGAACAAAAAAAAATGCCCCAATACGGTGAAAAATAAGAGAAAAATAATTATTCCACAGTGAACAGAGGAGAAAACGGTGGTCAAAACGAGCCTCTAGGCCTTCACGGCGGTGAAAAACAAGTTTATATACCCCACCTGGGGGGGTAAATCACCGCGACCAATTCATTTTAACTAAGCACTATTGAGATTTTACTATGAGGCGCTGACAACAACGAGGATGATGGTGATCGCACGAGATCGATTGAGGTGAGCAGATGTAGTCCGAGGGTACCAGCGGCACACTGACGAAAACCCCTTCGTGAGTATCCAAACCTCGCTTGTCAAATTTTGTCATTAATGACCTAAAATTAGTAATTAGGGCTAGGGAGTCATGTCAGTGCGCATGCGCGTAGGTGCAAGTGTCAAGTCAGGTGCACATGCAACTCTTTAGGGGAGTAGGTATCTCATTTACATACGCACACATGCGTAGGTATAATAATCCACACACCCACGCACACACACACACACACTACACATGTGCGTGCACGTGCACACACTAGAATAGGGAAGTGCACATGCCAAAATAAGAGCGCACACATTGGGGGGTCACATGTGCACAAGCGCAGGGATATGAATGATGGTGCAAGCGCCGAATGAGAGGCACACATGCCCAAAAGGGTGCGTAGGCACATGAATGATGGAGCACATGCCCAAAGACCATTGTGCGCATGCACATACGCCAAAAGAGAGGTGCACACACCCAAAAGGGCACGCAAGAATCTTAGGCCAGAGGAGGATAGACAAGAAAAATGCCAAAAAGATGACAATTAGAAGAAAAATTTAGGATTTTTGGGTTAACCCTAAAATGATAAATAGATTTTTAGAAGATATGTTAGTAATTAACGAGTGGATTGACATTTTGCAAAGATGATTTCCGATGTTGCAGACGTGGGAGTGGCACTCCTGGATTGCTGAGTTAGAGGGGAGCATGTGTCGGCGAGACCGATGGGCTATGTCCATACTTCTCAAGGTGGTGGGGCTAGGCCCCGTGTCTTGGATGCCATCCATCACCTTGGACCATGGTTTACTGACTGCACTAGCTGAGTGATGGCATAGCGAGAGCTAGTGTTTTAGACTGCTACTGGGGAGATGACTATGACCCTAGAGGATGTATGGTGGATTCTCCGCATGCTTGATCATGGGTACTTTGATTGAGTACAGCTCTGATATAGGGAATTAGAGAAGCTTGCAATGACCTTTTTGACATAGATGACATATCGCATGATGGTATGACCATTTCTTTACATGAGTGCATTTCTGACCCGACACTGCATCGGGGGCCCCTATACATCATGTCACTTATCAGTGGGTTTTTTGCTCACTGATAAAACGGGGACATCTTTCCCGAGAGGGTTACTTCCATTAGTACACAACATTTTCAGTGGTGAGCGATATTGATGGGGGCAGTGCATACTAGCCCACTTATACTGGGATTTACACTTGATCACCTACCATGGTCAGAAGACCATGGGGCCAGCCTCATTGTTATAGATTTGGTCATGGGACCACATTGCGATCGGACACCCTATGGGAACTTTACAAGTTCGAGACCCAGAGGAGCCATCTTACATGGCATGGGTATCAGTAGGTGGTGATGTACCAGAGGCCACCTAGGCAGCCTATATAGATACCGGTGAGAGTTCGATGAGCTTCCGGAGATAGACATCATATGGAGACCTTATAGACATATCCAATGGCCAGAGGATGCCATAGAGCTCAGTGTGTGCTCAGTAGAGAACTTTATCCTTGGTAGTCACAGCTATATCATAGAGCTGTATAGAGTTGACAGGTGCCAGCAGCAGCTTGGCATAGTACAGGGGGTTCCATAGCCTGATATATGGTATGCCACAGAGACTCAGAGAGGCATACTATGGGGCCTCACATACCTGTGGCCCAAGCCAGGGTGAGTTTCTCATAGGTGGTCCCACAGGCATGGGACCCAGCATGACAAGTCAAGGACCTAGGTACCACAACAGATTATTTGACTTGGTACGCCACTGTCTTACCCCGGCTCCTTACTATCCCAGAGGAGGCCTGGGCAGCAGGCACTTGACCGCCTATAGAGATTTGGCATGGTTCTGAGCAGAGAGAGAGAGTAGCAGGTCCTGATCCAGAGGATCCATTTGATGGATTACCTCATGATGAGCAGGGTGCCCCATAGGTACAGGGACCGAGGCCACAGGGTCCAGGATAGGTACCAACACAGATTCTAAGAGCTAGGGTCCTAGAGTAGGGCCAGTCATCTAGAGCACCACAGGGACCAGCCTTAGTGGCACAACCAGTGGCATAGACATCCACTTTGCAGTAGTAGTTACAACAGGATCTAGCTGAGAGAGATCAGGCTAGAGCAGAGAGAGACGAGGCCTAAGGCTGGTGTGTGATAGTGACAATGAGCGAGATCAGGCTCGGACCCAGATTGTGACTTTATTATCAGAGTGAGATCAGGCTCAGGGCCTAGGCTGGCCCAGGAGGTGATAGTACTATGCACTTCCAACAGATTTGACATATGGCCTCCCAGATGGCCCAGGTGACAGGTTTATACTAGTAGACACAGGCCCAGTTGTAGCCTATGATATTAGAGTGAGATATGCTCAGGGCTAGAGTGTGTAGTGGGCCAGGCCAGCTGGCCCGAGCTTCAGTAGAGATAGTCCTACCGACACATAGAGGGTACAATGGTGACTACCCAGAACTCATAGAGATCCGGCCACAATAGAGGGCAGGGCCTCTTATTACAGGTCCCTATATTTTGAGGTAGTTCCAACTGAGTGGCAAGCACCTTCTTATAGTCAGCAGTCGAGTAGGGGCACCAGATCGGAGAGGCCTCAATCCTCAGTGGAGCAGCCATGACCAGAGAGAGCCAACAATGCTCATGTCATGCTACCTCCATGGGACAAGCCAACTACTCCCTCAGAGGGCTCGAGTCAGCCCTGATGTTTTGTACTTCCACATACGCCTCTTGATGAAGGCTATTCTTCCTTGATACATGTACCATTCTTTTGTATGCCTCAGATGAAGGCTTTTATTCTGTTATAGATGTATCACCTTTGTATGCCTCAGATGAAGGCATTTTTGATGTATAAAGTTTTTGAAACATGCCTCTGATGAAGGATTTTCTATTTAGTGATTTGATGTAGCACATGCCTCAGATGAAGGCATTTTTGATGTACTGTCATGATGTATATCCATTTTTGATATAGATATACCACACATGTTTGATTCAGACATTTTTGATAGGACATATGTGTATATGAGATGGACATTTGTTTATTATTTCTCATGGATAGATAGTTGTGTTTATGATGCATTCTGATTTGATTTGACATGTATATGTATCATGATCTTGTTGATGTATCACATGTGTTTTTGATTTCTAGATGATTGATCTTGTAGAATATATCAAATGTGTTTTCTTATGTGATGTGCCATACTTAGTGGATGGGATGATATGATGATAAGGGTGTGGGGGGGATAGATTTTGATATTTGCGATCCCTCTTGCCCCCATTTGATGATACGATATGTGATGATTAGCTTAGCATTCATGTATGATGTATACTTAGCTTTTTCTTGATATATGATGTATAGATGATGTTGGATGTGATGATAATGATGGTAATGTGATGATGTGATAAAAAAACAATGCACATGTAATAAACACAATCAAATGCTAACAAAGAACACAATGAATTAACATAATAACACACCATGATTCACTAGCATGCAAAAACATACCTCAATATGCACAAGCAAGAATAAATCTAATCTAAGCAAGAAAAGATGAATTCTAACAAAGTATGCCCAAGCAACAAACAACACAAAAGCAAAAACATGAAACAACTATACAAGCAAACAAGCAAAGCAAGAAACAAGACAATGCAAGTAAATGTAAGTAAATGTTTTTGTAAGATTTGTTTTCATGCAACAATTTTCTATTGTTTTTTATTTATGTTTTTTATTTTTGAAACAATTTTCTATTCTATTGTTTTTTGAAACAATTTTCTATTGTTTTTTGGTTTTTGAAACAATTTTCTATTGTTTTTGTGTTTTTTGGAGATTTTCTATGTTTTTGCAGTTTTTGAAACAATTTTCTATTGTTTTTGCGTTGTTTTCTAATGGTTTTCCAGAGTTATGCACAGGTAACCAAGAAAGCATGGATGCCCCTAGCGTTAGATGGGGAATATACAAGGGTAGAGGCCACACGCTTATGAACAAGAAGGTGAAGTCATTGAATTGCCCCTAGCGTAAGATGGGGAATAGTGAAAGACCATGCCCCTCACAGATGAATAAAAGAAGACAAAGCTGGATCAAGGCTTGACAGGATTGGGCTCACAGGGAATCTCGAAGGCAGAACTAGGGCTAGGCCAAGTAAAAGTACCCTCCAGATGCAAGATGCTTGTGAACAACGAATCCTCCCAAGGTGCCAGAAACCAGTTTTCACCCAAGGACCTATCCAAAGTGCCACAATTGCGTGGTTTTCACTTGTGGATGACCTATTTTCTCTTTTTCTTTTTCTCTTTTTGATTTTTTTGTATTTTTGATCATTTTACCATGTTTTTGATTTTGTGCCATGTTTAAGCATAGAACCGCTTAAGATGCATGGCATTCATGGGCTCACAGAGCTCATCACCATTGGGGTGAGAAAGTTTGTATGCCCCTGTGCCGTACTTGGCTACTATAACATAGGGTCCTAACCAATGTGGTTCAAACTTTCCTTTCTTTTCTCATTCTGCTCTTGTGTTGAACTGATTCTCCTTCATGACTAAATCACCAACCTCAAACTGGCGAGGTATGATTCTCTTGTTGTAGTTTCTGGAGACTCTGTTCTGATACACTTTGAGGTGATTAAGAGCATGAATACGCTTCTCATCTAGGAGCTCTAATTCAGCCAGTCTAGCTACCCGGTAATCCTCATCTTTATCCAGATAGTCCCTAAGAGAGATTCTCAGGGAAGGAAGTTCAATTTCTAATGGGATGATAGATTCTGTCCCAAATACTAGAGAATATGGTGTCACACCCATAGGAGTGTGAATGGAGGTTCTGTAAGCCCAAAGAGATGGGTGGATTTGCAAGTGCCAATTACAACCTGTTTTACTGACCATCTTCTCCATTATTCTCACCAAAGTCTTGTTTGTGGCTTTGGCCTATCCATTACCTTGGGGGTAATATGGTGTAGACCATTTTAACCTGATTTGGAACCACTGACAAAGACCTTTCACCATTTTATTCTTAAATGACTTCCATTATCCATAACAATGGCTGCAGGAATGCCATATCGACAAATGATATGATTCATGATAAATTTGGAAATCTAAGCTCCTGTTACATAGGTTAAGGGGACAACTTCCACCCACTTTGTAAAGTATTCAGTAGCCGTGATGATGTGGGTATGACCATCAGATGAGGTAGGGGTAAGTTTCCCTATCAAGTCAAGTCCCCATTTAGAAAATGGCCATGGGGTAGTGATAGGTTGCAATGGTTGTGATGGAGCATGGATGAAGTTTCCATACTTCTAGCAAAGTACACACTTCCTGACATAATTGCAACAATTGGTTTCCATGGTAGGCCAATAGTAGCCTACTCTTAACAATTTCTTGGCCAAAACCATTCCATTAGTATGTGCTCCACACACCCCTTCATGTACTTCTTTGATCGCTTGGATCGACTCCGTCATATCAAGACAACGTAACAGATTCCCATCGTAGCCATGATGATAAAGCATACCTCCTAAAAGGGTGTAATGGGCTATTTGGTGAATCAGGCTTTGTTTCTCAGAATGGGAGATATCAGGAGGGAACGTGTTGTCCTTGAGATAGGTAAAGATGGGCTCATACCATGGGGAATTGGGACCAACAACATCACAAGCCAGACAAGATTCTGGCATGTCATACAAGGCTGGCATAAGTTTTCTACAAAGAACGGCATGTCATTATTCCCTGGTGGAATACGAAGCATAGAACCCACTGTCACCATAGCATCTTCTGATCTATTTTGCACTCATGGAATTTGTTCAAATGTAATGCGCACAAAGTACTCCTTTAGAGTTTCTACCAGATTTTTGTAAGGTATGAGCTTGTCATCCTTAACCTTGTATTCATCATTAACCTGCTTAATAATTAACTAAGAGTCACCCACAACCTTGACATGATGAATGTTCCACTTGATAGTGAGCTTCATCCCTGCGATAAGTGCCTCATACTCTACGATATTGTTTGTGCAAGGAAAACCCAGGTGAAAATCCTATGGTATAGGGTCACTAGAAGGAGTAATGAGGACTACCCCTACACCTGAACCATGAAAAGTAAAGGACCCATCAAAATGTATCTGCCACACGATAGATTCTTCAATGTATAGCAATGAGGCATCTGGACAGATCCAGATTCAAAGGTTCAGTGCCTTGCAAAGGTGCTTCTGCTAGTTGGTCAGTGAGTACTTGTCCTTTAACCAACTTCTGATGTACAAATTCTATGTCAAACTCACTTAGTAGAATGATCCAATTAGCCATTCTACCTGTGAGGGCTGGTTTAGATAACAAGTACTTGAGTGGGTCAACTTTGGATATCAGCTTGGTTTTGGTATTCAATAGATAATGGTGAAGTTTTTGAAAAGTAAAAACAATAGCCAAGCAAGCTTTTTCAATTTGGGGATAGTTGAGTTCATAAGCGATGAGAGTGCGACTGAGATAATACACCACTTTTTCTTTGTGACCCAGGTCGTATTGGGTGAGCAATGCACCAATAGCAAATTACGTAGTAGAGATATAAAGCAAGAGTGGCTCCCCAGGAGTTGGAGGCATGAGGACAGGTGGATTGGCCAAGTATTGTTTAAGCAAAGCAAAGGCTTGTTGTTGCTCTGGTCCCCAGATGAAGGAAATATCATTTTTAAGCAAGTGGGTGAATGAGTGGCACTTATCTACAAGCTGCGAAATGAAGCGCAAATAGCCTGGATTTTCCCCTGTAAGTTGTAGTTGCTTAATATTCTTAGGTGGAGGCATTTCAATAATAGCAGACACTTTAGCAGGGTCTACCTCAATTCCTCTTCTTGATACAATGAATCCCAGTAGTTTTCCTGATAGCATGCCTAATACACACTTCTTTGGGTTCAGCCTGACCTTGTACTCTCGTAGGCACTCAAAGATACGCCATAAAATGACAGGGTGATCTTCTCTTGTCTTATACTTTCTGAGGATGTCATCCACATAGTCCTCCATGATATCATGAATCATATCATGAAAAATTACTGTCATTGCCCGCTGATAAGTAGCTCCTACATTTTTAAGGCCAAATGGCATTACTTGATAGTAGAAGGTACCCCGATGAGTCATGAAAGACATTTTATGCCGATCTTCATCAGCAATCTTGATTTGGTTGTATCCTGAAAAGCCATCCATGAGAGATAGCATCTCGTATCCTACTATGGAATCCACAATCATGTCAATGTTTGGCAGCAAAAAATCATCCTTAGGGCAAGCCTTATTAATGTCTCTAAAATCTGTGCAGATTCTGATACCGACAGGATTTTTCTAGATAGGGATGATGTTAGATATCCATTCAGAATAATCAATAGGCCAGATGAATCCTACCACAAGCAATCTTTCTAATTCCTCTTTAACCAGTAGGGCTACCCTTGGGTGCATCTTTTTGAGCTTCTGTTTAATTGGCTTAGCATCTGTATGCACAACTAGGTTGTGCATGAATAAATTTGGGTCTAAGTCTGGCATGTCTTTGTAGGACCATGCAAACACGTCTATAAACTCTCGTAGTAGCATAGTGAATGTCTTCTATTCTAGTGTTGAGAGTGAAGCTCCTAATTTTACTATCTTTGGATCCTCTTCCGTACCAATATTGACATTGATGGTTTCCTCTACTAATAATTTTGACAAGTCCTCCATACACGTAGGATCAGGAGGAAGGTTGAGATCTTCATCCAAGGATGTCTCCACAAGATTTTCATCCTTGGTGTGGTCACTTTTATTTTCCTTTGATTTTTTCACCTGTTTGTTGGCTAGTGCCTCAAAGAGGTTTTCACTATGCGACTTGGACTTTGATTTTTTCCAAGGCTTTACGTTGGAACTTTTTCCCTAGCTTTTTCTTAAGTTTTTCTGACCACGAAGCTCAGCCTCCTCACCGAAGTAAGCACAGGTATCCAAGTCAATATAGAAGCCCTTTTTTGTGTCTCCAATGGGAAGTGTATCCCGTAATGCCCATGAACTCTGCAATAGCTTCGTCATTCTCAAATAAATCTAGCGACATGTGACATTGTTGGTCCCATTCAACAAGGGAAGGGTAGGCAAGGTCAAGGGTTGGTTCCGTAGGGGTTATGGTTAGGAAAGCGTTGTTCATGAATAGGTTTGTGGAGGTAAGATCCTCATATTGGCTACAATGGGAATTCGTATCACTGTCTAGATAGTTAGAGCTATCCTCACGTTCAGAACAAGTAGCGTTTTGATCATTGGGGTGTGCTCCATAAGGGTGAATTCCAATGTTGTATACTTTCTATTTTAAAATGTGGAATAGGCACTAATTCTCTCTATCCTTGTTCATTTCTTCCACATCCTAGGCCCTTGTAGCCCATGGAGTACATCATCTTACTAGATTTCTTGTATTCGGGGGTTTGATAACAGGTTGGCTGAGTATCCTCTGGGACCCAAGTTGTAGGTGGATCTAACAATTTTTCCTCAGCTAACAAGCCTCTAGGTAAGAATGACCCAATAGTGTGTTCATTTCTAGGTCTTTTGAAGCGATAGTTGGGTCGACCTCTAGTCTTGGGTGACAATGAGAGGTCTGAAACCAAGAGGGCTTGTTACACATTATATTCTCCACAGCCATATTCAAGGATTTTCATCTCCCATGAATCAAAAGGAGAGGTTGATGTAGACACACCATGAGTGCAAGAACTAAGAGAATCTGAATCTATCTGAGATTCCATGGCCTCAGATTGGAGAGGGACTGCTATATCGGTGGAGGGACATGCATATGTGCCCTTACGTGCAAATCTATTGAGAGCTCTGTAGTGAGCGAAGGGCTCTGAATCTCCTTGTATTGTAATGGTGTGTCCCTCATGCTTCAATTTAATGCACTAATGGAATGTCGATGGCATGGCTTACATGGCATGAATCCATGGTCGGCCTAGAAGCATATTATACGAAAGTTCCAAGTCTAGGACATGAAACTTTGTTTGATGGCAAGTGGGACCCACCTCCATGGGCAATGTGATTGTGCCCATTGACTCCCTTTCCACGTTGTCGTAAGCGGTGATAGTGATGATATTTGATTCAAGATCTGCCTCAGTATGTCCCAGTTGTTTAACCAATTTTAGCGTGCATATGTTCAACCCTGATCCGTTGTCCACAAGCACTCATTTGATCTTCCTGCAGGTAATAACTACCTCAATATACAAAGGAATATTATGTGTTGGATTTTCAGTAGGGATCTCCCTATGGTTGAAGGAAATATGTTCATTTGGTACGATGTTTGCCACTGTGGCTTGAAGATGTGTAGGATCGACCTCTAATGGCACTCTTGACCCCTGAAGAGTTTGGTAAAGAATTTCTTTGTGTACATTGGATATCTTAAAAAGATCTAAGATCGAAATCTTAGCAGACGTCTTCTCAAGTTGCTCTAAGAGGTTGTGTTTACCGTTTTGTGGGGTTGATGGAGAAGGTTCTGGAATCACGAGGTGGGCACATGCCTTGTTACCATGGTGCAATCCTTCCCCTTGATTCAGATGGTGTTGGCATGGTCAGTAGGAGAGCGAATACATCCAATAAGTGAATCATAATGATTGTTGTCTTTTTTGGTGTATAAGTAATTCACTGCTTTATAACCTTGGGATGACTCTCCCTGATCCGGCTTTGACTTTTCTGATTTATCATGATTGGGGAATGGCTCTTTATATATCCCCATTTTCTCGTTGGGTGTCTGAGTTTTTCCTGGGTTGTCCACCTCTATCTCCCCATTGTCGATGAGGTCTTGGATATAATGATGAAGGCGCAGACATTTTTCTGTTTTATGTCCGTTGAAACGATGCATTTCACAATATTCATGCTCTTTGTACCACAAAGGTTTTAGAGCATTGTCATCAAATGGTTGTGTCGTAGGATATGTCATCATGTGAGCCACATCTAATTATTTTAGTATAACCGACAAAGGTTCATTAAGAGAGGTGAACATTCTTCATTTTGGTGGTGGTTGAATTGGTCCTTTGGTTAGTTTAAAAGGTTGATTGGTTTAGACCGTTTTTACATGTTTAGAATCAGTGATCCCGTCTCCTACCACATTTTTGTTTTTGTTAAAAACCTTCAGCTTCTCCGTGGGTTTAACATTTTGATTATCTCTAGATTGGGACTTGAGAGTTCCTTTTGCAATGAGAGCTTTCTCTATTTGAACCCCCTTTTTGATGACCTCCTCAAAAGTGCAAACACAATGCATTTGGAGGTGGAAAGCTATATCCAGATTGAGGTTGGGTACAAAAATACTAACAAACTATTTTTCAGGGAAAGCGCAAGGGAAGTGGCTAGCTATCCCTCTCCACCTTTGGAGGAAGCTGGCAAAAGTCTCATTAGGGTGTTGTTTGGCACCACATAAATCTGCCATGGTGACATCACTCTCTATGTTGTATGAGAAGTGACGCACAAACCTTTCTGCCAATTCTGGCCAAGTGAAAATTGATCCCTGAGGTAAACGTGTAAACCACTCCAAGGCTTGACCTCCTAGACTCTTGGGAAAAAGTCTTATGAGATAATTGTCACTATAGGACACCTCTTGACATGCCATATAGAAATCTTTGACATGATCCCGTGGATCTCCCTTCCCTTTATATTTGTCAAATTTTTGGCATGTCAAATTTCTTAGGAAAGGGTTAAAGGGTCATAGTCTTGTCAAAAGGATAGGGGAATAACTCTTCATATTGATACTTTCTAATGCTCCCTATATTTCTCTCTTGAAGGCTTGTGAGTTTTTCCTTCATAGACTATACCTCTTGTGCAAGCAATTTTTCTCTAGTGGGAGAAGCGGGGATATATACTCGACGATACCCCGTATCATCTTCTTCTTGATTTTCTCTATGGAATTCATTGATCTTAACCTTAGGCCTTGAATTTTGAACGTTTTTTATTGCTTCCTTCTATACGTGAGAGGTTAGCAAAGATAATTATTGGCTTAGGCTACTAATCTATTGTTGAAATGTGGTTTCTTCTTCTAAAGGTTCCTCCTCTTCCTCATTTTGTGGAGGCTCTTCACCATTCTCATGTCCCGTCATGTTTTTACGTGGCACTTTGATAAAGGGTATTCTATGTCCCACTATCTTATTATTTCCTACGTTAGAGGTAGAAGCATGTCCATGCGTCAAAATATCCTCCATGTTGATAAGGGGTCATTCTTCCTCATTAGCAGTTATTCACAGGTGGGATTGTTTCACTTTCAATGGGAATTTTGGCCCCTAATTCTATGACCTGTGCTAGCACTCTATCCTTATTTCTGAAAATAGAAACTCATCTAATAAAGTGGGTTCAAAGTCGAATTCTGCTTGTGGGGATTCCAATTCATTACCACTATGATCGACCATATCTTCTATCTCTTTTTCTATAGAAAACAGAGGCCCTAGATCATGTCCAATGAAATGGTTTGACCCTTATCTGTTAGAGGCTTCCCAAGATTGCACTTGTTTTTCCTTGTATGTTTGTTTTTTGAGTCCTAATTGTGTCTTGGGAGCCATGATTTGTGATAGTTTCACTAAGGTAAGGTCTAAATGTGTTCAAAACTTTATGACCACACCTAAGTGAAATGCAAGATAAATTGTCAAGAATATGAATGAATAACAATGTGATAGAGTGATAAATCACCAGTGACACAAATTTTTGGTATCTAAGCCTAACAAATGAAGTACTTCCTAGACTACGTCTCAAAAAGTAGTTAGTGTCGTAAGATAATTAACAAGATGTTCTCACTTATGCCAAGTTCAAGAGAATGAACAAGACGTAAGTAAATACAAAAAGTTAATGTGACCTCCTAACAAGATATACTAAAAGCTAGTTAAAATTCGATTAAGACCTATATCCCAAAAAGTTATAGTTATAATTCGTGAGTGACACAACAATATCACCAAGATGTGTTAACCAAACTTTGCGAGAAAGTAAGGTATTGATACAACACGCAAAAGTGGTAACACATAACACTCTTCAAAATTGAGGTAATAATAGAATCAAACCAAAAGCTCAAAGTATAGCTAGGAATAGTTAAAATGTGTGCAGCGTAACCTTACAATATAGATATTTAGGTCGAGTTTACAAGAAATAAGATGTAAATATCAAAATTGTATTGATACAATACAAACAAAGTAGCCCTTCTAAGGAAGTTCAAGATGATGAACCATGCCTAACTACAATGACGATCTTGACATGGGTATCAAGATCACAATGGCCACTAATGATATGAATACATCTCCATGCACTTTAGATGTTTAACTTACCCAACTACAAACATGGATGGGCATAAATGGACAAAAAAGTGGCAGAAACAATCGATTGGTAACACAAAGGTAGTCACCCTTATTTTGATCAAGAAAGTGTCAAAAGAATGTGAAAGAAGTAGATCAAAAATGGGGATGAAAAATGCTGGCCTTACTTTGGCAGAGTTTCACCTCGCCTTAAGGCAAGTGAAAAACTAAGCAAAAGTAACGCGTCACATGTTTCGTGATGAAAATATGGTTCACAACTCAACACTATTTTAGAATGGTCAAAGTGGGCTCCTGGCCAAAGTATATTTTCCTAGGTGGTTCTCTCATCCTAGGTGTTACAAAGTTATCCACGAGCAGGGTGATTTACCCAAATAGTCCCGACTATCTTGGGAGTATCTCAGATTTTCCCCCTTCAAGCACAATGGGTAGTAAATGCATCCATCATGTACTTAAAAGGGTCACATAGGGACAACTTGTAATGCTATCTCATAAAGGAATCACTAGTCAAGTAGGTAGTGTGGAGCACTTCCCGTTTTGTCCACAAGGTTCCCTCTTGCATGGACTACTTTGGGGTTCCTGGAACCACCCCCATTGTTGTAGCTTAAGGTGTTATGCCAAAGGGGTTATGTTCTAGTTGATCGGAGAGGGACGTACCCTTTTCTGAAACCTACAATATAGTGTTTTGAATATGTTGTTCTTTTTATCTTGTTTAATTAGGTGTGGTTTGCTTAAAACACCTTTTGGCAACCTGTATAACAACTGTATTAGTAGTTTTTGACTTCATTTTTTATTCCTCCTTTCTTTGACAAGTGATGGTGTTTTGGTCCTGTATGACGATTTTTAGTAGTTTTCCATCAAAAGAGTAAACACCATTTCTGATTCTCCAGATCATCCAAGGATGCAAGAGAAGAGCATACGTGATGTTTCCAAAATCCAAAAAGATATCAAATGGAAAAACACTTTAATTCAAACACACCAAGTTAACCAATTCCAATTCAAATATTCCTAACAACCTCAAAGCATCAAAAAGGACATAAGAATCATTTTTGATTCCCAAGATCACCCCAAGGGACACGAGGGAAGAGCATACATGATCTTATTCCTATAAGTAAACATGTAAAGTTTATCTAATCAAGTAAAAGCATGTAAAAACATCCTATAAAAAATGAGTATGTGATTAGATAAAACCTGCAAGAATGTTAGCACCTCAACACATTAATTTCAAGAAAACAAAAAGACACCTGCGCCCCTGTTTTGGCATCTATGTGTGGGTTAGGGAGGATACGCCACTCTGTGTTTTTTTCTATTCGAGAGGCGTTTACAGTGCACCTGTGTGTTTCTGGCTTATCGTGTACCTACCCACCCGAGAGGCATGTGCACCACCAAAAAGATGTGTGTGCCACTCTGTGTGTTTCTGGCTTACCGTGTACCTGAGCCACCTGAGAGGCATGTGCACCACCAAAAGAGCGTATGTGCTACCTTTGATAAAAATAGTCTAAAATTTTGCACCAGAGCGCTTGCACTACCAGAAAAGCATGTGTGCTACCAGAAAATATGTGTGTGCTACCGCTTTGTAAAACAATCTCAGATTCTGACAGAAAGCTTGTGCCACTAGAAATGTGTTTGTGCCACTAAAAAAACATGTGCACTCAGGTCAGGGTAGATGCACTAATCTGACAGGTTTTGAATTATAGTGAAGGTACAAGTACGAAAAATGTGTTTGCGCCCAGGTTAGTGCATCCACGCACTGGTTAGGGTATGTGCACCAGGGTTAGTGCGTATGCGCCAGGGTTGATAAATAGATAATCAAGTTCTGACAGTGTGCCTGTGCCACCTAAAATGTGCTTATGTTCCACCAAAATGTACCTGCACTCCCGATAGTGTGCCTACGCCACCCCTGCAACCAAAATACGGAAAAAAACACAAGAAAGCTCACAATACTTCAAATTTTGAGCAAGTTAGTTTAAAAATGGCAACAACCCATTAAAATGATGGCTATGAACAAGAACTTACACATATAAAATTAGCAAAAATTCCAAGAAAATGGACATTAATTACTACATGTGCATATCAAAAGTTAGCCAAAAACAATGAAATTTAAACTAAAATGCCAAGGGACTAGGTCCCACTGGGCGTGCCAAATGTGTGCATGAGTTGTTTTTAAACTAATGCTAATATAAGTAAAGACTAACACCTAAATAGCCTTAATTAGCAAAAATTAAACAACATACTAAGCACCATCAAGATAAGAATTAAATAAGGTTAGATACTAACATTCATCATATTCAAAACTTTGAAACTAACAATGTTAAGTATCTAAATCCTCTATTCTCTAACAACAAATAAATGAATGGACCTATGTAGGCTCCATGGCAATCAAAAATGGTTGTCTCTTGGTATTTCTAAGAACCTAGGAATGAGGGCTTGTCAAAGTTGGGCTACAAGACCCTTTTGACACCTCCCATATGACCTAAGCACTTAATTAGGAAATTGTTAGGCTTAACTCTCCAAGATGATGATACTCTCAAGAAAACAAATATATAGAAAACAGCGACCTCTTAGTCTATTTTTGTTGCTATATGCTTTGCATTTGCTTTATTGTTAATACTTTGTATAAGAGAGCTCAAGAAGTTTAGGTGTAGGTATAAAGGTAGAAGGAGGGCTCCTTATATAGCCCAATGGATAAACATACCAATGAAACACTTTAGTGAAGGAAAGCTTCCATCCCTTTGCATGTGGGATAAAGGTAAAACAAGATTAGGAATGGATAAGGTTGCTTTATAAAAGGTAACCTTACTTTAGAAGAAAACCACATGAGTTTAATTTATGGTTTGTGGTAATCCTTAGCAAAGGTCATGGGAGTTGGGGGGGGTGCTTTAATTAATCACTAAGGTGATTAACTAATAGGTAATTATTATTATATAGTTTAATGTAAGCTTATAGAAGGGAGTAACAATACAACTTAGAGGAATATTTTAGTACCATTTAGGCTATTAGAAGGGGATTAAATCAATTAAATATTTCCATTTCTCAAGAAAACAAAGGAAAAACTTGGTTAAATGAAAGGGAAGGAGGGATACTAATTAATTATCCCTTTGCATAATAATTAATTAGTTGCTAGATAGAAGGGTTTAATGATTCATGGGATTAATTAATCAAAGGTGAAGGTCTTATTAATTAGGGAATATTAGTTTTAGTTGGATATGGTTAAATGAAGGGGAAAGCTTAATTAATTAGAATTAGTCCAGTAGTGTAATTAATTAATGATGTTATAAGAGAGAATTAATGAGAGTGTGCTTTTGACGATATGTCATCAATTTGCGAGAAAGGAGATAATTAGCGCAATTTAATTATTTAAATTACTCAGGCGTAATTATGGGTGTCTACAATTGTCGCTATGCTTTGTCAATTTAGTTGTTATTTTTGTGTAATAAGCGTGCTTGCGCACATGAGGATAATTACTATGTGAAGAATGTTTATGTGCAGAGGACTGCACATACTTTTATTGTGGGGTGGTTGTAGTTATCCAATAAAAAGAATGTGGGAATTAAAAGGTGAAAGGAATAAGCTGCTACGGGTATGTTTTAAGTCAAGAGAAGATTGCTTCTCAAAAGTGATCAAGGATGGAGATGAATGAAAGGTCAGTATAACCCAAGGTAAGAAAAGGCCATGATAACTACCTGGAGAAGGTACAACGACAAGGTACTCAGGTGTAAGTGTGTGAGCTAAAGAGAAGTCTGTAACCAAAGGGTAGGAAGGCGCGCTAGAAGGTTATAGATGGGGCGTGAAGATGTACTGCACGGAACGGACAAATTTGGTCAATGAATGAGAGGATATTTGGTAGGTGAAGGAGTAATAAATGTATCAAAATTTGAACAATTATATAGGGATGGGATTCAAATTCATTTTTACCATTAAGACTAAGAGTATTTGAGGAAAGAGCTAAGTGCGAAGAGCCGAGTGATTGGGTTAAGGTGCGAAGGGTGTGAAACCAAGCATGATAAATAAATCTGTGTGAAAAGAATCTTACGTCCCCGGTGGTGAAGGGTTTGAGCAAAGCAAGGTGATAGAGAGGAGTTAGGGGACAAAATTTCAACCTAGGGCATGATTGAATCAAACTAGGGTTCTATTCACAAATTATAGAGTTAAAAAGGAGACGATTGCAAGGTAAAAATGACACCCAAGAAGGCAGCTGCAGTAGGAACAAAAGGAAAGAAGAAGGTGGTCGTCGAGGAGGAAGAGATGGCACCCGAAAGAGATTTTTTAGAAATGCAATATCCAGAAGGAGTCATCATCAGCCAGGAATGTGATTCACCCATCAGAAAGAGAAAAGTAAGCGAATATAATCATAGGACCTTAGATAACAAGAAAGAGATCGATTCCTTGCTCACTACAAGGATGAACAAACATATGGTGGGATGATATGCCAGTTTATGATGATGCAAGTGAGAAGCTTCTAAAGAGAATTGGGGCCTACCAATTATACAAGCTTCCATATTTCTGGAAGTATGAGCCCTTGTACCAGTTGCTCATGAGCAGAGCACATGAGGACTTTTTCTACTTTGTAGGATGCAGAGTTAAAATCTCATCCATGCTTAGCTCATCAATGACATGTTTGAAGGCCACATGAGAGGATATAAAGAATGATATCACAGATAAAGGATCACTGAGTTTTAAAGACCAGGACAGTGAGTACATGGAGAGGTATCTGAAGACCCTGTGCATGTAGAAGGAAGTATACAAAGTTGACTATAGATGTGATTCAAAGTTTTGCAAGGGGCAGATCTACACCTTGTTATAAAGGAGCAATCACTAGGATCTGTTAGAGTCACAGGTAAATACTATGTGGTTAAAGGTTGCCTGTAAGATGTCAGAAGGAGTAGTCTACAATATGTTAGGCTACATTACAGAGCCCAAATTGTCTAGGAAGTGTGCATAGGAGGGAAGATCAGATTTGGGGATGTTCTAATATCAGGTTTTGGTATTCCTCCTAGAAATTGGAGTACCAGACTGGCTAAAGGAAAAGGTATGTGAATACCCCATGAAGAATAATTCACCAACTGAAAGGTTCAGCAAGTACCTATATAAAGGGGGCCATGAAAGATGACATTAAGAAAAGGGTGGAGAAATGGTACGACAGGCTCCGCATGGCATTTGGAGAAGAGTGGCACATCCCAAAGGACCTACCAATCAGTAGTAGGGAAACAAGTCTAAGGAAATTTTTGTATATCCTGAGCATTTCTATATCATGCGCTTCCTAATGAGAGATGGAGTTCACTGGAGCCCTTAGTGTAAATTTCCTTACAGCATTCACTGCAAGGTATTTCCAAGCATCTGTTCACATATTTAAGAGACACAATGCCCGACTGCGTATTCAATGCAGATAAGGTAGACTGATGACTACCATACATGTTGAGGAAGAAGTATGTGTATCCTAGGAAGAAGTGCCTATATCGAGAGGCTCATTTTAGAGGTGTTGAATATTAATCCAATAAGTCTGGCTGTGACATAATATAGGGGAATTCATTGGTGTATCTTCAGATAATGAAGCCCAAGATGGAGAATAATAAGTATGTAGAGAATGAATTCATGCGCTCCTTAGGGCCACCAAGGGTAAGCACACAATGCGAAAACATATTGGCGCAAAGGCCCACTATGAATTTGTTGATGTAGAGGGTGAAGAATTGAGGAGCGTGAAGATAGTGGAGGCTTAGAGCGCAAAAGAAAGAGGATCATATCACAGAGAAGAGTCACAGGTGCACTTACCACTCCACCTTAGGATAGGACGAAGAGGAAGATATGTCAAGGTTGAGTCAGGGGAGCAAGCCCCCAAATTTAAGAAATGGAGGCTCATTGGATGTACAAGGACTCAAAGTGGAGCCCCACCAATGGTAAGATAATCACCTCGTCTCTCTCCACACAAGGAAACCATTGAACCAAAGAAGAGAAGAAATCTTGAAGTTGGATAAAGAAGTGAAGGAATCAAGGCAGATGTGAGTGTGCATCTCCTACCCACAGCTCAAGCAAGAAGACGATGGCACATAACGAGGAAGAGAAAAAATATGAAGAGATGAAGGATGGAAAAGAAAAAGAAAAGCGAAAACTCTGGATCCTTCACATGTGATTGTTCATAAGATGTAACGACCTTATAGGCTCATAACATGCTTGAAAGGCTATTCAATTCCTAAGGGTCATAGATCAGGTAAGAGGATGAGTGGAGAGTAACATTCCCACCAGCTCATGGGGTATGTAGAGGATGCAGAGTAAAATTTTCCATGCACCTACTTCTAGAAAATGATAGCACAGAAGGATTTATTTGGCTATGGGAGGCTAATGGCTGAGGATATGGTGATTACTGTGCGCACTTGAAAGAAACTATCATGGTCAATACACACCCACATGGATGAGCCTGAATTTGATATATGTGAAGAGCACATGCATTTCAAAATGGCCTGAAGAAGGCACCATAATCTAGACATATGACAGTAAAGCCTACTGGTCATGTCAGATGAGAAGGTCAGCAATGCATTGGTGAAGGTTTCTACTGAAGTTTCTAGAAGGAAACATGGAAAAAGATGCAACACCCCTGATATAGCTCTACTGCGTAAGGAGATAAAGAAGGTTAAATTGGATGCTCAGAGATAGTGTACATAACACAAGAGAGGTACTTGGTCGCAGAAGAAGAAACTAAGTATTTATAAACATCATTGCAGAGGATATTGGAGACAATGTCATCAATATCTAGGCCACTCATGGGTAGAACTCAAGGTACCACAGATTTTCCATTCAGCGATACATTATGTGTAGGAAATTTGGTGGGACATGGTGCTTGAAGATGAACCTCTATCACATGAAAAATGTGCAAACAAGTTCAGAATAAGAGGTAGAATGAAGAAATCCTTAGTGATAGTGAAAGATTGCATCATCATGAAGGGCAGTGCTGCAAGCGCTACAAGAATGGTTATTGAAGAAAGTATGGACCAGGATAAGAATTTGAATATATGACACAGCTCTGAAGGTGTATTATCAACATGAAGACCCTAGAAGAAAAAAATGAGGTCTAGAAAGAAATGAAGGATGAGGACATTGCCGGTTGCACAGAAATCTATTTTCAATGGTTAAGGTAGAAGCAAGAGGCCCTAGGAAGTAGCACAAGAATCCGTATAAGACTCAGCTAGAAGAGCTTGGGAAGCTCATTACTGCAAAAGATTGATCTTTTAGAAGGAAGAATGACCTCAATGTCTCAGCATTGTGTTGGTTATGCAAAATGAAAAAGGAGAGACTTTACAAGGGATGAATTGGATTCCATTGCTATGGACATTCTAGAAAAAATCATAAGAAGCACTCATTGAATGACAAGTCTTGGAGGCCAAAATAAAGGAGGAGAATCTATAGTTGATACTTCAAACTGATACAGAGGAGGCTACCTCATAGCCTCATAAAAATTATCTATTTATCTACATCCATTTCATTCTTATTCTTTCCATTCTTTTATTCTTTACCAAAGTTCTATTTTTTTGGATATAGGGGAGCCATGATTGTCGAGATGACAATGAGATTAGTGTGGAGTAATGTTGAGCAGAGAATACTTGTTAGAGATCACACAAGAAGTCTGCATGGGAGAGAAGGCCAGGATCAAGGGCGTGTGAATGGATAGGAAGAACCACACGCGCAGAGCAGGAAGTTCAACATTTGGGACTTAGCCTGATTTTGAGCATGAAGACCTATTTTTAGAAGATGGCATGTGGAACACACCAACGATGCAAAGACGTGCATACCACACATTGGTCTATCTTTGGAGGATCAGATCGAAGTTTGTTAATTACATGGAGACGAGCTAAGAATAGGATTGTCACTTCAGTTAACTATAAGATGGTCTATAGATAGCACACTTGCATGTGTGGCTATGCCTGTAAATGGCATGTGGCTATTAATAGCATGCGACCTATTTTTGGGATAGATAAGCAGTGAAGGGCAAGTCCCCACCCTATATATATGATATGTAGTACATAGTAAAATATAGAGATGAGACATATTGAGGAGAGATATATAGGTATATGCAGAGCATATAAGAGGTAAGCATAAAGAGATATATGTAGATGACATGGATTACTGTATCAGATCCATGCGCAAATCGGTATAGATTGTTCATTATTGTAAGGAGATTCTATGTTTATTAATAGATGGAAGATATTGGCTGAATCTAAGTGTCATTCTTGTGTGTAATTGAGTAGTGCATGTTCTTGATTCAATCATGATTATTGTTTAAGCTTGTTCTTTCATAGATCTAATGTATGGCATGCATTGTAGAATGATGGATTAGTTATGGATCTATATGTTTTCTTCCTTCATCATGCTAACATCTTGCTATAGCAACCCTAAAGAGGGACATGGTACCTTTGCATGCTTCGGGTGAGTGCTCAGTCTAGGATAATTGATGTGCCAGCGCGACTAGGGTGTTATCTGGTAAATTCTAGGCTGCATCATGTGGTAATAAATGATAGGATTTGGATGTCTAAAAAGCTCAAGTGCTCTATGTGGTGTGCGATTATGAATAGCTAGTTAGACAAGAATCGTCAGTGATTATCTGTGAATCGTCAATAGATTATGGTGGGTCATCAATGATGTAGAATGGGTCGTCATATAGATAGCTCATTTGTGACCCTGGGGGACTCATGAAGTTATATTCTAGTGAATTCTACTCAGTGATTCTATGTGAATCGTCAGTGATTCTAGTGAATCGTCAACGATTCGGGTGAATCATCAGCAATTGTTGTGAATTGTCAGCAATTGCTGTGAAAAATTATAGGCTGACAATGGAAGGATATTGAGCTCAAAAGGGATGCTAAAATGGTTTAGTTAGGCCTATGATGCATAAACACAATGATTAACTAAATGAAGATACATACCTTGGATATATTGGTAAATGATGAAAAGAGGATGATTTTACCTAAGAAAGGAGTATTGTAGATGCAATAGGATTATTGATTTGATTCCTAGACACATGAATGACATTCATAGGATGAAGAAGAGATTTTTGGTGCCTTGAATGTTGTTGGGATGATCTCTAACTCTGTGACATCATTATGATACAAATAAAATGTGATATGAAGTCCTTAAACCACATCCAACTACAAACTAACCTCAGAAAAAGACTTGAGACTTGTTTATATAGGGTCGCTAACATATTTCATGGGAGAAGCTTACTCTCTGATTTTTTATGAGAAACATCAGCGATCAGGGTCCCTAACCAGGGAAAAGGTTGATCACTACTTCCCCAAAGTCATATAGTCTTTTTTTTTTGACCAAAGGATGTGTGTAACTAACAAGGTTATATTGGTCACGGAGGTTGTGAAATGGTTAAGAAGTTGTTGATTTTTTTTCTTTATTTGATTTTGCTGTCTAAGTGGTTTTGAGTTGTTCCCTTGACCAGAGGATGTACAAATAGGATTTTACAACTAGTACAATTTGTAGTGATGTTATGGGGAATATATAGTGAATCTTAGGATACTACCACCATCAATGTATAATATGATCACCTGATCTGATAACAGAAGGAAATGCTAGCAGATGTGGAACATGGGGATCCAATGGTGCTACATTTTGGGTGTCTGCATAGATACCCCTTTTAATTGCATTGAGGTGTGGATAAAAGTGCTGAAGGAGTTTCCGATACTCCTAAGGGGTTTAAAACCACTAACCTCCTCCTCTTGTATGGATAATTATATCAAAAATACTGATGGATGTCTACATCATCTATCACTTTGATATCATAAAAATAATCATAACCACATCATACCTTTAGCTTCAAGAACTCAAATTTACTTACTAACAGCATCAGCCTTGTCTTAACCACATAGAAGTTCTCAGAATTCCAAATATGGAAATTAATCATAATCAATAAGGTTCTCAAAATACATTGACAATGCAATGACTTCAATAAATAAATAAAAATAAATTACTCTCATATCATGAGGATGCATGTGCAACTAATACCTAAATTAGAATGTATCAAAATTAATGATCTCTACTAACTTGCATACTAGTCTTAGTTAAATGTCACACTCTATAAGTTTTTATGCAAACAAAAATCACACTTAATATTTCTTGGAAGCTAACTCCAACATCTTCCTTTTCTTGATTGATCAACTCCATGAAAAATAGTTACAATTAAGAATTTTTACATCCAACATATTTGATTCCCTTCTTGGAAGTGTAAGAATCTCATGGTTACATAGAACAAGATCACATGTGGAGGTTCATTTCTAGGATAAAAGGGCTAAGAGAAATATTTATGTAAGTTGCATTACCCCATTAGTACATAATAATGAGTCTTCAAATACTTAGTCATTTTTTGGGATCTTAAAACATGTCACCTAAAACGTGAGGGTGAAACACTTCTAGAACCCTATACACCTAACTAGAAAATCTAAAATTGGCTCAAAGAAGATTCAAAAATTCAACTAAGCAAAATGGAGGGAAACTTCCATATGTTTGAAACTTTGGCTTTTTGATCTCACCAAACTCAACTCTGAAAGGAAACTCTAAGTTATTTTTCCCATCTCCCTCACAGGACATCATAGAGTGATACCTTGATCAAGCATCAAATTAGACTCATGATGACCACCTGAAATTGTCCCTCAAGAGTGATGCTCCTGCATCATTCCCCTTGAGGGTCTCTCCATACTTATATCTTAAAGTTACCACTGTACACTCATCATAGTTATGGTTATTTTATTGAATGTCTGTCCCACTTGTCACACATTAATGGTTAAATGGTATATGATTTTTTACACAAAAATTACATTAGCATATACCCAGGTATTCCAAACCCCTAGCTTTAAATCACAGAAGGAGATTGCTCACAAAAAAAAGATTATCAAAAAATTCTCACAAATATGAGATAATTGCATATCCAATTTCATGATTATTGTAGAATTCGACCTTTCAATGATTAGGTGTTATGCCATGTAACCTGACAAATACCAAAAAAACACTTTCCATTCTTACAAATAATATTCAGGTAGTCATTCACATTACAAATAGTGATATCTGGATTGTTTCCAAGTCTGAAACTAGATTCCAGTGAAATTTTCTTAAGCCATGATCAGGCTCCCAAAAAACATGCAATCATTGGATTTTGAGTCCTCCATTAATTTCTTAAGGATGCACAGGGTGATGATAACTTATAATTATCCATAAATAGAAAATCTCCTTTTTAAATAGTTCTCTATGATATATTTAACGGATCATTTATAAAAACCCTGGAGCATGAGATCCCAATCATAACCTGAATCTACATATGTTAATGGTGGAATTTTACAAACCAATGTCTAGAATGTCCAGTTACTGAATATGAAACTCCACATTATGCCTAATTAAAATATTATACAAATAGTAGACCTCTCAAGATTGACATAACTCCAATTACTCTTATTATTTTTTTGGGCATTAACAATACCAAAATAGTAAGGGTTGAATTTTTTCCAAAGATAACAGGTTCTGATATAGTAGACCTACTAAAAATAAACTTGCTAATCTTGTTAAAGTATCAATCAGTGGAAGTGAATCTGAATATTTTTTAGTGTTTGTATATAATCACTATGAAAATTTTATAAATTTAGGAAAATAATATTCCTAAAATAGCAATTCCTAAGGAAGTGCGACCTACCAATCCCTAGAAAGTTATAGTATTCAATATACATACTCTTTAGTAGGATCACATTTTAAGAATAAAATTACTGTTCATTAATTACCAAATTAAAATGGTTAGTATAATATATTGGATACAAAGATTAAATATAGTAAATATGACCTCCATAAGGCTTATGGATGCTACTAACATATATGATCTCAAATGTATTAATATAAGTGATGCCAAGAAGTTGAAGATCATTCTTGAGGTACATCCTCTAAACTCTATTCATGAAAAGGATGATAATATAGTCAAGCATCAATATTAGGATTCTCCTTTAGCAATAAAAAATGTAATCTCAAGAAATTCATGCCATATGTGAAGTATTTATATGCATACACTTGATCCATTCCTCAATTTAGTTATTTTTTCTAAATTGTTTAAATGCTTGAAAATGAAAAATATTTTCTAGTGTTTCATTGCAGAGTGCAGGACAGTGTACATGGGATATAATTGCAAAAACTCAGTACATCATGTGTTCATGCCAAGATCATTCTGATGTCTGACTCATGTAAGGTCACTTGTTTCTTTGAGAAACTATTGGAATAGGACGTTCGTTTGTTGTGTGATATTATTCAAAAAGTGATCTGGAGCTAAGAAAAGAAAAGGTTATGATATTCGTTGCAAAGAATGATTTTCATAAGGATTTGCAATCAGATCTATTGTCATCCATCTAGTAGTCGTTCATTAATGTTGTCCTCAAAGCTTGTTGTGTGGCCATTTGTAGCGTCTTTTACGAATATTATTTTAACCAGTGGTCACTTCTCGTAATAATCTCATTATTTGGGTTGTGTAGTGACGTTTCACCCACATGTAATAGACCTCGTCATTGTAATTTCGAGAGACCATTCCAACATCTATTTAGGGTGTTTTTTTTAATAGGTACCTATTATTATTTGATCAGCTAAGTTTAATTGCATTGTTAAGGCTTCCACCTTAGACCTAACTTTGGCATCACTCTCATTGTGAGATCAAGAAGGAAGTCTAGGGAAACATTTAAGGTGCTACCAAGGCTCTGGGAAAGGATTGCTTAGAAAATATTTGGCGTTTATCATGACCAAACCATCAGTTTCACGTGAATCTATGGCCATACCAGGCCATCCATGACATGCCTCTTTTAAATAGCTACCAATTTAGTGGTGGATTTAATTCAACATAAACCACCGACCTGGTAGCCTATTTTATGCTACCGTCCGATTACATGGATAACATGTTGTGGCATGGTAGCATAAAAATTTCTACTGGCCTATACACCGATTTTCTATGCAACTAGCCAACATACATTGTATATGTTGTCGTTTGGTAGCATAAAAAAATGGTACCAATGGAATGTATTGTAGGTAGCCTACATACACCAAATCGGGCTTGGCCGTGTGAGTTTTTGTGGAGGAATTTATAATTGGGGTCTGTATAAAATGTGAATTGCATCTTCCAGAACAAATTTGCAATCAGTATGGTCCTAACTTGTAGCCCTTATTGTTGCTTTCAATCCTTGCAAATGTGCCAAAACTAGAATGGTCATGAATTAACAGAGTATGGGCCACCTGGCAATTTCAAGAATTGAAGGAGGAATGTTGCCAAGTTATGTTCATCTTAAGGGCCTGATAGATGTGGTCGGCAGGTCTCACAACAGTGTTCCTAAACATTCATTTGACATTATGAAGTTTCTATGCATCTTTCAATAATTAGGATAAGCTATGATAACAATCTCCTGAAATGAATCGATTCTCTTTCCTCAACATTGGATTTTTGAATGTGGTTTTCGTGGATAGTCCTCTCTAGTCATCTCTGTCTGTACTTGTTGGTTGTTCCTTTGATTATCCTCTGATTTTTATTTTTATCCTAGGTTGTTTTGGATGCTTACATTCTAAGAAATCAATTTCTAAGTTGTAAATGCTTTCTCTTGAAGAGTTATAAAAGAGGTACTTAGATTTGTCTCTTACTAAGTGAAACTTCTTTCCCTTGAAATTTCTTGTTAGTAGCAATAGACAGTTGCCAAATGTTAATGTGTGGATGTAGCATGAGAAGTTTATTTGCAATCTTAATCTAGTTGTTATGGTTTCATACATTCCATTGAATGATTTTCTACCATTATTTATCACTATTTCTTTAGCAATTTTGAGTAACTTGTTGTAGTTTGTGAATCTTTATATCACCACTAGCTTGAGTAATTTCATGTTGCATTTAAACAAGCTAGTTGAATCATATTTTCCTATAAATCTCTCTCTTTTATACAACTTTGAAATCATAGTGATCTTGAATAATCAATTAGGAACTTGGTGTCCTTGATTAATGAATCTAAATAATTGTGTGTCTCTATTTTCTTAGTCTTTCTAATTACCTACATTTTTACTTTCCTCTAATTGAATGTGGACCTAATACACTTATGGTGTGTGAAATCTACTAGTTCCTAATCACAACAATAACCTTCTCTTTCCTAATTTCTCTCATTTACCCCTCATCGCTGCAAATTCCTCCCCTTTACTTTGTATAAGAAATTTGCGATAGGTTTAATGAAGTCTTCCTTTATGATCCCCAACCTATTTTTCCACCCCCACATAAATAGATTAGTTTACATTCAATAATGGGATCCTCCCCATACATAATAAGGAGGGGAGTATCCCCATGAGCATTGGTGGAAAAACATAATTTACAACATGATAAATCGTTTCACCAACACGAAGAAAGATAACAACAATAGTTTGTAAATGTACTTGCATGAGTTTGGGTGTGGGGGAGATTATGTGTCCCTAAAATAGCATTTTCCCTCTTGTTTACCTACATTTTCTCCCAATCTTTTGTACAAAATTTGAAATTGTATAAAGTGTGCATATATAGAAGTTTGATCTTGAAGTTAAGTTCCACCAACCTAGGATGGGAGTTAACCATCTCTAGAGTCTATCAGCTAAGATCTGAAGTTCATCTTAGGAGCACTGGAGTTAATCAACTAAGTGTCAAAGTTCATCTGAGGAGCTCTGAAGTCTATAAGCTGAGCTCCATATTTCATTTGAGGAATATCAGAGTCTATAACATAAATGCAATATTTTATCACATAATTTTTACAGTTAATCAGATCAAAACAATAAGGCTTAAATCTTGGGAGGAATGATCAAAACAGACTTATAGGAAGAGTGGAAAATCATACATATTTATTCTCATTATCACCTTCTAACCCAAATTTTATTTTCAATAACTTCCTCAACTCTTTTCTAGTTGTATTTAGATCTTCATCTCCCTCTCCATTACCTTCATCTTCATCCTGCAATATTCAAATACAAATATCACTATTTAATCATAAAATTAATAGACTAATCAATTCCATTTCAATTTTAAATTTGTAATAACAATGGTCTAAAAGAAAATCCAAGAAATATTTCTATAGGATGCACAATTTTAGGACTAAATCTCAGTATTGTTAGACTGTGTCACAATAAATTCACCAAAATAAAACTATAACTATAGAATGAGAAAATGATTTTTGTCCAAGTTTACTCCTTTTACACTCAATGTTTTTGAAATACAACTCACGTAACTAAAAAATAACTTCCTTTAACATGCTCATAATTTTCACCATCCTCCAAAAAAAGAGGTACAATAATTGAAGAAATTAATAGAATCAAATCGACAATTACCAAGGTTTAGTTGACTTCACTATATAGGAGTATAAAATTAGAAAAAATAAAGGGTGCAAAAGTCAGAAAAAAATCTTTGGCAAATATATATTTTTGAGTATGATTTGATGAAACTCCGTGACAAAGAAACATAGCATTAATAGATTTCAAAGGGAATTGCATGAGTTTGGGTGTGGGGGAGATTATGAGTCCCCAAAACAACCATTTTTATTCTTTTTACCTATATTATGCTCCCAATATTGTGTACAAAATAGGATCTATAGCCGATCAGGGAAAATAACCATATTCGATCTAGCTTTCCCCTGAGTAGACATATAGATAGATGTTCCATGACCTAACCAGAACCTTGAACTATGGGCATGGGGGTGGGTTGGATGTTAAGAGGACCGTCTATATCTATATATTTATATATCTATTGATATTATATAAAGTGTGCATAAATTATAGTTTGATCTTGAAGTTAAGATCCACCATCTTATCATGGGATTTAACCATCTCTGGATTCTATCAAACAGGCATCAAAGTTTGTCTAAGGAGCACTGGAATCTATCATCTGAGCACTAGAGTTTATCTTAGGAGTGTTAGAGTCTATCATATAAGCTTCCGAATTCATATGAGGAGCATAAGATTATATCACATAAGTGTCAGAGTCTATAAAATTAAAAAAATAAGGCTTAAATATTGGGAGGAATGATAAAATCACAAACTTATTCGAAGATTGGAAAAGCATACATATTTTCCCCATTATCACATTCAAACCCAAATTTTCTTTCTAATAACTTCTTCAACTCTTTTCCAGATGTATTCAAACCTTCATCTCCCTCTCCATTACCTTCATCATCATCCTGTATTATTCAAATATAAATATCACTACTCAATCATAATATCAATACACCAATCAATTCCATTTCAATTATAAATTGGTAAGAAAAATGGTCTAAAACAAAATCCACTGAAGATTTCTATAGGATGTATGGTTTTAGGACTAAACATTGGTCTTGATATAATTTTTCAAAATAAATTCACTAAAATAAAACTATATCTATAGAATGAGAAAATTATTATTTTCCAGGTCTACTATTTCACTCTTAATTGTTTTGAAATGCAACTCACATAACTTAAAAATCATTTCCTTTAACAGGCTTATAATTTTCACCATCCTCTAAAATAAATAAAAAATGCATAGGAACGATAATTAAAGAAATTAATACAATAAAATCCAAAAAATACCAAGGTTTAGTTGACTTCACTCTATGGCAGCATAAAAGTAGAAAAAAAGGGTACAAAAGTCAGAAAAAACTCTTTCGCCAATATATCTTTTTTAGTATGATTTGATGAAACTCCATGACAAATAAAGAAAACATTAATATCTTTCAAAGGTAATTGCATTATTTTGGGTGTTGGGGAGATAATGAGTCCCCAAAATGACCATTTTTCTCCTTTTTACCTATATTATGTTCCCAATATTGCGTACAAACTAGGATCTATATCTACTCGGGGAAACCAACCATATCCAATCTAGCCTACCCCTACCTAACCATATAGATAGATGGGCCATGACCCAACTAGAACCTTGAACAATAGATATGGGGGTTGGGATATATCTATGTATTTATATATCTATTGACATTGAATAAATTGTGCATAAATATGAGTTTGATCTTGAAGTTAAGCTCCACTATCTTAACATTGGAGTCAACCATCTCTAGATTATATCAAATAAGTGTCATATTTCATCTAAGGAGCACCGAAATCTATCATCAAAGTGATAGATTTCATCTAAGGAGTAGTAGTGTCTATCAATTGAACTTCAGAGTTCATATGAGGAGCATTAGAGTCTATCACATAAGCACCATATTCTATCACATAATTTCTAGATTCAATCAGATCAAAACAATAAGGCTTAAATCTCAAGAGGAATGATCACAACAAACTAATCGGAAGAGTGTAAAATCATAAATCTTTCTCCCCATTATCACCTTTTATCCCAGATCATCTTTCCAATAGATTCTTCAAAAAAATTCCAAATGTATTCAGATATTCAGCTCCCTCTCCATTACCTTCATCTTCATCATGAAATATTCAAATATAAATATCACTACTAAATCATAATATCAATACTATAATCAATTCAATTTCACTTATAAATTGGAAAGAAACAAAAATGATCTAAAACAAACTCTAATAAAAAATTCTATAACATGTAAGGTTTTAGAACTAAATCTTAGTCTTGTTGGATTGTGTTATAATAATTTTACCAAAATAAAACTAAACTTTTAGATTGAGAAAATGATTGGTGTCCATGTCTACTCCTTTCACTCTTAATTGTCTCAAAATGTAACTCATGTGGCTATAAAATCTCTTCCTTTAACAAGCTCATAATTTTCAACAACATATAAAAAAACATAGAGGTATAATAATTGAAGAAATTAATATAATCAAATCAACAAATACCAAGGTTTAGTTGACTTCACTCTATGGGAGAATAAATGTAGTAAAATAAAGGGTAAAAGAGTCACAAACAACTAGTGGGTCGATATACCTTTCTGATTATGATTTGATGAAACTCCATGACAAATAAATAGAAAATAATAGTTTGCAAAGGAGCTTGCATGAATTTGGGTGTGGGGGAGATTATGAGTCCTAAAAAATAGTTTTTTTCTCCTTTTTACCTACATTATGTTCCTAGTATTATGTAAAAAAATTGACATTATATAAAGTGTGCATAAATACCAAAACTCAATCTTGAAGGTAAGTTCCACCATCCTAGGATATGATTTAACCATCTCTAGAGTCTATAAACTAAGATTTGAAGTTCATCTGAGGAGAACCAACATCTATCAGAGTTCATCTAAGGATCATTACATTCTATCACCTGAGTTCTAGAGTGCATCTAAGGAGCACTGCAATCTATGACATAAGTGCCAAAGTCTATCACATATGTGTCATAGTTAATAAATTCAAAACAATAAGGCCTAAATATTTAGGAGGAATGATCAAAATATAATTATAGCAAGAGTGATAAAGTATACATATTTTTCCCATTATCACCTTCTAACCCAGATTTTGTTTCCAACAGCATCTTTAAATATTTTCTATATATCTTCATCTCCCTCTCCATTACCTTCATCTTCATCCTACACTATTCAAATATAAGTATCACTACTCAATCATAATATCAATACACTAATAAATGTCATTTCACTTATAAATTGGTTAAAAACAAAAAAAAAGTATAAAACAAAAGCCAATAAATATTTTTGTAAAATGCAGGGTTTTAGGACTAAATCTCATTCTTTTTGGATTGTGTCACAATAAATTCACAAAAGTAAAAATAAACATGTAAAATGCAAAATGTATTATTGTCCAAGTCTACTCCTTTCAGACTCAATTGTCTCTATATGTAACTCAGGTGACTACAAAATCACTTCCTTTAATCGGTTCATAATTTTCACCATCCTCCAAAAAACACAAAGGTACATAGTAACGAAAGAAATTAATACAATAAAATCCACAAATACCAAAGTTTAGTTGACTTCACTCTATGAGAGCATAAAATTAGAAAAATTAAAGGGTCAAAAGTGTAAAAAAAATCTTTGGCCAATATATTTTCTTGAGTATGATTTGATGAAACTCCATGATGAAGAAAGAGAACAGTAATAGCTTGCAAAGGGACATGTATGATTTTGGGTGTGGGGGAGATTATGAGTCCCCAAAATATCTTTTTGCTCCTTTTTAGCTCTATTATGTTCCCAATATTTTGTACAAAATTTGACATTGTATAAAGCATGCATAAATACCAATTTGATCTTAAATTTAAGCTCCACCAAGCTAGGATGGGAGTCAACCATCTCCAAAGTCTATCAACCAAGTTCCAAAGTTCATCTGAGGAGCGCTAAATTTCATCTAAGGTGCTCTAGATTCTATCATCCGATCTCTGGAGTTCATATGAGGACTACTATAGTCTATCACATAAGTTCCAAAGTAAATGAAATCAAAACATTAAGGCTTATATATTGAGAGGAATGATCAAAATAGACTAATAGGAAGAGAGGAAAAGCATACATCTTTGTCCCCATTATCACCTTCTAACCTAGATTGTATTTCTAATAGATTATTCAAATATGCATCTCCCTCTCCATTACCTTCATCATCATCCTGCAATATTCAAATATAAATACCACTAATCAATCATAATATCAATACACTAATCAATTCAATTTCAATTATAAATTGGTAAGAAACAAGAATGGTCTAAAACAAAATACAATAAATATTTCTATAACATGTATGACTTTAGGACTAGATCTTAGTCTTGCTAGATTATGTCACAATAAATTCACTAAAATAAAAATAAACCTATAGAATTATTAAATGATTGTTGTCTAAGTATTCTCCTTTCACTCTCTATTGTCTCTAAATTCAACTCATGTGACTAAAAAATCATCTCCTTTAACAGGATCACAATTTTCACATCCTCCAAAAAAACACAGAGGTAAAATAATTAAAGAAATTATTACAATCAAATCTAAAAATACAAAGAGAATGTATAACACTAACAATAAAAAGTATGGCATATATATTTGTATAATAACAAAAATAAATTAATATATGTTCAAAATTTCTTCCACTAGAATGTTTTCTAAAACCGCTAGAAGGAAATTAGTTTTGCTAAGAAACAAAAATTGTCAGTTAAAAAGGAGAAATTTTTTAGTTCAGATCTCAATGTCATGAGATATTTTTTATAATTCTTGTATAAAATACTTACAGAATAACTCTATCAGACATTTTAAAAGGAAAATTGTTTTTTAGATAAAATGGTGCAATCATATAGCTTGTCCTCATAAGGACGAGGAATATTTATGAACACTTTTAGTACAAAAACATTGACATCATTTGGACCAAGCATCTTTCCATGACATGTCTCAATTGAATGTATCCTTCCATGAAATACAACTTCTGATGTGATTGAGTCTATTATTTTCACTATATCACCCACTAGAAATTGAGTTTTCTTCGAACACTAGGGAAAAAAAGTAATATTAGTGTATTTGAAGTAAATAATGAGTGAAAAATAAAAACTTATATATAAAAGATTAATTCCAATTTACTTACCTTGCCATATTTTCTATAAAAATATTTTGCACACAATTAGCATGGATGATATAAGTCTCATCATGAGCATTATATTTTCCTCCACCTATATCTTCGGAGCTTTTCATTATTTATTTATATCACAAATGAAATAAAATGAGTCAAATGAGAATATTCATAAATAATCTAGTTCATGTGTGTGTATATGCGCATGCACACGCATGTGTGTAATAGTGACAACTATTCAATTTTACCTCTAAAGTATGACGTTTTTTATATTTTTATTCCATGCACTAATAATTGGTGCAACTGAGGAGGAAATTACATCCATTTTTCGGGTCATCTTAGATGAGAATACCTTCATTTAAAATAAAATAAAATCCATAACTCTTGTATGATAAAAATTACTAGATATTATAACATGTGACTGTGGTTTTTCAATTTTAGCATATGAATCTATTGAAGGTGGGTATTGTGACCTCCCTTTCATCATCTCATTCTACATTATATTTATGATTTTTAGATGACATAACACACAAGCTATATTCATTGTGTTGGATGTTTTGAGGAGGGTTAGATTATAAGACCATACAAAAATGCTTAGATGTGTTATATTAACTTTAATTCCCAAGAGGTGTGTTGGTTCTCAATTTGATCATACCCTAGTTTTCCCTTGAAATTATTCAATCTGTGGGCTCTGTCGTATTTTCTATTTCCCTGAATGGATGCGTGAAATGTTTTCATCATTTGTATGTTGTTGAAGATCCTTCTCCATGTTTGTGGATCACATTTGGGCCTTGTATCATTTCCAAATTCTTTGTCCTTAAAGAAAAATTCAATTCTGGGTAGAAATGGTGATTTCCCTGCATTTTACAATTTGATGGGCATGTTTTCCCCATCAAATTATATCTCAACATCTTCAACTACGTGGTCTCTTTTGATTGGATGAGGAACGTCAGGCCTGTTTTATAACTTTTAAATTTTTTCTATGTTTGCAAAAAGATAAATTTGGCCCCGCAGCCTATTGAGTTCTGATTGGCTGGTCAAATTTATAAAGGTAGAGTGAATTTCTCTTTTTTGACCCGAAGGTGTATACGTGTTAATTTTTAATTGGTTACATCCTGACAGGTATTTTTGGTGAAATTTGACACTTTTGTCACATTTGTAAAAAATACCACTCGGCCCCGCAGCCCTGATAGTCTCTGATTAGCTATTCAACAAATATGAAGCAATAGGGAAAAAGTCTTACTTTGACCCTGAAGAAGGACACGTGGTATTTTTTCATGTTACAAGCGGGAAGGTGGGTCGGCGAAACATTTTGAATTTTTTTGCCTCTTTGTATGAGGGAGAAAAGTTATGAAATAACCCGCAACTCCGTTGGGTCCCACATCAAAAGTTACAAGTGGGAAGGCGGAGGAAAATTGGAAATTTTGCCTTTTTGTTAAAAAGGGTAAAATTACAGAAATGAGTTGTGACTCCATCAAAGGCCCAGATTAAGCCATGTGTTGACCCTATATTTCAAAGGTAGAGGGCCAGGGCAAAATGTGAAAATTGTGCATTTTTCTCCAAAAGTCATAAAATGTAAAGGTGACCCCAAGCCCACTTCGAATCAGATTTCTCCACGTGAATGGCTCTAATCTAATGTTTAGAAAGGGTAGAATCAACGGTTGTTGTGCATTGCATCTTATTTTATCGCCATTTTTTCTCCAAGACTCCTGGAGATGCGAATACGCATTGTTTTTCATCATTTTTTGATGAAATTCCTTATCATTTTTTTCTACAAAGTGCAATTGAATGGATTTAGATCTTAATTTGTGAGTCCAAGGAATGTAAAGGTTGATATTTTGAAGTTGGAATTGCTTAGGCACTTACAAAAATGTGAATTACTAGAGAAGTTGGATGCAGAGAAAAGTTGTAGAGGAAAGAATGGGAAAATGATGAATTGATGGAGGTTGCATGCACAAAGGATGAAAACGTGCTCCCAATTAAAAAAATGATGGAGATATTTGCAATGATTCACCTTTTTGAAAAACTAGCAACTTTTTGTTACAAACCTGTTAAACATCATTTTCTAGAAATCATGATCAAACATGTAACAAACAAAGGTTCCTCAAATATTCTTTTCTTGGGGGGAAAGCTTAGATGTAAATTGATTGTTATAAAAATCATGTTTTAGTCATGCAAATGGTTGGGATTGAATTCTTACGAGAAAATTTGATAAATCCCATCTTCCTGAGAAACCTGTTAATCTCTTATGTTTTAGATTTGATCATGTCAAGTTGGTAGCAAGTGTATAGCCATTGACAAGCTCTGAGATTGTTCAAGAAACCTTCCCTTGCTGATGAATCTAATCAACTTTGAATTAATTTGTGTTAATCTTGGGAAAATTTGTGTCTGCTTTATTTCAGAATGTCTGCAAATAGTATTTCTTGTTCCTATTGCAATCTTATATTATAATCTCTCTTAATCACACAAGATCTCATCCCTTTGATGGTTTAGTGGCATTTGCAATTTCATTATGAGAATATCCTTCATCCTATAATGAGATAAACAATTTAAAATCACTTTACTGTCATTTTGTTGATAAAGATTTTTTGTAAGCCTTTGAGTGTATCTCAGGTGTGAGGAATCAGGGTTTGTTAATGTTTAATTGAGTCTTTAGCTCAAGCCTTCATGTTGAATTCTCAAATATTGTGTGAAAATGTGAAAATCTGGGCCTCCATTGATGCACACCTTCTAGTTGAAAGAATATTTTGGCTATTCTGAAGCATTCTGTCATTTATTTTTCTAATTGTTGTGAAGGTTCTCAAAGATCTGGAAAAATAAAGTTTATCCTGCTTAATCTCCCACCAAAAATTATTCAAAAACAATGAATCCTACCTGAACTACCCCTATTTGCCCTGTATGTCCACAAATGAATAAATTCTATTGCTAAAATATGCATAAGTAATCAGGATTCCATAATGTATTTAGTAACCTTAACCTTGTTTAGAAAATATCACCATTCTTTATAAGTTACAACTCGTGAGAGTTAAATTGTGGTGCATTGATCATATTTTCTCATGGTTTCCTTTCAAATTTGTGCAAAGAAGGATATCTCCATTCTCCTTCACCAACAGAGGTTACAAAATGGGTCCTCTCACCCTGGTTGAAAAGCACAACCTAAAGGATAGATCAAATCCTTTTGAAGGTGTTATCCATTTCTCCAACATTTGAGTGACAAAGAGCCAACTAAATCATCTCCCCCCAGCTACAAAATGACATACATGATGATTTATCTGTCTCTAGGCTTTCTTGTTAAATCTATGATGATGCTCAGCTTGTAAAGGAGAATCAATTTGGATACCAACAAGGTGTATTATATGTGTTGGGATATTTGAGAAGGGTTTTAGCACATTTTCTTAAAAAATAATTAACAAATCAATAGAAAAAAGGATGTTTACAAACTCAAACATAATAACATTACTTCAAGGATTTTCATTGATGAAACTGTTAGAGGAAGAAATTTTCTCCTATATTGCATCATTTAAGGCTTCACAACATCTTCTTTTTTAAATATGTGTATCTCATCAATTATAGGTGCTCTATCATGTTGCTCCTCTTATAAAAAATCATGTCATTTTAGCGCCAATTACACTCAAGCCATGATCAAGTCTGTCATGTTGAAGAAGGTAAAAAATAAGTACATAATTAAAAAATGCACAAATGTTTATCTTCTTACTCTCACCCCTGCTCTTCCAAAAGCACATTGAGATGCCATGGAATATCTTGATTTTTTTGCTTACTACTTCTTTCTAAAAAGACACAAAATGCATACCCTCTTTTAATGCATTCTAGATATTTAGATCTAAGGATGAATTTTCTTCCCATCCTTCAAGAATCATGTCTCTTCACTTACACTTTTAATTATTCATGATTTGTCATATTTTGTATCTATAACATTCGCATGATACCACCCCACCAATAGTCTTAAACATGTTTTTCATTTTTGAATAACATGATTTACATGTCTTTGGTTTTTTTTGATAATGATTCAATGTTAACATCCAAATGTGACCTCACTTCACCCCCAATATTTGGGCCCACCTTGCACCATGTCCTCCTATAAGAATCCCATCTCTCACCTCAATCACATAGGGAATCTTCCTTTCATTTTCTCTTTGATTATATTTTTCAATGTGTTCCTATACAACTCTTGATAAATTATATGTTTTTTGATAGATCAAAACCATGTATTTATGTTGAATCATGAACATATAGCTCATTTAACTCAGTTGCATTGAAATTTTCAAGTGTTGTGGTTGCAAACCTCTTTGAAGAATCCATAAAAGGAACCCAATTAACCATTTAAATTGTTGTGTACAAGTTATTTGTATTAAATTGCATCTCTTATTAGTTATAGGTGGAGATGTTTCTTGATTATTTGTAGTAGGTGTTATGATTCCATTATGATTATTTTCCCCTCCTTTATACAATTGGTTCAATTGTTCATATAATTCTTGAAAATTGAGTTCAACAACTCTATTTATAAGGGGTCCATGTTCAACATTTAAATCAACATTTTCATTGACACCATTCCCTTCTTGAATAGTTTCTTTTGAAAACATGTTTTTCTAAGAAAATGCAATTTCATTAAGATATTTTGGTTTTTACCATTGTTTGTAGACACATTTTTTGGCCTACAAATTAGATTGCAGAAAAAATTATTATATAAAAAATAAGAGTTATAAAATAATACTTTAATTAAATATATACAAATGTAAATTAAATTTGAAATACTGGAGACATACACTAATGATTTGGAGATGTTAATTGGTGTACCAAGTGACATTAAATATTCATTATTTTTCTTCACATTCTCACTAAAGAGATGTTCATAATCAGCAAACCATTATTGTGCATCATCACAATCATGTTTCATTCCCTCATTGATTTTAACAACACCATGCATATGAACATAAAATTAGAGACATAGTCATTCATTTCATGCATTCTTTTTCTGAAACTGGTGACTAAGAATATAGTAACAAAGATACATCAATGGAATGTAACAATGGTAAGATAATTGAGATTTTTTATATTTGTAATATCTTTAGGAATTAATATATAATAATTATGATATGAATTTAACAAATATCCAGGTAAATATTATAGTAATGACACCAAAAAGAGAAACTAAGAAACATCAAGATGAGAATAATTGATTATTATTGCACCACACAATGAAATTCCCTTAAGCCAAAATAAATCCCTTATTTACAAGACAATTTTCATGTACATTAATACTCATTCAAGTATGCATGAAATGATGAGAAAAAAATCAGAAAAAATAATTTAATTTAGAGAGGAAGGTCATCATCATCTTCTATGTAATTTGAATGGAACTCTTCATCACTCATCTAAATTTGCTTTAGTTTCATCCTCATCACCATTTATTTCATTACCCTCCCCAACATCAATTTTAATCTCTCCATTTGGCTCTAAAGTCACTTCTTCAATTCATCTAATCTCATTTTTACTATCATCAACTTTTGATGTCTGTTGTAATGTATCGACATAATTTTCATTATTCATTACATCAAAATCCATTAAATGACATTTTTATTGAGACTTTGTTTGAATGACATAAGACCATCCATTATTCATGACATCATCAATAAAAAATTGTGTATTTTACTTGAGAAGGGAACACATACAGTTCATGCATTGATGACAAAAATTGGCAAGTATTAACAAGTATAAATCCATCCTCATTGTGGTGTGTTGCATATGGTTTGACCCATTTACATTTTAACAGTATAGGGTTATTTTCCCTATAATCAACTCAATTTTTTTCATTTATGATACCAACATAAAGTTTCTTATGAGAACCATGTTGAAATTCATCATAGACAACACAATCACAATTTGACTTCCCTTAGTCTTTGTATTCCACTCTAAAATGATTTCTGCATGTCTGTATTCCATTGAATTCAGAATCCATAATTAGAGGATTTTAAATATCATATTCTCCCATAGGTATATCTTGACCTTGTTCTTGTGCTTAATTAATTGCATTAATAATCCATTCATCAAAGGATGGAAATGAAGATTCTTTAATATGTACACCTATTCTACGCTTTCAAGAAAGAGGCGTTCACATTTATTTATATCAACTATATTGCCTATAAACATAATCATTGTACAAGATTTCCAAGTTTTTAATAGAAAAGAGTGAAAATAATTGTGTTAAAAATTTGAATAATAAAAACATCACTAATAGAGATATTTTCGCATGTACCACTTCTCCCTTGGAGATGTGTTTTGAAGAACATAAGAATGTATCACATTTCTTTCATTATGTGATAGTTCAAAATGGGTATCCTTTCCTTCTAGAAACTCACTTGCAAATCTTTCCTCTTCCTCATCATCCCATACACGTCAAGTTAAAATTGTAAATTCCTTCATATAATGTTCTCAAAATACAATGGCCTCTTTCATTATATAGCCCTTAAACATGGAACCTTCATGTATTGGTTTTTTATGAATATTTTTTTCCAAAACCTTCATGTATCATTCTATAGGGTACATATGTCTTGTATCATTATAAGATGTATACAAATATTACAGATTGTTATTCTAGAAAATCATGTTCTAAAAAACAAAGTAATTCAACAACCTCTTGCCTCAAATAATCAAAATTTTAAGGATCTAACACATGTAAAATCATAATTTTTTAATAGCAATAATAACCTTATGGTCTATATTTTGCACCCTTTTCTAAACTTGATATGACTATAATAGGTAAAATATCCTAAATCAAAACATGATAATCATGGTTCTTCATAACTCTTAAACCTTTAATATCATCTTAACTTCTCAATGAAGTACTTGCATATCCACTGGGTGTTAGGAAATAAGGGATAAAATATGTGGAATAATCCCTCATAGAATCACAACAGTAGAAACTAATATGCATAAAATCTTACAGATCTCAAACTAAAAGTGCATGATAAAATAACACAACACAAAGAGACAATATTAAACGTGGTTCAGCTAATTTGGGCTACTTCCACCAAGAATCACTTTCTCATATTTTATTACAAGCCACCGCTCTCTCAATACAATATCCAGATCTGTTTGGAGCTATGCTCAACAAACTCTACAGAATTCCACCACCTGAATTCAAAACACATATGCAATGTTACATTATATCTACCATATGCCATAAAACCATATAAGTAGACAACTGTTTAATCAGTTTTACAAAACTTGTGGGTATCAAAACCATGGGCCAAAACCGTCCCATAAACCTATGGGTCAAAAATCTCTCACATATAAGAAAAGAACGTTTCTCGATATATCAGGCACGTTTTAAGGCCAATTTTATTTTTCTCAAGGGCTACATCCCCAACAATACTCTTATTGTACAGTCTTCAACACTTTCTCAGATGAAAAAATGCTTCATAACCTAAAAATATCCCACTTGGAGACTAGTTTTCCTTTGAGCAAGCTTCTCAATCCTTCAGTAGTTTCCGTGAAGACCAACCAAAACTGAACACAGCTTCATTTTTTCCCTTGTGACCACCTTGGTCATCATGTCTGTAGGATTCTAATTGGTATGAATCTTCTCCAACTTCAACTTATCTTCCTCCAAAGTTGTCCTAATGAAATGGTACTTTAACTGTATATGCTTCGTCCTAGAGTGGAAAGTAGAGTTCTTAGCTAGGTGTATAACACTCTGACTATCACTATGCATCTTTCCTTCCTCCTTCTTATGCCCCAACTCCTCAAGCAATTGTTGTAACCAAATCATTTCTTTGCTTGCCTCTGTGGCAGCAACATACTCAGCCTCTATGGTTGACAAAGCCACCAACTTTTGTAATCATGAAATCCAACTCACTATTGTCCCACCTATAGTGTAAACATAACCTATCGTGCTCCTCTTGATGTCTACATCTCTAGCCATATCTAAATCTACATAACCACACAAAGTGGCGTCTAATCCACTGAAGCACAAAACTGTCCCAATGGTCCCTCTCAAATATCGAAGGATCCACTTTACTGCATGTCAATGACCTCTACTTGGATCACTCATAAATCTAGTCACCGCTCCCACTGCATAGGAAATATCAGGCCTGGTGCACACCATGGCATACATCAAACTTCCAACCACTATTGAGTAAGGTACCTTGGAAATCTAGTTTCTCTCCTGATCTGTCTTGGGACACTGCTCCTTTGATAACTTGAAATTTCCTGCCAACGGAGTCCTAACCGGTTTAGCATCCTACATATTAAACCTCTCCAAGATCTTATTAATGTACTCTTCATGAGATAAAGTCAGCTTCTGTTCCTTCCTATCCTGAGATATCCTCATACCAAGGATTTGTTTCACTACCCCCAAATCCTTCATCGAAAAGAATTCACTTAGCTGATTCTTGAGTACTTTTATTTCTTGCATGTTTTTACCTGCAACCAACGTGTCATCCACATATAGACAAAGGATAATATAATTGTCATCCTCAAATTTCTTTGTATACATACAATGGTCAGAATGACATATAATATAACCTTACTCCATCATGAAGCTATCAAATTTCTTATACCATTTACGTGGAACTTATTTCAATATATATAAGCTCTTCTTTAGTTTTTACACCATGTCCTCTTTACCTTTGACCTCATAGCCATCTGGTTGATGCATATATAGTTCCTCCTCCAAATCACCATGGAGAAATGCAGTCTTTACATCAATTTTTTCAAAGGGCAAGTCTTCTACTGTAACTATTCCTAGAACATTTCTAATAGAATTCATTTTTACTACAGGAGAAAAAATATCATCAAACTTTATACCTTTTTTTGTGTGTAAAACCCCTTGACCACCAACCGAGCCTTGTATCTTTTCTTTCCTCCTTCCTCATTGACTCTGAACACCCACTTGTTTTGTAATGCTATTTTTCCTTTGGTTAGCTTCACCAAATCCCATGTCTGGTTCTTCATGAGAGCCTGATGCTCCTCATCCATGGCTTGTTCCCACTTCTTCCTAGCATCTACATGCATTGCTTCATAAAAGCTCTCTGGCTCTCCACTATCAGTGAGTAATAAATAATAAAGAGAAGGAGAAATTTTTTTAGGTTCTCTTCTTACCCTAGAATAGCTCCTCAATATAGGAGTTTGGGGTTCCTGTTGAGGAGGTTCCTGAACTTATTCATGTGTCACTTTCCCTTTCAGAAGATCCTCTACTACTGCATATTCTTTCTTGTATTCTTCCATGTTTTCCTGCAACTTTTACTTATACATGACTTTCTCATTAAAGACCACATCCCTAGATCAAATGATTTTCTTGTCCTTAATACTCCAACATTTATATCAAAATTCATCACCACCATAACCAATGAAAGTAAATTTTTCTAATTTATCCTTTAGCTTGGTCCTATCATCCTTGTCTATATGGACAAACACCTCACATCCAAAGACTCTAAGAAATGAATAATCAAATTTCTTACCATTCCAAGCCTCCTCAAGTATGCCTCCATCCAAGGCACTTGAGGGTCCTCTGTTTATCAAGTACACAGTTGTGCTCACTTTTTCTACCCAAAAATAAAGAGGCAGTCCTACATGTAATTTCATGCTCCTAATACATTCCATTATTGTTCTGTTCATCCTTTATGACACCCCATTCTGCTGTAGAGTTCCTGGAACCATCTTTTTCCTGTGGATTCCATTCTTAGAACAATAATCATCAAATTCACTGCTGCAATACTCCCCTCCATTATCTAACTTGAGACATTTTAGCTTAAGACCTGTTTCATTCTCTACCAAGGCTTTCCATTTAACAAAAGTGTAAAATACATCATATTTGTTTCTAATACAATAAACCTAAACTTTCTTTGTTGCATCATCAATAAAAGTAACATAATAACTTGAACACCTAAGAGATGATACTTGAGCCAGCCCCCACACATCAGAATGCACCAGCTCTAACTTACTCTCTTTATTTGTAGGTCCAACCTTGAGAAATCTTACTCAATTCTGTTTCCCATATATGTAGTTCCCACAGAACTCCAAACCTTTTTATGTATATCCAGGTATATCCTTATTTATGATATCCACCCTTATGGCTCATATGACCAAGCCTATAGTGCCACAATGTTGTATCTACTTCTTAAGCCATAATATTACAAACATTAGGGCTATAAGTGGTTAAATACAAGGTTCCAACCTTCTTACCTCTTGCCACAACAAGAGTACCCTTGGTAACCTTCCAAGAGTCCATTGTAAATATCATGGTACAACCATCACTTCCTAACTGCCCTGCCGATATAAAATTTTATCTTAATGTAGGCACATGTCTGACATCCTTCAATAGCCAAGTATTCCCATTCTACATCTTAACCTAAACAAAATCTTTTCCAACTATTATCATCACCAAGAAAAAAATGCCTAAAATCTCCTTAAACATAATAAAAAAAATAATGCCTATGTGGAGTAGCATGGAAAGAAGCCCCCAAATCTAAAACCCAATATTCAGTAATATTGTGCAAAGAAAGAATCACAAAATCCTAACATACATTACCCATTGCCATATTTTCCTCCTTGTTTTCTTCTTGTTCCGAAGCTCCCAACAATCCTTCTTTGCATGCCCAGACTTTCCACAGTGCCAGCATACTATATTGCTTTTGGATTTTGACCTTTCATGATCCTTTGATTTTCCATGACTTTCTCTATTCTTCTATCTCCCTCTAGTTTCCACTGTCAAATCATTCCCTGAAGTAGAAGATTCCCTAGATATTTTTCTTCTCATTTCCTTTCTTAGAATCGCCCCTACAACATCCTCAAAATTAAACTTTGAGTTAGCTGGAACCGAGTTGCTTACCGCCATTACCATGTTATTCCAACTCTCACATAAAGAGCACATAACTAATAAAGCCCCAAATTCTTCATCAAATTCTATTGTAACTAAAGCTAGCATATTTACAACCATATTAAAATCATTTAAATGATCTGCTACTAAACCATTCTCATACATCTTCATATTAAACAAATTTTTCATTAAAAATATCTTATTAGAGGTAAAGGGTTTTTCATACAACTTCCCTAATGCATCCATCAGTTCTTTTGTATTCTTTTCCTTTGAAACATTAAATAATACCAAAGATGCAAGACACAGTCGGATTATCCCAAGTGCCTTCCTATCCAGAAAATCACATTCAACATCCATCATGCTCAAGGCTTTGTTGACCTTCTAAGACATCGGAATATAAAGATCCTTTTGATAAAGGTAATCTTCCATCTGCATCTTCCAAAAACTAAAAAAATTTCCTGTTGAATTTATCAACCCTATATCTTCCATCATCTTCCATAGATCCCACTCAAGATAAAACTTTCCCTGTGATTCAACACTCTAGCAAACCAAACCAGACTCTGATACTAATTGTTAGGAAATAAGAGATAAAATATGCGGAATAATCCCTCGCAGAATCGCAACAGTATAAACAAATACGCAAAAAATATTACAGATCTCAAACTAAAAGTGCATAATAAAATAACACAACACAAAGAGACATTATTTAACGTGGTTCACCCAATTTGGGCTACGTCCACCAAGAATCACTTTCTCATATTTTATTGCAAGCCACCGCTCTCTCAATACAATACCCAAATCTGTTTGGAGCTATGCTCAAAAAACTCTATAGAATTCACACCCGAATTCAAAACACATCTGCAATGTTCCATTATATCTACCATATGGATAAAATCATATAAGTAGACAACTGCTTAAGGGTAAGTGCAGCAAGTTGGGGGACAAAAAAGGTGTCATAAGTGGACGTCATATTGCAAATAACAACATAATATCAACTTGTAGGGATTATTAGCAATACATACACTCAAAATTAGAAAAACTCATATGAATAAGAATCATAGAATCCAGAATCTATTTTCTAAAATACTATTTTTTTTTTAAATGGACAAGATTAGCTATATTAAAAACTCAAAATTCAATGACTTGGTATTTTGTTTTTAAAACACCTATAATATTGTAGTCTGTTTTCCCACGATTTGGATGACCAAAAATTGATATATATTTTTCTCCTTTGGTGAGAAGTTAGATGCCACTATCTATCTTGGGATAGATTTTATTTTGTATTTTTTTGAGTAATATTTTATTTTTTATGATTTTTTTCGTGAAAGTGGTATGAAAACATAAAGAAAACATAGCACTTTCCGTTTGCCCGCCATAACTTCATCAAAAAATATTGAAATCAAATAATTTTTTTTGAACATGTATATAATTTCACCACAGTTGGGATGGTATAATTTTTATCACATTCTGATAAGTGAAACAAAATTTGCAGTCTTAAACGTAGACATAAACATTCACAGGAAAAAGTGTCTTAAAGACCTACTATTAGTAAAAAATTATAAAATGATATTTATCCTATTCTATTCACTTTAAAATCAATATTTCTACAAAGCTAACAGTCTCCTCTACATGATGGTACCATTTTTATGACATATTTTTGAATTTTCGGCATGGTTCAAGTCCGCGGAAGACTAAATTTGATGTTTTGTTGTTTTTAATGTAAAATTCTGGATTTGATGTCCACTTAATTGTCCCCCAGCTTGGTGCACTTACCTTTAAGTAGTTTTACAAAACTATGGGTATCAAAACCATGGGCCAAAACCATCCCATAAACTTATGGGTCAAAAATCTCACCCATATGAGAAAAGCATGTTTCCTAGTATATCGGGCACATTTTCAGGCCAAAAACAATTTTCTCGAGGGCTGCTGCCCCCAAACCCCCACTCCGGGCCCGACCCGACCCTGAACCCCGGTGAGACAACTATGGAAAGTGTACATTACTCTTAGTGTATATTCTTCAACACTTTCTCACATGAAAATAGGCTCCACAACCTAACACTGGGAAATCATGTTTGAGATAACAAGTTTATGAATTGTCGACATTGTGCTACTATAAACATATAAGGAAGATGTGATTTTTTGAATTTTTCATTATAAATACTTTCAACCCAAATATATTAACGAATCTTTAGTTTTTTAAGTCTTTTCACACTAAAACTGTATCATACCCACCAAAAAGAGTTTCCAAAATTACCCAAGAAACATTTTTCTCACAATGCATGAAGTCAATAGTGTGTCTAAATTGCAATTCTATAAAGTATGGCAGCTTGTAGAATATACACAATTATTTTAAAACATTACAAATGTATCATTTACTAGATCATATTTACCATAAAAAATACCACCATCTTCCATAAATTTCTTTTTTATTATAGACATATCAATAATGTATTCAATTTTTATTACTAATGGGGATTTCCAAAACTCATCGTTACAATTAAAACATGATTTATGTTGATGCTATGGATAATCTATTCTAAGGTAAGCATGGTGTCCACAATAAATGCACTTATTTAAATCACTTAAGTGTCAAGAAAATGAATTGATAATGAAACTAGGACATCCATTGCAGCCATTAATAGTGATCTCATGTAAGGTTTCATATGTAGGAAGGTCATGTATTGTAAAAATTAATGTTTCCCTTAATGTGAACCTCAAATAAGAACCATACCTTAAATATTGAAATGCATCAATCCCTTCCCTCAATTATTGTAACTCATCATATAATGGATCCTTGGTATAATGAATGAAAGCATTAAGAAATATGGCTCGGTTGCTAACTAAGGTGAAAAATGCTAATTTATCAAAAATACTAGCCAAGTTGACCAAGTAGTGATCATATATGAAAATGGGTTCACACCATCTAAATCCAACCCAATCTACCTTATATTGTGTTGTTATTTTACAAAATCATGCCATTTGCTATCAAATTCCATCCACATTTGGGAATCAGCAAGATGACGTTGTTTTCCATCATGGCTCTTATTTTGGGTATGCCATTTCATATGTTTAACAATTTTTGAACAGCTATACATTCGAAGTAACCTTTTTAAGATAAAAGTGACGAAGAACCTTTCTTAGAGAATTTTATTTCAAACTTGTTCTATACCGTGCATCTCTGCATATTAGATAATGGATCTGATTTGCAAGTGTTTTGTGAAATAACACAACCCTTCGCACATGCAACAATATTTTCATAACCTAATCCTGTTAGAGTAGGTATTTACCTTAGCTCATGTTCACTTAGGTACTCTATTTACCTTTATTGTATTTATCCTCACCCACTTATGTGTGTGGATATTTCCTTTTATTTATTTAGATATTAGGGGGATATTATCTAGTTGTTAGGTATAGTTCTTTTCCTTGATATATGGTATTGACTAGATCCTTGATGTCTAGTTCTCTCATAAATCTATGGACTTAACTAGTTCTTTGATTACTAGTTCTTTCCATGATTTATGGCTTGATCTACGACCTTGACTGGTTCTTAGATTGTTATTCCTTGCCTATATAAGCAAGGCCCATTCTCATTGTATTTCATTGAGTTCCATAATAATATATGATATTGGCTACTCATTTATTTGCAAAGGTGTTATGTAAAGTTATTCTGGTGATTTTCTTTCATCTTATTGATCGTGGTGTTTGATTAGCATCTGTGTTCTTGGCTTGGTACGATCTGGTTATCATTCCTTTTAAATCCTAGCTTGAAAATAAAATCTTTATATTTATAGTATGTGCTTGGAAATGAAGATCCATATGGTAATAAATCATGTATAAATGCTAGAAAATTATCCACACTATCATCTTTCCATCCATGAACCACTTGTAAATTTATAAAGTTTAGGATTGATGATCAAATAATTAGTTTGCAAGATAGATACACATGTTTTACAACTTGATCCATTAAAATTTCCCACAATCTTGTATCCTTATCCTTGAAATTTATGTCACCCTCAAAATGAACTACACTTTTTTGTGAGGTAATTGCAAAGCATCATTCACCGGTCTAGTCATTTCCATCCCTTCATCAATGTTTTTTCCTTCATCATGACTTCACATATGATAATCACAGTCATCAAGATAATCAAATTGAAGAAAAATACTAACTCTAGAGTGCTCATAATTGATTATATGCCCATGGATGACTTCCCTAATAAGTATTCCACCCTTACAATAGTTACATGGAAATGGATATTGAGTAAAAAAACCTAGAAGACTTAGCCTCATCAAACTCGTGATATATTCCATTTGTCAATCTTTGAGCTTGAATCATCTTTGAATTTTTTCAATAAATGACATACAAAAATTCAAATATGAACTTATTACAGCCAACATATATCCAATTCAACCAAATATAGGTTAGAAAATTGAAATTTTGGAAGGTGAGTATGCAAACCTTAATCCAAGCTTGTGTGTCTTCTTATCCAAGCCTATATGCCAAAATTTTGGGACATTGATTATGTGTATACAAGTTATTTCAATAAACACATGAAAATTAATATATACCTAGATAAACAACATAATATAAACATAATTTCAAAACTATAAAATCATTGCAAGTAGACATGTATCAAATTCTAAGATGGAAACAATTTTAATTTTTTAGTGTTTGGCCATTATTTCCTTTATTAATAAAATGTCAATTCAAGGTAGTTGTTATTACTATTAATTGCACTAGCTCTAACTCAGACTCTAATAGAGAATCTTTAGATTCTATTAGAAAATTGTCAGAGTCCACTAGAGAAGTGTTAGATTGTCTTACAAAAGTGTTGGGGTACACTAGAGAAGCACTAAATCCTCTTAGAAAATCACTAAAGTCTTTTACAAAAGCATCAAAATCCACTAAAACCCCACCCAAATATCTTACAGAAGCACCACACTCCACTAGAGAAGTGTCAAATTCTCTTACAAAAGTGTCAAAATCCACTAGAGAAGTGTCATAGTCTCTCAAAAAAACACCAAAATTCACTAGAGAGGTGTTAGAGTCTCTTACAAAAGCGTAAAATTCCATTAGAGAAGTGCCAAAGTCTCTTATAAAAGTGTTGGAATCCACTAACGAAGTGCACAGGTCTCTTACAAAAGAACCCAAGTCTCATTATGTGAATATTTTTCATACATTGGATAGTATTTGGAATCTTTTAGAGTAATTCAAGCAGTATTTTCTTCTTAGAATAATAGGGAGAGGTTTTTTTAAGATTACTTGGGAAAATTCGAAGGCATGAGATAGAATTATCACTTTGAAACAGGACAAAAGATACTGATAATCCATAAAAAACAATTGAAACACATAAACATACACAATATGATAGAAAATTAGAGAGGCAAGATCAAATATTTTTTATTTCAAGGCTAAAAGTATGGGTTACAAGATTTTCAAAAGAGCGGAATTTTCTTACACCAAGAGTAAAGAGTTCCTTCTTTCCTTTTTAAAGTCATATATATAAGTGAATATCAGCATATCAGAGAGAGAAAAATAAATTTTTCTCTTCAATGCATTGAACAAGAAAGAGAGAAATAAGGAGAGGAAAATGGGACGATTCATCAGATATCGTCATTGTTAAAAGTGTCTTCCTTGACCAAATCAACTCACATGTTCATAAAATCAAGGGAATGCCCCTATATTCCTTCCTTATGTTATTAAACTACCTTATATTTAGGATTCTCCAACTCATCATTCCTTAGATTTCATATGCATTTAGTTATCATAATGGGGAGTTAACACGTTTACTTAGACAACGTCATTATGGAAGTTTCTTCCTAACACTTTTCTTCATGGTAGTTTTGAATTTTGGAAAACATTTGAGGTTGAACATTAATGAGTGTATATATGTAACTTAGAATATATAATCATTTGGGTTATAATATCTACCAAAACTTGGAGGATCCCTAAAAAGGATGTGAATCTTGAGATATTTATGACATCCTGAAAAATTTCCCATAAATGAGGCACTAACTAGTCATGAATTATGTCATGTGTTTTATGCCTAAGATGGCCTTGGTTGCCTCCCAAAATTGATAAAAAAAAAACTTCCTTGGTGTCTCAATATCATGTGAAAAATTAGGTCCTTTATAATTTATTGGAAGGGCATGACTTTCATGGCATTCCTCCTCACTTCCCTATTTTTAGCTATAACTGGAGATGATAATTTTTCCACTTTCCTTTCTTGAAATGCCAAAGATGATTGAGTTAGGACCTATAAATTTGAATATATCATCTTGGGGGTCTTATAAATCTAAATAAATTTTGAGGATACTTAGAGAGGCTAGGAAGTTATTTTGGTTTTATGGAAAAATCCTAAAAATTATGGTTACGATCTAGGATTTTTAATTATAATAATATAAGTTGGTCCATTTAAAAAGTCATGGATCTATAGGGTAAAAAAGGAGTAACAAAGAATGATAGTCCTTTTTTTGTATTTTTCTAAAAACATGGATATACTAAAAAGTATATTTTTTACCTTGAAATAAACCTCTTCATGACATTTGGCCCTTTTTGGGAATTATTTTGATCACTTCAGATGCACCTTTGACTCCTTATAACTCATAAATATCAACCTTTCCAAAAGTGAGTCCCCATGACTTTAGAGGCACCCCTATTTGATCTTCAAACCTTGAAACATTAAATATGAATCAAGAAAGGATAAAAATTCCTCCCATTTTGAGACCTATAGTTTATCATAAGAATACCAGAAGTTGTCATGGAAATATTATATTTTATCATAGAAGTGCTAGATTTTATCATATAGGTGCTAAAGTTTATCATAGAAGCACCAAACTTCTTGCCGCAAAAACAAGTTGAGATGATCCAATTGATATCATCCTATTTACGTTGTCTAAGCCATGACATAAGATAATGATTTAAAATAACAATTAGTCTTCTCATTTTTGGTTTAGATCCTACTCTTGATTTAATCTTCATTCTTCTTTGTTCAATTTTTGATTGATCCATTGTTTATGTATTAAATTTTGGGAGGGTTCTAATTGGGAATTAATATTAGTCCCTATCTCAAAAATATTACCAATTCTTTTTCTTTTTCGATGTTTGATTTTAGTTTTTTTAAAATGTATGGTAGATAGACAGGAATGAATAGACTTTGGTACACCATGCATCGAATTTTTTGATGAAATTAGAATTGTTGAACCATTGAAAAATTGATACTACAATTCACTATTACAAGAAAGCATACATTATGCCAATTAATTTAAGGTATGTTTTCCAACATTAATTCTATAGGTCTAGTGGGATCCATACAAGTTCACTTAAATTGAAATGAATACGTATACTTCAATTTTGGGCTTCAATTTTGGGAGCCCATATTTACATCATCTTCTCTACTAACTTTTTAATTCTTTTATCTTCTTTTTATTAGTTATTGTTTATTTTTCATACAACCATTAGAAGGGTATAGGCTATATTTTGACATCATAGATAACCATGACATGGAGTGAAGGGAAGATGGATGGATCTATTAGTTTCCTTTTCGGGAAGATGTTAAGATCCTAATAAATCAATGACATGATTTTTAAGGCTAGTCACATGTGAAGAAGGATTGACTATGAATGTTTGAACACTAAGAACCCTGAATTTATCAAATAAATTCTCCTAACCTCCTAGTGAGGTTGCATTAAAATTTTATAGAATATTTCTACCCAATGCAAAGATGTGTATTAATAAGAAACAATATCATACCTACTAAATTATATATCTAAAATTTAATCTAGGAGACCCTAAAATACTATACAAAGTACTCATGAGTCATTGGTTGGATGTAGCTCCCTCAGTAAAGAGGTAAGCGTATAAAAACTAAATTTGAATATCGACTAAGAAATTCTTCCCAACATCAAATATTTATAAATAAGACATTTATAGGGAATCAATAGGTAATCCATGCAAGGTTGAGGTTGGTTATTTACAAAGATATCATATTAAAGGATTCATCAATAATAACATCCAAGTCAAGTGGTAATGATGTAGATAATTATTCCTATGTAAGGGCCTTAAGTTTACCCTTTCTCTTGAAAATAAGGAAATCATAGTATGAGACTCCAAAATAGGTTATAAATTAAAATTGTGAAATGGGTTAGGCCCAAATCAACACTCAAAGTCATCTAGAGAGAAGGTCTTGATATAAAACCTTTGTTCAAAAGCATGAGTTCTACCCATTATTATCAGTTTGGACCTTATCCTACCATTATTTTTTATGGATGGAGAGTGTAGAGCCAAACATATAACCTCACAGCGACAAAGAGAGATAGATAAAAAGAGAGAGTATGCAATCTGAGCACAACCAACTGTGAGGATGAGATAGATAAAACCTATGGAGGAGAATAATTTAAAAATAGATTTCAATAATATTAAAGAATGACATACCTTATATATTTTTTTGATCCACAAGGTTCCAATGTCTATAATCTGATGTTCCTTCTAACCTCCATACTGGTTGAATTGATTTTCAAAAAATTATTCCCTTACAAAATTTGATTTTTGTAAATAGTTCTAACCCATGTAACAAATTCCAATCCTTATTTTTCCCTAAATGCCTCCAATATGAAATGTTCCCCTCCAATTCCAAAACAATATTCCTCTCAATGCCAAAAAAACATCATTCCCCCAAATTTATTCTCCACATCAAATTTCATTCATTGTTTATTTTTCCCCTAAATGTGTCTAATGTACATTATTTCCATCCAACACCAAAATAATCTCCCCCAAAATGCATAAACTATATTAAGCCCCAAGTTTAGATTCCCTCAAAAAAATTGAAACATTATTTGGCCCCAAATTTTAATTCCATCAAAATCCTAGTTGGGCATAGAATATGCCTCAAAAAAAATTATGGATACCATTACATTTGATGTTTTATTAATGAAAAATTTATAATTTTTGTATACCTAAAGAATCATAAAAATACTAATAACTTTATGTGTATCCAAAACTTTGTGTGGAACATTTATAAAAAAGGCGAGGTAAAAAGAAGTTAGGAAAAAAACATAAAATTGATATTAATATACTATACAAAACATTACAAACAACTCTACAATATGAGTATATATAATACATCCTTGACTCATAGGTTAAATTTGATGGTCATTTAGACAATTTTATGATTTTATCCATAGGATACTTGCAAATATTTGAAATACTTTTCATATACAAATTATATATATATATATATATATATATATATATATATATGACCATTATTTTTATACAGATTTATATGTAGACTATATATTAAATATAGTTGGATATACAAAATACTTCAATTAATTTGTAACAAGAATTTCACACATTTAACAGTAAAGGAATAACCTATTCAAAAAGTATTTAGCAAACTTTCTCAAGAACATTTGGATGATAATAATGATTACCTTATAAAATACTATTAATGTTAAGATACTACAAATTCAGTGTTAAATTATAAGAAGAAAATTTTACCACGAAGATATAACACTAATTTTGTATCATCTTACAAATAAACACTATTATAGTGGTGTTAAATAATAGGATGATACCAAATTGGTGTTATATTACATAAAAATAGATATGAACACCAGAATATTTGTTGTCTTGGTGTTAAATATATAGGATGATACCAATTTGGTGTTATATTACAAAAATATATATATGAACACCAAAAATTTTGGTGTCTTGGTGTTAATTTTATAGGATGATACCAAATTGATTTTATAGTACAATATGTATATATATATATATATATATATATATATATATATATATAGTAACAGGCATGTGGGATAAAAATTCCCATAAGAGGATAGTTATGCCCCATGCGCTAGTGTCCAAACTAGGTACTAGTGTCCTAGTAGTGAACGTGGATCTAGCTCTTTCAAGGTCTGATGATGTCATTTCACTTCTCTTTTTTCCACTTTGAATTTGTTGTATGGTTTTCTTGTCGTACTTGTACCTAGAAAAAAATCCTATCCACATGCATAAATCTCAAGCACACATTATATGCAATAAAATATACATATGATTGAATTGGATTGACCATAGTGGTCACCCCAATGTGATTTTCATTGAGTGTTGCACTACATTTCAGACTCAATGTATTTCTGGTGTGTGTGAGTGTGTGTGTGTGTGTGTGTGTGTGTGTGTGTGTGTGTGTGTGTGTGTGTGTGTGTGTGTGTGTGTGTGTGTGTGTGTGTGTGTGTGTGTGTGTGTGTGTGTGTGTGTGATATAGTCATGTCCATTGAAGTTAGGTTTCCCTTGTTTCAATCACACCGAGATAACCAGATATACTATTCCCCCCCCCCCCAAGATCATGTGTGTGATGGAATTCAAAATTTTCCTTTCGTATGAAGTGAATAATGTAACCCAAATGCAGCCCTTGAGTATTGTTTTTCCCACGTAGTAAATAGAAATTAATAGCCCAAATGACCATTTTTCCTCCTCTCCCCTTAGAATATTTAGTAATTCATGTGTGTGTGTGTGTGTGTGTGTGTGTGTGTGTGTGTGTGTGTGTGTGTACAAACACCAAAAAAATTGTTCCATGGTGTTAAATGTGTGAAATTATTGTAGTAACAGGCATGTGGGATAAAAATTCCCATAAGAGGATAGTTATACCCCATGCGCTACTATTCAAACTAGGTACTAGTGTCCTAGTAGTGAGTGTGGATCTAGCTCTTTCAAGGTCTGATGATGTCACCTTCACTTCTCTTTTTTCCACTTTGAATTTGTTGTATGGTTTTCTTGTCGTACTTGTACCTACAAAAAAAATCCTATCCACATGCATAAAGCTCAAGCACACATTATATGCAATAAAATATACATATGATTGAATTGGATTGACCATAGTGGTCACCCCAATGTGATTTTCATTTAGTGTTGCACTACATTTCAGACTCAAAGTATTTTTGGTGTGTCTGTGTGATATAGTCATGTCCATTGAAGTTAGGTTTCCCTTGTTTCAATCACACCGAGATAACTAGATATACTATTCCCCCCCAAGATCATGTGTGTGATGGAATTCAAAATTTTCATTTCATATGAAGTGAATAATGTAACCCAAATTCAGCCCTTGAGTGTTGCTTTTCCCACGTAGTAAATAGAAATTAATAGCGCAAATGCCCATTTTTTCTCCTCTCCCCTTAGAATATTTAGTAATTCATATGTGTGTGTGTGTGTGTACAAACACCAAAAAATTGTTCCATGGTGTTAAATGTGTGAAATTATTGTAGTAACAGGCATGTGGGATAAAAATTCCCATAAGAGGATAGTTATACCCCATGCGTTACTGTCCAAACTAGGTACTAGTGTCCCTAGTAGTGAGTGTGGATCTAGCTCTTTCAAGGTCTAATGATGTCACCTTCACTTCTCTTTTTGCCACTCTGAATTTGTTGTATGGTTTTCTTGTCGTACTTGTACCCATGCATAAAGCTCAAGCACACATTATATGCAATAAAATATACATATGATTGAATTGGATTGACCATAGTGGTCACCCCAATGTGATTTTCATTTAGTGTTGCACTACATTTCAGACTCAATGTATTTCTGGTGTGTGTGTGTGTGTGTGTGTGTGTGTGTGTGTGTGTGAGTGTGTGTGAGATAGAGTCATGTCCATTGGAGTTAGGTTTCCCTTGTTTCAATCACACTGAGATAATCGGATATACTATCTTCCCCCCCAAGATCATGTGTGTGATGGAATTCAAAATTTTCCTTTCGTATGAAGTGAATAATGTAACCCAAATGCAGCCCTTGATTGTTGTTTTTCCCACGTAGTAAATAGAAAGTAATAGTCCAAATGCCGATTTTTCCTCCTCTCCCCTTAGAATAGTTAGTAATTCATGTATGTGTGTGTGTGTGTGTGTGATTCCTTTACTTTAATTTTGTCACTAACAACCCTAAAAACTGACCCAAAGTAATAAGTATAAGTTAAGAAAAGATAACAATTGATGTGGCATTATAAACATGGGAAATAGAGAGAAAGGAAAGAAGCGCCCAAAGGGGATAGTATCATCTTGGTGCTCATGTCCGTTATTAGGTGCTAGTTTCTGAAGATATCCAAAGATAAAACAAGAAATACTAAACTAGGAAACACATTATGCAATGTTCAAAAGTAAAGGGATAATTCCATAAAAGTAGAGGACGAAATCATGGAAGGATAAAACAATGTAAAAGTAAAGAAAAAAAGTGTTGTTAATGTCTAGTTTTCTTACATAATATTCATGCATATAATGGTATACTAGAGGCATGATATAATAGTACTAAGTGCATAGTTTTATGTCTATACTAACTAAAAACATCAACACATAGCTGCTGAGACAAGATCCAGATGAAATACTCAAAACATGATAATATAGACTAATAACACATAATACAAAAGAAATAACATTATGTATAAACTAAATTATTCCCATTCCAAGTTATTAAGATAATTATTTTTCATTATCTTCTCTTTCTAGACTCTTATCTAGATTAACCTAGCTCTGATACCAAATGAGAGCTATGGATCAGTTTAACAAAGGAAATATTAATATTGATTCTTCATTATTATTCATAAAATAATACAAATTATTATAGAGGAGAGAAAATTCATATATTTGAGGAGGTTACTATAACTACTACTCCCCTTATAAACCTCACAATCTCCTATATTATTGAGTTGGTTAAATAACTTCACTCAAGTACAAAACAATTATACCAAACTCCTAAATAAACATTATTGTTACATAGCAATAATATTACTCTACTAATTTACATTACCATATCTTACTAAGTAATTTACCACATGGTGAGACAATAACTAATATGGAAACACTAATTTCCTAATATAGTACAAGCCCATTTGGAAGCTATAGAAACTGATCAACACATATGAATGGTTGTGGATGTTGATGTAAACGATGGTGAAATTGTAGAAATAGAACTTGATTTAGATACTAAAATTTGGTAACTAGCCCATTTGCAATGTCAAGTTTGATTATACTCCCTTGCTAAGACAAATAAACACATTCATAATATAATCAATATAAGTATCTATATATTTTGCGACATATCTTTATATTCTTCTTTATCGGTAATTCCTAGAATATTATCAAATCAAAGTAGTAAACAATATTTTCACCTTACACCACAACTTTATAATTCACTTTTAATTTTCCTATCTATAATTGTACAAAGGGTCAAGATGTAGGGTTTGATCAAGTGTATAACATATATATTCCTACCCCTTTACATTTTCTAACTCTATTTTTGATGTGAGTATCTTTATTGAGTAATTTCATCTTCCTAGGGTAATATTTGTTCAAATATTTTACCTACAAAAAGCATATCTTAATAATTCATCACTTCTTAAACCACTTGACACTCTTATAAGATCATACTGAAACATGATACCAGAAAATACTCAAGGGTCTCCAAAATATGCCCAAATTAGTTACACATCAATTAGAATAGTTCATACTACATGTATGAAGCACTCAACTAGGTTAAAGAGTCTAGATTCCTCCATTTCCAAGCATCAAAAGATCATAGAGCCATGTCTTAGCTGTTGGGTTTGATAATGTGAAGTGGGATATCATTTGATAGACCACCACTTACAACCCTTATCAAAAAAATTATTTTAATAAACTTAGTCAGTCTTCATAGCTTTGAAAAGAGTGAAATGACATGACCATTCACCCATCCTATATAAATAGGATGATCCTACATGGGATTTACTATTGTTCATGAGCAGTATCCAATATTTTTATGTAAGAAAATTGTATAATTGCGAAGAGATGGTATACAATTATCTCTGTGAGACCAAGGAGTGAAGTGGAAGTGTTGGGTTAAAGATTTGATAAATTTTTAATACAGAAAGTGAGAACAAGGTGGTTGACACGCATCAGAGAGGCTCATTGACACAGATCAACAAGGTCGTTGACGTGTGTCAGTGAGGTTCGTTGACATGCATCAACCACCTTGTTGACAGGTGATAGCAAATCTCCTATCGCGCGTCTGCAGCCTTCTGTAAAACCTCTTAAAAATCAGGTGAAAATTTTGTTGTTAGACCACCAAAAAATTCACCTTCCCACGAAACTGGTTCCAAGGATATTCACCAGGTATTTTCCACCTCCAATTTCTAAGAGGTCTCTTAAAATGAACCCTACCTTCAGGTTTCCCACTTAAATCTATAGTTATTTGTCTCATTTTAATTTCCTATTATTTACTTCAACTCATGTTATTTAATCTCTCTAATATGTTATTTATTTTAAGATAATATAGTGTTTAATTTAATTACACATCAAAATCTATAATCTCTGATAGTTTAACAGTGGATATATAATTTGTTAATTATAATTCTCATCATTCCCCTAACATATATAAAATGATATCCCACTTCACATTATCAACCCCAATACTCTCTGTTAATGTTAAGTGGGGAAAACAAAACAAGACATGTCAAAATTACCTTTTTCTACAAAAGGATTTACAAATCCATGAATCAACAGCAATGATTCAGGCTAGCATGCAAACAAGGTAAATAATACATATCTTCCCATACATAAATTCTTAATACAATTTCTTTACATATGAATACTTGCATCCAATTATGGATACTTTTATAAAATAAGGCATACCCATAACTAATGCTTCACTGGGATTTACAAGTAACTTCACATAGTGTGACACATTTACTTATTACAACATGGAGGAAGTATTGGAAGGTTACAACAACCATTAAGAGGTGGAATTTTCATGAACACTCCCCCTAAATGGAAACTATAAAAGGCCCAACAAGGAACAAAACTTGCAAAACTTCACAACACACAACATCTTGGTGAAGATATCTATAACTTGATCTTTAGTAGAACAAAAATTGAGATCAATATCACCATTTATAAATTTCTCTTGAATAAAGTGCATATGAAATTTAATATGCTTGGTTCTTTGATGTTGAACTAGATTATTTACAAGATAAATATAACTTTTCTTGTCACATAGAAGACTATTTCTCCCTTTGACGCCCATATGTAGTTCATCCAATAGTCCTTTCAACCATAGATTCCTTTGCATCTTCCATAACACTTCTATACTTTGTTTCAGTAGAAGAGATAGACACTATTGGTTGCTTCCTACTACTCCAAGTGATGACACCTAAACCTAACTTGAAGACATATCCAGAAGTAGATTTTCTATCTGTAAAATCACCAACATGATCAAAATCACAATAGCTAAATAATTGTGCATCATTAGAATAAGAATAAAACAAACCATAATTAAATGTTCCTTTAATATATTTACAAATTATTATTTTCATTTTCCAATGATCCTCATAAGGATCCTTCATAAATCTAGAAACTAATCCTACTGCATATGAAATATAAGGTCTAGTAATAGTCAAATAAATTAGACTACCAACTAGCTTTCTATACAAAGTAGGATCAAGTTTAGCGCAAGCTGGTTTAGGATCTAATTTAACACCAACTTCAATAGGAATAGCAACAAGCATACATTCAATCATGTTAAATATTATAAGAAAATACATTGCATACTAATATTGGGATGCAAAAATAGAATTGTGATCTTTAGATATAACCATGCCAAGAAAATTATTTATCAAACCTAAATCAGTCATTTCAAAACGTTGTTTTAACCTTTCTTTGATCTTAATAATTAAATTTCTATTACTTATAGTAATCAAAATAGTGTCAACATACAAGACAATAATGATAATATGATTATTTCCAAACTTGAAAAATAAATCATTATCACAACAATAGTTAGTGAAACTAAGATCCTGAAAGAAACTATTAATTTTAGTATACCAATCTCTAGGAGTTTTCTTAAGACCATACAAAGACTATTTTAGCTTACAGACATATAGCTCCTTACCAGGATCTTCAAAACCTTCAGGATGACTCATATATATTTCTTCTTTTAATTCACCATTTAAAAAAAATAAATTAATATCCATTTGGTGAATTTCCGAACCATATTGGGCAGCCAAAGCAAGAAGAATTCTCACAATGCTCATCTCAGCTACAGGAGAAAATTTATCAACATAGTCAAGATCAAGTTTCTGAGTGAAACCACGAGCTACCAAAATTTCCTTGAATTTATCAATTTCTCCTACAGAGTTATACTTGATCTTGAACAACCACCTAGATCCTTGTAAGGATCATGTATATCATTTGGTTAAGAATTTACTTTCGCATATTATTTTCATTTTATCATAGTGCAAAAAAGTGAACCAATTAAATAACGACACATGTTTACGGTGTTTACAATATTTTTTCTATTAATTATCTTCTAAATGTTTTGTTCCATTGTGAAGTGCAAGCTAATAGAAGAGCAACACATATATTATCTTTTCAAGGTGTCAACTTTAAATATTTTGTAGTGTGTTTTGTTGTTTTTCTGTCACAATTTTATAGCCTTGTTGTGGACGCGAAAAGGAGTTTATTTTAATCTTTAAAGTCATCACATCCACCAGAGGATCTGCTATATTTTTTTGAGATCTCTTTAAGTTCTTAATTAATTAATTAACTAATTAATCTAATAAATAGTCTGTACCTCATTTCCGTCCAAGCTCTGTTAAATCAATGATAAAATCGATCAAAGCAAGTTACTTTTTATTAATTCATAGTTTTTTGCATTCATATACCTAATAAGAATATTTTTAGAAATCTTTTTACCTCCATTTGGCTTCCTTGATTCGTTTTTTAGCTATATTTGTCTCCATTTCCATCTGAGCATTAAAATGACTAGTTTTACTAGTTTTTTGTTGGATAAGTCTCAACTATTGAATGGAATGAATTATAGTATTTGGAGAGTTTGATTGAAATCATGTTTTATGGCTAGGAAGCTATGGGTTCTTGTGACTAGTGTGGGAAAATGACCCACTGGAAGACAAGAAACCCAGAAAACCTTAGCTCCTTCTCTCAGAGATCACATGAAGCTCTTTCCATCCTTTTTCAAAGTATAAAAGATGAATTTCTAATGCATATAGGTCATATAGACTCACTTGCTAATGCCTAGAAGAAATTAGAGACTATGCATGAAGGAAGTCATTTTTCAAAGATAATTAAGCTAGTTCTATAGGTGTATACAACTCTCATTAAGGGGGTGATAAAATAATTAATTATTTAGCTAAAATTAATAACATTAAAGCTCAATTAGGTGGTGGTAGCTATGAATTATTTCAAGATAAGCTTTTGTATTTCATTATTTAGATTGACATTCATGAAAAGTTTATAAATGATATCTCAATTTTTAATTCCAAATATCATAATGAGAATGATCTGCCTGATTTAAACACTCTGTGTTCTCTATTAATTCAAGAAGAACATGTAATGGAGAATTTTTATTCAAAAGAGACTGTTTCTCAAGGATTATTCTCTCATATTCATAAGTATTCTCATAATAGGAATAATAACAATCCTAATCAGAAGTCTAATATCATATCAAGATTCAAATCCAATCCTAAGTCCAATTCTGTTAAAACATTCAAAACTTTAAAGTCAAATTTAATAGCACATGTAACAAGTGTGGAAAATTTGGGCATAAAGAGTCTGATTATAGAGTAAAAAACTAACAAATATGTTAATAATACTAAGAATAGTAAGTCTAATAGTCAAAAGAAAAATCGGAAGAAAAATTCAGAAACTAATGCTTAGCAATCTATTGCCCTGTATACGTCCCTCTCAGCTTTAAATGATAATGAATGGATTCTTGATAGTGGTTCCTCTAGGAACATGACTTGTATTCTTGGTATCCTCTCAGATATAGTTAAATGTGAGTAAAACATCTATCTAGGAGATAACTCTATCATTAGATATGAATGTTGTGGGAATGTTAAATTATCAAATGGGGTAATTAGGAATGTCTTATGTGTTCCTCAGCTGAAAAAGAATCTTTTGTATTTCTCTCATATAACTAAAGAAAACTATAAAGTTGGTTTTCTTGAAGACAAATGGTATGTGAAAGATAAGTTCAATAATATTATTGCTTCTAGTATTAAAAAAATGGCTTGTATATCTTTGATGGATTTACATTTGAATCTTTCTTTTCCTCCTCTTTTAGGAATAATATTTAACTTTGGCACGAAATACTTGAACATGTAAATTTCAAAAGATTTTATGAAATTTCTAGACTGAATCTTGTTGTTGATCTTCCAAAGATGAATTCATATCATGAAACTTTTGAAATTTGCCTACATGGTAAAAAACATGTTGAACCATTTCAAAAACATCATGATACAAATTCTTCTTAGTTATTAGAACTGATTCATTGTGATGTTAGAGGTCCTCTTAAAGTTCCTTCTCTTAGTGGTGCTTTGTTTGTTGTTTTCTTCATTTATGATTTCTCTAGAATGACTCGGTCTTATTTCATTAAAAAGAAGTTTGATTTCTTGTCTAAGTTTCAGGAATTTAAAGCTTAGTTGAGAATTCTTCTAATATGAAAATTAAAATAATTAGGACTAATAATGGAGGTGAATATGTCAGCAAACGTTTGATTAGTTCTATGTGTCATGTGGGATTCAAAGAGAGTTGAATACTCCATATTCCCCTCAACAAAATGTCATTCCAAAAAGGAAGACTATGACTATGATTCATGCATCAAACGTGCCTAATTTTCTATGGGTAGAAGCCATGAATATTGTTGTATACATTCTTAATAGATTTCCTACTAAACCTCTTCATTAATATACTCCTCATGAAGTATGAACAAAGTAAAAACCAGATATTTCTCACTTAATAATATTTGGTAGTCGTGCTTCTATCTTCATTCCAAAAGACAAAAGGAACAAGCTTGATCTAACCTCCTTCTATTGTATTTTTTTTTGCTATGGTTACAGAACTAAAGGTTTGAGAGTCTATGATCCTTTCAAGCATGACATAGTTGAAAAAATGAATGTTTATGTCTTGGAGAATACATTTTGTGATGCTTCTCATGAACCCTCCTCTTCTTCTCCTGAAATAGAGCTTGATAATCCTTCTCCTAAACTATGGAAATAGAATTTCAAGGGGTTGATTATCCTGATCTAGATATGATGGATATTAAGGGGGAATCATCTCAAAATGTGTTGCGTCCCAAGATTCCTAAATGGTCTCAAAATCTAGTTAAGGATTCTAGTCATGGTAGTCTTAGAAAGGTAACTCGTAGTAAACACTCTTATCATGCCTTGATGACCCTTTATGAGATATGAGGTTGAACCAAAATATTTTGAAGAATCCTATCAAAATGATAGATGGATTCAGGATATGAAATATGAATTCAATGATTTGATTAAAAATAACACTTGGGAACTAATCCCTCCTCCTTCGAAGAGAAGAATTGTAGGATCTATGTGGTTGTTCAAGATCAAGTATAACTTTGTAGGAGAAATTGATAAATTCAAGACAAATTTTTTTAGCTCATGGTTTCACTCAAAAACTTGGTCTTGACTATGTTGATACTTTTGCTCCTGTAGCTAAGATGAGAACTGTAAGCATTCTTCTTGCTTTGGCTACCCAATATGGTTGAGAGATTCACAAAATGGATGTTAAAAATGTTTTTTTAAATGGTGACTTAAAATAATAAATATATATGAGTCATCCTAAAGGTTTTTAAGATCCTAGTAAGGATCTATATGTCTATAAGCTGAAAATGTATTTGTATGGTCTTAAGAAAGCTCCTAGAGCTTGGTCTGCTAAAATTAACAGTTTCTTTTAGGATCTTGGTTTCACTAACTATTGTTCTGATAATGATTTATTTTTCAAGTTTAAAAATAATCATATTATCATTATTGTCTTGTATGTTGATGATCTTTTGATTACTAGTAGCAATAGAAATTTAATGGTTAATATCAAAGAAAGGTTAAAAAAATGTTTTGAAATGACTGATTTCAGTTTGCTAGATCATTTTCTTGGCATGGTTATATTTTAAGATCATAAGTCCATTGTTGCATCTCAATCTTAGTATGCTGTGAATTTTCTTAGAATATTTAACATGATTGATTATAAGCATGTTGTCATTCTTATTGAAGTTGGTGTTAAATTTGATCTTAAATGAGCTTGTGCTAAATTTGATCTTGCTCTGTATAGATAGTTAGTTAGTAGTCTAATTTATTTGACTATTACTAGACCTTATATTTCATATGAAGTAGGATAAGTTTCAAGATTTATGTGAGATCCTTATGAGGATATTGGAAAATGGAAAAAATAAATTTGAAATATATTAAAGGAATAGTTAATTATGGTCTATTTTATTCTTCTTCTAATGATGCAAAATTATGTGGCTATTTTGATTCTGATCATGTTGGCGATGTTGAAGATAGAAAATATACTTCTAAATATGTCTTCAAGTTGGGTGCAGGTGCCATCACTTGGGGTAGAAATAAGAAACCAACAATATTTATCTCTTTTATTAAAGCATAGTATAGAAGTGTTATGGAAGTTCCAAAGGAAGCTATGTGGCTAAAAAGACTATTTTATGAACTACATATGGGCGTCAAAGGGAACACTACTCTTCTATGTGATAGAAAAAGTTACATTTCTCTTACAAAGAATCTAGTTCAACATCAAAGGACCAAGCATATTGAATTTCATATGCACTTTATTCGAGAGAAAGTCCTAAATGGTGATATTGATCTCAAGTTATATTCTACTGAAGATCAAGTTACAGATATATTCACCAAGTCATTGTGTGTTGTGAATTTTTGCAATTTTTGTGCCTTATTGGGCCTTTTAGAGTTTTCATTGAGGGGAAGTGTGCATGAAAATGCCACCTCTTAATGGGTGTTGTAAAAAGTAAATGTGTCACATTATGTGAAGTTACCTATAAATCCCATCGAAGAATTAGTTATGGGTATGCCTTGTTTATAAAAGGATCCGTAATTGGATATAAGTCTTCATATGTAAATCACTTGTATTAATAATTTTATATGGGAAGATCTGTATGATTTCCCTTGTTTGTATGCTAGCCTGAATCACTGTTGTTAATTCATGGATCTATAAATCCTTTTGTAGAAAAAGGTAAATTTGGAATGTCTTTTTTTGTTTTCCCCACTTAACATGAAGGGGGAGTGTTGGGGTTGATAATATGAAGTGGGATATCATTTTATAGACCACCACTTATGAACCTTATTAAAAAAATTATTTTAATAAACTTAGTCAGTCTTCACAGCTTTGAAAAGATTGAAATGGCATGACCATTCACCCATCCTATATAAATAGGATGATCCCTCATGGGATTGAATATTGTTCAAGATAATTGATCTAGATAGAGAATATATGCTAACTTCTAAGATTTTTATGTAAGAAAATTGTATAATTGCGGAGAGCTAGTCTGTAATTATCTTTGTGAGACTGAGCAAAGTGGAAGTAATGGGTTAAAGATCTGATAAATTATTAATACAAACAATTTTTTATTAGTGGGGTTTTTTTCTTCATGTTTTACCACTTAAATACAGTGTTCTCTGTCTCATTTTACTTTCCTTTATTCGCTTCAACTCAAGTTATTTAAGCTTTGTAATATGCCATCTATTTTTAGCTAAATCTTTGTTTAATTTAACTGCACATCATAATCTATAATCTTCGACAATTTTATGGTGGATCTATAATTTGTTAATTATAATTCTCAACATTTCCCTAACATTAACAAGGGAAAATGCAATTCAAGTGTTGTTCAAGGGTTTCAAGAAACAAAGGGTTAGGTCACATAGGTGAGGCATATCACAAAGACACTACTACCATATTTGGCACATTCTACACTAAATAATTTGTAGTGCCCCATACCATTATGCCTAACCAGTGAGGAAGAAGAACATTTCACAAAAAAAATTCTCTTGGAAAGCACCTTGGTTTGGTGTTTTGGTGAGGACTTACATTTATAAGTGATTTGACTCAAGATCAATCCCTTTGGAAAATGACATGTATATTCTAGTAAATTATATTCTTCAATTGATCGAACCTTTGTCAAGTCTAATTGTAGGTGTATTTTGAGAACGTCATTACAAGTTTTGATGTTGTCAAGCATATTGGGGTTATTTTTTCATGACTAGAGTAATCCCATAATACAAAAATACATCCTTGAGTTTTTTAATAGTTGTACATATGATGTGATAATAATAATATCATTTTTATTATCATTTTTATATACACCATTTAAATAAAAATAAGAAAAAAAATTAAAAAAATATTAAACTAACAAAATAAATAAATAAATAAAATAAGAGATTAAATAAAATGGGGGTGTGTTTGGTGGATGAGAAGGAAATTTGAAGGAGGTGGGAGAAATAATGGAGGATCGGTGAGGGAAGTAATTACTTCTAGGAAAGTGGGTGCATAGAGATGAGAAGACATGAGGTGTGGAAGGAATCCTTTCAAATGTTATAGTTGCAACTTCCCTAGTAAACATATATGGAAAATGTTGAAACATAGAAAAGGAATGTGAACTATTTGTTAGAATTCCCCAAATTAAACAGAAATGGTTACAGGATATGCTCAAGATGGGCTTGTTGAAAATTCCTTGCAAACTCTCAAGCAATTACAGATGGCAGTTAAATTCAAATTCCCTAACCTTTACCAATATTTTCCTAGCTTGTGTTAAAATAGGAGCTTCATGGTCTTTCATGTGAGGGATGTGGGGAAACACATTGTAAATGGAATGACAGAGGGTGTGCAAGGTATATTACCCATCTTGAAGGAGTAAGGAAAACAATTCAAATATAATGTAAAAGATAAGGTTATGAGTGGATTCGACCTTCCTTTGTTCTTATCTAATGTCACTTTCTTTCCGGTGGGGGTATGTTCATGTTCTTATCTATAGTAATTTCCACACTTTCTCACCCATGTTCATTTTTTTATTCCTCTAATACCTCAATGTTACAAAACAAGGTTTCACTTTAGTCGACATCATTGAAGTAGGTCTTCAAATTACAAACAATTTCATATGCAAAAGATGATGTAATACTTGCAATGGATGGGAGGATTTATGATGTAGAAGGTGTAGAGGTATTGGAAAGGTGAAATTTCATGTAATGAAATTTGGGCTGAAGCATGGGGGAAAATATATGATAAATAATTATGTAGTTATGATTACAAATGGACTAGAAGAGATTATAAACTACCCAGTCTCACTTAAAACTAAAATTTTGTTTACTTCTAAATATCTTCCTACTAAAGAGTGTCCTACATGTGACAGAATAGGTGTAATGGGTTGTCCTAAATACAAATAAAAAATGAAATACAATAATTCTACAAATGATTTGTGTGATTATTGAGGAAAATTTGGGATGTACTAAGGAAGATTGAATAGCCTTTTGAGAAGCAGGCATGTGGGCTGTTGTTCAAAAGGAAATGAGATTGATGAAAGACAAAGGATTTTTTCTTTCCTCTTTTTCCTTATCATTAAGTATGTGTTTTATATCCAGAAAATATCCCATTTTCTTCGTATTCCAAGACCATTTATCCAACTTTTCATATCTCTTATTTTTTTGGTGTGATCCATCGCCTACAACAAAACATGTACAGTTTTATGTCCTTCAATCTACAAAAAAATATGGAAGATATTTATTTTTAAATATCATGCCTAAGAGTACCTAGATAGACATGTATGCAAATTTGGAAAGATAAACAAGGAACATAAGTTTTTGGAGAAAATGCCTCAACAAAATGTGGTGTTATGGAATGTGTGTGGATTTTCCTGGAGCACCTTCATACCCCAAATCATCATTTGATAGGCATGAACCTTCTTCCCATCCTCTCTTAACTCATTTAAAAATCTTGTACTTTTATTTAAGTGGAGAAAAATGTTAAATGTGGATCAAAACATACAATTATTTCATTGATTTTGAAATTAGACCTTACCTTTGTTAAAACCATTATTGTGTTAAGTTTAACCAGGCATGAAAAAACCTATTCGTGGGTGATACAACAAAACACATGATTATGGACTCTCCCTAAAAAAACCATAAATGTGTTCACCGTCATTTATGGTCAGTGGGTAGTCAAACTAGAATGATAAATGTGTTCAAAAGAATGAAAACTAACAACTATAAACAAGTCCCTAATCGCATTAAATGCCTTTTGAGATTAACACATAAAAAGGTATGTCCAAACCCCTTTTCCATTTTATAATATTTGGAACCCATTCCTTATCATACAAGAACCTTTGTGAAAGGATTATGCCTTGAATAAACATTATGCATATTATTTGTGAATCAGGTTTCTGGACCACTTTAAATCATTGGTTGCTTGAAGAAACTGATCAACACTACAAAACCCCTCTATACTCGCCCCATTTTTTGTGCTTATGGACATCAAAAATATTATTGGCCACTATAAACCCCTTATTTACCATAGATGGAATAGATTTCCATATTTTTTCTTGATCATACTGATAAAAATATATTTTTCCGCATTTGTTTTCGAGCCAACTTGGCTTAGTTTTCTGAAGAGTACCATCAAAATTTAACCAATTGACCCCAAAAAGTTGTTCCCAATTTGAGCTCCAACTATTTATTTTGGGTCCATTCAGTCACTTTTGATTCTATTTATAGTATTAAATAGGTTCTTCATGTTAAACATTCCATCAGGATGTTTGGTGGCCTTCCCACATGACCATTCCATAGCCACTCAGGTTAGATTGTATAATAGTGCAACCAGGCACGTTGGGTCTATTTTGACCCCTTCGTGATGTTTCTGATATGTTGAATGAATGATATGTTTATAAATTTTAATATCAATTATGAACACATTGGTTTGAATATTTAAGAAAATGTTTTATTATAATCTCGATTTGTGATAAATAGCCCACTACCTCTTGAGACTTAATGGCAATGAAGAAAAAGATTAAGTTGAAACTAAACAACTCTCCCAAATTTCAAAACATGTTTAAAATAAAAAAGACACATCAAAGAAATTTATTTTTAAATTTTCCACCTCATCTTATTTTTGTGAATAAGTGGATGCTTATTCAAAGGAAATGTATGACTTCTCTCTCTCTCTAAAACCTAGAATGTGTAATTATGAATTGATAAGCTGTGGAAAATAAAAAAGTTATTCACTCTCTCTACTTTTATTTTGTTGCTAAATTCTTTATTACTAGTGTTTGATGAGAAGGGTGGGGTCCATGCCAAATATCGTTGATACCATGTTGATTTAGGTTGCAAGTAGCATAATGGAATAGAAATGAATGAACGAATATAGAGTTTAAAGTTGTATTTAATTTGTAAAATGTGTATCATTACTAGAATAATGAAATGTAATGTATTATTGAATAGTCGCACCTTATGTACTTTATGAAAGGAGAAAATGAGAGTTTATATCATGTATGAATTGTAATGGATGTGAAATTGCATTTATATTTTGTACTTATGTGTTTACATGCATTAGATAAATTATTATGTAGGTTATTATTATAGATCCCTTACAACATTTACATAATGTAAAGTAGTAAAGTAAACATCTATAAACATTGAAAATGAACAAGATTTCTAGCCTTCCTGTTATGTCCTTCTTCTGAATTGAGCCTTGACTAAAGGGTAACCCTTAGCATCATATGAGGAACCTACAATGAGACGATTCCTTATCCTGAGTGACTTTACATGAGACATGATTGTAATATTTATACTCTACCATGCCTTGGGTGAGTAAGGCTCATACTTCTAGGTGTTATATTCCTAATCACATTGTGGATAAGATTGATTTAAGTATGTTTGTAATTGTCATTTATACCCTAATGGGTAACCAAGTTCTTGCAAATTTAGTGTGGGGTGTTAACACCAATGAATGGTATAATTAAGATATCTAAATGTTGCAAGCGGATTTAGTGTGATAGCTTACCTGTGCATTAAAATATTATGATTGATCTCATTACACCCTCAAAGATAAAAGTGTTACCTTGACAAGTAACAATGGAATATCCTCTTTCGTATGAAGGTTATGTGAGATAAGGTTTCTCTTGTTAGTCTAGTGTTGACCTGTGGAGGGTTATAAGTGTCACAAATTAGAGTTAACTTATTGAAATACCTCTTAAGAGGTTGTTTTTGGAAAACATTTATATTTAAATTCTGCTATAAAAATTGTATTCCTATAAGATGTTTTTAAGAGTAAAGTGAAACTTGGAATCTATCCTCTAAACTAAGTTAAGCCTCTTCGTGTTATTAAAGATAAAAAAGGAAGTGTTTCATGTGGGAACATGCATTTAAGATAACATGAGTTCTCATCTGGAAAATGAATCATGTGTGAATTTTTAAAATATTACAATGAATCTAACCAATTATTGAAATATGGAATTCAATTTTAATAAATAATGAAACCAAATAAAGTGTACTTTTTGTAACATAAAATTTAAATGAAATGAATAATATGTACATTTTGATAATCATAACATATGCCTTTGTATGTTAAATGATTATAAAATCAATGTTATAAAACAAGTGAACTCAAATGTAATATAGATGTAAATAATTAAGGACATGTACCTTGTGGATAATGCTTTTTCTCTTTATTTTCATTGTGGTTGTATTATTGTGTATTGTATCACTCCTTGGAGTGGGTGTGGTTTTAAGTTAACCTCTTTGCATGTCATGATTGAGCATATTTTTTTTTATGTTTGGGTGCGATTGTATCAATGTGTTGGAGGAATAAGTGTAGCTAGTGAAGGTGGGGATAAGGAATATTATGTTCTGTTGCTTTCGAGGAACCAATGGAAATTCGTGGCTAGTATTAGTGGAGAGATAAGTGTGTGCTTCAATGGAGGAATAAGGGGACCTATTTAATTTTATATAGTTTATTTCATCTTGATGGAATCAAAGGATATCTATGATTCATTAGTGGAGCAATAAGTGGTAGTTGCAATGATGATATCCTCCATTTTCAAGCCTCGTATTTATGTTTGATAGTGTGAATCATATATTAATGAATGTCCTTATAACTTTATCCTTTTAATAGAATTTTATTATATTTTGGTTTCTCATCTGAGCACACATTCCTTTGTTGATGGTATTTTATTATTGCATGCTTTAGTATGTTGTGTATGCATGACCATTGGGGATTTTCATTGCCATAGTAGAGGGATAAGTGTTATTATGGTGTATGGGTTTGCTTATTTTTGGTGGAAAAAAAGGTTGGAAAGATTATCCTTAGTGAAGGGATAAGTGTGGAGGGATAAGGGTGTTTTCATGCATAGTTGCTTAAATATCCTATGGAATTCAAATACTAGTCTTCCTTCCTTAGTGGACGGATAAGTGGAAGTAATGGCAGAATATTCCCCTTGAAAAACCATTAGATGGTTTGGTTGTATAATTTTTTAGTGCATATTATGTTGTGTTGTTATCACCCCTATTTCTACATGTTGTACTATGAGGCAATGTATGTTATGCTTAACTCAGAAATTTTCATGTTTCTTTATGTGGTCTCAATTGATGTTGATAGAAACAAAAATAATAATACATGTCTTGGGAGTTTTTTATTTATGGGCTTTACATATGGTATCAAAGAAGAGGTTCATACTCTCTAACCTTTAGGACGATTTGGTGTCATGATGTCTATTTATGATGGTAGAGGAGATGTAAGAGTAATGTTGTATTATGGTGTGATGTTGACATACATGTTCTTTTGATCATGTGAATGTACCTATTATACTTACCACTTAGTGTGTATTTGATACAATTTTGATGTGTTTTATTATGAGAGTACTCTCTCATAAATTCAATGTGTAGTGCACATGTGCTACCATCCTACTATGTGAAAAAAATGTTATTTTGAAATTTGAATGTGTTGTAATGTTCCATTATCATGTGATTTATACATATGCACAAATTATTTATGTGATAAAATGTTCTTCCTAGTGAATTATGGTATATCATGATGTTTCCACCATGTTGTGCCGTAATTATATACATGACATGATGTTAAATTACTATGTTCATTGTATATGTTTATCCATACATTATGTGATAAATTTATATCATGAATTGGGGGAATATGGTGATCTCATGACCCCTATCATATTGTACTTGAACTTTTAGTGCATTATGTGGAAACATGATGTGTTGTAAGCTATGAACATAAGGTGGTGTTATACCCAGTACATGTATACACATACATATGAAATTATGGTTGTGTTTAATTAATCATTATGTTAGTGATGTGGTTATATGTTATGTTGTATACCATACACTAGAAATCCCTATGGTTAACATCAAAGGTGTACACGTGGAGTTAGGAAACCCATTATGTTGTCTATTTAACTCAAGGTGAGTATGAGATAGGAAGTAGAGTCTAGAATAGAATGAAAACCCGCTTCATTTTGTTTGGTATGTATCACATTTTATCAATGGGTTTCATGCATATTATGTTGCATGGACACTGTAGGATTAGTGAATGGAAATATGTACTTTTTCCTCTCTCCTTAACCGGTTGTCTTGGGGATGACCTTTGTGTATATATGAGTACATTGATCCTTATGGGAGTTTGGAGATGATGATCCAAACATAGAATATGGAAGTTGCATCATTTGGACGAATATTATGTTATAGTTTGATTGAACTCTCTATAATAAGACACGGACTCAATGAGATAGTAAATTGGTGAGTAACCTCTTTGATGGCTACTATAGTGTCTTGTGATTTGAATCATTTCATATGTATTTTATTTTTAAACCCGATTGCACTTACAACCAATAAATTTTTATTTATTTATCACTAATCTTTGAGGCTCATTATTTCTTTTGCAATATTTTTATTGTTTGAATGCGGCTACTTCGCCAGTTTTCTTGATTTATCAAGATTTCCTTGCTTTAGTTATTTCTTGAAACTCAAAGCTTTACATATTTCGATTCCACTTGGTTATTCATTATTCAATGTGGACTTTCTAAAAATTTTGAATGAGTTGGTCCTACCATGTTGTATGTGGTTATATGTTTCCATCAACTTGATATGGTCCGTAGGCAAAGTATGGGGTATGCCCATAGGTTGTAGGACTGTATTTCACGAGGTTTCATGTCACCGGGTCTTTAGTTTTTCAATTCATAGGGATATATGTATTTAGGCCCATGGAGTGATCTGACCTAGTTCTGGCACTATGTTTCTTTTGTCTATTTTAGGATTCATATTGAGGTTGGTTTCGGAGGCATATGGATTTTTTTGGTATCTTATTGAGTTTTAGGAGACATATGGAATCAATATATGTGATATATCATTTGATTCATGAGTTACTCATGTGATCCTTTATCATGTATTATGATACTTGAAGCTTTATGCCCTTAATTGATGACATGTGATATTTGATCTTATCTTGACACAATGTGGATACAGTAATAATTTTGGATCATGTGAAAAATGGTGCATATATGTATTGTTATGATGCCTTACTATTATGTTTGGCATGTGTTACATGTATTTTCTACGTCAGGGGAATGTGTATTGGGTGTTATGTTGTGTCTATTATATTTTTCTTCTTTTGGCTAGGTTTACGGTCTTATGTTGAGTTATAGTCATGGAAATGTTTTAAAAGGTGTAATGTGAAGTTAGACAAGTTATGTTTTGGACATTTTTTGACATGATGATATGTATTGTTTGGTACCCTATGAAAATAATGGAATTCAACTGTTAAATTATGAAATTATTGTGAGAATTAAATCAAAGAAATTGTATAAAGGAAAAAAATAATTTAGTACTGAATTAAGAGAACTACCAAAATTCACATAACATAAATAATTGGAGGGAAATTTTAGATTTTTTTTGTTCAATTGTGGTCACTCTTACGAAACAAGATCCATTTATTAGCAACATGAGTCATTATTTGTTCCCTTCGTATCTATGAGTACCCCTTCTGACATCGGCATTGTATCACATCGACGATGATGCTTTTATAATGGGGAAAATGTAGTTCTTTGTATCATTATGCTTGATCAGTGAGGATGAATAACCTTTCACGAAATGGTTGCTCTTGGAAAGTGCCTCGGTTTGGTGTTTTAGTGAGGACTTACATTTACAAGTGATTTGAATTGAGATCAATCCCAATGGAAAATGACATGTCTATACCAGTCAATTATAATCAAGTTAGTTGAGTAAACCATCATCAAATACGATTGTAGGTGTATTTTAATAACTTCATTATGAGTTTGGGTGTCGTCTATTGTATTGGGGTTATTTGGTCACGAATATATTAATCCCATAATATAGAAATACATCCTCGAGTTTTTTAATATTTGTAAATATAATAAGATAATAATAATATCATCATTATTATTATATTTATATATAATATTTAAATAAAAATAAGAAAAAAATCCAATAAAATAAAATTTAAACGAACAAAATAAAATAAATAAACAAATAAATATATTTAAAAATAGATTAAATAATAGGGGGTGTATTTGGTGGATGAGCAATAAAGTTGAAGGAGGTGGGAGAAATAATGGAGGGTTGGTGAGGGAATTAATTACTTTGTGTAGGATGGTGGAGGCATGAGGTGTGACAGGGAATTTGTTAGATGTTGTAGTTGCGAGTGCCCTGGTAGACATGTATGCAAATTATGGAAGCAGAGACAACGAATATGAACTAATTTTTAGAATTCCCCAAAGAGATATTCCCTAACGAATGGAAATGGTTATAGGATATGCTCCATATGGGTTTATTAAAAATTCCTTCGAATCTCTCAAGGAAATTCAGTTGGAAGGTAAACCCTAATATCCCAACCTTTACCACCATTTTCCCAACTTGTGTTAAAATAGGACCTTCGTTGTTTAACATGTGAGGGATGTGGGGAAACACATTAAAAATGGAGTGGAATAGGGTGTGTGAGGTATATTATCCACCTTGAAGGAGAAATGAAAGAAATTCAAATATAATGTGTAATCTAAGGTTATGAGTGGATTCAACCTTCTTTTGTTCTTATATAGTGTCACTTACTTTGTAGTGGGGGTATGTTCATGTTCCTCTCTACAAGAATTTCCACACTCTCTCACCCACATTCATGTTTTAATTCATATGATAACTCAACATAGAAAATAATTTTTCACTTTAGTTTTCATCACTGAATTAGGTCTTCAAATCATATGAAAATATAATGTAATACTTGTAATAGATGGGAGGATTTGTGATGCACAAGGCATAGATTTACTGGAAAGGTGAAATATCATGTAATGGAATCTATGTTTAAGGATGGGGGAAAAGATATGATAAATAATATTACAGTTGTGATTGCAAATGGACTCGAGAAGAGATTATAAACTACCAAACATCACGTGACACAAAAAATTTGTTTCCTTTTGAAGATATTCCTACTAAAGAGTTTCCTACATGTGATGGACCAGTTGAAATGAGTTTTCTTAAATTCAAACACAAATTTTAATAAAAGACTTCTACAAACCATTTCTGTGATTTATCAAGGAAAATTTAGGATGTACTAAGGAATATTGAATATCCTTCTAACAAGCGGGTATGTGTGTTATTGTTCAAAAGGAAAGGATATTGATGAAATATAAAGGAATATTTATTTCCTCCTTGTCTGTGTCACTTAGAACATGTTTTGTATCCAAAAATATCCTACTTCATTTATCTTCCAAGACCATTTCTCCAAATTTTCATAGATCTTTTGTGTATGTCGTGTGATCCATTGCCTACACAAAAGCATGTACAATGTTATGGCCTTCAATCCAAAATATATATGGAAGACATTTATTTTGTAAATATTGTACCTAAGACTTCCTAGATAAACGTGTATTCAAATGTGGAAAGATATACAAGGCACGTGAGTTTTTTGAGACAATGCATTAATAAAATGTGGTATCATGGAATGTGTGTGGACCTTCCTGGAGTGCCTTCATCCCCCAGATCATCATTTGATAGGAATGGACCTTCTTCCCCTCCTCTCTTAAATCATTTCAAAATATTTTACTTTTAATTTAAGGGGAGAAAAATGTTAAATGTAGATTAAAACATACAATTATTGCATTAATATTAAATAGACCTTCTTACCTCTTTAAAACCAATGTTTCACCGATTTTAACCAAGTATGAAAATAGATAGTTATGGGTGGTACAACAAAACACGTGATTAGGATTTCCCCTTAAAAAACTATAAAAAATTTCACCATCATTTATGGTTTGTGGGTATTCAAACTATAATGATAAATGCATTCAAAATATTGAAATCTTGTAATGATAAACAACCCCTCAATTGTGTTAAATTCCTTCAAAGATCGACATGTAAAAGGAATCTTACAGCCCATTTTTCATTTTATAATATTTGGAACATGTTCCTTTTTATATAAGGACCTCAATGCAATTAGTAGGCCTTAAATAAAGATTACGAAGATGATTTACAAAGTGGGTTTTTGGATCACTTTAGAGAGCTGATTGTTTAAGGAAATTGTTCAACATTGTCGAACCCCTCCAGAATCACCCCATTTTTTGTGCCTATGGACTCCAAAAATATTTTCTATCATTAAAAATCCCTTCTTTGACATATTGGGAATATATTTCCATTTTTTTTCTCTTATTAATCAAAATACATTTTTCCACATTCGTTTCATAGACAACTTAGCTTAGTTTGTTGAAGAGTAACAACAAAATTCACCCAAATAACCTTGGAAAGTTATTCCAGTTTGAGCTTTGGCTATTGTTTTTGGGTCCATCAACTCTGTATAATATGTTTTTAGTGTTAAAATTTCCATATGGATGTTTGGTGCCCTTTCCACATGACCATTTCGTAGCCACTCGGGCTAGATTATACAAAAGGCAACTAGGCATTGTGGACCCATTTTGACCCCTTTGTGTTGTTTTTGATAGGTTAAATGACTGATATGTTTGCAAATGTTATTATTAATCATGAATATATTGTTTTGTATACTTAATAAAATGTTTGACCGAGAAACTTGCTTTGGTAGAAATACCACACTACTTGTTGAGCCTTAGTGACAGTGAAGAATAAGACTATGTTGAAACCGAACAACTCTCCCAATTTTTGAAACATGTTTAAACTCCAAAGGATACATGAAATAACTTTATTGATCTCTTTCCCACCTCATCTTGTGTTTTTTAAAAATTTATTAATTATTTAAATGAAATGTATGACCTCTCTCTCTCTCTCTCTAGTTTTGTTAGTTTTGTTAGATGAGAAGGGTGGGGTCCATGCTAATAGATACCTGACACCATGTTAATGAAAGTTGCAGGTTGTGTGGTGAAATAAAAATGAATGAAGGAATTTAGAGTTCAAAGTTTTATTTAATTTGTAAAATGTGTATTATTTCCAGAATAATGAAATGTAGTGTCATTTTGAATAGTCATTTTTTATGTACATTTTTAAAGGAGAAAAATGTATTTTATATCATGTATGAATTGTAATGGATATGAAATTACATTTAAATTTTATTTTATGTGGTTGGATGCATTATAGGAATTTTTACGTTAGTTATTATTATAGATCCCTTATAACATTTTCATAATGTAAATGTTGGTGAAATAATTTGTCACAGTGCAGATTATTGGTTTTTACCAATGGTCACAAGGCTAAGACCCTCCTTCTTAGGAATGGGGAGGATCCCATAATTTGAATTTAAACTTCCTAAATTTGTGTGGTGACCATTAGGTTGAGGATACATAGTAATACTCCACTAAACATGTGGTAAAGTTCTTGTACAGAGTATAAGGGAGGAATTTGTTGTGAAGATATGTAAAGGGGAGTACGAGAAATAAAGAGAGAGGGGGTTAATGTTGTGAGTAAGAACTATTATATTCTCACCAATAATAACTAGAGTAGTTCCATATTCAATTAGAAGAACACAACAAAAAACTAGAGACATAAATTTTTGCATGTTCATTAATCAAGGACACAAAGTTTCTTCTCGGTTATACAATATCGACATGTTTGCAAAGTTAGAGAGTAGAGGAGATGCGGAATATAGAAAAGGAAATAGAGAAAAATTATCTTTTATTTTTTTTATGTTGTAGTGATACAAATCTCAACAACATAGAACAATCCACAATTTCCAACCCCTTAGAATGGGGAATCCATTCCAATTTATAACACTACAGCACGTCTTTTCATCTCCCACGTGTGAGTTTTCACATTTCCTCAACATTTATGACCATTTATATTCCAAAAAACCTGATGAGATCAATTAAACCATTATTAAGACCCAATTATTCCTAAAATTCCAATTTTTTTGCCTATTTCATCTTTGACCAAGAGGGTTAGTTGTAATGTTCTTAATTACCTCAGGAAATCCTTAAGCCTTAGAAAAATGTTAATGTATCCATCATGTATAGGATTTTAAGAAATTTTTGACCATTGTGTGTTAGTGGTGTCATTGATGGAAACCCACATGACCAACACCTTCATGACTTATTTTCCATGTTTTTGATGCCTCTCTCCCCCTTTGCCATCTATGAAAAAGGCTATACTGACTACTAAACATGGAAAAATGACAATATAAGGATAAACACAATGACAACAATGCAAGAATTGAATTTCATGCACAAGTAGCTTCCCCTAGAACTGAAATATCACTTTCTTGTCGTCTTCGGTAACATAAGAAGATCATATGGACATGTACTAAGCCAAAAAATGACTCCCCCTGAGCTGATATCTTCCATACTTTGAATTAATTCATGTTTTCCAACCTCTTCTTGGTCTATATCATGCTCAAATCAACCAATCTTCCTTCATAAATCTCAAAAAAATACTCTTTAGGAAATGTTGACATAAACAACATCTTCAGTACCTTTTAAACAAACTTCACCAAGAACTAGAAGCCAATATAACTCATGAACCTCTTTCTCATTACTCCCCCTGAGACTATAGCACCTTACTCTAATAAGAAGCACAAAAAATTGGACATTTGCCTTGCTAGATGTCATATGGAGTGATCATTCACAATGCCCTTATTCTAAGACACATTCTCATTCATCTCTTCATTCTTTGTATGCTAATTTGACATATAACATGCTTAACCAATCACTGTTCCTACAAACACTCATTATTCTTCCTACCTCACCTTCTTAGCATCTTACATGCGTGATCACACTTAGAAGTGAACTCCCCCTACCCTGATAGGGAAACTCATACCATTTTTATCATGCTTTATATGTCATATCACACCTACTGCATATAAAAACTGAGATTCATCCTTCTATAGAACCTTGTCCTTTACTCATTCCACTTTAGAGAAAATTCTCAACCTATTGTACCTAGATCCATGTGTTCAACCTGTAGCATAGAAATTTCATACCACTTGTGCTCTTTATACCTTATTGAGATGAAAATTCCCATATTTCATGCTTTCATACATGTTACATGCCCTTGGAATGTAGCTTCTCTGATTTAGTAGACCCTGACATACTTTGAACATATATCCTTCAATAATATTTCTTAAATCACTTGATGAATGTCATTTAGACCTTCAAGAAACCATTTCCTGAATTGTAGCTACCACTTCATAGTAAAATATACTCCATTATTTTTCCCTTGTAGATCTTATATGAAGCATACCTGAAACAATCTGTTTCACTATATTTTCATGAACTATGGAGATTAGCACTATCATCATGCATTTGTAGATGAGAAACAACCCTTCAATCTTTATGCCTTTACAACACATTTTTAGAACCATGTGGACTCAAGACAAGATGCTCTGTATAACCTACTCTATTATTTATTTAGGAAAATTCATTCTCATAGAGATATAATATTGCAATGTATCTGATCAACTTATAACCAATCCTATTGAAAGATGTTATGACATTTCAATCTTTAAGAATCAACCATCCTTATAAAGTATTCATTCCTTTCTTGATGAACAAAGATACCTACTTAGGAAATCCAAGATGTATTATCATCTCACTAAGGTATTTGCACAAGTTATACCAATCTTCATAGGATATTAAAGCCATAGTATAGTTCTTGACGTTCAAATAGGTCTTCAAACCTTCACACCATCATACTTGTAGCAGTATTACATCAATCACAGTTTCTGAAGCATTTCAAATCAATAAATCTTCATATTCTTGAATTTAGGCTCTGATACAGTCCTAAGTAACACTTGAGTAATGACCAAAATCAATTTTCCTTCATTTTTTCTCAAACCTATTGTAAAATCACAATCCACCTAAAATACTATTGTGAGACACCTTTTTAGGCTCAAAATCTACCTCCTTTGTTTCAAATCACCAAATCCTCCTTGACAACTTTCACATTTGTAGCTTCTCAACTTAGCCTCTAGGCACCATGAACTCACTTTTTCATACTGTACACAAGATTGAAATATCATTTTATGCCTTGACTCATTTAATGATGACTAAAACACACAACAAATATTTGATGATCTTCACTCGTTGAATATACATGCTCACTTGGCACTTGATATCCTTGAATAATTAATTCAAACTCATAGTAACACACTTACCTGTAGCATAGTACTTTTTGTGCACACATCCATCTACAAAACCTATTCACAGTTCACCCTTTTGACTTACAATGACAAGAATGACAACATACAAACTTGATGCAATACTTACAGACTTTCAAGAACTTGGAATTGATCACTTTCCCTTACTTATGACACATTACTCCAAAAATTTACATTATTTACTTCAAAAATTCTTCAAACTCCTGATACATTCATCACTACATACTTAGAATCACTTACCAGCAAACACTGTATCATGAATTATTTGATGGAGAACTATGAACTACAAGCTTCAAGGATTATATTTTGGATGGAGACACTTAGAAACATACCTCAACAATATTGAGACAACATTATTACATACCTTAGACACTTTTAAAGACATGGTGACATCATCATACACATGGATGCATCATAACATAGCTACAAATAACCTTAAAACCAAATAAAACAATATGATGACCCTAATGTACATACCTTGTCCTTGACTTTGCTAATCAAGACGTGGGAAAAATTAAAAAACCTTCAAACAAATTATACTTTTGACTAAGCAAAACGTTTAGACTTCTCACATGATAAGGGCATATTTCAAACTTCTTTTTTATCTTGACATAACCTAAAAGAACCTTTGAGTTTGACCAAATTAACTTTACCATCATAGACTTTACACATCACTTAAGTTCATTAACCTGGACAAGGACTATTGTAGACACTTCAAACACAAACACTCAGTTTATAACTCACACTGAGAAACATTACACACAAACCTTTTGGATTAACCTTAGACCTTTAACATGATGGACAATACATGAGCATTTCAAGAAATAACTAACATTTTCCTTCTCATAATAATGGAATCATACCTAAAAGAGAAAGACTTCTTTGAATTATACATAATAGGTGACAACCTCAAGAGTAAGAACTCAAATACCTTGACAGAGATTCAATCCTTTCATCTTCTACATAACCTTAATAGCTTGCTCATACATACCTCTTAAGAATAACACAAGACTAAAAGAGGCCTCTATTTAATTTGAATTGAGAGAACATTTTTTACAAGATGTATAATGAAACAGATTACTAGGACAAACCTTATACAAATGATAGCAAAATTTCAAGAAAATAAACCATGGGGAGGCACCAAAAGTAGTCTTACTTATACATACACTTACAAACTCATACACCTACAAGACCCAAGAACTCAAATACTTTATGAAAAGATGACTTATCATACCTTATAAATTTTGAAGTATCCCATACTCCTAGCATTTTCAATTTCTCATGTACTAGAGACTTATTCAATTCACCTTATGACTTAATAATCTTTACCTCATTTGCTTGATTAGACCTCATGTCATCATTTTTTGGGCTTGAACTCTCCTTGGCTACCTTTTGAACATTGATTTTGACTGAAAATGATTCTTCATTGACTAAATTAAGAAAACACACTTCCTTCACTTTAGAAATCTTAACCTTAATTACTTATATAAATGAGTCATGAGAGTAAAACCTTTCAATATCACCCTTTTGATGACACTTATGAAAAAAAACCTCTTTTTATTCCCTTGACTGATCACTCTTGTGGTCTTTTCCAATTCTCCAAGGGTATCCAAAATTGAAAATTTTCCTACAATCCCTTTCTCTATGACCATAACCATTGCAAGCATAACAATAACCATGAAATTTTACATACCTCATTGCATTTGGATGTCTAATTGGATTAGGTATTGAATGAACCTTATTTTCATGAACACCATCATCTTCACTTCCTTTAGAGATTGGACTAGCTTCTTGATCTGATAGCTTAGGATTTACATCTTCTTTGATCTTGTCACATTATTCTTACTTAACCTTAAGAGAAGTTTTCATTCCTTTTATTTCAAACTTCAAAATGGTGTTCTCCTTCCTATAGAATTCCAAATATGCTTGTAAATCCATCACCATCTCTTTGAGATCATCTTGACCATGAAAAAACACACCATGAGGCTTATTTTTCAACTTATCAAATTCCTCTTCCTTTTATATTAGATCTGAAATAGCCTTCTCCAACTAACTCTTGAGACTTTTGATGGTTTCTTCATCCTTCTTGGTCATGGATTTCATTTCCTTATTCTCGTTCTTGATCTATTTAGCCATCTTGTGCTTCAAGGATCTCCTCCAAGTTGTTAGAATTACTTCATAAGGACCTATATCTGATACCAATTGTTGGAAGCACAATGGATTGAGAAGGGGAATGAATCAATCCCATAAGAAAAATTACTTCATTTACACATCTATACATTCATCATTTCATTCATCCATTTATCATTCATAACCACATGTTTATATTAAATGTGTATTAAGAATTCACAAGAACATGCAACAAAGAAGAAGACATGTGAACACCATATATAAGTGGGAAACCCTCATGGGGAAGAAATCCCACTGAAACTTTGCTTATATTACACAAATAAAATAGCTATAGTGAAGCACAAACTTCAAAAGGAGCACTAACCCCTAGTTTAGTAGAGCACCAATCCTATAAGGATCACTAACCCCTAATTTAGTGAAGCACCCACTCCATAAGGAGGATATAACCCCCCAAGATGACCAAACACCAAATCAGCCACCTGATGATGATGATGACATATAATTTTGTTTGTACCACAACTAATGGAGATCTCTAATTCAGCTCACAACTCTATCTTCAAACCCTCATTTCTTCAACTCATTTTATCATTGCGGACAGGGAAGGACTTAGTGATTTTTTGGTATGTGAAGCTGAATATAGAATTGGAGTACATGACACACAAAGAGGTTTGGGCAGTCATAAAGATCTTATTTTTGTGGAAATAAATTGCAGTTTAAATAGGCGCATGGAACTAATAATAAGATCAAAACTAGGAGTTAACTATAGATGATCTATAAATATGAGAAGCTTGCATGCTTCTATAGATATCTTTCAGTAGCGCATGGCTATTCTTAGCATACAACCTATTTTGAGAGTGCATGGGAAGTGAAGGGAAAGTTCCCCACCCCTATATATATATATATATATATATATACACACACACACATATATATATATATATGTATATATATATATGTATATATATGTGTGTGTGTATATGTATGTATATATATGTGTATATATGTATATGTATATGTATATATATATATATGTGTGTGTGTGTGTGTGTGTGTGTGTGTGTGTGTGTGTGTGTGTGTGTATTGATTTGTACGGTTTAGAGGATCATGTGTGTTAGAGTTATGATGTTGTTTTATGAGTGTGCCTGACTTATGACAGTCATATATATGTGTTCAGCTAGTGTGGATTAATATAATGGAACATTATGGCTGGGTATTGATTGATGATTTCTCTATTACTGGTAATTATTTGGTAAATCTAATCTTAGTGGTTATATGAATTGTTTGATCACTTATTTATGAATGTTTCCAAAATGAGCTCATGGATCTAGCTGTTATGATTATGGAATATATGTTCATGCATGCTAACTACTTGAAAAAGTTAACATAAAAGAGGGACCTGATACCTTGGTGCTTCGGGTGAGCACTTAGATCTGTCTGAGTGATTTGTCAGCGTGTATAGGGTTTTGAGTAATAAAAACTGACTACATTTGGTTTCATTGTTGGGATCTCTTTTCTAAGCTATTGCAAGGATTTTGCACATTGATGTCTTATTGGTTGACTCTTGTGACCATTGAATATTGGTTTATTGACGGATAGGATTAATTTTCTCAAAGATAGGGTTTTGGACCTTATTTTAATGCACGCAAGTGAGTTGAGGAACACCTTTATCATAAAATTTATGAGTCATTCTTTTAATGTTTCCCTATAGAATTGTATGAGTGGTTTTCTGCTTAAGCATCAACAAGGACTTAGTATTACAAATCAATGGTTTGTACGTAAGAAGAATATTAGACCTTTTTTGACACTGATGAACCTTGGACACATGTTGTAGATCACTGGTGGGCTGGTGTTGTGAACAAATATACTATGGAGTACGTTGTTTCCATGTATTATTTCCTAGAAGTTACAAAGTTTGAGTTTCTGTACGATCCTAGAGAATCTTACCTTCATGTTATTCCTTTATCAATTAAGATCTTAATGGTGTTGCTGAATTTAGAACACCGCCTTATGGCTAGTTGAAATCACCACCATGCATGGGGGTAAGAACAGGTGTGGTGAAATATGGTAGACCTTGCGGCAGAAAGGTAGAGAGAAGAAATATGGCTTAATTATAATGAAGTGTGACAAAGGGAATTAGAGAAGCAACGTGATATTGAGGAGTGAATGGTGTTGCGGGGAGATATGGCTCGCAAAGAATTTGTACTTCACATGAAAGACGTGGAGCCGAAGCATCTAGTTATCACCCATTTGGGTGAACATGGCATAGGACCCATCTCAGCTTCAAATGAGAGAGTGTCAGAAGAAATTATAAGGATTGTGGGCATGCATCTAATCCCACCTGGATACCTTTCCCTTGCACTTGATGTTCCAATTCCTAAAACAGTTATTGATAAACTAGCTAGTGTTCTTGAAAGAGTAGCGACATGTAGACTTCATTTTCCATTGAGTACAAGAGTTAATTAGATAGCACATTCATCTATGGTAGTGCAAACGCCATATTTTTTTATTTGGAGGGTCTTGTTGGAGGTATATTTTCTAGCACATCATTTGGAAAAAGTTTGGGGGCACAAAATCTTGGTGCCACGTATAGAAGTACTACCACTTCACAGACTGTAGGAGTCCAATTTAGTAAAACCATTGGAACATAAGGTAGTACATCCTCTGGTCATGTGCCCACTATAGAAGGTGGATCAGGAGGATCTAGAGGCTTGGTATCAAGCAGATCTGGTGGTTCTAGAGGAGGAGGAAACACTGGGGGTAATACAAGTTCTGGATCTGGTGGTAATGGTTTGCACCAATCCAAACAAGTTATCTATGAAATATCACTTCACCTCCCAGAATACAAAGGCATTAAGGATTCAACGGAGCACATTCACATGTGTGAAATTATATGGCGTGTGAAAAGGATTACAACCCATAAGTGTAAGGCAAGCCAGTTTGCAACTACTTTGCAAGGGCGTGTACATAGTTGGTGTTAGTGCAGATCAAAACACCCCTGGATGTTTTTCATATTTCTAGTTTGATATTTGAACATCCAATGTGAATGCACAACATTGAATCTTTTCCCCAAGTGTGGGACTCATAAAAATGGGAAAAGAATCTCCAGATTAGAGGTTGGTTCCTCAACTCCTCTAATTAGATGTATAACTTGAAAATGCAGAGGTTTAAACTCATAATCCTACTCTAAATTCCAAGGGGAAAGAGATAGAGAATGCAAAAGAAATAAAACTAAGACTAATAAGGTGATACACCAAAGGAGTGGTGGACATTTTTTACTTCTGCAAATTGACACAGATCATAGAAATGTAGCAAAACATCATGCACAAACTGATAAAATGTAATGAAAGATCAGAAATGAAGCAAACAACACAAACAGAGGATTGAAACTCATTCACAGAGCTTGCATTGTCATTTCCAATGTCAAAAATACATGCATTACAACATCAGAGAGGAAGAAAACATGTTAAAATCTTGGAAGAGGTCTGATATTCACTAAAATCACTTTTCAAGGTGAAAGAGGGAGCCTGCAAAACATAAAAATGTCTAACCCTTTACAAATGAGCCAAAACTGGCTTTTATGGTGAAAATTTGAGTCTGGGAAGGAGAAAATGTGGGAAAGCACGAAAGGATGCTTCAAACACCAACCAAATGCAATTAAAATAGCATGGGAACCCTCAAAAGTTTGTTCCCCAATGTTTTTGACCATGTTGGGAGAGAATGCGAGCCATACTTCATTAAAAAATGGTGGTTGAAATGTCAATTCTATTCTCCTTCCCCTGCCAGAGGTGTTTTTGATTTTCTCTCTCCAAACCTCACCAAAACACATAATTGAGCCCTCCATCACGTAGAAAATTTCACCATCTTTCCAATGACACCAAGAACGTGAAAATCTGAGCTCTAAATCAAAATTTATACCCTTCTGAAGATTTAGGGAAAAACTAGGGCAAAATTGAACTGGTGGGCCGAAAATTCGAAATTTTCCCTCTTTTTTGACTTTGGGAAAATTTCCCCAAAAATTTCCACTGCCCCGATACTCCGATGCCATGTGTCATGCTATGATTTTTTAGCAGGCCACCACTTCCAAATTTTCCATCGTAGCTGACCATTACCCCGAATGGGACACATTGAGTGTTATGATTGGCACGGGCCTAAACTAGCTCTTTCTCTTCTACGGGCCTTCCTTAAGGTTTTTTTCTGACCACATGGACACGTGGCAACTCTTGATTGGCACGGGCCATCACAGGTAGGCTTTCATTTCATATTTTTCCCTATTTTGGTGAAAAGGAAAATTTCCTTCCGCCCCTCCGCCTTCCGACACTCCGAGGACACGTGGCCTCTTCCTATTGACTGGCGGGCCTTCGGGTCGAGATATTCCTTTTGCACCAACCTTGGAAATTTTTCCAACTACCTCCCACCACTTTGATCTCCGATGGCTCTGAGGACACGTGGCCTCTTCCTATTGGCTGGAAAGCCTTTGGGCCAAAAAACAAAATTTGTGTGCCCCACCTATTTTTGAAGAAAATTTTCTAAGTTGCCTCTGCCCTCCGCCATTCCGCCAATGACGAGTCACATTCCTATTGGCCCGTGGACCTCCCTTGTGAAAAATTCCCTCCCAAACTCTGCCGAGCCATAACTTGAAAAATACAAGGAGTTAGAAGGAAAAATTTACCATTCTGGAAAGCTGAGAAGATGCTCTATCCAATGAAAAAATTTCCAGAACATTTTGAGTGCCTGAAAGATAAAAAATTCTGACTAAGACACAAGGAAGGGATGAAGGGGAGTTAGCCAAAAAAATAAGCAAGGGGCTTATTTTGGATAACAATTTTGGTGACTCAGAGGGGTCATCTGCCTGCTGGATGAAGTTACCAGTTGCCTGAAGCAATCCATTGGGCATGGAGTCATAAAATTCTATGTTTGGAGCTCTCAACTGACTAGAAAATTACGAGGAAAATTGTGAGAGTAGAATTATCACCTGATCTAGAACATGGCCCATAAAACTGCATGTTTGGGACAAAAATATTGTGCCAAAGCACTTAGGGGAAGTAAAAACTAAGCTATAACAAAGAAATGTGCATAAACACTTGGAGGAATGAAAATCTAAGCTAATATGTACAAGGTGGAGAACTTCCTCCTAGTAGCAATGCTTTAGATGGATTCCATTAACTGGAATCTGTATTTCTTCACCATCCAATGTAGACAATTAGAAGGAATTCTTGTTCTTACACTTTGTGACCATGTAAGGGCCACTCCAAATGGCATCAAACTTTGAATGTCTTCATGGATTTGCTCGGTCTGCATCCCATTTCAATACCAGATCTCTAACTTGGAAGGTTCTAGCCTTAGCTTTCCTATCAAAAGTCTTCTTGATCAAGGCTTGATCCTTCTCCATTGCTTAGGCTGCATGCTCTTTGACCTCTTGGAGTTCCATTAATTCTCCATATCTCATCTCCATGGGTTCAAACTCCAACAATTCCAATTGCTTCATGAGTTCCAACGTTGGCAACTCAAGTGACATGGGAAAAATTTCCTCTCTTCCATAAACAAGATTGAATGGAGAATTACTTGTGGATCTCTTGGGAGTTATCCTATCAGCCCATAAGGCTGATTTCAATTTAGTATGCCAAGTCCTCTAGCTTTCATCAAGAGTCCTCTTGATGATCCTTAACAAGTTCTTGTTTGTAGACTCGGCTTGGCCATTACCTTAAGGGTAGTAATTGATGAATTTCTCAGATAAATCCCATTCTTGACATCCCATCCAGTCACCTTTGATCTTATGAATGCCAATGCATTATCTAATATTATAGTGGCAGGTATACCAAATCTGGTTACTATCCCTTCATAGAAGTCTAGAATGTTAGATTCATTTGCTTCCTTAAGTGCCACTGCCTCAGTCCATTTGGTGAAGTAATCTATGGCGGTTAGAATCCACTTGTGTCCTTGGCTTGAGTTTGGGTTAATGACTCCAATGAAGTCCAAATCCCATTGCATGAATGGTTGGCCAACTGAAATCGGGTGCAATGGAAGGGCAACTAATCTCTCTTTTCCGGTGAAAAACACACAACTCTTGCACCTCTTGATCCATGCATAACAATCATTGAATACCCTGGGCCAATAATAGCTAGCCTTCATGATCTTGATGGTTTTCACTCTTGGAGAAAAATGACCTTCAGCTTTCCCACCATGGAACTCTTCCAATGTTCTATCAATCTAATTTGTTCCAATGCATCTCAGCAGCACTCCATTTGCATCTTTCTTGAACAAAACACCATCAACAAGTGCATATGGGACAACCTGCAATATGAAGTGTCTTCCCTTGGTTTTGTTCATCTTTGGAGGGCATAGGATTGTGTGTAGGAAGTGCTCTATGTCTTGGGTATAGCAAGGAGTGATGACACCATCATTCTCTTCTTGAACATTACTTTTTTCTTGGTTGTTTTGCAACACCAAAACAACATCCTTCTCATCGCATGCTTCCATTGATTTGCTCAAGACCATCTGTTCACATAATACTTTTCCTCTGACTAGCTTAGTGACTTTGATATCAATGTCATACTCCATGACACAAGTAATCCATCCTGCATGTTTTTAATTTAAATATTTGTTGAGGAGGAAGTCTTTAACTCCCACATGAGAAACCAACAGTTGAACCTTGTTGTTTGAAACTAGATGCTTAAACTTCTTCAAGCTCCTAATCACTGCAAGAACTTGATTCTCAATGAAAGAGTACCTCACTTCATAGTTCTCCAAGCTTTGGCTAAAGAAAGCAATTGGTTGCTCTGCATTTTCTTTGTTCTGTTGTACTAAAATTGCAGAGATTGTATCATCACCCCCAAATGCATATAGGATAAAATCCTTGGAGAAATTTGGGTTAATGAGAGTTGGAGCTTGTGAGATTACCTCTTTAATTGATTTAAAACTTTCCTTACCTTTTGCTATCCATTTGAAAGCTATGCTTTTCTTCAACATCATAGTTATTGGCTTGACAAGGGATGTAAAATCTGGCACAAACCTCCGAACAAAATTGATCCTTCCCAAGAAACTTTGAAGGGATTTCTTATGACTTGGTAATGGCAGTGATTTTATGGCTTCAACTCTCTCTAGATCAATTACTAATCCATCTTTTGAAACAATGTGACCAAGGATTTTTCCTTCATGAGCAAGAAAAATACATTTTTTGGGATTCAAGGATACCCCGAATCTCCTACATCTTTGGAACACTTGTCTCAAATGAAAGAGATGATCTGTTGCATTTTTAAAAAAAATAGTGATATCATCTAAATATATCAGCACCATTTTGTTGATTAATCCCTTGAACGCCATATCCATTTCCCTTTGGAAGGTAGCTCTAGCATTGGACAACCCAAATGGCATTTTTCTATATGCATAAGTCCCCCATTTGGTGGTGAAGGTTGTCTTGAACTGATCATCCTCTTTCACCATGATCTGATTGTACCCTGAATAACCATCTAGCAATGAGAACCTCTCAGAGCGAGCAATGACTTACAAAATCTGCTCCATATAAGGAAGTGGGTAATGATCCTTAAGAGACGCTCTATTCAAATCTCTAAAGTCTACACACAATCTGATTTCTCCACTCTTCTTTCTAACTATAACCAAGTTTGCAACCTAGCTAGAATGCTTGATAGGAAATATGATACTTTCCTCTATCAATTTATTCAATTCCTTCCTCATGAGAGGCTCCATGTGTGGATTGACTGGCCTTTGCTTTTTCCTGATGGGCTTAGCACTTGGATCCAATTCAAATGTATGTTGAGCTAACTTGGGATTGAAACCTCTCAAATCTTAATAGCCCTAAGAAAATACATCAAGGAACTCTTGACAAAGTTTCCTAAACTCATACCTTTCTTGATCAGTCACCACTTTACCAATTTGAATTGGTTTGCCTTCCCCAACCAAGATGGACACTGAATCTTCTCCCTTTGTTTCGCACAGAATGTTTCAGTTCCTGGAATAGAGTTTCTTCTATCCTTTCATTCTCTTGAGAAACAAATAAGGGTTGGGGCTAGGAGGAATACCTGTTGAATGTTGGGAGGGTGTGCGCATACCGTAGAGAGATCAGATCGATTGCGAAGAGCTCATTTTTGTCTAGGAAGGACTGCCTGTGAATGAGAATGCAAGACCACCAGATTATAGTTAGACAATAAATGAGGGAACTACCTTGGGCCCAGGAAATATTAAACTTCCTTTCGAAGGTGGTCAATTCCCCTTTTAATATGAATTAACAAAAATTCTAACAAAGAAGCTATTGCAAAATTACAATTTAATTACCTCGTTAAACGCAATAGAGGAAAGGCTGGTTTTGGTTTGATTCACAGTGACCAACGTCGGTCACTGTACAACTGACTACGGTTATACATCGGTACCGGTTACTGATAACTGATATCGGTAGGGGCAGTGATTTAGGGGATTTTAATGAAGGTTGGCTATAAGGTGGCTATGGTGTTTATAAGGCTGGTAAATGATTAGGGATAGGCAATGGGGTAATGGAGAAGACTCAGAGAGTATGGGGGCTGTTCTTGGGGCAATGTAAGGGTAGAGAAATGACAGTTAGATGTAGGGTGTTTCTGGGTAGTAGATCTAGGAGTAGACTTATAATTACTTTGATCCAGAAGTTCAAGAAATGTTATTTAAAAATGTACAAGACACTACTTAGTAGTTCCTGATGAATATATATGTCCAGGGACTATGATGACGAAGGTAGGGTTTAGGTGGGATGATCTGGTATAGTCAAAGATGAGCTATCCTCTCTCCCAATGCTTGGATGAGTATCACTGGGCTCTAGTTACTCAGTTGCAGTCTTGGGCTTGATGTCCTTCTCTGCAAACTCTTCTCTTTTCTTCACTTGTCTCTGCTCGGCCAAGTGAATTTTGGATCCTTCCCAAATGACCTTCTAGATCCCTTTGTTTTTGGTTAGGGGAGGTCATTTACAGGGAACCGATGGCAATCAAGTAGGAACCGATGTCAGTTAAGTCAAATTGGGCTATTTTTAGTAAAATAGCCAAATTTCCCTCCTTTTCTCCCGAGGAATTAGTTGTGGGCTTGGTAAAGTCATTATTAGGTTTGATTTTTTGTGTGCGGGTGATGAATAATTAGTCATGGGTGTAGATGTAGAACCAAGTTATAGGGTTTTAATTAGGTTAGTTTAGGATTAGGGCTAGGTCATGATGAGGTGGAGAACATGAGGGTGGCAGGTTTGGGAGATGTGGATTTATTAATTATAAGGTAATTAATAAATAATTGTGCAAGGTTTAGGTGGTGAGGTTAGGTTGCGAAATGAGATGCGGGGCACAGTGTTTCGTAAGACACAAATTTGGTGTTTACATTAGCCCCTTGTTGTCGTGTAGCTTGTCTTGTAAAGCTGCACTGACAATAATAAGAAGTGGTTAATCCCGTTAAGGGTATAGGTAATCCCCCTTAAATCTATCATAGATTAAGGTGATGTGAAATTAGGGATAGGGTTGATAAAGGGTGAATGGTGTTGAGATGATGGTAAGATGGTGGAGTAAGTTCAAGGAAGTGGACGCATGTTGAAATGCAGTAGTGTGACTAGGGTACATGATTTTGAAGAGCAAACAAGAAACGCATAGGCAAAGGTCGATAGTTTATCCAAACAAGGGTGATATAATCCTAGTATCCAAGGATAGGAAGTAGCTCCAGGTGATATAACGGGTAAGGTACATGAACGTTTAGGCATGTTCGGCAGTACCAAATGGTTGGTTTGGTTGAGATAAACGTCACGGTCTTGGTCTAGGAAAAGTTGGTCGACTGATCAAGTCAAGTACCCTAATCATGCTAAAACACGAACAGGTGAGCTCGATTGAACAAAAAGCTACATGATGGGTGGATAAAATTGTAATTTGTGGGTTTTGGGTGAGGTACTTAAGTGGTGTGGCCTTGGGTCGGGCCTTGGTTGAGAGGGCTTTGGGTTGGGCCTTGGATTGGTTGGTTACGGCCTTGGGTCGGGCCAAATGGTTGGTTGCGGCCTTGGGTCGGGCCTGATTGGTTGGGTGCGGCCTTGGGTCGGGCCAAGTGGTTGGTTACGGCCTTGGGTCGAGCCTGATTGGTTGGTTGCGACCTTGGGTTGGGCCTGATTGGTTGGTTGCGGGCTTGGGTCGGGCCTGATTGGTTGGTTGCGTTGGTCAGGCTTGTTTGGTTGGTTGTGGCTGTGGGTTGGGCCGAATTAGTTGGTTGCGGCCTTGGGTCGGGCAAAATGGTTGGTTGCGGCCTTGGGTCGGGCCAAATGGTTGGTTGTGGCCTTGGGTCGGGCCGAGTGAAGTCAAAAAAGTAAGGCTAGTCAGCAAAGCCAGGGGTAGGTGTTGCGGGAAAAAGTGGAGATTGGTGGATAAGGGTGGGATTTATGTGAATTGAGTATGTAACTGATATCGGTTATGTGAGACCGATATCGGTTAGAAGACCGATACCGGTATTCTAGGGCGTGAAATAACTGGTATCGGTTATAGGTCAAAAACCTATAAAAAGAAAAATACGGCCTGTCATTGTCACTTTGTGAATTTGAGCGCCCAAATTTAGCTGTCTGAGGTGTGAAGTGATATTATTGAGTTTGTGGGCTGAGTTGGCATTATTTGAGTGGAGGAGTGAGTGGTTGGTAGACCCCAGCGATCAGGAGGCAGAGTGTGATTGGTGGAGAACCCTGTTGAGGAGATTTGGAGCCATGGCACAGCCAGGAGGAGCAGGAGGTGCTGGACCAGCTGGACCACCACCACCGATCCCACCATGACGACGTGTAGTCGTACCGGTAGGCTCTGAGCTCTTACCTTTGTGAATTTAATGAGTTTAACTTAGATGTGGGTTTTGGGTAGGAATCCTAATTTTAATAAAATAAGGAATGAATGGAGGTAATTTGCAAAATGGAGTGGGTAGGTAGGCTAGTTAGGTCAAAGCGGCAGGGTGGGTAGGTTTTTAGGGTTTTCTTGTGGGTAAAAGGGGAGAAATAGGTGAAAAAAGATTTTGCGGGCCGTTTTGGGTTCGGCCCCGGATTGGGACAGTGACCGGCATCGGTCACAGAATGTTTGGAATAATTTGTTTGCCGAGAGACCGGCGTCGGTCATATGTCGACCAGCGTCGGTACCCTTTTTTTGTTGTTGTTTGTTTTTTTGTTAGAATTGTATTGTTGGGTTGTTTTTGTTGTTGTTAGAATTGTCTTGTTGGTTTGTTTTTGTGTTTGGGGGTGAAGGGGGAGGGGGTAGAGTTGATAGGAAAGGTGGTCGGGGTGGGGGAATGGGGTTGTTGTGTGGTTGGTTCGGGTAGGATAGATTAGGTGTTGGGTATGAAGTAGGAGGTGTTAAATTGGCGGGGGTATAGTTAGATGACTAGAGTAGATCGGGGTGATTGGTAGGGTGTGAGGTAAGAGTGGGTAGAGAGAGTTAAAGTAGTTGTTATTTGTTATAAAGGGTAGGCCTGATGAAGTGGGTTATTTTTGCAGGCATGCCAATAGCTCACGATACGGGATCGGATGCCCCCTTTATTGAGACGGATGCGGCCACATGTGTCCGTAGCGCATTGGGCCATTATGCGAGAGGTGGGACTCAGCGGAGTCCAGCGGTATAGGGCTGTGGATAGGGACCACAGCCTGATGGTTGCCCTCATCGAGAGATGGGATCCGGCAACCAACGTCTTCCATCTCCCTACTGGAGAGATGACGATTACCTTAGAGGATTTGTACCGCATCCTGAGACTGCCGATCGTAGGGGAGGTAGTGTTCCAGGTGGATGTGGAGACGGCGATGGACAGCATCCTGCATGTATTTGGGGATGCAGCCGCATTATTGACCTATCACAGCGTGAGCATTGCCTATGGCGACATGTATCGCACACACTGACATGAGACACGGCTTGTCGTGTTGATGATGATAGGTATCACATGCTTCGCCCTCCCAGACTCAGAGGGAGGCCGCTTCCCACGGGCTTTGATGGGAGTGTTGCACGAGATGGTAGAGGAGCATACATGCTATGCCTGGGCACCAATGTATCTGGTGCAGCTATACAAAGAGCTGTGGGGTTATCGCCGGATGAGGCGATTTGGTATTTTCTCGACCTTTTTGTTACACTGCTGGGCATACGAGCACATCATCTGTATACGACCAGTAGGGCTGCCACAGCAGCCAGGGCCACAGATTGTCTATAGATATGGATTTCAGAGGTGGTTGGGGGTCGTGGGCCAGCCACGAGTGGTTCTTGTAGGACGGGATGTGGCCTACTACCATCATATGTTAGAGGGATTGACCGCACTAGACATTATATGGAGGCCCTACAGAGGCCATCAGCCCCGAGGAGGAGCCCAAGCATAGATGCGCTGGATCTAGTATAGTTTCTGGATAGCTGGACGGAGGCCTGGGGAGTATGAGCAGATACCCCTAGAGAGGGTACAACGGCAGTTGGGCTTGCGAAAGGATGAGCCACCTCCCTTCCCATATTATCAGAGGGATGATGTATAGGCCCCACTACCTGCACTGTAGCCCGTTGACCCAAATTGGGTAGCAGAGAGACCGGCAGATGATACAATGGATGATGCCAGAGTCACAGGGGCCTTTTTGGTTTGGTGGGTAGGGGAGAGAGTAGCTAGGAGAGCACAGCCCACATAGCTAGATTTAGTGGCTATTATAGCAGAGAGGGACTAGCTCTTAGGATAGGTGCAGTTGTTACAGGGGCAGCTTGCTGCTGCGCAGGCATAGATTGGGGTGCTACAGGGGCAGTTAGCCCAGGCACAGGCTCAGGCACAGCCGCAGGCACCAGTACAGCCACAGGCACCACCACAGGCACAGGCACCACCGCAGGCACAGGCACACAGGCACAGGGTGTACTGGCGGGATAGGGGCCGCTACTATTAGGAGTCGGGGGACTAGCCCCAGTAGCCATGGTGACACGGGCCCGCTATATGGAGGCGAGAGCGGAGGCCTGATATTATCAGGACATCCTTGATGGTACCCGGGGCTGACTATCAGCCATATGCGGCGCACAGAGCCGAGACATCCTGGAGCCAGAGATCCCAGGGGGGCGCAGCCACAGCCGGTGGGTCTGTTACAGGGAGGAGGCGAGAGCCAGCGTAGGGACCAGCAGGGAGAGGGGTCGAGGGTGGTGGAGAGAGCTGAGACATCCCTGGAGCGGAGATGGGTTTTTGATATTGGATATAGACACCGGTCTGCGAACCGGGTATGTATATAGAGGCCTGCGTGCCCACATATGATTTATTTATTCATTCTTGTTGTATATACCGGCCTACGAGCCCACATATGATTTATTTATTCATTCTTGTTGTATATACTGGCCTGCGAGCTGAGTACAGGTTGTATAGTTGATACCGGCCTGCGAGCCGAGTATATTTTTGACATGAGAGACCGGCCTGCGAGCCGAGTCGAGATTTTGACAGGGATAGCGGCCTGCGTGCTGGCTTTGTATTATTTTGAGATCACAGAGGCCCCCATGCAGGGCAAGTTGTATATTTTGACATTGATATATATAGATGATGATTTTGATCCACATGGTGTGTATAAAAATTTCTTATGTGTTTTGTCGATGGCTTTTGAAATTTAATATATATAAATGATGAGTTTGATCCACATGGTGTGTATACTGATGGGTTTGATGTATATATTAAAATGTCGCATGTATTTTGTCGATGGTTTTTAAAATTTAATGTAGATAGATGATGTTGATGAAATTGTGATGATATATATATATGTGTTGATGGGATTTTGATGAAAAATATTGATAATGATGTCATTATGCAGGGAAAAGAGGCAGGTGCCACCAAAAAATTGCAAAAAACGAAGAAAAAGCCTAGGTTTAAGCAAAAGGAGACATGTGACCGATATCGGTTAGGAAACCGATGTCGGTAGCTACTTGACCGATACCGGTTAGATGACCGATATCGGTTATGCTAAAACGAGATTTTCTAAAAATAGAAAAGCTTGGGCGGCAACTTAAGTTCTTATTTTTAGAGGCATGCAATAAGTTAAATACAAGAATGCGACGCTGTTTGACGACTGATACAAGTAATTGCATGGGAGAATTGAGTGAGAAGGAGGAAAGAGACAGGTAAAGTGATTGTGGGCTGAGATTAAGAAGGCAGGAAGGCAAGTTATATTGAAGAGGGTGGTGAACATGGCTGAACAAGGAGAAGCATCCAGCGGGAAGAGACGAGAGGGAAGACAAGTTCCACCTCAAGCTGTTGTATCCCAAGAGGTAAACTGTTTGGCTGTAATTTAATTCTTGCATGTTTTATGAATAGGATGAGAGAAGGTAAGAGGGTAGAGATGAGAAAGAAAAGGTGATAGGCAAGGGTTTGGGGTGGAGTGAGTGTTATGGGGTAGGTAAGCAGGGGTTTCACGTATGTTTGTAGGTACAAAGAGGGGTAAACGAGCAAATAATTATCGTAGGGGATGTTTTTAAGCAGGCTGTATAAGATTGACAGTGACCGATATCGTTTAGAGATAACCGGTATCGGTTAGGTAACCGGTATCGGTTATCTATAACCGATACCGGTTACTGTATGAAATTCCAGAATGTGAGAAACAACACTTGGGGATTTGATTTATTGAATGGTTGTGTGTTGTTTTGATGTATGCAGGCAGAGGCAGGGCTGAGGATGAATGATAGTGTGCCAGCTTTGTTGTCAAGAGTCCGAGAAGATGTAACACCATCTGAATGGGAATTGATAAACCATGTGGGGTTGAGTGGAATCCACTATTATTCACGAATCGTATGCAACCATGCTATGTTGCAGGCATTGATTGAGAGGTGGAATCCGGAAAAGAATACCTTCTATCTGCCAACAGGGGAGATGACAGTGACGTTGGAAGATGTGTTTAGGATTTTGAGGCTCCCAATTACAGGAAGACCAGTGTATCAGGCAGGGCCGAGTGCGGCGCCGGGAGTGATAACAGCAGTATTTGGTTCAGCTGCACGAGATTTGACACAGCGAGGTTTGACATTCACTTATGGTATAATGTATGCAGCACACCCTGAGGCAACCAGGTTGGAAGTGGTATTAATGATAGCAGTGGGGTATTATGCATTACCGAGGGTGGATGGGGGAAGATTTCCAAAAGCATTGATGTGTATTATTTGGGAAATGATAGAATAGAGCGTGAATTTCTCATGGGCACCCGCATATCTGGCGGAGCTATACAGGGGTTTATGGGCTTGCAGGTGAAATCACAGGACAACACTGGATTGTGCATACTTATTACATTGTTGGGCCTATGAGCACATTGTGTGTGTACGACCAATAGGTCGACCAATCCAGGACAGAGAGACAGGAGTGCAGAGGTTGGGATTCAGACGATGGGTCCAGACAGAACAAGAGGCGAGATCCCAGGCCGTGATAGATGACATCGAGTATTATAGGTAGGTATGGGAGATGGTGACGATTGTGGATATCTGTTGGAGGCCTTACGGAAACTATATGGTGACAGAAAACATAGCTGAGGATTTGAGGGGTGTAGAGCGATTGAGGTGGATCGCGGGGCACAGGCCAGGTGAGTACGAGAGGATTCCTCTAGATCACGTGCGGTGATAATTTGGATTTGTTCAGGATATACCCATGGCTTATAGACCATACATGAGGATCGATGCCGAGGCATCATTCTCACCTCCCCGGCCGACACCTCTAGAAGGACCAGAAGAGATAGCAGCTGATCGCAGGGTAATGGATGCAGGAGCGACAGAGGCTTATAGATTATGGTGGGTAGCAGAGCTGCGAGGTTCACGTGAGAGGGCCGATCATCCTGACATAGCTGTGATTACAGCGGAGAGAGATCATCTTCAGAGTTTAGTTCACCAGCTCCAAACGCGGGTGAATGAGACAACGGGATTGTTAGCGGTTGCAGAGTCACGAGTGGAGAGACTAGAGGCAAGATTCTGCCACGCGAGAGGGCATATTCATATGTTACAGGAGAGATTGGTGGATCAGTGGGAGGAACCAATAGCAGTGGCACCTTTGAGGATGGAGAGGCCAGGTGAGCGGTGTCGACGATCACGATCATCACCTAGTTCGGGATGAGGCGCAAGGGTCTAAGTGAATTTCATAGAGGTATAAGAATAAATAAGGATGCCGACCTACGCGTCGATGATAGAGAAGATGTATTTGTTTAACATCTAAATAAAACTGAATATGTATGTTGATTTGAGTTATGATAATAATAAGAATGGTTGTGTTTTGAATGTTTTGTTTTGAAAAAGGATAAAGATGAATGTGATCAAATAGAAATACACAAAAAGATTTATATTTACCACACATGATAGGTTATGGTAGGGGATGGTCGAGCTAACCTTGGGAGACCCCATGTCTCCTAAGTGCTGCCTACATAGCCCATTGCACAAAGCAAGGAGGGGCCTCAGACCGATGTAGTTCTCCCTTAGGATCAGGGAGAGGTGAATTCAGGCAATTTGGTTATGGTTAGGGTTAGGGTAATTGATATTGGTAGGGTAACGTTGTTGGTGTTGGTAAGGGACTGGCGATGTTGGTGTAGGTATAGGTGAAACGAAAGTTAGCTTACTCAAGTAGTAGGGAATCGTGTCCTGATTAAGGTCAACACACAATCCTAGATTCGAGTAAAAGAGGCAAAAGTGTCCCGTAGTTGAGAAGAGCTAAACAAACCACATATTAATGTAGGATGAGCTTGAATCCCTAGGTACCTTGCATAGGTGAGAAGTCGATAGGTGAAAAGAGTTGTATAATCACAATATATCGGATATACGTCACGTCCCTTGAGTTTTGTTGCTTTGATGAATGGTGAGGTGAGGTGGCTGGTATAGCGGGGGTGTAGAGAACTTGTTATAAGGTGATTATTCTGACGAAAGAGAACCAAACCTAAATAGACAAGTCCATGACTCAAAAGTGCTGTGGAATACTACTTTTTACTTTTTTGGATATAGACTGATTGATGCAGGAAGTCTACATGGGCTATGTATTTTGTTGTTCTTGAGGTCTTTACGAAGCTGATCAATGCGAGAAGCTTCTGATAAAGGCTGACTTTGTATAGCTGTCCTTCAAGGGAACAGTCTATTTATAGTAGTAGATGCGGTTTTTGTGTATAGCTGTCCTTCCGGGGAGCAGTCTATTTATAATAGCAGAATGTGGCTTTGCACATAGCTTTCCTTCGAGGGAGCAGTCTATGTATAACTTAGAGGTCTAGATGTCCATTTGGCATGAAGCATCTATTTTTGGAGGAAGTTTGACTCAAGAATATCCCATAAGCGTATAATTGAGAACGTGTTATTTTGATACTTTTAAGTCATGGACTAGACTAAAAAGGGGAAAGCATCTTTAAGGGGAGGTTATGAACAAACCATGTGAGCTTGATTTTATTTTGAGATGCATGAAACAAAGTGTATAAGGTGGTAAATGAGCTCAAGGGATGAGTGCAAGGTAGATAAGAAGTGATATAACACTAAATTCAACAGTAGAATGGTCGAAGATGCAAGGCATTAAGGGGTTCAGGCTCGGGTTTACCATTAAGCGAAGCTAAACGATAAGTGCCTGATCCGTAAGTGTGAGTGATAATGTAAGGCCCAATCCAATTTGGAGCAAATTTTCTACATTTTCTCTTTTCTAGTTTGGTTACATGTTGATTCTCTTTGAGGACAAGATCACCAACCTTAAAGGTACGCTCATGAAGTCGCTTATCATAAGCACGCTTGATGCACTTTTGATAGATTTGAAGGTGGTCAAGAGCTGTAAGACGACGCTCGTCAAGAAGCTCCAATTGGGCTAACCACTCTTGGCGGAAATCATCATTGGTGAGAATATCCTGAAGAGATATTCTTAGGGAGGGTATTTGTATTTCGAGAGGCAAGACAGCCTCGGTACCATATACCAAAGAAAATGGGGTGGCATTAGTGGAGGTACGAATGCTAGTCCAATAAGCCCAAAGGGAAAAGGGGATGTGATCAGGCCAATTTGTTCCAGAATCGTTAACAACTTTTCATGAGAATTTTGGTTAGGGTTTTGTTAGAAGATTCAGCTTGACCATTTGCTTGTGGATAGTAAGGTGATGAGAAGCTAAGTTTGATACCAAAGTTGTCACAAAGGTCTTGTAACAACTTATTTTTGAAAGATTTTCCATTATCTGTTATCAGGTGATGAGGAACAACCAAAACGACAGATAATGTGATGGTTAATGAATTCTACGATTTTTTATTTTTTGGTTGAAATGAGTGGAATGGCTTCCACCCATTTAGTGTAATATTTGGTTGATGTGATTATCCAATGGTGACGTTGCGAAGAGGGCGGGTGAATTTCACCAATAAGGTCTAAACCCCATTGTGAGAAAGGCCAAAGATCTCGTGCGACCTGTAGCGGATGGCTAGGAGTATGTTGAAGGTTGGCATGTTGTTGACACATAACACAACGCTTAACATATTCGTAGCAGTCGTTATTAAGAGTAGGCCAATAATAGCCTAGGTGAAGGATCCGTTTGGCCACGGAAAGGCCACTAAAATGTCCACCACAAATACCATCATGGACTTGTTGGATGGTATAGGTGACCTCCGCGCCGGTTAGACATCGAAGGAGGATGCCATCAAAGCCACGTTTATAGAGGATTCCCCCCATGACAACATAACGAGAAACACTTTTAAGAAAAGCACGTTTGCCGTTACTAGTAAGGTCAGGTGGGAGAACAGAGGTTGTAAGGTAGTCGTGAAATTGGTGATACTAGGTATCCTGTGAATTAGCAGACACATTATTTATCATACAAACATCCGGGGCTGAGTAAGATGGGGCAAAGAGTTGTTGGACCAAGACAAATATGTCAGAGTCAGTTGGTGAGGCAGGAATTTGCGAGGCTAAGCAAGCCATAGTATCCAAATTTGTTAGTTGAGCGGGGAATGGTTTGGATAGAATAATGAGTAAATAAGGTCAAAAGTGAATCCACGTAACGTTTGTACTTTTGAAGTTCCTCATTTTTACATTGGTAGATGCCCATAACTTGATTGACTACCAATTGAGAGTCACCAAAAATGTTAATAGATTTTACACCTAAGTGTAACGTAACCTGGAGACCCAAAACAAGGGCCTCGTATTCCGCTGTATTATTAGTGCAGGGGAAATCGAGCCGGAATGAAAGAGGCATAGGCTCAGCATCAAGAGGAATGAGAACAACGCCGGCCCCTCCGCCGTGCTGGCATTTGGATCCATCAAAGAAGAGGGTCATTGGATATGACTCCTCACTGAGTGAAAGAGTGGCAATGAGTTCATCAGGGAAAGTAAAATTGGTAAATTGCTCCCCAGGTAAAGGGGCTTCCGCGAGTTGGTCTGCGATAGTTTGTCCTTTGATTGATTTCTGGTGTACAAACTCAAGGTCGAGATCAGCGAGGAGCATAAGCCATCGGGTGATGCGTTGGTTTAGATGAGGTTTGGCGTACATATAATGAATGGGGTCCGCGTTGGTGATGACAAAAGTTTTGTGATTCAGGAGGTAATGTCGGAGTTTGGTGGCCACGAATGATAGGGCTAGGCACAACTTTTCTACATGTGTATACCTAGTCTCGTAATCCACGAGAGTATGAATTATGTAATAAATGGCTTGTTCTCGATGCTCGGAGTCACGATGTGCGAGCATGGCTCCTACAGCATGGTCGGTGGCAGAAAGGGTGATCGTCCTGAGGTGGGATAATCACAGGTGGTTGCAAGAGATAGGCTTTAAGAGCCTCAAAGGCTTGGTGGCACTCTTCGCTCCATTGAAAGACAATGTCCTTTTTAAGGAGATGATGGAAAGGTTGACATCGATTCGAGAGTTGTGAGATGAAACGCCGGATAGATTGGAGTTTACCTTGTAAACTACGCAATTGTTTGAGGTTAGTAGGTGGGGGCATTTCTAGGATAGCTTTTACTTTAGCTGGATCGACCTTGATGCCACGCAAAGAGACAATAAAACCAAGGAGTTTTCCCGAAAGGACACCAAAGACACATTTCTTTGGTTGAAGACGAACACAATATTGTAACAGGTGATTGAAAATAATGGTTAAAACATCGAGATGTTCACTGCGATGTTTAGATTTGCCAAGAAGATCATCGACATAATCCTCAAGGATAGTGTGCATAATGTCATGAAAAATGTAAGTCATAGCCCGCTGATAGGTCGCACCAGCATTCTTAAGGCCAAACGGCATGACACGATAGCAGAATGTTCCCCAAGGAGTTATGAAGGTGGTTTTATGTTGATCGGCCGGGGCTACCAAAATTTGATTGTATCCCGAGAAGCCATCCATGAGAGAAAGCATCTCATGGCCCGCAGTGAGATCAACAAGTTGATCAATACTTGGTAGGGGGAAGTCATCCTTTGGGCAAGTGAGGTTAAGGTCCCAGAAATCCGTACATATCCGAAGTCCCCCCGTTGCTTTAGTAACAGGTACGATGTTAGAAATCCATTGAGGATAGTCAATAGGTAAGATGAAGGAAACAGAAAGGATTCGTTGAAGCTCTTCTTTGACCAAGAGGGCAATGCGTGGATGCATTTTTCTCAGTTTCTGTTTAACTGGTTTGGAATCGGGTTTCAGGGTAATGTTATGGACAGCAATGTCAGGATCAATTCCTGGCATGTCAGTGTAGGACCAAGCGAAAGCTTGGTTGTGGGCACGGAGGAAGGTAGTGAAGGCATTTTTATCTAATGCGTTAAGAGATTGTCTGATCTTCACAATGTGAGGATCGTCCTCTATGTGGATGTTGATTTCTATAGTCGACTCATTCAGCATGGTTTGAGTGTCAAATGGTAAAACGCGTTGAATATAAGAGTCGTCTGCACCAAGGTAAGTGAGGATGGAGTCGTCATCCTGGCACTCAACAACATTAATTGAAAGTGATTCCTCTTCGATCATGTCTAGATACAAAAGGGGAAGAGAAGATGGGTCTTCATTATCGCGTTGATAAGTGAGAGGACCCAAGAAGATAGCATTTATGAAAAAAAAAGTTAGGAGGGATAGATTTAGGGTCTATCGAATCTATGGGTGACGATGGAAAAATGGGTGATGATGGTCCGGAAGGGTTGACTTCGTTGCCTTCCTGGATGCAACGGATATGCGGTGTTTTCTGTGTAGGTGGTTCAGAGAATCCAAGACTATGACGATCTTTGTGTTTGCGTGTAGTTATGGGAATGATCGTATGTTGGCCTTGTTCATAAAGACTAAAACCGAATCCCTTCCAAGCACAGTGCGTCAGGAAGGTGAGGGCGAAATGACGATTAGTTAGATATTGAAAATCAGATTGGAAGGGAACCACACCAAGGGGAGGTTCAGGGGTGTCAGAGGAGGTATCGACACCCCCATACGTTAGGTTGGTATGGCAAATTAGGTGGTCCGTAGGAGATTACTTCCCCCACATGACGGTCGTAGGTAGGATGCGCATGTAACTGTCCATACTTCTGTGGGGTATGGAAAGTGCTAATGTTATATAGGCGATACTCCCCCAGCATAAGGTGTTGAAAAACATCAACTAAGGGATCTGAGGTTGGGATGTTGTCCGTGGGAAAGGAAGTGGTATTTGCGGCGGCAGTTTCATTGGTTGAAGGTGTAGGTGTGGTTGAGATGGATGGTTGAGGTGTGGTTGAAGTAGATGGTTGGGTTGGATGAATGGGTGTCTTGACTGGTACAAGCACATCATTAGGAAGATATAACATATTGCAGGTTTTGAAGGGGGGAGCATCAGCTTTTACGGTGTAGGACTTCCCCTCATACTCGAATTTTATGCATCTATGTAAGGTGGAGGGAACGCATCCCATAGCCCGGATCCAAGGGTGGCCTAACAACATGTTGTATTGGAATTCTCCCTCAAGGACATAGAAGAGTTCGGGTAAGGTATGTGGCCCTACACGAATGTTAAGGATCACAGTGCCTAAGGTAGAAGTAATAGCATCGTTGAATGAACACAACATGGTGGGGTTGGCACACATGCAGCTAGAAGGGATATTCATTTGTTGGAAGGCTTTGGAAGAGATGATGTTTAGGCTAGCGCCCCCGTCAATCATAACACGACGTACTCGGATGTCCCGGATGTAAGCTGAGATGAAAAGAGCGGGGTCAGGATCTTCTGCACCAAAGTCAACAATTTCATCTTCGGAGAAACTGACAGCAGCGGTTTCCTATACTAGGACGAAAGTGGTAGATTGTTTGGTGAGAGAAGCAACATGGTTGGGTGTTAAGATGGAGGTAACGGGCAAGGTTTCGTTAGGTAAGACCTCTATCCCTTGAAGGATTTCAATGAGAGCTTGTCGATGAGATTCAGAGGTTTGAATGAGATCATACAGTGTCATTTTTACAGGTGATTGGTGAAGCTGTTTGATCATGGTTCGGTGGGCAACTCCATCAGAGATGGGGTAGGCAGGTCCACGAATAACCACTTTAGGTGGTGGTGCGATTGGGATGGTGGATGAGAAAGAGAGGCCACAGGTGTGTTTTCTTTAGCTTTCCCATTGTTTTTCTGCCCTCGAGTAGCAACACTAATCATGTTGATCTCGTGAACACGAGAGGAGGAAGACGGTAGGGATAAGTCATGGTCTTCGAGAGGTGGGGTTGTAATAATGATAGATCTTGGTGAGGCGGGGACAGGTGGTATAGGAGAGGGGATTGAAGCTAAAGGTTTCTCCCTTCGTAAGTTGTCTTTCTTAACCTTTCTATCTGAGAGAGGTGACTGACGAAGTATGGCTTTCAAAGCTTTGCATCCATCTACATCATGTCCTGGTGTGCGGTGGTAAGCGCAGATTTTAGACTCATTATAACCTATAGGCTGAGGTTTAGATGGATCATAGGGTCTAAGTGGGGGTAGGGAAATGGTCACATTCTCCACCAACATATCAAGGATCTTGGCATAAGATCCGATGAGGCTATTGATTGGGTGGGTTTTGGTAATGTTTGGGTATGGTTGGTTCGTACGGGTGGTGGTTTAGACAAGGGGTTTTGATAATTGGATTTAACTAAATGTGGCTTCTTCGGCGCAGAAGTTATGTTTAGCTGGTTAGATGATGAGGCCACAGATGATGTGGTAGCAGGAAACAACCACGGAGAAAGAGGAGTGACAGCAAACAAATCCTTTGATGATGGAGTTTGTTTAGGGTTGATAGGTGGACAGGATCTCTGTATGGGTGTAGAAGGTGCAGGTCATTTTAAAGAAAACGCAGGAGGTATGATGTATTGAGGCAAGGTGGAGGGGTGAGGTCCCAATATAGAAGGTAGGTGTGACGGCGAGGGTTTTAGTTGTGACAGAGGTAGGGATTGGATTTGAGGAGATTGGGTTTGTCTCCTAGGTGGATGGACGGCTTTATTTTTGGATAAATCTAACCGTTTAGGTGGGTGTGTTAAGCTGGGTATTGGTGAAGTCCCAAGCGTAGGGGGAGGTTTGGTTAGGTTAATAGAGGTGGATGAGGTATCCGGTGAAGATGAAGACATAGGCATTTTGAGTTTTTGTAAACACCTCGGGTATATGGTAGAGGTGTCTGGATCGGTCATCTACATTTGAGTAGAGCATGGTGTACTCAAACACTCCCATAGGACTCGTCTATCTTCTGAGGGATGACAATATTCACGTGTGAATAGGAACTTTTGTATGGAAGAGAGGTGGGTTGTAATTCCGGTCCACTGTGGGTGTGATACAGGGGGTAAATGAGGTACCGTATTAATGGGTGTTAAGAGGTCAACTGGTCACTGAAAAGATTTAGGCGATGAAGAACTAATAGGTAGAAGGGCATGTTTGAGAGGGATCTGTCATGATTAAAGAATTTGGTGATGTTGGTTCGAGGGGTTTCTCTTCTAAGGATGATAGAAAAAGTGGTGAGCCTTCCTCTTTTACAGCAAGAGTGGTAGAAGGAGATGTTTGGGAAATAGATAAGTTAGATAACATCCGCTCACAGTCTTGTAGGGATGTGGTGTAAGAAGGCTCATCTATGAGAAGAGAACTCTGGGTGGTTAATTCCTTTATGGGTAAAGGAATGGCAAGGATTTCGTCTTGTCTTGATGGTGGTGAAGGGGGTTCGGGTCCCTGTGTTAGTGAAGAGGCTTGATTTAGAATTTTCTCGATAGAAGCTTTTGGTTGGGAGTCGAAGACCGCATGGATTTCATGAACACTCTCCTCGGCTAAGATATCTTGGTTTATGTTACTGTTAGATGAGTGGTTTGGGAATGGTTTGTTGAAGATTTTCAAATTTCAGTTAGCAGGGGCATTAGGATTATCGAGGGTTATATCCCCTGCATCAACCATTTCCTGCACTATATTTTTCAACATCTTACAGTTTTCGTGACTGTGTCCCTTCATGTGGTGGAAGTTACAGAAGTCATTTTCCTTGTACCAAGAAGGTATAGCATGGGTGGAATCAAACCCGGAGTGAGGTTTAACAGGAGGCAAGGTGATAGCTCCTGCTTTGAGTAATTTTTCCAAGATGACACCATAAGTTTCTCCCAAGGGAGTGTAATTGATGGGCTCGGCTTTATACTTATAGGTGGTTTTTGGCGGGGTATTAGACGGTGCTTGGGATTTGACCATCACCACGTGTACAGCTCCTTTTGATTTCGAAGCAGTCGATGCATGAGAATTGGTGGTGTTGGGTTTGTTGGTGGAGTCTTGGGTTCAAAAATTAGGGTTTTTGTTGCGCAACCGTAATTTCTCTTCCTCTAAGGCTCAAATTTCTAGTTTCCGAGCCATAGTAAAGGCCTCATCAAAGGTGCGGAAAGTTTGAATTTGGAGGGTAGGAGAAATGTGCTTAGCGCAGGCCCGCGTAAAGAGTTCGATGAGTTCGGCCTGAGGCAAGGCATAAGTAAGTTGGTTGATGAGGCCCCGCCATCGTCCAATGAAATCTATGATAGATTCATCTTCAAATTGTCGGACGGCATAGAGGTCGGTGATAGATACTTTCTTAGCAATATTAATGGAGAAATGATCCAAGAAAGATTGGGCTAATTGGTTAAAAGAGAAGATTGAGTGCTGGGTTAAAGCACTGTACCACTCCAAGGTGGGTCCTGATAAGGACATGGGAAAGGTGCGGAGTAGTAAGGCATCGTCATGAGTAATCAGATAGCAGGCATGTCTAAATGATCGCAAGTGTTGTTGAGGATCCTCCTTACTATTAAAATGAGTAAATTTTGGTAATTCCCATTGAGGAGGATATGAATGAAGGGGGACAGAAGGATGAATAGGCTCCTAAAAAACTTGCTCATATGTCAGGGTGCTACGGTTTCCTGAAACAGAAGCCTCCAGATTTTTCATCTTGTCCATCATTTGTTTGATGAAATCAGTGGTTGGATGAGATGATGGTGCAGTTGTTGTAAATGGAGGAGGATTGGGCCAATAGCCACCACTAAACAACGGTGGGGCTAAATGTTGATAAGGTATTGAGGATGAATATGTTGAGGCAACTGAATAGGGATGTCCTATATAAGGTGTTGAAGCCACCGGATAAGTGTGTGGAAATGAAAAGGTGGGCGGAGCTTGAGAAGGAAAGCTCATGTGGATAGGTGGCAGAGAGAAAGTTATGAAAGGGGCAGTTTGCGAGAGAGACGAGGTAGGAGGAGCCGGCGGTAATGATATGTGGGGCCCCAGATTAACCAAAGGAAATCCAATCTATGCCGTATAAACCTCCAAAGCCACTGAGTTGGGAGACGGGGCTAAAGATGAAGAAGGTAAGGTAGAGTTATTAGATGGAGAAGGAGCTAAATGAGCAGCCATACTAATAGGCATACCCACGAGAAGTTGACCGTTGGGTGTACGGTCAGGGGTATGAGACAAATAGTACTGTACAGCGCTAGGATTAGCATCCAAAAATTTTTACAAATTCCTTATCTCCTACAGGGATTTTGGGAACCTCACTGGTGTCTGTAGGATTCCCCATAGGATGTGAAGGGGGTGATTCAGGAAAAGGCACAGAACAGGCATGTGAAACCATCTCTGTGGCTTGTTTCCAAGTGATAACAACCATGGACAAGAGTACACAGTAGGGATTCAATCTATCAGGAACAGAAACAACCACAAAATGTTGGAATTGGTAGGTTGTTGGTTTTTCAGGAACTATGAAAGACAGTAACCGATATCGGTCTGATAGGCAATGACGGTCAGACCGTAGCCACCATTGGTCAGTTAACCGATGTCGGTAGAATAGGACCAGTGTAAGAAGCTGTAAGAAGCTGTTGATTTTGGGGTTAACAATACTTAGTATATCTACCAAACTGTTCTGAAGTGATCACTAAAACAGTGTATGACAGAGAAACATAACTAAAAACAAGCAAGATGCACAAGTAAATCAAGAGACTAACCCTAGGATTAGTTTTAATTATTGTGGGCTTATGCCTTAGATACAAGATGATGTCAATCCTAAACAAAAGACCTAAGGGAGATGTCAAGTTTGTTTTGGCTTATAAGGTTACCTCAATTGGGCGGAGGAATACCATAGAAAAGGGGGGATGTTTGAGCTGTTGTGTTGATTATGATGTGATTTGGTATGTGTTGTGCAATGAAAGTAAGATTAATTTCTTTTCAATACCATGGATATCACCCCCACATGTACGACCTGTTACTTAATCTACGTTCACTAGAATTGAAAACAACAAGCAAGAATGTGATGCACGTGTTTTAAACCCAAATCGAAAATGATATTTGATGAAGCATAGGAGATAAATTTCACTAATGCAAAGATGTGAAAGCAAGACAAACTCTTTTACCAAAATAACAAAATATCTTGTGAATACTAAGCAGAAATAAACAAAGTATGCTCCCTATATGAAAGCAAGCAAGAAAGAAAGAAACCCGAAATGGGTCCCACCGAGCGTGCCAAAATGTTTCGTACAGAATGTTTCAGTTCCTATAATAGAGTTGCTTCTATCCTTTCATTCTCTTGAGAAACAGATAAGGGTTAGGGCTAGGAGGAATACCTGTTGAATGTTGGAAGGGTGCGCGCGTACCGTAGAAAGAGATCAGATCGATTGCAAAGAACTCCTTTTTATCTGGGAAGGACTACCTGTAAATAAGAATGCAAGACCACTAGATTCTAGTTAGAAAATAAATGAGGGAACTGCCTTGGTCCCAGGAAATATTAAACTTCCTTTCGAAGGTGGTCAATTCCCCTTTTAATACGAATTAACACAAATTCTAACAAAAAAGTTATTGCAAAATTACAATTTAATTACCTCGTTAAAAAGCAATAGAGGAAAGGCTGGTTTTGGTTTAAGTCATAGTGACCAATGCCGGTCACTGTATAACCGACTGCGGTTATAACTGGTACCGGTTGCTGATAACCGATATCGGTAGGGGCAGTGATTTAGGGGATTTTAATGAAGGTTGGCTATAAGGTGGCTATGGTGTTTATAAGGCTGATAAATGATTAGGGATAGGCAATGGGGTGACAGAGAAGACTCAGAGAGTATGGGGGCTATTCTTGGGGCAATGTAAGGGTAGAGGAATGACAGTTAGATGTAGGGTGTTACCGGGTAGTAGATCTAGGAGTAGACTTATAATTACTATGATTCAGAAGTTCAAGAAATGTTATTAAAAGAACGTACAAGACACTACTTACTAGTTCCTGATGAAGATACAGGTCCAAGGACTGTGATGGCGAAGGCAGGGCTCAGGTGGGATGATCTGATAATCAAAGATGAGCTATCTTCTCTCCAAATGCTTGGATGAGTGTCACTGTGCTCTAGTTACTTCAGTTGCAGTCTTGGGCTCAATGTCCTTATCTGCAAACACTTCTCTTTTCTTCACTTGTCCCTGCTCTACCAAGTGAATTCCTGGATCTTTCAAATGAATTCTGATGCCTTTGTTTTTGGTTGGGGGAGATCATTTACAGGGAACCGATGGTGGGTACATAACCGACGGCGGTCGAGTACGGACCGATGTCTATTAAGTCAAAGTGGGCTATTTTTAGTAAAATAGCCAACTTTCCCTCCTTTTCTCCTGAGGGATTAGTTGTGGGCTTGGTCAAGTCATTATTAGGTTTGTTTTGGTGCGGGGGAGGAGTAATTAGTCATGGGTGTGGATGTAGACCAAGTTATAGGTCTTTAATTAGGTTAGTTTAGGGTTAGGGCTAGGTTTTGATGAGGTGGCAAAATGAGGGTGGCAGGTTTGGAGATGTGGATTTATTAATTATAAGGTCATTAATTAATAAGTGTGTAGGGTTTAGGTGGTGAAGTTAGGTTGTGAAATGAGATGTGGGGCATAGGGTGTCGTAAGACATAAATTTATCACGTGAATGTCTAGCTGTACTTTATCCTTCTTGATACTTTCATCAATATCAAAGGTTGCCCCAACTGTTGTAAGCCTATCAACAACTTGGTTTTCTTTCCTAGGGATGGAATTTATGTTAAAGCCCTCAAAATCTTCAATGAGGTCCCACACTCTATTTTTATAGTACTTGAGAAGATCATTTTTGGTAGCATGTTGCCCTTTAACTTGATTAACAATCAACTCACTGTCACCAAATACTTGTAGAGTTTTTATACCTTTTTTAATTGACCAATGCAATCCTTGTATCAAAGCTTAATATTCGGTAGTGTTGTTAGAGCATGCAAACTAAAATCTAAAAGTTGAATAATATTTAATGCCTTGAGGTGAAACAAGCACTACCCCCCCTCCTCCACCTTGTCTACTTCTTGATCCATCAAAGAATAGCTGCCATACCTCGTTGTCATCTTTATGGTCTAATTTGGTGATGCTAGGAATAGGATGATTTTCTTCATGTATGCAGTAAACTCCTAGCTCAAATTCTTCTATTTCTTGGTAGGGGTCAAAAGCATGTACCTTGCTTGCCCATTCATCAAGAGTCAAATCTGGGATGCTTCCAAATTTGGTGTCAACTTCATTTGTGCTTGGATAATCTTCTTTATCAAATGTTGAACAGTTGGCATTGATTGGGCTTGGAGTATGAGGCTCAATGTGAAAGTTTGCAATAGGTTCAGACCTGATTGTGGCCTTAGTGCCATATCTGGTTCTAAACAACTTGTGTGACCAATCAGCAGATAAGTAGCCTCCAATTTTAGCTGTGAAGTCCCTTGACAAGCATAAGGAACAGAGTGGTGGAAAATCTATCACTGACACATCTTGCAACACAGTAACATTGGGGCATGCATGCAAGGTGAGATTCAAATCCTTAATTACTCCCACTGTTGCTACGGCTGTCCAATCCAGTTGCACTACCCCTTTAGATATGACCTCATATTGGAGGCACAACTGATCAACTGTTTGCTTGGGCATTACAAAACTACTTGCCCCAGAATCAATCATGTAATTGTGTACTAGTTTATCCCCCATGATCAATGAAACATATAATGGAGGGGGCTTCAAAAATTTACCTTACTGACCTCCATGATTCCCTTCAGGATGAGCAACATTTTTGAGTACCTTCTCTTGCATATGAACTTGCTAATTTGAAGTTGACAAATCCTTCATGGCAGCTTGTAAGAGATATCTTTGGCCTGGAATGGATAATGATTCCCACATAGATATATTCACATTTTTCTTCTTCATCTGATCAATGATGTTGAATGGGAATGAAACATCTCTTTTCTGCCCCTTGGTCTACACATTCTTTTCTTACACATGGGCAGCAACAGCTGGCATTTGAATTGGTCTAGAAGGTGGCTTGGGATGTCCTTGCATGTTTGGAATTGCATTTTGCTTGCCAACAGTTTTTGGAGTGGTGGAAGGTTGTGTATCACCTCGAGCCAATGATTTCCCTTCACCAATATTCCACTTTTTTGACCTTGTATTGGCTGCTACACTCTGAGACATTGCTTGATTCATACCACAAAAATCCTCAGCCTGCCAATTCACTAGTTTAGTCTCATTTGGAGCTGCATTATGCTGGGATGCTCCTTGTTGTTGGTTTGTTTTCTAGATCACCTCACCCTCTACGCCAGTTGTTGTCACCATTAAGGCACCATTGAAGCACATAGATTGGATGTGAGGTTCATTGCATGGGAAACACCAATCATATTCTTGTGCTACATTATTTTGCACTAGCACTAAGGCCTTAGAGGTAGATGTAGCATTGGGATTATAGGGCTGAAATGGTCTATTGGCAGGAGGCCTTGTTTGATTTTGATTTGTAGCTGGATTGGGTGCCTGTTAGGCTGGTATGGTTGCTTATTAGGATGAGCTTGAGGCTGGTAAGAAGGTTTAAAACTTTGGGCATGCTACCTCTTGAGTATAACCAGCTCATTGCCTAAATTTTGCAATTATTTCATGACTTCTTGAAGTTCATTTGAAGCACTAGAGGATGAAGTGGAAGTTTCATTTGAAATATGATTTCTAGGAGTGGGAATAGGAGCTATAGTAGGTGCTTGACTAGTGCTTGGATTTTCTAAATTTGGATACAAGGGCATAGGAGGCCTAGGAGCCAGCTTACCAACTTGAATCAGACAGTTTTAAGCTCTAATGGCAATGTTATAAGCTGCAGGTATGGTTGTACCTTCTATGGACTGAATTAACATGGAATTATCAAAATTTAAATCTTTGAGGTAGTATAGAAAAGCACCTTCAGTTTTTGTCCTTACTACCATTGGAATTCTATCCCATGTCCTTTGAAATCTAAAGTTGAAGTCTTTCAACTACTCATTGGGAGCTCTCTTGATGGTTGTCAATTGTTCTAGTAGAGACAAATTATCTCCCTTTTCTCCAAACTACTCATGGAGAGCTATGCACACCTGATTCAAATTTTGGATAGAACCAGCCCCAAGGCTTCTAAACCATTGCAATGTTTTCCCTTTGAATGAAGATGCCAGCAATTTGACAGCAGCTTGCATCTCAAAAATCTCATGGATTGCACAAACATTAGCAATGTCTTTAACATGATTACCAGGAGTAGTCTGATTTTCTCCAGTGAAATATGGAATGTTCTTCAATGCTACAACTGGAACTAGATTTTGTGCATTGATAACAAGTGGGCTGCTGCCAGTGAAGTTGACATAAGGGTTGGTTTGTGCCATTCTGATTGGCCTGAGAACCCTTGTTGATTGAGTGAAAGGTCTAGAAGGTGGAGGAGTTGATAGAGTTCTGTTTGGTGGAGATGGAGACCTTTGAATCCTCCTTCCTTTATGCCTTCTTCTAGGAGATAGCTGTAGATACTAAGACAAACCTTCTTCTCTAGCTTTTGATCTTGCATTGATTCTTCTCATGAATCTTCAGACTATGACTGCTTGAAACCAGTTGATTTTTCTCTTTGGAGCCGCCAGATGTGCAGATCAAGTCTCTTTTCAAGCATGAAACTTGCAAAAAATGCACATCAACTTTGTTATAATGAAGATGAAGACCTCTAGGTCCCACCAGGTGTGCCAAAACTGTTAGTGCAGATCACAACACCCCTGGATGTTTTCCATATTTCTAGTTTGATATTTGAACATCCAGTGTGAATGCACAACATTGAATCTTTTCCCCAAGTGTGGGACTCATAAAAATGGGAAAAGAATCTCTAGATTAGAGGTTGGTTCCTCAAATCCTCTAATTAGATGTATAACTTGAAAATGAATAGGTTTAAACTCAAAATCCTACTCTAAATTCCAAGGGGATAGAGATAGAGAATGAAAAAGAAATAAAACTAAGACTAATGAGGTGATACACCAAAGGAGTGGTGAACATTTTTTACTTATGCAAATTGACACAGATCATATAAATGTAACAAAACATCATGCACAAACTGATAAAATGTAATGAAAGATCAGAAATGAAGAAAACAACACAAACAGAGGATTGAAACTCATTCACAGAGCTTGCATTGTCATTTCCAATATAAAAAATTCATGCATTACAACATCAGAGAGGTAGAAAACATGTTACAATCTTGGAAGAGGTCTGATATTCCACAAAATCACTTTTCAAGGTGAAAGAGGGATCCTGCAAAACATAAAAATGTCCAACCCTTTACAAATGAGCCAAAACTAGCTTTTATGGTGAAAATTCAAGTCCAGGAAGGAGAAAACGTGAGAAAGCATGAAAGGATGCTTCAACCACCAACCAAATGCCATTAAAATAGCATGGGCACCCTCAAAAAAAAATTCCTCGATGTTTTTGACCATGCTGGGAGAGAATGCAAGCCATACTTCATTAAAAAATGGTGGTTGAAATGTCAGTTTCGTTCTCCTTCTCCTACCAGAGGCGTTTTTTATTTTCTCTCCAAACCTCACCAAAACACAAAATTGAGCCTTGCATCGCGTAGATAATTTTACTAGCTTTCTAATGACACCAAGAACGTGAAAATCTAAGCTCTAGATCAAAAGTTATGCCCTTCTGAAGATTTAGGGAAAAACTAGGGCAAAATTGAACTGGCAGGCCGAAAATTTGAAATTTTCCCTCTTTTTTGACTTTGGGAAAATTTCCCCAAAAAATTCTGCTGCCCTGATGCTTTGATGCCACGTGTCATGATGTGATTCGTTGTTGGGCAACCACTTCCAAATTTTCCATTGCGGCTGACCACTACCCCGAATGGGACACACGGAGTGTTCTGATTGGTGCGGGCCTGAACTAGCTCTTTCTCTTCTGCGGGCCTACCTTAAGGTTTTTTTCTGACCACATGGACACATGGCAGCTCTTGATTGGCGTGAACCATCACGAGTGGGATTTCATTCCATATTTTTCCCTATTTTGGTGAAAAGGAAAATTCCTTCCACCCCTCTACTTTCCGATGCTCCAAGGACACGTGGCCTCTTCCTATTGGCTAGTGGGCCTTCGGGTCGAGATGTTCCTTTTGTGCCAACCTTGGAAATTTTTCCAACTGCCTCCTGCCACTCTAACCGATGATGGCTCTGAGGACACGTGGCCTCTTCCTATTGGCTGGCGGGCCTTCTGGCCAAAAAATTTCTTTGTGCGCCCCGCCTATTTTTGATGAAAATTTTCTAAGTTGCCTCCACCTCCACCATTCCACCGATGATGTGTCACATTCCTATTTTCCCGCAGACCTCCCTTGGGAAAATTTCCCTCCCAAACTCCACTGAGCCATAACTTGAAAAATACAAGGAGTTAGAAGGAAAACTTTACCATTCTGGAAAGCTGAGAAGATGCTCTATCCAATGAAAACATTTCCAAAACATTTTGAGAGCCTGAAAGATAAAAAAATTCTGACTGAGACACAAGGAAGGAAGGGATGAAGAGGAGTTAGCCAAAAAATAAGCAAGGGGCTTATTTTGGATAAAATTTGGTATCGAAAGCGTGATCTAAACCAAACTATTGTAGATTACAATGTGTTGTGTGATGCTTTATTGATGGAGTTCCATATACTTGAGTTTGAATAGAAAAGAATCAGTGTACTAAAAGAGATTAAGTAGGGCATGAATGAGAGCATAAGGAGTATGATGCACATTTTAAAACTTTGTTATCAAAATTTTCCTATGATATCCACCCTAGCCAACATGCACAATGGTTTTTTGCTGGTTTGATCACACCTTTTAGGAGGGAAATTTCTTCTAAAATTTTTACAAACCCACGTGAGGCTTTAGAGGCAGTCCTGTGTGCTGAGGCAGTTAGGAGTATAGATGTTGGAGTTAGCCCATTTCTAGAAGCTCAGATTGCATCCATGGAAAAATAGTTAGAAACGTTATCGGCTAATTCAGCTCATGAGACACATAGTGGGATTTGGTGTTTAGATTGTGAGGTGGGAGGACATACTAAGGATAGATTCTCTCATAAGTTGTTGCACGCCATGTTCCTAGATTGTGAGATATGTCATTTAGACCATGATGCAAGTAGATGTCCCCTCTTACAGTACATGTTCCATAAGAATGTATCCATGTACTATAAAATTTGCATGTCTGATACTCATGAAACTTTTAACTACAAAATAATCAATCATATTCATGAGGCTATAAAGACTTGTGTGTGCTATACCAATGTAAAAAGTGGATCCAAGGATCAGAGAGAGTAACATAATGAAGGGCGCAATAATGGTGATAACCAAAATAGAGGATTTCATGAAGGATACAGAGGCCGAGGTTACAGAGGTGGAAGAGAGGGATTTACTAAAGGTACTTTCTTTACTTGTGCCTCGCCTAATCATCATTAGCATGAATTCCCTCAAAATATAATTTTCTCATGGTGTGGGAAACAACCCAAATTTAAAGAATGCCCTTATCGATATGAGCACATGAGTAAGAAGCATAAACAAGATAAGGGTACAACTATGATTATACTACAACACATCAATGGAGGTAAATGAATGTCAAAGGTTGGACTGGAAATTTAGAGTTACATCATTTTTTAGTCACTACCCACGTAGAGGAAGCATGCACATGTGAGCCCCAAGGAGAAATCTTGTCATAACAAAGTAAGAAGTGATCAATGCTAAGTACCATAATGTTGAACATCAAAAATAATTCTATCTAGAGACCATGGACGTTATCAGGAATTTACAAAGAGAGATTCAGGGCTTGAAGGAACAAGCACGTGCGATGGATAGAGAAAAGAAGGTTGACCTTCCATAGAAAGATATGGATTATTTAAAAGAAGTATGTAGAATATTGTGACATAAGAACATCATCCCCTTACTAGGAGAATGGTTGAGAGAAAATGTTCCATGCACTGTACATGAATGTGAGAGGCAGATCCTTCATGTAAATCCACCTCCTAATAATCATGAGTATGATAAAGAAATTACATTGAATGTAGTCATAGATGGATGGCTCATGAGTAATATTTTGATAGATACATGTGCAGAAGTTAATGTACTCATGTTGGATGCTTTGAAATATATGGGAAGACAACCCTTACAAACTTCTAAAAATGTGTTGTACATGTTGAATAGAACTAGGGCCAACCCTATTGGGGTCTTTCAAGATAATACTGTCATGATTCAAGGGGACAAGTTTACTGGGGACTTTGAGGTATTGGAGATCACGGAGGTAGATAGTTTCCTGACATTACGTAGGTGCCCTTGGTGTTATACAAATAATGTAGATTTTTGCTTCAACAAGGGGTACATTAGCTTTGAGAATAAAGAAGAGCACGTCATTATACCATTTACAGATGCAAAGGTTTCTCCCTATGTTGAGCCCTTGAGTCAAGAGGATCTACATAGAATTTCAGGCACACAGATAGAGATCCTGAAGTAAATGAGCCCTCTAAGGAGGGAGTGATACAGTGGGATGATGTTCATTCAGTTAGTGACACCATCAGTGTTTCTTGTGACAATTGGGTGCATGGAACATATGAAGTAGTAGGGAAATATATCAAGAATATTTTTACTCGTGTGGTCAGGCTATGCACTGTTCAGCACTTGGGTCATATCCAGGTACCTTGGTATACTGGTGGAGGTAACCCTTATGTATTCTTGCACATCATGGAGGCCTGGTGGATGGATGAAGGAGATAAGAAGAATATTATTATATATACTCTACATAGGACTATAACACGTTGGTGGATTACACACAGAGATAACCTTGTGGATTGGCGGGAAGTGAGAATGTCCTTCTCTACTAGGTTTCTTAGTAGCAATGTACCCTCACAAATATGTAAATTTCATGGGAAGGACTCTACTTCGCACCACTTTCAAAATTTGAGAGACTCTGGACCAAGGGGTAGGAGGTCTTACCACCATCACTCTGGGTACATAAGTTCTACACTACCTTAGGAAGTTGCTCACACGCATGGTATGTGCATGCAGATTTAACAAGAGTAACGAAAAATTAGTAGGAGATGACCACATGTATGAATCATACTTTTGATTATATTTCAACTAAACCCTAGGTCAATGAAGCACTACAAATTGTAAAGAGTTTTACCATGGGAGATAACACAAATCTTGAAGAAATCTTGCTGGATATGTTTGTGGAATTGGACTTAGAGGCACGTTTTTACCTTGAAGAGAGTGAAGAAGAAGAGATGTTTCACGCATGGGAAGAAAAATAGAGGGGTAAGTTGTTATGCGTAATATATGGTGAAGATGATGAGGATAATAATCTAGATATAAATCACACTAAGGGTACGTGTGAGGTGATGTATACATCCAATGCAAATGTGTGCACATAGCATGAACCTATGAAAATGAAGAAAGTCAATATTAGGACAAAAAAAATTCCAAATAGGCCATCATTGGTGACTATTGGCTAGAGCGAGATATTAATAAGATTATTGAGCTCATGCATGACTTCCAAGATATGTTTCCAAGAGGATATCATGAATTGAAAGGAGTACACCCTTCTTTTGGGGAGATGCAAATCAAACTTAAAGAAGGTGCTCGTCCGATTATGAAGAGGCCTTACGGGATGAATCCAAATCTATGCATCAAGGTGAAAGAAGAGATTGATAAAGTGCTCAAGTCTAGTATCATTGAATCTATTAAGGAGTTTTAGTGGGTGAGTCCCATGGTCATTAGCATTAAGAAAGATGGGCGGATAAGGATCTGTGTAGATTATAGGGAGTTAAATACTTTATGTGTAACTTATCCTTTCCCCACACCTTTTACATAAGAGATACTTAAAGGAGTTGCTAAGCATGAGATCTACTCCTTTACAGATGGATTCTTTGGTTATCATCATGTGCGTATTGCTAAGGATGATTAGGAAAAGACCAATTTCACTATAGAGTCAGGAATTTTTGCATACACTGTGATGCCTTTTGGATTGAAAAATGTGCTTGTGGTGTTTTCATGCATCATGGTATAAGCCTTTCAGGACTTCATTCATAATTTTTTGTAGATTTATTTGGATTATTAGACAATATATGGTTTGGTGAAGGACCATTGTGAAAAAAATTGAATTATGTTTGAAAGGTACAGACAATTGAGCATCTCATTAAACATTAAAAAGTGTGTCTTTACAACACCTTTTGGCACTTTGATGTGGCATATCATATGCAAATAAGGCTTGTTGGTAGATCCTACCAAGTTCGCATTTATTCTGGTTTTAGATGAGCTTATAAATCAGAGTTAGGTGTGTGGATTCTTAGGGCATACAGGTTATTACATAAATTTCATTAAAGGATATGTGTTGATCATAGAAAACACCTAGTAGAGCTCACACACAGAGTCCACGTAGGAGAATAGCACAGGAGCAAAGGTGCGAAGGTATAGGAAGGCGTCACGCGTGGAGGTGTAGAGTCAGACTTTTGGGACTTAGCTGATTTTGGAGATCAGGGCTATTCTTAGAGGTTGGCATGTGGAGCACACAAAGCTATGCCGAGACTTGTGTGCCACTCTTTGTGGAGATTTTAAAGAGCACGTTCAGTCACACTTGCATGGACATAAGCTAAGAATAGATCCACCACTATAGTTAACTATCATACAATCTATAGATAGCATACTTGCATGTATGGTTATAGTTGTAAAAGGCCATGTGGCTGTTATTAGCATGCGACCTATTTTGGTAGAGTTAAGTGGTGAAGGGCTAGTTCCCCCACCCTATATATATAATGAATTACTTAGTAAAAGAGATATAGGGACACATACTGCTCTGAAGGGTTAGAGATACATGGGTGCATGAGACTGGATAATTGTAACAGATCCATGCGCGCATGTCTGGTATTGTATGAAGCTTTTGTACTATTGGTACGATGAATATATGAAGAATATTGGCCAAAAAAATAGTGTCTGATATGTTTGTCATTGTACACTATTGTTATCATGATGATTTATACTTAAAGTGCTTATAGATCTGGTATGGTGTAACAATGTGTAGATGGATTAGTTTATAAATATATGTTTGTTATACTACTTCATCATGCTACCATTCTGCTACATCAACCCTAAAGAGGGACCTAGTACCTTTGCGCGCTTCGGGTGAGTGCTCAGCCTAGGCTGAGTGATGTGCTAGCACGACTAGGTGTTATCTGAGAATTCTAGGCTGCATCATTGGTTCCGTTTCCATGACCTCTTTTTCAGTTGTTTCAGAATGGTTCGTGATGAAGACATACTGGCTAACTTTGGTGAGTGTTGAAGAGTGGATTCACAATCTATGAGGAAGAATATGCACAGAGGTTTTACACTGGATCCGGATTTAGTGCATGCACTTGGGTAGAGCAGAATTTGTATGACAGTTTGTATGAGATATTTTTTTCTATCTTTCTAGTAGAATTATACAAATGGTTGACTGCATATGCATCTAAGTGGAATTGGAGGTATCACACAATCGTTTGGACATAGGAGGAATTTCAAACACTATATGATGCTAACCTAAGCTGGAATCGCGCAGTAGATACCTGGTTTCACGGTGTTCTAAACAACTATATTCTGGAGTATTCAATTTTGACCTATTCGTGCCTAGAGGTAGCGGAGTTCCAGTTCCTACGGTATCCTAGAGGGACGTATTTGCAAGGTGTTCCGCTAGCAATCAAAATATTGATGGTAACGTTAAACTTGGAAGATAAACCCATGGAAAGCCAAAAATATCCATGCGCAGGGGGGTAGGAACGGGATTGGTGAAAGATGGTAGACCTAGTGGTAGCATGACATAAGGAAGAGGGGCAGCTGAAGTATGATGAGGTGCACGAGAGGGAATTATGCAAGAAACAAGAAATTACAGAATGGATGGTGTTGTGGAGAGAGATGGCTCGTGAAGGATTTGAGGGCTTATGGGGAGGAAGAAGAGCAAGAGCATTAAGGAACTCCCCCATCTAGGAAAGCATGACAGAGAACCCTCTTTGGCCTCACATTGAAGCACTCCAGTGGATATGACCAAGGCCATGGGCGTGCATCTAAGCCAACTTGTTGACCTAGCCCTTGCGCTTGGTTTTCCAGTATCTAGTACAACAAGTAAACACAATTTTAATTTAGGAAGTGAAGGAGTAGAAATAAGTCAGATAGCAAGTACAACAATGGTAGCAAAAACAACTTTGTTATTCTTTTGGGGTACATTTTCAGGCTCATCATCTACACAAAATATGAGCGCACCAAGTGTGGGATTCACCTATGGAACTGGGACTACTTCACAGACTGTAGGGGTCCAGTATAGCACCACTTTTGGGACACAGGGGAGTGCATCCACGGGCCCTATTCCAAATCCTAGAGGAGGATCAGGTGGTATGGGAAGTTCTAGTTCCAGTGGTTTGGGTGGTTTTGGAGGAAGAGGAAACCAAGGAGGTTCTGGGTTAGGTGGTCAAGGCCCGCAACAACCCCAAAACATTTATATGGAGATGTCCCTTCATCTCCCAAAGTACAGAGGTATCGAGGATGCTGCTGAACATGTTCATATGTGTGAAATATTGTGGCACGCAAAAGGTATCATGGCTTCTAAGCGCAAGGCAAGTCAATTTGCTACTACATTACAGGTGCATGCACACAGATGGTATAGGAAGTTTGATCCCAATCAAACTTGTATTGACTATGCAGCATTGAAAGATGCTTTCTTGAAAGAGTTCCATATCCTAGAGTTTGAGCAGAAGAGTATAAGCGCACTCAAGGATATCAAGCAAGGCACTACTGAAAGTGTACGTGAGTATGATGCCCATTTTAAAACACTTTTATCCAAACTCTCCTATGACATTCATCCAAGTCAGCATGCACAATGGTTTGTCAGGGGATTGATTACCCCATTTCGAAGAGCACTGTCACATAAAACTTATACCGATCCCATGCACGAAGCATTGGAAGAAGATTTATGCACTGAAGTAGTTGGGAGTATTGACACTGGAGTCAGTCTATTTTTGGAAGCTCAGATTGCAACTATGACAAAACAGTTAGAGAAATTATCTACAAACTCAGCTCATGAAACACACTCAGGAATTTGGTGTACAGATTGTGAAGTAGAAGGCCACACTAAGGATAGTTGCCCTCCCAGGACTATACATTCATTGTTGTTAGACTGTGAGATTTTCCATTTGAATCATGATGCTAGTCACTACCCCCTACAACAACGCGCGATCAGGAAGAATGTATCCTCCTTTTGTAAAATTTGTAGGTCCATGACCCATGATACCAAGGATTGTAGATTGATTGGCCAGATCCATGATGCCATTGATATTGGGGTAAGACAGGAAAGTGTGGCTGATAATCCTAAAGGAAAGAATGAGCATCAGGATAGGGATTATAATCAAACGTGCTATGACAAGAATGACGGAAGGTTTGAAGGGGTTCGTGAAAGGGGATGAGGATATCGAGGTGGATATGGAGGACGAGGCTGAGGTGGAGGAAGGAGTGAATTCCCTCTAGGAACTTGCTATACATGTGGCTCACCTAACCATTATAGGCGTGAATGCCCACAGAATATTTCCTGTTCATTTTGTGGAAAGGGGCATAGTTATGAAGAGTGTCTGGACTTGTATGAGCATCTCAGTAAGCAGCACAAGCAAGAAAAAAAAGGAGCAGGGATGGTTAGAATCTAGCACGCAGTAGAGAATCAGTGGATGCCCAAGTTAACACTAGAACCTGAGGCAGTAACAGTCAAGATAACCACACGAGCTGAGGCGGCACGCGCAAGAGAGGTTTTGCAACAGAAGCCGATAATCACTAGGGAGGATGTTTTGCATGCTAGGTATCCATATCCAACTCATCAGAAAGAATTCTATCAGGAAATGATGGAGCTCCTTATAATCCTTCAAGGTGAAATAAAGGGTTTGAAAGAGTAGTCTTAGAAATTGGAGCATAAGGATACGGAACAGGCCCCGTTGGATATTGACGACATCAGAGAGGTATATAGAATGTTGTGCTACAAGAATATTATTCCTTTATTAGGAAATTGGTTTAAGGGGAGTACTCCACGCACGAGAACTAAGACTAGAAGACAAATACTTCATGTAAATATTCCCTCTGATAGCATTGATTACGACAAAGAGATCACATTGAATGTTGTTGTGGACAAGTGGCTGTTGAGCAATATTTTGATTGACATAGGTGTAGAAGTGAATGTACTTACATTGGATGCATGGGAACAAATGGGGAGACTCCCACTACAACCATCATATAATGTATTATTCATGGCAAAATAGAACAAAAGCTACTCCCATAGGAGTTTTGAAGGATGCATCTATCACTATACAAGGGGCCAAGTTTACAGGAGACTTCGAAGTGCTAGCGCTTGCGGAAGTAGTTAGCTTCCCAGCTTTGCTTGGGTGCCCTTGGTGTTATGCAAATAATGCTGATTTAAGATTTAATAAGGGGTATATTAGCTTTGAGAACAAGGAGAAAAGGGTCATAATACCGTTGACAGATGGAAAATCCATACCATATGTGTAACCTTTGAGCAAAGAGGACTTGAACAAAATCTATATACGTGCTATTCAGGACCCAAAGGTCAATGAGCCATCCAAGGAAGGAATCCTTCATTGGGAAGATTCTTAGCCAATCAGTGATACTACCAGTATTGCTTGTGATAATTGGGCTCATGGAACTTATGAAATGGTGGGGTGTGAAGTTAATCGTGTGGTTGCTTGCAAAAAGGGTTTTTGCTCTATCCAGTGTATAGGTCGCTCAGTACCCTGCTATATTGGATCCCAAGATTTGGCTAGATTCTTACAGGCCATGGAAGTAAACTGGGATAACCAGCTTAAATGATGAGATATGCTATCATATACTTAGGGCGGGACAACAGCGCACTGGTGGGTGGTCCACACGGATAATCTCTTAGAATGGGGAACAATCAAGATCACCTTATCAACCAGGTTTTCAAGAAGTAATGCACCTACAAAATTTTTCCCTTATCATGGTGATCAACCTGCTTTGCATCATATCTAATAGTGTGAGAGCATCTAGACAGTAGGACAGGAAGAATTGCCACCCTCACTTTGGGTGCATCGATTTTATTCTACTCTACAAGGTTACGCACGTGCTTGGTATGTATATGTTGAACTACATCGTGACACTCACAATTGGTAAAATTTGACTATTGGGATGATCCAAACTTTTGAATTCTTTTCATCTACACCACCAGTGAACATAACTTTAAGCTTTATCAAGCGCTTAACCATGAGAGATAGTGGGAAAGTGGAAGAACTTATTCAGGAAATAATTGATGAGACAGAGACAAGGGCACATTTTGCAGATGAAGAAGGTGATATCATATTACTTGAGCACGCTTCTCTGAAAAAAGATAAGGGGAAGATGGTTTACATAATTGATGATGAAGAAGTTGAGCACTTGGATGTGGATCATTCACATGGAACACGTGAAGTGTTAACCAGTGTGGATGTAGATGCGCACGCATATCATGAACCTATGAAGACAAAAAAGGTAAATATAGGCACAAAAGCTGAACCTAAGGAGGTGATAATTGGGGATTACTGGTCAAAATCAGAAGTAGCAAAGATCATAGAGTTACTTAAAGACTATGAGGACTTATTCCCAAGAGGATACCATGAACTTAAAGGCGTGCATAAATCACTTGGAGAAATGAAGATAAAGCTCAAGGAAGGTGCATGCCCTGTTAGGAAGCGACCTTATCAGATGAATCCCAATTTGTCGTGAGAAAGTAAAGGAGGAGATTGAAAAGATGTTGAAATCTGGGATCATTCGGCCATTGAATGTATTAGAATGGGTCAGTCTTATGGTGATAAGCATAAAAAAGGATGGTAGGATTCAAATTTGTGTTGATTATAGAGAGTTAAATGCAACATGTGTTACAGATCCCTTTCCTACGCCATTCACAAAGGAAATATTAGAAAGAGTGGCTGGGTGTGAGATATATTCATTTACAGATGGGTTCTCAGGGTATCATTAGGTTAGGATTACCTTGGAAGATCAAGAGAAGACCACCTTCACTACTGAATGGGGAAGATTTTCCTATATTGTGATGCCCTTTGGATTGAAGCATGCACCTGCTATATTTTTTTAGGATAGTGGTACAATCATTCAAGGATTTTATTCACAACTTCTTATTCTTATCTTTATGATTGGACCATTTACGGGCTAATTAAGGATCATTGTGACAATCTTGCACTTAATGTTTGAAATATGTAGACAGTTGAGTATCTCATTAAACATAAAGAAGTGCATCTTTGCTACTCCATTTGGCATACTTTTAGGACACATTATCTACAAGGAAGGGTTGCTGGTTGATCCAACTAAACTTACAGTCATCGTAGGATTGAAAGCGCCTGCCAGTCAGAGTGAGGTATGTAGATTTTTGGGTCATACAGGGTATTACAGGAAGTTTATCTAAGGGTATGCAAAATTTTCCGCACCTTTGGAAGAATTTCTCGAGGGGAAAGGTACATTCTATTGGGGGGAGTCGCAGCAATGCGACGTTTGAGATATAGAAGAAGAAACTTACTACCGCACCTATCTTGCACTTTCCTTCATGGGATAAACCTTTTCATGTTCATGTGGACACCTCTGGCACAACCATTGGTGCTGTCTTATAGCTCAACCGGGAGAAGGTATCGTTGATCATACCATTTTCTTTGCTAGTAGGAAGTTAACCCCTACAGAATAGAATTATACCACTACAGAGCGCGAGGCCTTGTCCATGATCTATGCCTTACACAAATTTCGTCAGTATTTGTTGGCCACACCATTTGTGTTTTATACAGATCACATGACATTGAAGTATTTGGTGAACAAGCCCATTTTATAGGGGCGCATATGCCGATGGATACTCTTATTTCAAGAGTTTGACTTTACAGTTGTGGTAAAACTAGGCAAAAGTAATTCTGGACCAGATCACTTATCTAGAATTCAGTCAAGAGAAGAGGCAAAAACCATAGAAGAGACCATGCCTGATGCATAGCTATATAGGTTACAACGTGTGCCATCAGAATTAGAGGACATTGTTGTATTTCTAAGGACTGGTACACCACCAGAAGGCATGAAAGCTTTAGAGAAGAAGTAACTTACTATACATGTGACACCATTTATGTTAATTAGTGGTGATTTGTATAAATTAGGTAGAGATGAAGTGTTACGCTATTGTGTATTGGAGCATGAACGAAAGGATATAATGGAAGAAGCACATGGTGGTATTGTAGGTGGCCATTATGCCGGTGATGCAACAGTGCACAAAATTCTACTTGCTGGTTGGTGGTGGGAAACATTGTACAAGGATTGTAAAGCATATTGTAAGACATGTGACCATTGTCAACGTCTCGGTTGACCAGGACAACGGGATGAGATTCCTTCAGGACCAATTACAAGTGCCGAACCCTTTGAGAAAAGGGTGATTGAATTTTTTGGGTCTATTTCACCAGCCGCACGCAGGACTGGATCACGCTATATCATCACCTATACAAATTATCTTACCCGATGGGTAGAAACAACACCTACAAAGAACTGTACAACGGGTACAACATCAAGGTTCTTATGGGAGAATCTTCTTACAAGGTATGACTATATTTTAAGTTTAACAAGTGATAGGGGCACACATTTTTTGAATGAGACAATAAGAATTATGTTAGATGAGTTTATGGTTGCCCACCATAAGACTACACCCTATCACCCTCAGGAAAATGGGACTGCTGAGGCTTTTAAAAAAAATTTGAGCCACACATTGACCAAGATTTTTGATGTTGGAAGGAAAGATTGGGATGATAAAATATCTACTGTTCTTTGGGCTTATAGAACAACATACATGAGATTGAACAAAGCCACACCTTTTTAATTGGTGTTTGGCGTGGAAGTTGTTCTTCCTCTAGAATTTAGGTTACCTTCTTTTCACATTGCACGCGCTGGAGGTCTAGCTAATGAGCAAACCTTGGAAGAACGAATTGAGAAGATGGTTCACCTAGATGAGCACCGAGCCATAGCACGTTGGAGTCAGAAACAGGAGAAAGCGTGCCAAAAGGCATGGCATGATCGACATATTAGGGATAAGAAACTTACGGTTGGACAAATAGTACTTCTGTATCACTCCAAGTTTTTGCGACATCCAGGGAAGCTCAATGTACATTGGTTGGAACCGTATATTATAACTCATATACTTGAGTCAGGTGCTTTCCAGTTAGAAGCAATTGATGGCACGAGGTTTCCCGATTATTTTAACTAGAGTAGGTTGAAGCCCTACTATAAATAAGTCTTCTTGGTGTTTATAATAAGGTAGTATTGCCAGATAAATTAGGTTTCCCTTTCTGCATTCCCTTAATGTATTTCTTTCATTGTCACTATGCTCTATCAATTTAGTTCTTATTTGTGTAATAAGCACACTTGCACGCATAAAGCTAACTACAATATGAAGCATGTTGATGCGTAGAGGACTGCACATTCTTTTAGTGTGGGGTGGATTGTTGGTGACTCTCAGGTATATGCCGCGAAGATTTAATGTTGTGGGTCATGAGAAAGAAGATTGATAAGGGTGATTGACAAAATATTGCTTCTCAAGATAACCAAGGATGAAGATGAATGAGGGAAAAGTATAACGCGAGGTTAGCGGCGGCCATGGTAACTACCAGGAGATTGTGCAGTGACGAGTTACTTGGGTGCTAGAGTGCATGCTGAAGAGAAGTCTATAACAAAAGGTAAAAAGGTGTGCTAGAAGGTTATAGCTTTTGGCGTGAAAATTTACTGCGCGGAAATGATAAAAATGGGTAATAAATGAGGAGAATTTGGTATGTGGAGGAGAAATTAATGCAACAAAAAGTGGAAATCTATATAAGGATGGGATGTGATTTCATTTTTACCCTTGCGAATACAAGAATTCAACAAAGAGCTACGTGTGAAGAGCTAAGTAAAGCGGTCTAAGGTACGAAGCAAGTGAACCAGGCATGAAAGATGGATTTGTGTATTGGAAGGGCTTGTATCCCCGTAAGAGAAGGGTTTGAACGAAGTAGAGTGATAGAACAGAGCTAAGGTGTGTGATTTTGTGATTAAAAATTAGGGCATGGTTGAATCAAGTTAGGGTTTGAGGTAAACCAATAAAAACTTGTCGCAGAAGGTCTAGAAAACAAAACCCGAAGAGAAGAATGGCTCCAAAGAAGAAAGCAACACAGGTAAAGGAAAAGAAGAAGGTGGTAGTAGAAGAAGAGGAAGAGATGGCTCCAGAAAGGAATTTTTCAGAAATTCAGTACCCTGAGGAGGTAATTATGGGATAGGAATGGGATACCCACATACGAAAAAGTAAGATAAGTGAGTATAATCACTGGACCAACAATAACTAGAAGAAATTAGATGACTTGCTCACTTCCCGAATGAACATACGAACTGAGGATGACATGCCAATATATGATGACATTGGGGAAAGGCTACTAAAAGGGATTGGTGTCTACCAGCTGTATGAGCTCCCATACTTTGGGAAGTATGCACCATTGTATAGATGGCTAATGAGCCGAGTCCATGAGGACTTTTCCTATTTTGCGGGATGGAGGGTAAGATTGACACCCATTCTTATTGCGACTATAACTAGACTAAGGGCAACAGGTGAAGATATTAAGGTTGACCTAGTTAACAAGAGCACCATTTTGGAGACATAAAAAGTGCTGGGCTACTAGAAAGGACCGCACGGAATGGACATTGATAAACTAAAAAATTATCCAGTAGTACAGGCAGTAGTGCACCTAATTACAAAATTGAATGACCAAGAATGTTGGTCACAAGTTAACTCTATGTGGGTGCATGTTAGTTGGAGTCACTTATAATATTGCTGGCTTCATTGCAGAGTAAATAGTAGAGGAAGCACATGCAGGAAACAAGATAAGCTTTGGCTGTGTTTTGCTAAGCTTGGTATTCATGGAGTTTAGTGTACCAGATGGCCCAAAAGAGAATATATGGGAATACCCCATGAATCACAAGTCTCCAGCTGAATGATTTAACAAGTATCTATGTAAGGGGTCAATGACGGATGAGGTGAAGGAGTGAGCAGAGATGTGGTATGACAAGCTCCGTGTGGTGTTTTAGAGGAATGTCATATACCTAAGGAGTTACCTTCGGTTCTAGGGAAGCAGGCACAATTTGCAGTCTACCAACACTTTTTCTATTACACGCTTTCCAATGGTAGATGGGTCATGGAGCCCTTGGTGTAAAATACTTTACGCATTTTCTGTGTGATACTTCCAAGCTTCAGTACATCGGTTCACCAACACATGGAGGTTAGTGTTTAATGCAGACAAGGTGGACTGTGAATATCATACCTTGTGGAAAATGTATGGATATTCGTGGAAGAATGCATACAACAAGAGTAATATCTCAAAGATTTTAAGCATTAAACTAGAGACACTTTCCATTATGGATATCAGGGCCATGTTGATATACCTCCAACTTAAGCCAAAAATGGAAAATAACAAGTATGTGGAAAATGAGTTCGCACTTCCAGGGCCACCGAAGGGGAAGTATACCATGGAGAATGTTCCGGCACCTAGGCCCTCTGAACCCAAGCAAGATATGAAGAAGAGGATGAAGAGCAGGAGGATAATGGCGGATTGGTGTGGAGGAGGAAGCAGCCATCTGGCCAGAAGGAGAAGGAGCGCACATCGGCTTCACTGGGAGAAGAAGTTGCTGGGGAAGAGCAGGGTGACCAAAGATTTAAGAAGGTATTCAAGCACACAAGGGTGCAAGGAGAAACCCAACAAGTAAAGGAGCCAGAGGGGAAGAAAAGAAGAAAACTCAGGCTAGATAAGGAAGCAGAAGAATCTGAGGAGAAGGCACCCTCATCTCCAACAGAAGAGGAGCCTCAACACGAGGAGGAGGAGAAAATGGAAGGAGGAGAAGGGGAACAATTAGAGGCCACACAAGACAAGGGTGGGGATACATCTAGTATTCCTAACCTTGATGCAGCCATTTCAAGAGGGCCAAGATCCCATCGAACAGGTGAGGATGCCAAGGCACATAGCATGGGATATGCAGAAGACCCAAAGATGATTATTTGTGCTCGGTTTCAGAGCACCATCGAGCATAAGGATCTATTCGGATGGGTGCTCTTGGATGAGGAAAAGGTGACTCTACGTACATAGAAGCAACTTTCATGGTCAATGCACATGCATATGGATGAGCTAGACTTTGATGTCGGTGAAGAATCATGCACATCAAGATGATTGAAGAAGGCACCTGAAATAAGGCACATGACAATCAAGCCAATGGTGATGACAGATGAGCAGGTAAGCAATGCTCTAGTAAAGGTATCTACTAAGGTAGCAAGAAGAAACATTGATAAATATGCTACCATTAAGGCATTGACAGAAAAGATGCAAGCCAAGGATGTGGAGATAATGTGCCTAGTGTAGGAAAAGGACCTGATTAAGAGAAAATATGACACTTTTGTTAGTATATCAGAGGAAATTGGAGATGATGTCCTAAAGGTATGCCCACATTTGGAATCCCAAGTGCCAAAATAATTTCCTTATGCGATGCACTATGTAAAGATAATGATAACATTAGTGTTGGAGGATGAAAAGGTGCATGTATCAAAATAGCCCAAGGACCCCACATAAGAGGTAGAAAAAGTGTAGGCTGTAGTAGCAAGGAAGATTGCTACTTATGAAGGCCTACTGCAAGCCATCCATGATGAGCTGAAGAAAGCTGGCCATGCACTAATGATATAAATAGCTCCAGATGTGCTGATTGTGGTAAAAACATTGGAGGAGGAAAAAATGAAGTACACAAGGCTATGAAGGACACAACCTTGGGTTGCACTGAATGTTTAATCCTGGTGAAACAGAAGTGTGAGACATTAGCTGCAACACAAGCACCACATAAGGAATGGTTAGATGAGCTTGGAAAGCTCATTTCTCAAAAGATGGATATATTAGAAGGGGTGCAAACCTCTATGTCAAGCGTAATGCTTGTGATACAGAATGAACAGGGAAATCTAACTATGGAAGAGCTATAGTCTATCATTGTAGATGTGCAAGAGAAGGTAGGAATGGTGTTGACAGAGTGGGAGAACTTGGAAGCAGATATAAAGGAAGAATATCTAGAGTTGCTACTTCAGAATGACATGGAGGAGCCTGAGGCCTGAAATTTTTTTCTTTAGGATTGTATACCTTATTCAAAATTATTTATTTATCCATTCTTTGTGTAAGTTTTGGACATCACCATTGTCAAGGTGAAAATGAGATTAGTGTGGGGTAATGTTGATCATAGAAAACACTTAGTAGAGCTCACACACAGAGTCCACATGGGAGAACAACATAGGAGCAAAGGAACACATGTATAGGAAGGCATCGCGCGCAGAGGTGTAGAGTCAGACTTTCAGGACTTAGCTGATTTTGGAGATCAGAGCTATTCTTAGAGGTTGGCATGCAGAGCACACAAAGCTATACCGAGACTTGCGTGCCACTCTTCATGGAGATTTTAAAGAGCACGTTCAATCACACTTGTATGGACATAAGTTAAGAATAGATCCACCACTATAGTTAACTATCAGCAATCTATAGATAGCATACTTGCATGTATGGCTATAGTTGTAAAAGGCATGTGGCTATTATTAGCATGTGACCTATTTTGGTAGAGTTAATCAATGAAGGGCTAGTCCCCCCACCATATATATATGTAATGAATTACTTAGTAAAAGAGATATAGGGACACATACTGCTCTGAAGGGTTAGAGATACATGGGTGCATGAGACTGGATAATTATAACAGATCCATGTGCGCATGTCTAGTATTGTATGAAGCTTTTGTACTATTGGTACGATGAATATATGAAGTATATTGACCAAAAAAATAGTGTCTAATAAGTTTGTGATTGTACACTATTGTTATCATGATGATTTATACTTAAAGTGCTTATAGATCTGGTATGGTGTAACAATGTGTAGATGGATTAGTTTCTAAATGTATGTTTGTTATACTACTTCATCATGCTACCATTATGCTACAACAACCCTAAAGATGGACCTGGTACCTTTGCGCGCTTCAGATGAGCGCTTAGCCTAGGCTGAGTGATGTGCCAACACGACTAGGTGTTATCTGAGAATTCTAGGTTGCATCTTTCTAATAGAATTATAGGAATGGTTGAGTGCATATGCATCTAAGCGGAATTGGAGGTATCACAAAATCATTTGGACAAAGGGTAATTTCAAACACTATATGATGTTGACCCTAGCTAGATTCACACAGTAGATACCTTGTTTCACGATGTTCTAAACAACAATATTCTGGAGTATTCAATTTTGACCTATTCATTCCCGTAGGTAGAGGAGTTCTAGTTCCTATGGTATCCTAGAGGGACTTATTTGCAATGTGTTCCACTGGACATCAAAATACTAATGGTCATGTTGAACTTGGAAGATAAACCCATGGAAAGCTAAAAATATCCACGCGGGGGGGTAGCCCATGGGATTGGTGAAAGATGGTAGACCTAGTGGTAGCACGACAGAGGGAAGAGAGGCAGCTGAAGTATGAAGAGGCGCGCGAGAGGGAATTATGCAAGAAACGTAGAAATTATAGAATGAATGGTGTTGTGGAGAGAGATGGCTCATGAAGGGATATGAGGCTCATGGGGAGGAAGAAGAGCAAGAGCATCAGGAACTCCCCCCATCTAGGAAAGAATGAGAGAGAACCCCTTTTTGGCCTCACATGGAAGCACACCAGTAGATATGACCATGGTTCGTGGGCACACATCTAAGCCAACCTTTTGACCTAGCCCTTGCGCTTGGTTTTCTAGTATCTAGTACAGTAGGTAAACACAGGTTTAATTTAGGAAGTGAAAGAGTAGAAATAAGTTAGACAACAAGTATATCAATGGCAACACAGACAACTTCGTTATTCTTTGGGGGTACATGTTCAGGCTCATCATCTGCACATAATATGAGCGCGCCAAGTGTGGGATTCACCTCTGGAAGCTGGGAAAACTTCACAAACTTTAGGGGTCCAATATAAAACCACTATTTAACACTACTTCACATACTATTTGCTACTACATTATAGGTGCGTGCGCATAGCTTGTATAGGAATTTTGATCCCAATAAAACTTGTATTGACTATGCATGCATAATGCATTGAAAGATGCTTTCTTGAAAGAGTTTCATATCCTAGAGTTAGAGCAGAAGAGTATAAGCGCACTAAAGGATATAAAGCAAGGCACTACTGAAAGTGTACGTGAGTATGATGCCCGTTTTAAAACATTTTTATCCAAACTCTCCTATGACATTCATGCAATTCAACATGCACAATGGTTTGTCGGGGGATTGATTACCCCATTTCGAAGATCACTATCACATAAAACTAATACCGACCTGCACGAAGCACTGGAAGAAACTTTACCGCGTTGAAGTAGTTGGGAGTTATGACACTGGAGTTAGTCCATTTTTGGAAGCTTAGATAGCAGCTATGGCACAACAGTCAGAGAAATTATCGGCAAACTCATCTCATGAAACGCGCTCAGGAACCTAGTGTATAGATTGTGAAGTAGAAGGCAACACCAAGGATAGTTTCCCTCGTAGAACTATACGTTCACTGCTATTAGACTGTGATATTTGCCATTTGAATCATGATGCTAGTCACTACCCCCCTACTATAACGCACGATCAGGAACAATGTATCCTCCTTTTGTAAAATTTTTAGGTCCACGACCCATGATACTAAGGACTATAGATTGATTGGCCAGATCCATGATGCCATTGATATTGTGGTAAGACAGGTGAGTGTGGCTGATAATCCTAAAGGAAAGAATGAGCATCAAGATAGGGATTATAATCAAACGCGCTATGATAGGAATGACAGAAGGTTTGAAGGGGTTCATGAAAGGGGATGAGGGTATCGAGGTGGATATGGAGGACGAGGTCGAGGTGGAGGAAGGAGTGAATTCCCTCAAGGAACTTTCTATACATATGGCTCACATGACCATTATAGGCACGAAAGCATGTAGAACATTTTCTGTTCATTTTGTGGAAAGGGGCATAGTTATGAAGAGTGTCTGGACTTGTATGAGCATCTCAGTAAGTAGCACAAGCAAGAAAAAAAAGGCCTAGGGATCTGGTTAGAATCCAATGCGCAGTAGAGAATTAGTGGATGCCCAAGTTAACACAAGAACCTGAGGCAGTAACAATCAAGATAACCACAAGAGCTGAGGCAACACGCGCAAGAGAGGTTTTGCAACAGAAGCCAAAAATCACTAGGGAGGAGGTTTTGCATGCTAGGTATCCAGATCCAGCTCATCAAAAATAATTCTATCATGAAATGATGGAGGTCCTTAGAAGCCTTCAAGGTGAAATACAGGGTTTGAAAGAGCAGTCTTGGAAATTGGAGCATAAGGATACAGAACAGGCCCTGTCGGATATTGACGACATTAGAGGTATGTAGAACATTATGCCAGGAGAATATTATTCCTTTATTAGGAAATTGGTTGAAGGGGAATACTCTGCGCACATGAATTGAGACTAGAAGACAAATACTTCATGCGAATCTTCACCACGATAGCATTGATTATGACAAAGAGATCACTTTGCATCGTTTTTGTGGACGGGTGGCTGTTGAGCAATATATTGATTGACACGGGTGCTGAAGTGAATGTACTTACATTGGATGTGTGGGAACAAATGGGGAGACCCCCACTAGAGCCATCATCTAATGTATTATTCATGGTGAACAGAACAAAATATACTCCCATAGGATTTTTAAAGGATGCATTTATCACTATACAAGGGGCCAAGTTTACAGGAGACTTTGAAGTGCTAGTGCTTGCGGAAGAAGATAGCTTCCCCACTTTTCTTATGCACCCTTGGTGTTATGCAAACAATGTTGATTTGAGGTTTAACAAGGGGTATATCAGCTTTGAGAACAAGGAGGAAAGGGTCATAATACCGTTGTTCAGATGGGAAATCCATACCATATGTGGAACCTTTGAGCGAAGAGGACTTGAACATAACTTATATACGCGCTATTCGGGACCCATAGGTTAATGAGCCATCCAAGGAAGGAATCCTTCATTGGGAATATTCTCAATAAATCAGCGATACTACTAGTATTGCTTGTGATAATTGGGTTCATGGAACTTATGAACTGGTGGGGCGCGAAGTTAAGTGTGCGGGTTGCTTACAAAAAGGGTTTTCGCTCTATTTGGTGTATAGGTCACTCAGTACCCCCCGCTATACTGGATCTGAAGATCTGGCTAGATTCTTACAGGGCCATGGAAGAAAACTTGGCTAACCAACTTAAACGACGAGATATGCTATCATATACTTTGGGCGGGACAGTAGCGTGCTGGTAGGTGGTCCATTGGGATAATCTCTTAGAATGGGGAATGATTGGGACTGTGGTAGGAGAATTTTTATAAATATGTCAAGGCGTGTGACCATTAGAAATGCCTTGGGAAGCTAGGAACAATAAAAGAGATACCTTTTAATCCTATTACGAGTACTGAACCATTTTTAAAATGGACAATTGATTTCTGTTTCCTATTTCCCCACCTGCACAAGTAGGAATGGCATGCTTGCTATATTATAACTTGTACATATTATCTGAGAAGGTGGGTGGAAGTGGCACCAACAAAGGATTACACTGCAGCTACAATAGCGAGATTCTTATGGGAAAACATTATCAGTCAATATGGATGTCCGTTGAGTCTTACCAATGATAGGGGCACACACTTTTTGAATGAGACCATCATGATTTTGTTGGTAGAATTCATAGTGGCACACCACAAGAAAACTCCCCATCACCCATAGGACAATGGGATTGTTGAAGCATTCATCAAGATATTGGGCCATACTCTAACGAATATTTGTGATGTTGGATGGAATTACTGGGATGATAAAGTCTCTATTGTACTTTGGGCATATAGAGCTACATATAAGAAGTTAAAGAAGGCCACACCCTTTCAATTGATGTTTGGCACTAAGGTTTTGTTTCCTGTTGAGTGTATGTTTCCCTCTTTGTGTATTGTGCATGCAGGAGGCATGGATGATGAACAAGCAGTGGAAGAGCGCATATGTAAGTTGATGCAGTTGGATGAGCGGTGCACCATTGCTTGATGGAGTCAAAAGATAGAAATAACAAGGCATAAGGCATGGCATGATAGGCATATCAGAAACAAGGAGTTTGAGGTGGGAAAAATGGTTCTTCTGTATGATTCAAAAAGTGTGTGCCACCATAGGAATCTGAAAGTTTGTTTGTTGGTACCATTTTTAGTAGAAAAAATATTGGAAATCAATCTGCTTTTTAGTTACAAGAAGCTGGATGGAACTTTCTTTCCCAATTACTTTAATGGGAGTAGGCAGAATTCCTACTATAAATAAGTCTTCTTGGTGTTTGTAATAAGGCAGTATTTTCCATTGAGATTAGGTTTCCCTTTAATGCATTTCCTTTATATGTGTTTCATTACATCGTTGTTATGTTTTTTCAGTTTAGTATTGTGTTTTGTTGTAATAAGCACGCTTACGTGCCTGTAGCTGATTACTATCTATGTGAGTTCATGCTTAGAGGACCATGTATACAATTAGTGTGGGGTAAGAGGAAATCAAGAGCACATGGGAGAGAAATTGAGTGTACACAAGGAATAATTACTAAAGGAGTGCATGTGTCATTGGTGATGTTGGTTGTTAAAGAATGGTGGTAAGGTGTCATAAGAAAAATGGTGACAATGAGGACAAGTCCAAAGAAAAATCCATGTATGGGAAACACACAGTGTAATGCAAGGTAGGAAGTAGCATGGATACTACATGGTATAAGGTGCAGAGGTTGATGTAATTTGGCACATGGAGTGCTCAAAAGGAGGTCTGCGGTCAAAGTAGTTTACGCACCAAAAGGTTTCATCTTGGAGTGCATGATGAACACACATGTTGAGTGTGATGAAAACTGTGGAAAAGGTAGAAAAAGTGGAAAAGTAGAATTAAATGTGGTTGTATGTTGGTGGTTGGCAAGTAAGTAATGCAGGTAAAAATTTGAATGCTTATAAATAGAAGTTCGGGTAAAATCATTTTTACCTTACCATGCATGAATTTGTGAATGCTTTGTGTGACCTAGGGAAAACTTAAGAAATTTGGAGAGAAATCAAGTGTCGAGCTAAAGAATATTGAACTAGAGGGTGAAGGAGAACACGGCATGTGGTAGATGAGTTCCATTAGAGGGAACCCAGAATTTTGAGGTGAAGTGGTGATAGTTTGGAAGGAAATAAGATTTCTTGTTAGGTTTTTGAGAATTAGGGCACGACATATAGATTTTGAGTAGAAAATTATATCAGTGTTGTGCCGAAGGGTTGTGGAAAGATATTTGGAGTACTAAGGAGATCAAGGCACAAGGTTAAATTTGAAGTTTTCACGACCAAAATGGCACAAAGGAAAGTAGTAACCATATCACCGAAGAAGAGAGGCAAGGGGAAAGACAAACTGACCCCCATAGTAGACGTTCAGTAGGAATGGTACTCAGAAATGCAATACCCAGATGGAGTATTGATGGAAAAGAGTGGGCATCTCATGTTAGGAGCATGATTGTAAGTGACTATAACCATCGAACAGATTTGACAACGTGCGACATGGAAAAAGATCTTGTTCGGCCTGATGGAGGAAAGAACTTCGGATGATAAGCCAGTATATGATGACAAGGTGAAGAGATTGTTGAAGAAGGTTAGACTATTGCAGCTATATGAGCTTTTGTTCTTTAGGAATCCTGAGAGGTTATATCAATGGTTAATGTCATTCGTGCATGAGGACTATTTCTATTTTGTACATAGAAGGATGCACATTACCACACATTTTATTGAGAAGTATATTAGACTTATTAATATTGGGAATTCCTTTGATGATGACTTAGTTAATGATGCTGAGGTAAATAAAGTTGCACTAGATTTTGATTACAAGAAAGGCGGGCACTCGTTTGACATTGTTAAGTTGAATGATCATGTCATGAAGATGGTCATGTGCTTGCTCACAAAGCTAAGTGGGCAGGAAATATGGAATCAAGTGAATAAAATATGGTTATATATATGCAAAAAAATATCATAAGGAACCATATACAATATTGATTCCTTTATAATAGAAGATATTGTTGATGCTACGAGAAATGCTAATAAGATTATGTTTGGGAACATCTTGCTAGTAATATTGTTCTCTAAGATTGGGTTTCCCGATGGGCCAAAAGACAAGATATGGGAGTATCCTATGGAAGATCCCTCCCTTAAAAAATAGTTTTCTAAGTATACTTATGATACGGTGACACCATCATATAAGGCATATATGGACAAATGGTATAAACGGATGCGTGATGGGTTTGGTGCAGAGTGGAGAATTCCAAATAGGATTGCCAGCTCTTATTCAGATGGAATTGCTGATTTTTTCGTCTATCAACAATTTTGTATTGGGAGGTTTACGTTAACTAATGGAACTAAAATTCCATGGTGTAAACTCCCATTTGCATTCACAGTGCAATACTTTCATAGTGTTGTGAATAGGTTTAAGGAGGCACAAAAATTGAGGTTTGATCTGAATGAGGTGGATAAGGAGCACTATGAGATGCTTTAAACACTTGTCTACCCCAAGAAGTGTGCTTATGAAGAGAAGTATGTTATAGAAATCATACATTTTTTGAAACCAACGACATTACCTAATAGCTTTGTGGATGCAACAAGAATATATATTTATCTAAGGCCTCAATTTTTAATGGAGTGTTCATGGAGGACAATGTAAGTATTCTTGAGGATCCCTCCACATGGAAGAAGGTCGAACCAAAGAATGAGAGTGTGAAGAGAAACCTTCTGTGAGTAGGAGCGAAGGGGCAGGTAAGGATAGAAATCCTATTCTAAGTGCGCCTATAGGGAAGACATCATAATGGAAGGAGAAAATTACAAGCACTTATGTCAGAAGGAAGCCTATAAGAAGAAGGTCTCCAGTACAGAAGAAATATAAAATATTCCATAGCTCAGACTTTGAGGAGACGAAGAACCTAAAGGATGAAGAGGCTGAGAGCGGGGAAGAATGGGAGCTGAAGGTGAGTCCACATGTATATTCGGTGGGTGAGTCAGATGAGGAGGACCAGAGCACACACTTTGAGGACACACATGTCATGGAGATGGGTAGAGAAGAAGAAGTTGGAACACATGATACTCAAACTTCAGGTGATATATTAGAGCCGACAACAGCGTAGGATACTAGGCATATTACTTGACCCTGAGCTAGATAACAGAGTGGAAAAAGAGGTCATGAAGATTATAGAACACCTAGTGGAGCATGATGTGGCACATAACATAGAAGAAGAAAGGAGTGAAGGATAGGAAGGGATCATGGGTTGATAATCAAACCTTACTATAGGTTTCCTCAAGGGTATTTTTAGAAAGAATAGGAGGCAAGCGTACATCCCACAAGGACCTATCATGTAGTATGTTGAATATCCCAACAAGGTTCTGTGAGGTATCAGATTATGATACCTTCAGACCAACTATTTTTTTGGTCATCATTTAATAAGGAGGATGTGGTACCGCGCATAAGGAAGATGTTGTCTTGGGCACTTGAGTCGCATATTGAGGAGCCATAATTTGAAGTAAGCACCCAATCATTACTGGATACCTGTGAGTCAATAATCTCAAGAGAGATAAATCTGATAGTTTATTCCCAGCAATTGACAGATGAACAAGTGTGCAATGCACTTAACAAGCTATCGGTGGAGGTGGGTTTCAGGGTTTTTGAAAAGAAAAACAATATATGGTTTATGCAGAGGGAGTTGGAGGAGAAAAATAAAGAGATAAGAGAAAGGGATAAGGAGATAAAGACAAGAACACAGGAATCATATTATTCACCAGAATAAATTTACAGTTAAAATAGCAGAGCTAAGGATGAGAAAGGGCCTTGCTGGAAAATAATAACAATCTAAGCATTCAAGCTTCAAGCCATAAAAAGGAAATAACTAGCCAAACACTAGTAGTTGAGTGAACTAGATCTCTACTACCGTGCCCAATATAGATAACACCTCTAAATGATATAACTAAGTATGAAATTAAAGCTTAAAGTACCATTGTTTGAGAATATTTAATAGCTAATGGAGGAAAAAAGGGAAGATGTGCGTGGCTTATAATCACATCTCAACTTAGCCACCCCTTGCATTAGAAATTTAAAGCATAACAACTTATGGCACAAAAGAAGGCGTGGCAGAAACAACAGAAAGAACATATTAAAGCCATCATAACACAATACACTGAGTTAATTGAATCAGAGAAAGCAACAAATCACATGGCATCAATTTTCTATGAAAATTGTGATAATATAGATCATGTAGAGGGACTATTGGTTGCAAAGGATGAGGCAGATTTGAAAGATTTCCATGACAAGAACAAAGGAAATAGGGTGGAATGAGAAAGAATCTTGTTATAGGTTGAGAAGAAGAATGAGGAAATTGATTAATTGAGGTCCTCGATTAAAAATAAGTTAAAATAATTGTACCCATAAGTTACACGTAGGATGGATGCATTGACAGATATTAGAAAACAATTGGAGACTCTGGTGGACACACTAAAAGCTAAGGGTGAGGACCTAAATTTTGAAGAAGTCACTGCTATTATAGGGGATGCCTTTACTCAACATTGGAAGCATTAGTGAATAAGGAATTCCCCCTCCTTTTTGCATAGTAGTACTTGGATTATTTCATTCTTTAGCGTAAGCCGGACATATATTCTTTCATTATTTGATTCTCGGAGGATTATTTATCATTAATTGGGTGATCAGAGAGAGTGTTTCTGAGGACGAACAACATACCTAGTGTGGGTTAATGTTGGGCCTAGGAAAATGGATAAGTATTTGAAGAGTGCAGAGGTTCGCGTGCACAGGGGTAAGAAGCAAAAGAAACACGTGAATGTGTTATGAAAGGAACATGTTGAAGGATAAACATGGTGAGTGCACTGGAAGAATAGGGTTTGGGCATGGAAAATGGAAAGGGATGCGTGGACGATTTCCAACATGCAAAATACTTAGTGAGTTTTAGTATGTGAAGCTAAATATAGAGTTGGAGTATGCAACACAGAAGGAGGTTTGGGCGGTCATGAAGAGCCTATTTTAAAGGAAAGAACTTACAGTTTAAACAAGCGTATGGAGCTAATAATAGGATCAAAATTAGGAGTTAACTATAGATGATCTATTAATAGGCAAAGCTTACATGCTTCTATAGATATCTTGTAGCAAAGCATGGCTATTCTTAGCATGCAACCTATTTTGAGAGTGCATGGGAAGTGAAGGGAAAGTTTCCCACCCCTATATATATATATAATGTGTGTGTGTGTGTGTGTGTGTGTGTGTGTGTGTGTGTGTGTGTGTGTGTGTTAGTTATGTTGTTGGTTTATGAGTCGCATCCTGACTTATGATAGTCATACATATGTATTCAACTATTTTGGATTAATATAATGGATCATTGTGGTTGGATATTTATTATTGATGTCTCTATTACTGGTAATTATATGGTGAATTGATCTTAATGGTTATGTGAACCATGTTTAATTATTTATGTGTGTTTCCAAATTAAGCTCATGGATCTAGTTGTTATGATTATGGAATATATGTTCATGCATGCTAACTCCTTTACATAAAAAAGGGACCTAGTACTTTTGGGCACTTTGGGTGAGCCCTCAGATCTGTCTGAGTGATGTGCCAACACATATGGGGTTTTGAATAAGGAAAATAGACTACACCTAGGCCTGTTTTTGGGTGCCTAGTTCTGCGGAAATTCTTAGAAAACTTCCTATGAGGTGTCACAAGGTGTTTTCCTTTATTCATCTTTGATCGCTCTGAGGTCGCACCAAGATCACTATAAACTTGCAATGAATAATGAACCTGCAAACCCTCAAATAGACATCAAATCTTGAAAAATAAAGACGTAAAATGAGGGGTCATATTTTCCTCAACTATCACAATGGTGAAATTATGACTAAGCACTACACTACATCTCATACCGAATGTAGTTCTTTGTGTATGTGTGTGTGTGGAATTTTTCCCTAGGTTTCTCTTGTACTAGTCACACTTAGATAGCAAGCAAGTGGCTAGATGTTGAATATAGTAAATGTGTGCATGGAATAGAATGAACTTCCCTCCTATGAAGTGTGATGTAGAAAACCATCCCTTGTGTCCCTTGTGATGGAGCTAGATGGATGCAATGGAGCTCTTAGATGTCTTGATGGATGCAACCTTAGGTGGTGATAGCTAATGCTTAGCATTTGGCCCTTTATTATGATCACATAAATTTATATTTATATAATTCCCTTGCTTGAATTTTGTAATTAACCCCAAAAAGGCTGAATACCAAAAAGATAAGATGCTCAAACGGATAAAAAGGACCCAAAAAATGTGAACAAAGTACAAAGGGGTCAGGGTCACCTAGAGGGGATGAGGGCACCTATCGATGGAGTCCTAACTGGGCGCTGGTGTCCAGGATGATAAAATATGAAGTAGACTGAGAAAGTAAATGTGTAAGACTGAAAGGAGTAACATAAGACAAATAAAATTGGACAAAGACATGGGTTGATTAGCAGTTTTTTCACTTACAAATCATATGAATAGTACTATGTACTTAGGACTAGATAATTACCAAAAGTGTGTGATTTTGTGTCTGCATTTGTCCCCACTTTATGTTTTTGAGAGAAAATCTCAGTAACATAAATTATATAGATATGCGTACCTGATAACCATGTATATTGATGATGAAAGTGTACCGAGGGACTAGACAAAGCGTGGATGCTCAGGAGGAGAAAGTGCGAAAATTGATGATAAAAATGAACCTAGGGCAGGAATGAATGTGTAGATGTCCTAATGTACCTATTTTTTATGTCAATGTTGTTGTGATGATGTGGATGATGTCGTTGTTGATATTGACTACTTCTTCCTATACAGATGGACCTACAAAAGAGAAGCCAAACAAGTAATCAAATACGCATGTATATATGTAAAAAGCATGTAAAGGAGTATGCAAAATGAAAAATGTGAAAAAGGAACATGTGCACCTGATCCATGATGAGGAAAAGAGTGTATAAAAGGATCCCATAGATGATGTTGGCATTTGAGTTTTTAGGGCCATCTCACACCAATGAAATGGAAGAAATGTAGGGATAATAGTCTAGTGTCATCCTTCAATCCTTTAACTACTTCCCAAAATGTAGAACACCACTACATATGGTGTGTATAAACACATGTGCTAAGGACCATATGTCGTGTAAAAGCCACTATGTATGGATTTATGTAGGTTGTGATGACCTACCAATCATTGTGTAATTGCCCCTAGTTTCAGGCATCCAAGAATGGTCATTGTGCTAATGACCCAAATTTGATGTTGATCCCTTTCCGAAACTGAAAACTGTTATGTACTAGTATTGTGGTTTGTTTTATATAACGTTTTATGGGTCAAATGATTCACCCATATGATGCCCCCCTCATTTGGGGTGCATATAATATTATTGAAGGAGTATGCAGCCCAAAAGAGGGTCGGCCACTATGTTGAAACCATGCCCTGTAGGGGGGAGAGAATGTGTTTGGTATAAACCAAGGCACACACAAACAAGTGGCTAGGATACAAGTGTTAGTACATTCAAATAAAAACATGCATGTATAAGATGAAATGTAAGATAAGCACACAATGTGTAAGCTAAGATGCAAGTAAACACATAAGAAGATAATGTAAACCATGAAAAGTGGGTTGCAAACATGGGACACCACTCACGGTGTCGTAAGAGAATCAAGGCCATAATGGCAACAAGAAAGTAGAAAACAAGAAATACATTGGGAAAATCCCACAAAAAATGACAAGAAAAGGCAAAGAGTGTATCAAACAACCATGGAAGTAAATAGTCTTGCATAACAATTTTGCACATGAAGCACCCGTTAGCATGTTAGAAAGATAAAAAAGTATGTCAAATCTTGTATAATCTGAGAAAATATTGTGATATGAAATAATACCACCTGTAATGTATGAAAGAGGTTGCCCCTAGAAAATTATATGGGACTGGTAATAGGTATTGCGCCAAGTATCCATGGTACATGTAATACGTCTATAGAATTTTTTATCACAAATAGAAAGCAAGTGAATGTGCATGTGTATAATAAAGATAATTACATTAAATATATTTATCTAGCATGCGTAATAAGATGAACATGTGACAAGTAAATGTAAGTAAGAGTAAATGAAACCAAGATATGCAATATACTTTGGATGGGGCATAATGGAATGTAGTGCGAATGATAGGAGTAGCATGCCCCTAAGTGGATTTTTATGTATGCAATGAGGTTCATTTGTTTATGCCCCCTCAATAGTCAAGAATGAACAGTAAACAAGAGTGTGTCATCGGGAAATGGTTTGAATGATGTGTCGAATGTAGAAATAAGTAGTGAATAAAGTGCGGAGAACTTATTGTAGAATAATGATGTGTAGATGTAACATAGGGATGATTTGCTAGAATGTGTGATGATTTATCCTGAAGCATATATCACTGCATGGGTGATTATGATGTTAGCAAGTGTGATGATGTAGCCTAAAGTGTATATCACGAGATGAATGAATAGGAAAGCTAGAAAGGGGTGATAATTTATCATAAAGCTTATATCATGATATGTGTGAATAAGAAATCTAGAAAGGGGTGTTGATTTAGTAGAAAGTGTATATCATGATATGTGTGAAGTAGGAAATAACTAGGAATGTCGCATGGTAAGATGATTGAGTGTTTGAACGTGTGAGTTTAATGAGTTCCATTTGATATGTATACCCTTAGCAAATAAGTATGGACTGCGAGACTAGAGTGTGTCATAGCGTAATGACCGCAACATGTAAAGGTAGATGTAAGAGAGATGTGGTGTGAATGTGTAGAGTGAATGAGACACAAAGTGTGTAGAAGATGTTGCGAGAGAAGATGTCTCTAATGTCTGAGATGTGTAATATGTAGTGTGACTAATCAATGCTAGGGATAGGTGTGTTGAATGTGTCTAGTGTAAAATGTGTGATATGGTCAAGTGTGTGAGAACGTGTGGTGGGTACAGTGTGCAGTGTGTGAGGTTCATGTGTATAGTATGCCCTCAGCAATCAAGTGTGAACCATAGAACAAGATTGCATTGTCAGGTAATGAAGATATGAGTGTGTGTGAAGATGTATATGTTGGAAGTAAGATGTGTAATAAGGTGAATATAAGGAACATGTTGATATTAGGGGGTGGGAGGATGGAATAAATAGATGTGTTTCCCCCACAAGTGTGCAACGATAAGGAAGATCAAGTTCTATTTTCTAGAATATCATCATTGACTGGATTGAAGTTGACTGGAGTAGTGTTAGATAATTGATAGGAAATAATGTGAGGGGGGATCATAAAGAGATGCATTACGATGCAAAGTGTACATGATCATTACATATTCTTCATCGGACACCCATGTGCATACCAACGAGTAATATTTTGAGAATGTCAAGGAGATGGATCACTACCAATAGATATGTTGCCAAATGGCATGGGAAAAGTAATAGAAGTATGACTGGAGTCTAAAGTGCCTTCAATATAGTCAAGCCAAGATTGTCTGAGTGTCAATGGAGAAGTGCAAGAAATACATGAATGAATGATTTTAGTTGAAAAAAATGAAGACCATAGGCAGACGTAATGTGAAAGTAACCATGATAAAGATGAGTTGAGTGAGGAGGTGGTAAAATATCATTAAGCATTAATCCAATCTTAGTTAATCCATCATACGTGCAAATAGTTTTAGAATAAGTATGTTCCACCAGAATATGATGCCAATATGATTTTTTAATTAAGAGTGTGCATGTGAAAGGAGGTGTTGTAGATGCAAACTAATCAAGGGAGGGAGAAACAATGTCCAAAGTATGGACATACCCTTGGTAAATTACCATAACATTAGTAGAGGGAGGGGTTTTGAATTTTTATTCACCAGGGTCATTGGCCACGAAAGTCTTACTAAATTGGGAGTCATCTATATCAATAGGAGTGAAGTTGAATTTTCCTAATGCTTCATCAGTAAGTTCAACATGATCAACTTTTTCATCAGAGTTTTCAGAATCATCATTGTTTTCATTTTCACGTTGTTTTTATGTATCAAGTATGTTTGTAGGCAGTGTACTAGATTTAAGAGGAGCGTCGATAGGTTGATTAGTAGTTTGTATAGGAGTAGGCACTATGGATGAAATGATGGTGGTAGTATGATTAGAAATAACTGGAGTTCTTGGAGTGGTAGAAGAATATTAGGAAGCACTAGACTAACCAAATTCATATGTATCAATACTACTATATGGAATAAGCTACGTAGGACGAATAGGCATAGCAGTAGTGGGGTCTATATGACATAATTTGAAGGGTTCAAGATCTTCAGTAATAGTATGTTCATAGCCATCATGTAAGAATTTGATGCATTTGTGTACAGTAGATGGGACTGCTTGCATTGGATGAATCCAAGTTCTACCTATAAATAGATTGAATTGAGATGAAGAATTTATAACGAAGAAGTCTGTGAGGACAGTCTTAGGCCCAACTTGAATATGTAATGAAATAGTTCCTAGGCATGTGCAAGTAGTTGAATCATATCCCTGAATAAGAGTAGAGTTCTTAGAAATTAGATTATTGTTAATGCTCATCTGTGTTAGAAGGGAATGAGTAGATAAATTAGCAACTGATCCATTATCAATAAGAACACACTTAGTGCAAGATTTGTTGATAACATTAGTGATAAGCAATGGCACACACGTATTGTCATTAAAAAATGGTGATATGTTGTTATTATTGAATGATATAGCGAGTGGAAAATTTTTGAGAGACTGAATGAGGTGCGTGAAGGCTATCACAAAATTATCACTTTCTATATGAACAGAGAAAAGGAAAAACTCTAATGTTTGACAACAATCTGGTGAACTGCGCAATAAGTCATAGAGAGATATTTTGGTCAGTGTATTCTTAATTTGTTCAATGATATCATATCCTTAGAAGTAGTATGATGAGCTTAAGAAGTAATAGGTGGTGGGATATAAATAGGTGGAGCTGAAGGAGGATGATTTTGGTGATTAATTACCACATTGATAGAAGGATCATCTAGAGGAGTAATAAAGTGAAGACGATGTTGAGTACGAACTTGCATGAAATCAACAGGGGTAGTAACCATTCCTGAAACCTTAGTGGGGGAAAAATAAGGATACGATGATTGATTCATGACTTGATAAGGTGAAGACATACTCATAAGGGAGGGTTTTATTGGTCGAGTTCACCAAAATGATTTAGCTAAAATGTAAATTTAAGAGCCTGATCTGAATGCAAGATTGCAATAAAAGAATAATAAATTAAGTATAGCAATAATACATGAGTTAAATAAGTAATAAATTTTGAAACCCTAAGTGTAAGGATAAGGTAAGAAGCCTTAGATGATTCATGGACTTCTGGAGAATGCAAAAAGTTGTAAAACTGGAAAAATGAGAACTAATCATCGCACCGAAGCTCAAAAAAATGCAAAACTAGAGGAATAGGCTGGACTGGGGCGCCTGGAGAGAAACAGGAGAGCCTATGGGTTCCCTAGGCCTATTCTGAGCACCTAGGTCCATGGAAATTCTAAAAAAACCTCCTCTAAGGTGTCACAAGGTGTTCTCCTTTAGTTGTCTTTGATCACTCCAAGGTCATACCAAGATCTCTGAGGTCGTTGGAAATGTGCAATGAAGTTTGAACATGTAAACCTTCAAATAAACATCAAATCCTAAAAATGAAAGATGCAAAATGAGGGATCATATTGTCCTCAGTTGTCACAATGGTGAACTTACGATTGAGCATTACACTACATCTTAGACCCAATGTAGTTGTGTATGTGTGTGAGTGGAATTTTTCCCTAGGTTACTCTTGTTCCAGTCACACTTGGATAGAAAACAATTTGCTAGATGTAGAATGTAGTAAATGTGTACATGGAATAGAATGAACTTCCCTCCTATGAAATGTGATGCAAAAAATCATCCCTTATGTCCCTTGTGATGGAGCTAGATGGATGCCATGGAAATATTACATGCCTTAATAGATGCAAGCTTAAGTGGTGATAGTTAATGCTTAATGTTTGGTTCTTTATTATGATCACATAACTTTATATTTATATGATTCCCTTTCTTGAATTTCTTAATTAACCCCGAAAATGTCGACTACCAAAAAGATAAGATGCTCAAAAAACTAGAAAATTACCAAAAAAGTGTGAAAAAAAAGTACAAAGGGGTCAGGGGCGCCCAGAGGAGATGAGGGCACCTACTGTTGGCATCCTGGTTGGGCACTGGTGACCAGGATGATAAAATCCGAAATATAGTAAGGAAGACCGAGAAAGTAAAGATGTAAGACTGAAAGGAGAAACATAAGACAAAGAAAGGTGGCCAAAGACATGGGTTAGTTAGTACTTTTCTCACCTAGGAATCATATAAATAGTAGTATGTAATCAGGACTAGATAATAACCGAAAGTATGTGATTTTGTGTCTATAGACATCATGAAACATCCATATTCTCAAACCACAACTACTTTTTTCTTCACCAAAACAAGATTCCCAAAAAATAGTTTTGCAAACTCATCTAGTTTGCACCCTTGTTGTCACGTTTTACATCTTGCAAAAGGTTTTCATGGTGTTATATGTGTCTTCATGATATGTTATTCTGATTTCAAGTGTGAAGATTGAGTGGTAGTTTCAAGTTTGGTGAAGTCTTATGAGGTCCTGTAGATTGGTTTGCTAGGCAAATTCATGTTTTGTGTCCTTCCAAGGTATTTTAAGGTTTTTATGATGTCATACATAGTCTATGAGTTGTGTCATAGGTGTCTATGGTTCTACATTAGGTCAGCATGGTCAGTTCATGGGTTGTCAACATCTAGTCATGTCATTCTAGGCTTGTTTCTAGCCATATAGCATGCAAAATGAGGTATAGATGTGATTTTTGGACCCAATCAATCATGTTAGAGCATGATAGCAGTATGGTGATAGTGTATCTGAGGTGTATGGTGAGTTTCAGGTCATAACTCAAAGGTATGGTGCATATTTTGGGTCCTTGGGAAGTAAACAGGTGACAGCTAGTAGTTGGGCATAGGTAAGTATTAATGGCTAAAGATTTATAGGAATATTTGAGCTATATGGTGAGTATGGATATTTAGAGGATGTTTTCATGATGCTTCATGACAAGTTTCAGGTCATTCTGAAGAAGGGATTACAAGATACATCATGTTTGGTGAAACCAAGTGTTTCACAATGCATTTTTTAGGAAAAAGAGGACATTTTGATGCTCGTTGTTATCTGTGTGGTTTTCATGGGGAATTGAGCTCTTTGGCATAGATTCTTAGATCAGTTATGAAGGTTAAAAAATAATGAGGTTGTTTTATCACCATTTTTTATGAATGATTGTTAAGAAGATAAGTTCCTTTAAAACCCTAGATAAACTTTAGCTCAAAGTGACTTGGGAGAAAGTGAGTATACTAAACCAGTTTTTTTTATTTTTCCAAATTGATGATTTTATGTTGTATGGAAATCTTCCATATTTCCATAAAGGTATATTTTTACATGTCACCATATGTGGGCCCCACCTGAAAATGCTTGTTTATGAAGAATTTCAGTTTGTGGAAAAGTTCTCTAAATAAGGTAAAGAATAAATTCATATTGTTTTTATCCCCCAAGTTTTTCTAGATGTCCATGATAGTTTCAAGTAATGGTTTAAGTTAAAATTATAAAAGTGTGCCCTATTAATAAAAATTGGTTTTTGGGGAAATTTTGAGCATCTTGTGGTAAAATTTGAATTTTGGGAGCTACCAGAGGATTTAGGACACCATTATAGTTTTTTTGTGATCCTGGTTCAGAGATGTTTCCAATGGTATATCAAAATTGTGTTTTTGATATGTTATGAATACGTTATGACCTATTATTTGAGGGTCAAATCTGGAGGATGCTTGATCTAGCACGGTGCTAAGCATCTTCATGAAGTAAGATGATGTTTCTAAGTTTTTAATTTTTGTTGAAGGTTTATGAGTGTTTAGATGTAACATATAAGTGTTTTTCCATGATTTGGATAAGTTTTTAAGTGTTTTTTTATGGTGATGGAGTAAGTTGAGCTCATGGTCAGTTCTTAAGTCCTCGAACCCTTAAGAAGTAGTTTGTAGAGACAGTCTTGGTTAAAGGCCTTCCACCTAGAGTTGGAATTCATTATAATATGTTATAGAAATATGATTCATATTTATTATAAATGGTGTATGGTTTGTGTATTTTTGAGTTGATTTGATGGGTATTTCACGTCCTTTTGTGGAGAAGAAAGTACCTTCTTTTCCAAGATAATTTTTCTCAATATGAAATATTGAGGTGAATGAGGCATAAGATGAATGAGTTGATGTTTTATATCATTAGGAGAGTGAATATGGATTAAATTTTTTTCTATTGAATTCCTTTCAAGGTATTATAAGTTACAGAAATGATGCAAACCGATTGATTTTGTGAAACAAATTTCTAGGCAGCATGATTTGGTGAAGAGGAACGTTTTTGTGGTTTGAAAATATGGATGTTTAATGAGATCTAACATGCATGGATTTGATCTAAAATTCATGAGGATTACATATATTGGCTACATTCCATATTTTAGCTTTTCTTATGGGGTTCTTGATGCCTAAATGTGAAGACATGGTGATGAAAACAATTGTTTGGTGAAGGTTTTAAGCCTTTTTAGTTGTGTTATGAATTTATTGATTGGTGAAAGATAATTAATTACATTGGTTGATTTTATGTCATATTAAACATGTATGGTTAATTTCAGATCTTTACTAATAATTGTTTTAGCATTTGAGGTTTTAGTTCATCAATGTGATGAGGTTTTGAGTTAGTTTTGTGCATCTTTGGTGGTTTTGGGAAAGGCTGACCTATATGGGTAAAATGTGAATGTTTTAAATAAATAATTGGGATTTTTTTTAGATGCATTAGTGTTAGGAAATAATAGCTAAAATATGTGGAATAATCCCCCATATAATCGTAACAGTAGAAACTAATATGCAGAAAATATTACAGATCTCAAATAAAATTATAGAATAAAATAACACAACATAAAGAGACAGTATTTAACGTGGTTCACCCAATTTAGGCTACGTCCACCAAGAATCACTTGCTCAGATTTTATTACAAGCCACCACTCTCTCAATATAATACCCAGATCTGTTTGGAGCTATGCTCAACAAACTCTACAGAATTCACACTGAATTAAAAACACCTCTACAATGTTACATAATACCTACCATATGCACAAAACCATATAAATAGACAACTACTTAAGAATTTTTACAAAACCATGGGTATTAAAACCATGGGCCAAAACCGTCCCATAAACCTATGGGTTAAAATCTTGCCCATATGAGAAAATCACGTTTCGTGGTATATCGGGTACATTTTAAGGCCAAAAACAATTTCTCAAGGGCTACACTCTTAGACCCCCACTCGGGGCCTAGCCCGACCCTAAACCCTGGTGAGAAAACTATGGAAAGTTTACAATACTCTTAGTGTATAGTCTTCAACACTTTCTCACATGAAAATAGGCTCCACAACCTAATAATCTCTCACTTGGAGACTAGTTTTCCTCCAAGCAATCTTCTCATGCACGCATAAAGTATGGTAGTATCTATTGTAATAAGATTCACTGTAGTTATCATGTTTAAATGACCAATGGAAAGATTAGCTGAAACACAACTTCAGTTTCTCCCATGTGATCACCTTGGTCATCATGTCTGTAGGATTCTAACTAGTATGAATCTTCTCCAGCTTCAACTTCTCTTCCTCTAAAGTTGTCCTGATGAAATGGTACCTTAACTATATATGCTTTGTCCTAGAGTGGAAAGTAGAGTTCTTAGCTAGGTTTATATCACTCTGACTATCACTATGAAACTTTCCTTCCTCCTTCTTATGCCCTAACTCCTCAAGTAATTTCTATAATCAAATCATTTCCTTACTTTCCTCTATGGTAACAATATACTCAACCTCCATGGTTGATAAAGCCACCAAATTCTGTAGTCATGAAATCCAGCTTACTGTTGTCCCACCTACAATATAAACATAACCTATTGTGCTCCTCCTGTTGTTTACATATCTAGCCATATCTGAATCTACCTAACCACACAAATTGATTTCTGATCCATTTTAGCATAAAATTGTCCCCATGGTCCCTCTTAAATACCAGAGGATCCACTTTATTGCCAACCAGTGATCTCTACCTGAATCACTCATAAATCTACTCACCGCTCCCACTGCATGGGCAATATCAGGCTTGGTGCACACCATGGCATACATCAAACTACCAACCACTGATGAGTAAGGTACCTTGGACATATGGTTTCTCTCCTGCTCTATCTTGGGACACAGCTCCTTTGATAACTTGAAATAGTCTGCCAAAGGAGTCCCAATCGGTTTAGCATTCTATATATTAAACCTCTCCAAGACCTTCTTAATGTACTCTTCCTGAGATAAATTCAACTTTTGTTCCTTCCTATCCTGAGATATCCTCATACAAAGGATTATTTTGGCTTCCCCAAATCCTTCATAGCAAAGGATTCACTTAGCTACTTCTTGAGTACTTTTATTTCCTACATGTTTTTACCTGCAACCAATATGTCATCCACATACAAACACATAACTGCCATCCTCAAATTTTTTTGTATACACGCAATAGTCAGAATGACTGATCAAGGGATAATTTTTGAAAGTTCCCTAAACATCACTAAATAGTTTCAATGTAGAATATCATCTTAAGAGCTTTCCAATGATTGTGAGAATGTGACAAACGGACATCGAGAGCTCTAGATATGTCTGGTCAAAGTTCAGACGGCAGGGAAGTCAACTCTGGTCAACTGGTCAATTTTGGACCAATGGCATTGTGACATGTGGAAAAAAGATGAAGGGATTTGTTTGTTGGTTTTTGATCTCTGTTCTTCGACAGTCATAAAATTTTGCTCGCAGGCCGCCGTGTGGACTATGGTATTATCGCCGATGTGGTGGGTCCACAAGCCACCACGTGGCTTGCCACCACTCATTGAATTCACTTGATTTACCTATTGAGAGATGAATGGTGGAATACATGCTATTTACTGAGTTAATTATCTATATGCCACATTACATGGGTTGAAATTATATTATCTTGGTAATTCCACTTACACACCAATTTCCAAATGCCACGCATTATGTCACAAACCATCTATATTAATGTTTAAACATTAGTATACCCACATAAACCACCAACATGCTATGCTTCCACGTGGAGGAGGAGAGAATCGGTTGTAGGGCATGCAAAGCCATGCATGGAAATCCACGTGGGAAGAAGGTGGTGAAGCGGTGTTGGGGAAAATGCCATACGTGGAAGCTTCCACGTGGAGAAGGAGGTAAAGCGGTGATAGGGGGGCAGTCAAGATCACGTGGTCCTTTGACCACTATCTTTGCGTGAAGAAAGGCTTAATAAAGCCTAAGACATTATCCCCCACGCCAAAAGGTGGGACCTTATCCAAATGCCACTCCATTTGGGATTTAATCCCATTAAACATGCTAAGCCACTCATTATTGGGAATATTTTATCCCTTATCAAAATGCTATGGGCTAAGGTTTAAAAATAACCTTAGAATATTTTTTAATTGCATTTTTTTGGGCCCTAAAATTGTATAAATAGGGAACCCATTTGCATTGTACACACACACCGGCGCAATGGAGAAGCTCATTGGTAGAGCGCGGAAAGGTGGACACATTAGCCCAAGAAGCTTATTATTTGTTAATCTTATTTGTGGGATGTGGAGAATTAGTAACAGGGAAATTTTAATATAGTTTTGTAAAACTATATTAAATTCCTAAAATTACTATAGAAAAATATTGTTTATTGTCCTATTATTTTAGGTAATAGTAGACGGAATATTTGTGACTGGGAGTAAGTTATAAACTACCCAATATGACCATTGAGCCACACCAATTACTTGTAAATCCTGGATTTTTGACCAGAGTGCTAGCATTGTATTGATAACATTGGAAAGGCTGATTGAAGCCAAAGGAGATTGTGCATCAAGAAGGTGAAGAATAATGCATTTGATCATTGGAAGTTTTTAAAGAACTGGTGTACTGATAGGCAAGTAAAATTCCATTAGGTTTTCTTGTGAAAGTACTATTGTAGCTTACAAGTTTTGACTAGTGGAATGGTTCGACCACGAACCTATAGACATAGGAAATTTCTGAACTCCGTAATCAATCTTTGTGTAGTTGTCTTTAATGTCTTGCATTTATTTTAAATTGATTACTTAAAAGGAGCAAATTGTCAGATAATAATTTAAGCCTACAAGGGTCTGAGATCAAGTAGTAATAACTTGATTATTTTCGGATCAAGTTGGTATCAGAGCAGGCGATCGACCTTGCAAGCTTGCTAATCTCTGAAGAAAGTTGGTGATTGCTTCAAGTTGGTGTAGTTGGTTCAGCTTGTGTGAATAGGGTACATGTGTACCATGGGCAAGATGTCTAAATAGGTGAAGCTTGATGAGCTTGAAGCTTATAATCACCATATCTAGGAAGAGAACTCTCTCTTATGATGAATGTATTACTCCTTGGAAGAGGAGAATGCTCGCTTGAAATCAAAACTACGAACCAAGGATGAGCTCTTGGCAAGGTTGCAGTTTGGTGATCAAAATAAGCAAATTCCTTCAACTTCATATGTAAAGACCATGGCAGATGATTACACTGTAAGTTGTTCACCATTGGAATCTTCTTCTTCCTCCCATTCAGTTTTAGATTCAAGTAATGAAGTCTTTGGTTTGTTTGAAAATAATTTTAGAGGCATTAGATCCAAGTTAATAAATAAAATGGGATTTAATGGAAGAGGCCTTGGTAAAAAATGGCGAAGGCATTGCTAACCCCAATACAGGTCGAAGATCATCCTCATTTGGTAGGTTGGAATTTTCCTAGTGTAGGAAATTGGAGAATGCTCCAACAACGCTGATGGGAGACAAGCTTCCAAAAGAAAATTGATTACCCCACTAGTCCTGTAAGAAGATTTTAAGTAGGGAAGTTGTGCTTTGTCGTCACAGGCAATGTGGTAAGAGAAATCAACGAAGAGGTAATGAGATTCCACCTCCAGGAAGCACAAACGAATTCATTGTTATATGGGAGTACCTTTTCAGGTGTATCATCTGCATAGAGTTTAGGCGTGCATACTTTTGGACTCTCTTCTGGGAGTAGTAACACTTCACAGACTATCAGGGTACAATTCAGTACTACAATTGGGACACAGGGAAGTACATATTTTAGTCAGACCCTAGCTATAGGTTCAAGATCAAGAGGTATAGGTGGCTTTAACTCCAATGGATCTAGTGGTTCTAGAGGTAGAAGAAACACAGGAGGTTCTGGATTAGGTGGGCAAGGTCCGCACCAACCCTAGAATATTTACATGGATATGTCTCTTCATGTCCCAAAGTATAGGGGCATAGAAGATGTTGCTGAACACATACACATGTGTGAAATATTGTGGTGTAAAAAAGGAATCATGATGTCTGAGAGTAGGAAAAGGAAGTTTGCTACTATGTTACAAGGGCACGCACATAATTGGTACAAAAAGTTTGACCCTAATTAGACTTGCGTAGACTATGTAGCTTTAAAATATTCTTTCCTTAAAGAGTTTCACATCCCTGAGTTTGAACAGAAGAGTATAAGTGCACTCAAGGATAGTAAGCAAGGCATTACTGAGAGTGTTAGAGAGTATGATGCCCATTTATATCTAATTTTTCCTATGATATTCATGCAAACCAACATACACAATGGTTTGTTTATACATTAGTATTAAACCGCCGCATGCATGCCAAACTTGCACACACATGGAGAAGGTGGTGAAGCGGTTGTTTGGGAGGCATTAAGCCTTGCGTGGATGTTTCCACGTGGAAGGAAGAAGTTGGGAAGCGGTTGTTAGGGGCGGTAAAAAACTTCAAATATGTGTGGAAGGCTATTTAAAGCCTTAGACATTTTCTCCCACTGCCCAACATGTTGGACCTTATCCAAATGCGCCCCTTATGGGATTTTTATCATGCTACGCGCCAAATTTGGGTTTTAATCCCATCTTACCAAATGCTATGCCGCTCAAATGGGAATTAATCCCATTAAACATGTAATCTGCCCAAATGGGATTATTTCATCCCAATTTCTATGCTACGGGCTATGGTATTTTTAGCCTAAGGATAATATGTAATTGCATTTTTCAAGGGCCCTAAAAATGTATAAATAGGGTACCTAGTTCATTGTAATGGACACACACACACACACAAAATACAGAGAAGCTCATTCCTAGAGTGCTGGAGGTGAAGTCCGAGCCAAGAGGAGAATGAGAAATTGTTGTGTGAAGACCTAAATTATTTAGGCATTATTATTTTGATTATTATTGACCTATTATTTGTTAGGCAATAATAAATTAAATATTTGTGGCTAGGAGTTATTCAAACTACCTAGTCGGCCCATAGCGCCACAGTAAATTACTTGCAAATCCTGGATTATCGACCGGAGTGCTAGCTTCGCATTGACAGCGTCGGGAAGGCCGATCGAAGCCGAAGGAGATTGTACGCTAGGAAGGTGGAAGTCGGGTGCTATTTTTCACCCTTATCGTCCGAAGAACTGGTATCCTAAAAGGCAAGTAAAATTCCATTAGGTTTTCTTGTGAAAGTACTATTGTAACTTACAAGTTTTGACTAGTGGAACGGTTCGACCACGAACCTAGAGACGTAGGCAATTGCCGAACTCCGTAATCAATCTTTGTGTAATTGTCTTAAATGTCTTGCATTTTATTTTAAATTGATTACTTAAAAGGAGTAAATTATCGGCAAATCATTAAAGCCTACAAGGGTCCGAGATCACCTGTCGTAACAATTTGATTATTTTCGGATCAACTTTTGTCACACCCACACTATACAACGTACTTTTTACAAAAAATTAACTAATGATTACTATGTTTATTGTTTTTACATGCCTAATATTAAAAGTAAATAAATAACATCAATTTATTAAATATAAAAAAATCATAGTGTTTGTTGTATTAAAAAATGCTAGTGCTTGTTGTTTTTTTACGAGGATTTGTTGTTTATTTTTGTAAGATTTTTTATTCATAAAGATTTGTTATTTTTGTACACTACACTTTGTTTGTTTTGCTAAGTTTATTTCCAAAGATTTCATATTTTATTACTCGGGTTCTTGTCTTTTTCATAGACATTAATTTCTTTTTAAAGTTTATTAAATTGTTTGTATGTTCATTTTTTAAATAGGGGTTTGTTATTTTTTGTAGGGTCTATTTGTTTTTTATAATATTTTTAGTTACGGTTATTAAATTTTTAGACTAGGATTTTCTATTTATTTTGCTACTATTTAGTGATAATCTTTTTGGTAAATTTCACCATCTTTTTTCCTACTTTTTAGTTAGGGTTTTTTGTATTTTTGTGTTAGGGTTATTGTTTTTGTTGTTTTTTATTTCTATAGTTTTGTTTGTTTGTAAAATTTGGATTTTTTTTCTACAAAATAAATCTCTAAACTATGAAAAAAATTATAATAAAAATTATGTACATATCACTCTAGAGGTATCTTTATAGTATTACTCCTTTTCCACCTTTTCATTACACAAGTGTTCTCTTGTCTCGACTCTTCCATGTTCTTTCTCTTCTTCAAAGATTGTGTGTAAATGTTTTCTCACATATTTTTCTTCTTCCATTTTTGTTTTCATCCACACATTTTTTTTTTCCTTTTTCTTTCTTCCATCTGCGTAATTTCCCTCCTCTATATATAACCCCTTATATGTGTCTAGTGTACTATCGTTTTTGGACATTTTGGTAGAGCACATGTACTTAATAATAATAAAAAGGATGTGGATGGGACCGAACTTTTAAGTTTTAAATTTAATGATTATACTGACATAACTCTGATGCTAATAGTTTCATGTATGCACCATATTTTCACCATGATATTTGAATGGTATTTGCATAAAAAAAGACATTAAAAATGAAAAACCACGACACACGAGGATGTGATTGATACACACACATATGTTAAATCTAGGATATGTACACCTATATAAAATAGCTATGACTATGCTCAAGGTACTTTTTCTCTTAAACAAAGCCTAAGTAAAATACTCCCCGACACTAACACCAAATTTGGAAATTAAACTAAAATTAGCATTTGACAATACAATATTGTTTAGCACTTCTTTATACTTTTATGTCAATTAGGATCACATTGTCTTTATCTTTAATGGAAAACACTTTCTCAAGATTTTATATAATACTTGCCTATGGATCAAACCCTATTTTTATGCAATAACATTCATTTATAGGGGTATAAAAAGTGATGTGTGGTTTAGTTGGAATCCTCCTATGTTTATCCTTCTACCTCAACACCAATAAAAAGTGGATACTTTAGATGTACCATGCATGAGTGTTGAATAGTACAAATGTTGTTCTTGTAAGATATTTAGTAGATTAAAAAATCCTTCAAGTTCCCTTTGAGTGTAGATACTCGATAGTATTTAAATTGGCCTCAAGATGTTTTTGTCTTGGATTCGTCTCTTAACTTGGTTTAGAGTGCTTCATAGGTGTATATAGAGGCTAATCCTACTTTATTTTATTGAGAGAATATCATCACAAATCTTTTTAAGACACCAAGGAAGCATTGCAGTAGAGGCCTACCATCACTAAGTAGGATGTTTCTACATGTACAGTACCTAACTCTTGTCTACCATTCCAGAAGGAGGTTTACCAAGAAACCATGGAGGTACTCAGTGAATCTTCAGGGTGAAATACAATATTTAAAGGAGTCAATAAGGAAGATGAAGCAAAAGTGAAAGAATCAGAGATGGTCTAAACTGAGATGGATGACTTAAGAGAAGTGTGTTAAAGTGTTGCGCTAAGAGAATATCATTTCACTATTAAGGAATTGGTTAAAAAATGGAAACACTCATGCGCAAGTACTGAGACTGGATGACAGATCTTGCATGAAAATCTTCCCCCTTATAGCCTAAGATTATGACAAGGAAATAAATGTGAATGTTGTTGTGGATGGGTGGCTATTGAGTAATATACTAATTATACATGTGCGGAAGAAATGTTATTACCTTAGATGCATGGGTACAAATGGGGATACCTCCATTGCAATCCTCTAATGTATTGTTCATGGCTAACCGGACTAAGGCCACTCCCATCAAAGTTTTAAAAGAAACATCCATTACCATACAAGGAGCCAAGTTCACTAGATATTTTGAGGTTTTAGCGTTCTCAGAGTCAAATAGATTCCCATATCTATTGGGGAAAAAATTGGTAGCTATGTACACATAATGTCAATATTTGGTTCAACAAGGGTTATATCAACTTTGAAAATAAGGAGGAAAGAGTTACTATCCCTTTAACAGATGGCAAATCAGCACCCTATGTTGAGCCGTTGAGTGAATAAAACCTTAATAGGATTTATGTATGCGCCATACAGGATCTAGAGGTGACATTGAGCCATTTGTAAGGAAGGAATCCTTCAGTGGGAGGATGCATAATATATTAGTGATACTAATAAGTGTTTCTTGTGATAATTGGGCTCATAGAAATTCCAAGAGTTAGTAGGGCGACGAAGTAAAGATCAACATTTCCTAGGGTCGAGTAAACTGCGTTATATAAGAAGAATAGGTAACAACTTGATGTACCTTGTTACACTGGAGAAGGATATCCTATGGTGTTCTTGTGACATCCATGGAAGAATAGTGGATAGACCCACTGGAAAGAAGGAATATGCTAGCATATACCCTATGCAAATACTGTATTGCACTAGTGGGTGGTCCAAAAGGATAATATCGTAGGATGGAATGAAGTTAGGATTTCTCTTGCCACTAGGTTCTTTCAACAGCAATGCTCCTACTCAAATTATTACTTATCATGGTAATAAAGCTCCTTTGACATCCACATGTTCACCAGTGTAAGAGACTCTAGATAGAGGGGCAAGAAACTTTACCACCTTCGCTCTGGGTGAATAAGTTTTATTCCACTTTACATGGCTATGTGTGTTCCTTGGTATGTATATGCAAACTCCATAGAGAGACTGGAAATTGGTATGATTTAATTGTAGGAATGAATCGAGCATTTGAATTCTTCTCTACCAAGCCTCTGATGGAAGAAGTTTAAAATTCATAAAGGGACTTAACTATGGGAGATAGTGCCAAGGCTGACGAACTCCTTTAGGATATTATTTTTTTTGATGAAGGAAACTCATGTTTTCATTGCATATTGTTGAAGTAACAGAGGCCAATGCCACACTAATTCAGCATGCTTGCCTTGAAAAATAAAAAGGAAAAATGGTCTACTTAGTGGATGATGAAGAAATATAAAATCTGGATATAAACCATTCAACAGGTAGACATGAGGTGTTAGAAAGTGCAGATAAGACCACGTTCACCTATTATGAACGTATGAAGACAAAGAAAGTGAATATTGGATTAGATGTTGAGCCTAAGGAGGCCATAATTAGGGACTATTGGTCAGACTCTGAAGTAGAAATAATCATAGAGTTACTATGGGATTATCAAGATTTATTTCCTCAGGGGTACCATGGGCTTAAAGGCCTGCATAAATCATTAGGAGAAATAAGGATAAAGCTTAAAGAGGGTGCACACCCAATTAGAAAGAGACCCTACAGGATGAACCCAAACTTTCATGAAAAGGTTAAAGTAGAGATTGACAAAATTTTGAAGTCTGAAATCATCAAGCCCCTGGATGATTCAGAATGGGTTAGTCTAATGGTGATCAGTATCAAGAAGGTTGGTTGGATTTGGATCTATGTGGACTACAGGGAGTTGAATGTTGCATGTGTGACTTATCCCTTTCCTACGCCATTCATTGAGGAAATACTAGAAGGTGTTGCAGGGCGCGAAATATATTCATTTATAGATGGGTTCTCTGGGTATCATCGGGTTAGGATTGCCCAGAAGGATCAGGAAAAGACTAATTTTACTACTGAATGGGGTATCTTTTCCTATACTATGATGTCTTTTGGTTTGAAAAACGTGCCTGATGTATTTTTAGACATAGTTGTTAAGGCGTTTAAAGAATGTATTCACAACTTCTTACAGGTTTATTTAGATTATTGGATGGTGTATGGACTGGTCAAGGACCATTGTGACAATCTACACTTAATGTTTGAAATATGTAGACAAATGAGTATCTCTTTGAACATCTATAAGTGCATATTTTCTACACCATTTGGAATATTGTTAGGACACATAATCTGCAAGGAAGGTTTGTTGCTTGATCCAGCTAAGGTTGTAGTCATTATATACCTAAAAGATCCTACCAGCCAGAGTGAGGTACGTGGAGTTTTGGGTCATACAGGATATTACAGGAAGTTTATTAAAGGATATGCCAATACTTCCACACCTTTGGAGGAGTTATTGAAATGAAAAGGTACATTCTACTATGGAGAACCATAGCAGCGCACATTCAAGATATTAAAAGAGAAACTTACTACCACACCTATTCTACATTTTCCTACGTGGGACCAACCATTTCATGTACATGTGGACGCCTTTGGCATGGCCATTGGTGTAGTATTGGCTCAACCTAGAGAAGGTATTGTAGATCATCCTATATATTTTGCTAGTAGAAAGTTGACTCCTACAGAGAAGAATTACACAACTACAGAGCGTGAAGCTTTGTTAATGATCTATGTGCTACATAATTTCAAACAGTACCTACTAGCTACTCCATTTATCTTTTATACATATCACATGACATTGAATTATTTGGTAAACAAGCCCATTTTACAAGGGGCACATATGCAAATGGGTACTCTTATTTCAAGAATTTGATTTCACATTTGTGGTAAAAATAGGTAAAAGTAATTCTGGACCATACCATTTATCCATAATGCAGTCAAGAGAAGAAGCATAGGCAATTGAAGATACCATGCCCGATGCATAGTTATATAGGTTACAACAAGCACCATCAGAATTAGAGGACATTTTTGTCTTTCTAAGAACATGCATGACACCAAAAGGAATGAAATCCTTAGAAAAGAAACAACTTGTTATATGCGTAGCACCCTATATGTTAATTAGTGGTGACCTGTAAAAATTAGGTTGGGATGAAGTATTGTGCCGCTGTGTACTAGCGCATGAGCGCACAAATATTAAGGAAAAATCTCATGGTGGCATTACAGATGGCTACTATGAAGGTGACTCCATTGCACGCAAGATCTTACTCATTGGATTATGGTGGGAGACCATGTATAAAAATTGTAAGGAATTTTGTAAGGCATGTGATCATTGTCAACGTCTTGGCAAACTAGCACAATGAGATGAGATGCCATCTAAGGCATATTCCTAGTGCAGAGCCATTTGAGAAATGGGATATAGACTTTTTTGGGTCCTATTTCACCAGCCGTGTGCGTAGGACTGGATCGCGCTACATCATAACTTACACAAATTATGTGACAAGGTGGGCAGAAGCAGCCCCTACAAAGGATTGTACAATCATCTACAGACAGCCAGGATTCTGTGGGAAAATATCATTATGATGGTATGGTTGTCCTTTAAGTTTGACCAATGATAGGGGGCACATACTTTTTGAATGAGACAATTAGAAAAAAATTGGATGAATTCATGATTGCACACCATAAGACTACACCATATCATCCTCAGGAAAATGGGATTGATGAGGCTTTCAACAAAATTTTGAGCCAAACATTGACAAAATCTGTGATATTGGAAGAAAGGATTGGGATGATAAAGTATTTGCAGTGCTTTGGGCATATCGCACAATATATAAAAGGTTGAATAAAGCCACACCATTTCAGTTAGTGTTTGGTGCATAAGTAGTTCTTCTTATGGAATTCATGTTACCATCTTTGTGTATTATGTGCATTGGAGGTCTAGTTGATGAGCAAGCATTAGAATAATGGATTGAAAAGTTAATCAAGTTGGATGAGTGATGAGAAATAGCATGTTGGAGTCAAAAATAAGAAAAGGCCAAGCAGAAAGCATGGCCTGACAGGCACATCAAGGATAAAAAGTTCATAATTGGATAGATGGTGCTCCTTTATGATTCTAAATTTTTGCGCCATCCAGGAAAACTCAAAGTACATTGTTTGGGGCCGTATGTTATCACTCACATACTTGAAACAGATTCTTGCCAATTACAAGCACTTTATGGCACACGGTTACCTAGTTACTTCAATAGGAGTAGGTTGAAGCCCTACTATAAATAAGTCTTCTTGGTGTTTGTAATAAGGTAATGTTTCCATTTAGATTAGGTTTTTAAGTTTTTATTTTCCTTCATCTATTTCCTTCTTTTTTGCTATGTTTTGTCAATTTAGTTGGCGTTTTTGTGTAATAAGCGCAGTTGCACGCTAGAAGCTAATTATTATTTGAATAATTTTTATGCGCAGAGGACTACACATACCCTTAGTGTGGGGTGGTTATTTATATCTAGGTATAGGACTATTAAAAATAAGTACACGTGAAAGGAAAAAACTGATATGGGTGTTATTCAAGTTGGAGAATTGAAAAAAAAAGTGCTTCTGGAAATGAGGACCAAAGGTGAAGGTGAATGAAGAAACAAGTATAACATGAGGTAAGTAGAAGCCATGGGAACTACTAAGGGAAGGCATAGTGGTGAGGTACCTAGGCGCGTTGAAGACAAGTTTGTGGCTAAAAGATAGGAAGGCACGCTAAAAGGTTATAGCTTGGGTGCAAAGATGTACCGTGCGGAAAGAATGAAAATGGTCAATTAATTAGAGGATTGTTTTTAGGTGGAGGAGTAATAAATTCACTAACTTTTTGAAAATCTATATAAGGACGAGATGTGAGTTCATTTTTACTGTTGCAATTGAGAGAATTTGAAAAGAGCCAAGTGTAAATGAGTCGAGAAATCATAATGAGGTGCGAAGAGTGTGAAACCATACATAGAGAGAAGGTCTGTGCACAAGAGAAGCTTTTGTTCCCATAGGTGAAGGGTTTGAGTGAAGCAGACGTGTTAAAAACAAGCTAGGGCACGCGATTCCAATAGGGCATGGAGATTTTAACTAGGGTCTCAACTTGCTAGATTACAAAGGGTAGAAAAGAGATATTTTTCAAATGGCACCGAAGAAAGCACCTGTAGAAGGAGTAAAAGGGAAGAAGAAGGTTGAAGTGGAAGAAGAAATTTCTCCTAAGAGTAATTTCTCAAAAATTTAGTATCTAGAGGGCATGATCATGGGACAAGAATGACATGATCACATCCGTCAATGTAAAATCAGCGATTACAACCATCGTACATCAAATAATAAGAAGGATCTCAATGTGTTGTTGAGTACAAAAACAAAAAAGCACACAGTAGAAGATATGTTAGTGTACAATGACACTGGTGAGAAGTTACTAAAATATATTAAACTCTATCAGTTGTACGAGCTTCCATACTTTGGAAAGTATGAACCATTGTATCGATGGTTGATGAGCAGAGTCCATGAGGACTTCTTCTACATCACCATAAGGAGGGTTAGAATCACATCCGCATTGATCTCAATAGTAACAGGGTTGAAAGGCACATGGGTAGATCTAAATGGTAATTTAACTGATAAAACCACAATCCTAGAGACAAGGAAGGAGTTAGGGTATACCAAGGGTCCACGTGGCATGGACATCAACAAATTGAAGAAGTACCCAGTAATGTAGGTAGCTGCACATCTTGTGACAAAGCTGAATGACCAAGAAAGGCGGTCGCAAGTAAACACAATGTGGCTACACATTATGAAGAAGATTTCACAGGGAGTGATTTACAACATCTCCAATTACATCATGGAAAATATCATTGAAGAAGTGTGCACAGGAGAGAAAATCAGTTTTGGGGTTGTTCTATTGTCTCTGGTGTTTATGGAAATCAGGGTGCCCGATGGGCCAAAGGAAAAAATTTGGGAATACCTTATGGAGAACAAGTCACTTGTGGAAATATTTGGAAAGTACTTGTGTGAGGGATCATTGATTGGACCATTCAAGAAGAGGGCGGAGAAATGGTATGATAGGTTCCACACAGGGTTTGAAGAAGAATGGTGCATACCCAAAGAGTTACCTTCAGTAGTAGGGAAGGTAGTGCAGTTCGTGGTATACCAACACTTTTGCATCGTGTGGTTCACCATGAAAGATGGGGCTTGGAGCCCATGGTGTAAATTACCATATGCCTTAACAACATGATATTTCTAGGCATCATTTCACTAGTTTTTGGATGCACGTCACTTAAGATTCAATATAGAAAAGGTAGATTGCAACTACCATACACTGAGAAAGACATATGTATATCCAGGACAAACTACCTACATTGAGAGACTAATCTCAGATATTATAAGCATGAATCCTATAATATTGGTTGTTGGCGATTTTGGAGTAGTGTTTGTGTACCTACAACTCAAGCCCAAGCTGGAGAATAATAAGTATGTGGAGAATGATTTCGCACTTCCAGGGCCGCCAAAAGGTAAGCATATAATGGAAAATGTTCCAGCACTTAAGCCCACAGAGACAATAAAAGTACATGATGAAGAGGAGGAGCATGGAGATAGTGGTGGTTTGGAGCATAGAGGAATAAAATATCCTACGGATAGGGTAGAAGCTGAGCACATGACTACTCCACCCCAACCACAAGAGGGAGATGATGATAACTTGGATGCATTCCAAGGAGAGTTTCATTTCAAAAGGGTGTTTAGGAGAACCAGGACCCAAGGTGTTACTCCATAATTAGTACACAGATCACCTCAACTCTCTCCACAGAAGGAGATAATTAAAAAGAGAAGGAGAAAGTTGAAGGTAGACGTGGAGGTGGAAGAGTCTAAGGAGAGAGCGCCGGAATCTCCTACACCTCCAAAGAACATGGACGAACCAAAGGATGAAGAAATGAAGGATAGAAGAAGGAGAAAATAAGGAAGATGAGACAACGGCTGAGACTACTCAAAGTATGGCAGAACAAGCTCCAAATCTTGAAGCCCAAGTTCCTAAGGGGTTAAGATCAAAGAGAACAAGTGGATAATATGTTGCATCAGTCATGGGCTATGTTGAGGACACTGGTAAAATTTTCCACACCCATTTTCAAAGTAGAGTGAAACTAAAGGAGTTGTATTGGTGGGAGCTAATGGATGAAGATATGGTGACCATGCACACAAGGAAGCAATTATCATGGTCTATGCACACACACGTAGATGAACCAAACTTTGATGTATGTGAAGAGTCATGTGTATCAAGGATGTTGAAGAAGACACCTCAAGCCAGACACATAACACTAAATCCTATTATTATGTCAGATGAACAAGTGAGCAATGCTTTGGTGTAAGTATCAACATATGTGAAATGAAGAAATGTGGATAAGGCTGCAATAATTAGGCCACTGAGGGAAGAGATCAAGGCCAAGGATGTAGAAATAGCGCACCTAAAGTAAGAGAAAAACTTGGTACAGAAGAATAACACTATTTTCATCAGCATGGATGAGGAAGTTGGGGAAAATATCATGAGAGAAAAGCCACACTTAGAGCCTAAGGTACCCAAAATGTTTCCTTCGGAAATGCATTATGTACAGCCCTTGGTGGACTTGGTGCTTGAAGATGAACCTTTGCGCATGCCAGCACCAAAGGATCCATCACAAGAAGTGGAGAGGGAAAAGGCTTCAGTGATGAGGAAGATTGCATCATATGAGGCTTTGCTCCAAAGCTTGCATGAGGAGCTAAAGAAAGCAGATCAAGTGTTGAATATTTGTACAGCCCTAGAAGCCGTTATAAGAACAAGGACCATTGTAGAGGACAATGAAGTCCTAAAAGCCATGGAATATGATACCTTGGGCCATGCAGAATTATTAGCACTTTTCAAGTAGAAGCATGAAGCCCTTATAGTAGCTCAAAAATCACATAAGGAAAGGCTAGATGAGCTTGGGAAACTCATCACACAAAAGATGGACTAATAGAAGGAAGAATGACTCCCATGTCCAACATTTTTTTGGTCTTGTAGAATGAGAAGGGAGAAATTGCAAAAGATGAGCTAGATTCAATTACAGTGGATATCCCAGAAAAAGTAGAGGATGTACTCAATGATTGGAAGACTTTAGAGGTGGAAATAAATGAAGAATATCTAGAATTGATTCTTTTGGTTGAAGAAGAAGATGTTGCAGGGTAAAGTCATTCTTTTATTTCATAAAAATTATTTTTATTCTTCTATTCATATTATTTGATTCATTTTAGAGACAACCATTGCTGGGGTGGCAATGCAATTAGTGTGGGGTGATGTTGGTCAGTCAAAATATAACACTTAGTGAAAAAAAATACAAAAGTTTTTCATGGAAGAGAAGAGCGTGTTCAAAAGTGCGGGAGGATCATAAAGGAATCATGCACTGAGGACAGAGATAGATTCGATACTTATCTGATTTCATGATGATGAGCTATTTTTGGAGATATCATACTAAACACACAAACCGGTTGGAAACTTGTGCGACACACATTGGCTATTTTTTTAGGATCGGATACAAAGCACTTTGTATGAGTACATGCTAAGAATAGATTTACTACTGATAGTTAACTAGAATAAGTCTATTGTTAGCAAACTTTCATGTGTGACTATTATTGTAACAACGCGTGGCTAATAATAGCATGTGACCTATTTTGGGAATAGATAATCGGTGAAGGGAAATTCCCCACCCTTATAAATATGTAATGAACTGTGTAGTATAGGGGTGTGTGTGTGTGTGTGATAATAGTATGTAAGAACTGAGTTATTGTGAGGTTATGTTGATAAATATGATGCGCACATAAACTATGGTAACTTATCTATTGTAATAAACTTCTGTGTATTTATCATGTTTAAATGCAATGGAGTGTATTGGCTGAAATGGAGTATAAAATCCTAAGTATAATTGGTTTTTGCATGCTTGATTTCATTATGGTTATTATTTAAGTCTATTATTCTCTATATCTAGATTTGAACATGCACTGTAGAATGATATATTAGTCATGGATTTGAATGCTTTAAGTCTTCATCATGCTAACATCCTGTAACATCAACCCTAAAGAGGGGCTTGGTACCTTTGTGCACTTCGGGTGAGTACTCAGTCTAGGTTGAGTGATGTGCCAGCGTGCCTGGGATTTTACCGGTGAATTCTAGGTTGCATCATGTGTTAAAGGTTGAATACTAATTGAAGGCATGAGATAAATTTTTAGAGCCAAGAAAATTTGAGAAGGAAGAAGATAAAGTGAGTTGAATCAATGAGGGTTTGAAGATATATTTGTAAGCATAATTAGAGATCTCCATCAATTGTGGCAGTAAACAAATCAGATATCATCATCATCATCATCAGGTGGTTAATTTGGTGCTTGGTCATCTTAGGGTGGTTATATCCTCCTTGTGGATTTGGTGCTTTACTAAATAAGGGGTTGGTGCTCTAATAAACTAGGATTTGGTGATCCTTGTGAAATTAGTGCTTCACTAAATATCTTTGCTTTATGTAATATAAGCACATTTTCAGTGGGTTTTCTTCTCCATGAGTGTTTTCCACTTATATATGTTTTTCATGTGTCTTCTTCATTGTTGCATGTTCTTATGAATGCTTAATACACATCTAATATGCACATGTGGTTATGAATGATAAATTGATGAATGTATAGATGTTTAAATGAAGTAAAACATTTTTGTAGGATTGATTCACCCCCCTCTCATTCCATTGTGCTTCCAATAGAAATTTCTAATGATATTTTGTTTTCCTATAAACTCCTTTTGGAACTCCCAAAATCATCTGAAGAAGTTAACTTTCACCATCGGAGTTTTATCCCTTACACCCAAAAATACCTAATGTTGAATAGATTATTCCCGAATCAAATTTTCTTTACTAAAATTTCCTAAATTTCCTTATATACCTTCAATGTTCTCTAAAATCACACTCATATGCTTTATATTTTCCCTAAATACTTCTGAAGGGTGTTTACTTGGTCGTAGAATGGAAAAAATGGCCTTTTCAAGTCTCAAGAGGAAATTTCTTTCATCGAATCTCAATGAGATCAAAAAATACATTAGACACTCTTCCCTACACATAGAAACAACTTTAGAAATATTTTTAGAAATTTTATATAATCCTGGGGAATGGTTGAACTAAGGGTAGGTTGGCCAAAGGAGGGATGCACAACGTCTAGGAATCATAATTTTCAATTATGCTCTTAGGTGTCATTCTCAAAGGTTCAATTTTTCATGCCCGTCATTTTACATGAAAAAAATAAGGCAATAAATTAATCACCCACAAACATTAAAATAAAATAATCTTTTTAACCTTCCCATTATGTCCCTCTTCTCAATTGATCATTGACTATATCATCGAATACATAACATCATATGAGGAACCTAGAATGAGACTATTCCTTATCCCAAAGGACTTTTCAAGAGGCATGATTGAAATATCTATACTCCAACATGACTTGGGAGGGTAAGCCCCATAATTATAGGTTTCCTATGCTTAATCACATCATGGATAATATTGAGTTCAGTATGTTCATAATTTTCCTTTGCACCCTAGTGGATAACCAAGTTCTTGTTATGTTAGTTTTGGGTGATAACACCAATGAATGATCGCATTAGGAGATATAAATGGTGTAAGTGGATTTAGTGCACTAGTTTACATACACGTTAAAATATTTTGATTGATCCCATTAATCCCTCATAGATAAAATTATTACCTTAATAAGTAATAATGCAATACCCTTTGTCATACGAAGGTTATGCGAGATAAGGCAGTCCTGGTTACTCTAGTGTTGACCCATGGAGAACTATAGGTGTCACAAATTGGAGTTAACTTATTCAAAGACCTTCTAAGAGGTTGTTTGTGGAAAAAAATTATATTTAATTTCATCTATCAAAAATTTCTTCCTATAATATGTTGGTTTTAGGAGTAGAGTGAAACTTGGAATCAAGCCTCTAATTTACGCTAAGCCTCTTCATGTTATTAAAGATTAAAAAGAAATTGTTCCATGTGGGAACATGCATTTCATAAAACATGAGTTATCATCTGGAAAATGAATCATATGTGACTCATGGAAATATTAAAATGACTCTAACCAATTATTTAAATATGGAAGTTAATTGCAATAAAAAATGAAATCAAATAAAGTGTACTCCATGTAAGATGCGTTTTAAATGAAATGAAGAACATGTACATTTTGAGAATGAGAACATATTCCTCTGTACATTCATTTTTCTTAAAATTAATGTTATAAAACTAATTAACTCAATGTTTAATAAATATGTAAACCATTAACGACATGCACTTTGTGGATAATGTTCTTTCTCCTTATTCTCCTTGTGTTTGTATCATTTCGTCATGTATCGTTCCTTGGAGCAAGTGTAGTTTTAAGTTAACATTTTTGAGTGTCATGATTGTGCATATGTTTCATTATGTTGGGGTGAGAATGTATCATTATGTTTGAGGAATAAGGTGTGTCTAGTGAAGGGAGGGATAAAGAGTATTATGTTGTGTTACTTTGGAGGAACCAAAGGAAGTTCGTGGCTAGTATTAGTGGAGAGATAAGTGTGTGTTTCAATGGAGATATAAGGGAGATTTTTATGTTTATATATTGTATTTTATCTTAATGGAACCAAAGGATAGCCATGATTCTTTAGTGGATAAATAATTGGTAGTTGCAATGATGATATCTCCCCTTTTCAAGCCTCGTAGTTATGTTTGATAGTGTGACTCATATCTATTAATGAATGTCATTCTAACTCTCTCATTTAATGGTATTTTATTGTGCTTTGGTTGCTCATTTGAGCAGACATTATTTTTTTGATGTTATTTTGTTATTGCAGGCTTTAGTATGTTTTGTATGCATGACCATTGAGGATTTTCATTTACATAGTAGAGGGATAAGTGTTATTATATCTAAAGGCTAGTCTTCCTTCCTCAGTGGAGAGATAAGTAATGACATTATCTTCCCCTTAAAAAATAATTGGATGGTTTGGATGTATATTTTTATAGAACATATTTTTTTATGTTGGCATCACCCCCTCTTTGTACATGTTGTAATATAAGGTGATACATGTTACTCTTGGCTCAAACATTGTCATGCATTGTTATGTGGGCCCAAGTTATGTTGTTGGAAACAATAAAAAGATTATACATGTTTTGTTTCTATTTTATTTGTGGGAGTTACATAACTATCCTACTATCTACACAAGAACATAAGAGATATAAGGTCTCCCCTAGGGTTTGATAGTTTACATTCACACCTACACAAGAACCTAAGAGAGCTGCAAGAAGCTTGATCCTGTGACGAGGGGATGTAGTAAAAAAAATTATTTATTTAGTAGTTGGGGTTGATCACAAAGGGTAATCCAACATCACCACTCACATATGTTTTCAATCTTTGGTTTTTTAATGTTCTAATAAAGGATTCTGTAAGTTTCTAGGGTTTCCACTTTGTTGTAGGTGATTATATGTCATCCCAAAGTTGTGCAAAAAAAAGAAACATATCTCAAAGGTAATTTCTAGGAAAGTAAAGCACATCATAAGTTTTAGGAATATAGTTTTGAACGTTCCAAGACCGTACATATTGATATTAGGACCATATAGTTCTATTCTAGACCATATATAGTTTTACATCCTACCCCTACTTAGTTTCCAATTCTAGTAATTTACACCAAATCACTCCCAGTCTCTTATATACCTTTTCCACTTGTTTACGAATCTAAATCATCTCTATTCTAACTTGTATAAATAAGTCTCTTTCTCTTCTTGTACATTTGGGATATTAATGATCATGTTATCAATCGTTGAAAGTGTCGATGCATTATTTTGGATATGAATGGTTAATGTTGGATTAATTACATCAGAATAATCCCCTATTACAAACTTTTACATCCTATTTATTGTCAGGTAATTTCCAGAACATAGATTTAATTAAGGTGTAAACATTTTGTGAGCCTAGCTCTTGAATTGAAACTATTTCTAAAACCCTAGTAGCCCTAGGGTTTCATTGATCTCATTTTCATGTATTTTATCTCCATGTTTAATCTTATCAAGCATAACATATATATTCTTCAAAATATTTTGTCTTTAACAAAAATTAAAACCTATCATGGCTTCTTCCAATGATCGCATTGTATTTCTTGACGAATTCTTTCACATTTATCCCAAATGTAAAGATCTTATTTCTAAGATCATACGGTCCACATGAATCTATCTTAATACAATATTTGAACATGTGAGATCTATTTTTTCTGCTCTTAGTTTCATTGAAGAACATATATCCTTTAGCCCCACAAAAATTCTATCACATGGTATCATAGATAGTGAAATTCCATTTTATGTTCAAAGAAAATCACATAATCTTTTGGATAAGTATAACCTTGTTGACAATGGGTTGGGCCTTAATATTTGTAATATATCCTTTTTAGATTAGTTAGGTATTTATATTGTAAATATTACTCCTCGCACCATGCATATCCATGGATTTGATAATATGTTGTGTTAGGTAGTTGGTTAACTTACCTTACCACTTATCATGGGTGAATGCACTATTGGTACAATATGTCATATTATGCCTTATAATCTTAGTTATAAAATACTCTTAGGTCTTAAATACATGTTATGCAAATTTTTCCTTATACCCTTCATGATTGTCTTAAATAATCTTATCAAATACATGTGTATTGTTGCAACTAACATTGCTCCTTTTAAACATTATACCAATATTACTAATGATTATCAATCCATTCTCCAATGTTAATCAATTCACTCCAAAACCTCTTCCTACTTATCATAAATATGGAATAAGCTATCAATAATTATTACATAATGGTATTACTAGAAAATTACTTCATCACTTTGGCTAGGGAGTATATAAACCTATATTACCCAATACATCCCCCTCACAAGGTCTTGGTTATAGTACACAAACATTGTGTAAACCAAAATTAGTTGTAATATTTCTCCCTACCTCACGAATTCATTCCCATAAGTTTATTATGGTAAATTCATTCACATCCCTCACCCTATTCCACCTCGATCTCATATATGATATTGCATTATATCCACACTCTAGATGAATTCATTAATAAAGAGTTTCTTCTCGAATATATGGTTGCATATGTGGATCTCCCTTCTTTCTTTCATATGAATAGGTTTCCTCACACTTTTGATGTGCACACTTATTTTGGGGGGTAATGATCACGATATATTGTTGAATACATCTGATATTATTCCGACATATCCTTATGTGGAAAATATATCCATTTTACTTAATAAAGGAACTAATTCATTCAAATTTTGGATTTATGTTGATCCTTGATTTTTTATCCTAAAAAATTTCCATTAGAAATTAAGAGAGACATGTTATTCAAAAATTATTGCATTATTTTCCTAACTTATTCACTTTGAATTACAAAAATATGCCTAACATTGACCCTTTCATTTATATTCATAGCATTACCTTGCATGAGCATGTTAAGCGTACACAACAAGGAATTCATAAAATACACCTTCATGTTAATTTTATGGTCAAAAAGGAAATACAAAAGCTTCATGTTTCTTTAGTTGCACCATTGATTAGCCTCAATGGGTTTCTAATATTTTCCTAATAGATAAACTTAAGGTTGATATCTGATGTTATACTAACTTTCATGATTTAAATAAAATCCCAAGGATAGTTTTCCATTTCCTCACATCAATATGATTTATGGATTCCATTACTAGTTATGATGTGTTATATTTTATGGATGGTTTTATGGGATAAATCAAATAAAAATATATGTTATTGACCAAAAAAATAAATTTTATTTACCAACAAAGAATACATGGGTTGATACATTCCATTTAGAGTCAACTAAGAGAGGATATTTGAAATTTACTCCTAAAAAATGCTATCACATGTTTTTGAGTGACTTCAAGTTTTATTATTGATAAGGGGTCTTCCTTTAAAAATTAAAAGGTTAAGAAGTTTTGCACCAAGTTCAAAATAAAACATACATTTTCCAATCCTCACTACCCATAGGTAAATGACCAAGTTGAGGATAGTAATAAAAAATCTTCAAAATTCTACACAAGCCTATTTTATAAAGCATGAAACTGAATGGAAAGATTAGATTATATATGTCCTCTGGTATTATCATAATAGTTTCTCACACCTACAAAAGCTACCCATTTTTCTTTAGTCTATGGGGTAAGAGATGTTCTCTTTCTCGAACTTGAAATTCCTTCGCTATGAGTCTCACTTAAATATATTTTTAAGGAAAATGATTATTGTGAAAAGTGATTACACGAACTCAAAATACATGATTATATATGGGTACAAGCCCTTGAACATATCCACATGTATCAAGACTGTATTAAAGATGCATAAAAGAAGAAGGTTTGTACTTAATAATTTCATGTTAGACATATCTCAAAGGTATGTTTAAACATAATTGACTTAGCCCCTACGTGGTTACTATAATATTTTACTCTAGTGTTTATTGTTATCCTCTCTTGAAGTAAAACTTTTCAAAAACCCCATGAATATCATGCACTTTTAATAATATTACACTTTAACCTTTTTCTTATACATGTCTATTTTCAAAATAGTTCAAAAAATTTTAAATAATCACATAATACAAAACACGCAAATATGTCCAAATATATATAAAATATGACATGTTTATGGTTTGATTGGCTATCTTGTTGATTTATACATGTTGTTTTCCATGTTATTTTGATTAAAAAAACATATATAATCTTTACACACATAAATTCATGATGTATATTCAGATTGATGTAAGACATAAATAGGTTAATACACAATCATAGGTTTCATCTTGGTTCCTTGCACTACTATTTGGGTTCATCCCCCATACTTTATAGGTGCTTTTTGTTTCTTACAGTTACTTTACACCTTCCTCATCACAATTGGATATGTACATATTTTTTATTTATATCTTTTGAGACAACAAGAATAACACATGTTTTGTTCAATGCTAACATATATTTCTATCTCTTTTTTTACTATTACTATTTTCTATACTTGACTCATATACTATTGTCTCTTCTTACTTATACAGAGTACTTCCTTGACGGATTACTACCTTGTTTGACTCATTTATTATGGATGAATATTTTCTTATTTGATTACAAATATATGATTTTTTTATTCACATGGCCTAAGTTCCTTATTTGTCTTATGAAACCATGGGTGTCCCATGTATATGTATCTATGCCTTCTTGTGTGTTTGTACATGTATCAATGAATTTGGTCCATGTTGGCGAGAAAAATTTTGGGTAAACAAATTAGTGGGTATCTTGCCAACACTCTGGGACTCTAGGTCACTCTACTTAGATGGTGAGACTCCATTTTATTGTGAGTGAACCAAAAGGAAAAAAAATTGATGGCCAAGAGGTCGAGGATCCAACAGGCACACTCCACTATACCCATGAAAAATTATTGCAATGAATTGCAAGGGAGGAATTTTTTGAATGATGGGGGAAAGGGAGTGAGAAATTAGAAAAGGGGGGATTAGATTTACAAGTATTAAATCATATTCTTTCCAAAGATAACCAAAAGTGTCACATTCAAAACTTATAGGAAAGAAACAAGTATGCTTAGAAAATAAATGATGAGAGTAAACCTTGCACACATGCATGCATCATGAAAAGAAGAAACTCCTTCTTTATTGGCATATTCACAAGTTGTATAATGCTAGAGAATGGATGAAAATAAATAGGTAAAATGGAAGAATGCTATCTCTTTTACCTTTCTCAAATAGATATCTCTCTTGAGTGCACAAAATTGACAACCCTTAAGAATGAGGGTGCCATTATATTTTATAGGTTTAAGAATGAATCTTCACCTACCCACTATATGAAATTTCATTTGTCCTCACAACCTATGACTTTTTACATTCCAAGGAAAGAACATTAAGTCCCATTTTATCAGTTAAGGGAAACTTAATACATTTTTGGATTATAGTCACATTAATGACTAGGACGAACATCATGATTTATCACAACAAAGAATTATAAAGGGGTTAGAGAAGAGGAGAATGAATGAGGAAGGAGGGGAAAGAAGATATGCTCCCAAGAATGATGATACCTATGTCATTGATGAAGACCCTACCGATGATGATGATGCACGGACACCTTGTACCATGAAATGAGTGTTTAGAAACATTGTTTCTAGACCTCCTAATGTGAGCTCAGGATGCGAACGTGAACTACTCACGATGATCCTCCTTGATACTCTATTGAGTAACCTCTTAACTCATTAATATTACCATGTCCAACTTGTTTCAAAACACCCAAATCACTACGAGATGGTGATAGATCCACTTGTTATGCCCTATGATTTCCTGCCTTGCTTCCAGATGTTGTTGAACTCAATGTGAAGTTACGAAAACCCATATGAAGTGTTCATTTCTCTTTTTGAATAATGAAATTGTCTTACAATATCACTAAGACTCCAAAAAGTGGAAATATGAGTGAGAAAGCATCCATTTACAACTTTTTGTGCCCAAAATGAAGACTTTCTATTTTTAGAAAGTGAGACCATGACCTATTTTTTTGGGTATATCACTTGTTTTCCTCTGTTTTTACCTTCTAAACCTCCTAGCACATTCCATCCTCTTCTGTTACTAGTGTATTGATATTTTCAAACATTTCTATTTTTAGCAGGTTGTTTTTCCCAGGCCTGTTATTATGGGAAAATTGTCATTTTTTGCCTTGCTTTTCATTTTGCATCTTTCTAGATTGTCCTAAGTGATCAAATTTGCAATTTAGGGGACTTAATATTTTTATCATCTAGAAGAACATAGGATATGTTATTTTAGTAAGTGGAAAAAATGTCCTCCATTTGCAATAGGAATGATAAATTTGGATTTGTCTCTTTGTCGTGGTCTCGAGCTCTAAATTTCACTGTGTTTTGCTCACTAGAAAGTTTAGAAATAAAAATGAAATTTTTTCCTAGTGAGAGCTTCGATCTCGGATCTACCATGGCAACCATTAATGGATTCACCAAGATTTTTTATAGGGTATTTTTCCACCTCCAATATCCATGAAAACAACTCCATTGAGACAATTTTTTCTCCTAGAGTTTGTGTGCAAAATTTTATCTTCACCTGTTCTTCGAATCAATGGGAAATAGAGGAAGAGGAAGTAAGGAAACAAATTTTGATTTTTCTACCATTAATAGTCTTATAAATATTTTCAGTTTCAGTTTTTTTTGCAGCATCAAGGTGCTTGGGAGAGGAAGAGATGCTCAAAATTTCATTGGAATCTACCTTGGGATTTGTGAGATACGAGTATTTCTTCATTTTTTTCTCATGGGAGTTTCTAGAAAAAAATTGGCATGGTGACAGCTGAAAAAGTAAGGTTCTTGGGTGGTAGAAGTAGTGGAAGAAGATGAATGGATTTGGAATGAAATGATGATGTGATGGGAGAAGCAGAAATGGGGGAAAATGGTGATTTCTAGTAGTGACGGTTTTTGTGTGTACATGTCAGAAGAAATGGAAGCATCACTCAAAACACAAAAAAAATGAAATTTATTCAACTTGATCATGGGAAAAAAAAATTCCCAACCATCCCAAACAATTAGGAAATTTGAAAAAAATTGTGCCCCTTTCCCATTGGCCCAAGTGTCACTTCATGATTTGTTGTTGAGAATTTTCCCAAAAATCACTTAAATCACCCAGGGGCCAAAACAGGGTCATATGGGTGACCTGGGAAGGGGCTGAGCATGGGTGGAGAAAATTTTCCCAACCGTCCCAAAAATTTGGGATAGTTGGAGCAAAAAATTTCTACCCTCTCCCATTTTTCCATGTGGCATGAGGTAATTTTCCAAGGCGGAAGGTTGAGGGGACTAGAAAAAGCCTCACTAGCAACTTCCCAGGTCATGTGGGTGACCAAAGGCCAAGATGGGAGGTGGTGCAGTTTTTTATCCCAACCATCCCAAACATTTACGATAGTTGGTGTGAAAAAGTGTGCTCCTCTCTAATTGGTCCACATGGCACTCTGTGGTTGGATGGAGTTGGGGGTTAGAAATCAGTGCACGGGGGCTTAACTAGTCAAATTGGGCTCCAAAACTGTCGTATCATAGTCTAGGGGACTATATGGGTTATGGGTGCACTTTTTTGTCCCAACTATCCTGAACGTTTGGTTCAAAAAATTGTGCCACTAACTGAGCTTGACATGTGTCCACATGGAAATTTTGTTGACTCCATGATCTTACCTTGGGGAGAAACTTGACAGAGGCATAACTTGAGCTCCTGGATGAATTTTACCACACTTATTTATATTACATTGACTAGAAATGACCTTTTGAAAATTATGGTAGGGGACACATACCTTGATTATGCCCAAAACCTCCTAAAACTATGATTTTTCTTCAAGATCATAGGTTGTGCATGTTGAAGTCAGGTTGTGGGAAGAGTTTTTTGAGTTTTATGTAAAACTTGGGACCACTATCCTCTAGATATCTGAATTACCTTTCCAAAGATTTTTTTTTTACCTCCAACTCTTCAAGAAGCTCCCAAAATCACTTCTCAAAGCTCAGGGGTTTGTTTTTCACTATAAGCTGCTTCACCTTCCAGGACCCACTTTTGTTGAAACTTCCTAGTTATTTTATACACCTCCTTGATGAGTTTTATCATTTCATTCTACCATGGGGGGTGCACACCTGCCTTAGGAAGACTAGAGAATAGTCTTTCTTAAGCTTCTTAAAGATATTATCTTGAGGAATTTTGTCTTAGAAGTTCTTAAATGGAATTGATATCCCTAAATCACATATGGAATTGATAACACAATACATTTGATGAATTGGAAGGATGGGATAGGACCGATACGGGGGTTAGGATGATCGAGAGGAGGGCTCAGGATGACCTTTAAGCAAAAAAAATCATGGTAGGGTATGGTTGTCATGCTTTCAAGTTTAAATTTTTCCCTTGCAAAAACTCATGAAAACAGTCCATATGGCCACCTATTGTATTTATCTTATGACACCATGAGTTTCCCATGTTTCCTTATCTATGCCTACATATGAATATGTTTTTATATATTATTGTTTACTCTTATCTACATTAATTTTTCTATGACTATACTATTACTAATCTAGTTTATGACTTGCTTGAATTATACTCTAATGATTTTATAATATTACTACTATGTCTTGCAACACGATTAACACATATTTTTGTATTTACTATTACACACATGTATTCTTTCTTATTTCATGTTGCATTCTTCACAAACCATATTTTCCACCATGCATAACCCCTTTTATAGTTACAGGTTCCCAATGGTGGCCACCATTCATTTCTTCTATATGAACCTATGTAGATTATCATATTTATCACACATGGGCACACATATATTATTTTGATTCACATTCTCAAATGATTTATCACATGAACCTGAAAAGAGGGGGCATTCATCAAGATATATTCTATGTCTACACATAAATCATAGAATATAAGAACATATTTTTATAGGGCTTAGATCCTAAAAAAAAACCAAAATGTGGTAAAAGATATAACATTTCAAAACCATACACTACAGTCAATACCATGGTATATTCTTGACAATGATGGATGTTCCCATACATAGATCACATTATAAAGAATTATTTAGTTTTCTCAAATTATATTAACTATTTACAATATTTTCATACATTATCAGATATAGATTACTCAATTCATAGCATGTTATCGGGGGCATGAGTAATTAATTCCTTATACTCTACATTACTTAGACTCAGTTTTAAGAACATGGTTTTGGGCATGGGCCTCCTTCTTCCTTATGAAATTTTGTAAATTATACATTTAGTTTCAGTACTATAATACCTTATGGGGATATAGAAATGTCCATTCCTTTTGTAATTTTATCTTATTCAATAAGTTACAAAAGTAAAAAATTTGACCTATATCTATCTACATTGGTGTGGCATGTGGGTTTTGTAGAATTTATTGAAGTGGCTAAATTATTCATATAGTTTCCTTCCTCTTCACTCACCAGATTCTCAAAAGTAAAGGGTATGAAATTTTCTAATTTCTTCATAGTTTGAGCTTACTCTTTACAAAGTTTCAAAATGGGCCACTTTGGTTCCTTTTCTCTCTTTCTTTAAGATGTTGGGTTACACTAAACACTCTTTTATCTCCTTTTTCATGAATTGAGGACTGGTCACCCTCAATCCTCTAACATATTAGTAAATTTTTTAAGTCTCCAAGACATGAAAATAAGGGGATATTCTCCCTCTGCAAAATGAAAAAGTGTATTTATTTCCTATTCTTCATCTCCTTTACTTAGCTTTTACAAGTTCAAAGTTACATGTGCAATATCTATATGTTGAGTTATGGTCTAGTTTATATGATATACATTGGATACACTCTATGTTTCAGCTTTCATCATATAACATGTCAATACCAACACATCAAAGAACCACTATCAAGTGAAGTTAATTTTTTTCTAAACACACATGTATGTTTTTCCTTTAAGTATACAATGTTCAATTCCACACTTGAAGGGGTGGGAAATGTAGACATTAAAATTTTGTAACTTGTCCTTTTAGAATGACAAGTTTGATTGTGCTCCATTTCTAAGACAAATGCTGACATTTAGAATCCAAACATTATATCTCTTTAGATCTTATGTGACTTGATTATCTTTACACACTTCTCTTTCTTCAGCTTGAGGAATATTATTATATAAAAGAAGTAAAAAAATAAATATACTTCATGCCATACAATTTCATTCTATTTTACATTTTTCCTATCTAAGACCATACAAAGGGTAGAGATGTAGGGCTTAGTCTTGGTTGATATGTACAATCCTACCGTTTGAATTCTCCAACTTTATTTTTATGTGAATACATTTATTAGATCATTTCATCCTCCTTTTTTCAACCTTATTAGAATATTTCACTTATGGAAGGCTATATAAACAAGTCAATATCACTTTATAATTCACTTGACACTCTTATTAGTTCCTATTGCAAATATCATTCCAAAAATTACTCAATGGTCTCCAAAATCTACCCAAAATTAGTTTCGCATAAATTATATAAGTCCCTACTATAGATATAAACAACTCAACTAATTCAAATATTCTAGCTTCCTCAATTTCCAAGCATCAAAAGGTTTTAAATTCATGTCTTAGCAAGAAAAAAAATAACTCTAAACATTGTTCAAATGTTTCATGGAATAAAAGGTTAGGTTACATAGTTGAGACACAATATATCACACTATTACCATGTTAGGTGTATCATATAACATATATTCATCTTACTATCTTAGTGTCAAGAGATAGGTGGGAATCCATAAGGGTTGGCTAGTTTATGCCTACACTTGCATAAGCATCGAGGAAAACTACATGAGTCTCTATCCCATAAATAGGGCATGTAGTGCAACACTTGGATTGGTTTAGTAGATCTTCTACATAACACCAAGGGTAATATAACCTCACAACACACATGTTTTCTCTGTTTAGTTTTTTAATATTATGATAAAGTGTTTTGTAGGTTTCGAGGGTTTTTCACTTTCTTGTAGGTGATTACAAGTCATCTTGAATTTGTTTGAGAAAGAACAACATACAACAAAGATAATTTTTTGGAACATAAATCACGCAAGAAGTTTCAAACATAAAATACCAAAGGTTCCAAGATCATATAGATCCATATTATGATTGTATAGTTCCACTCCAAACCGTGCAGTAGTTGTAGGGTCCTTCCCCTGCTCACTTTCCTATTCCAAAACTTTCCACTAAAGCACTTCTAATCTCTTCTTGGCCATTTACACTTTTTTACACATCCATATCCTCTCTATAATGACATATACATATAAGGATATTTCTCCTCTTGTGAATTTGGGCTATTACTTATCGTTTTATCAATACTTGAAAATATTAATGCATTATTTTGGTTATGAATGGTTAATGTTGAAATAATTAGATCGGGATGATCCCCTGTTATAAATCCTTAGATCCTATTTATTACCATGTAGTTTCTATAACATATATTTAATTAGGGTGTAAACATTTGAGGACCAATATGTTGAGACAAAGCATGTTGATAAGTAGGAGGATAAATTTTTACATGTAATCATGAGAATTGGTAACAAGCCGAATATGGATTTTCAAATTTAATCTAGAATCTTAGATTTGGAATATTTCATCAACTAGATCACATAAATGAAGAAATATTTTTATTAGGAAGGCATAAAATTTCCTAAGAAGGTAATATTTTCTTGTACTAAGTTAAAGTTTTCGAAGTGGGCCACTATCAAGAATTGAGACTAGATATGATCAAATGCACAAATAAAATCATGTGTAGTCATGAAATCCACAAAAATCAAAAGGAAGAATATTTTCTTTAACAAAATAATAAATTTATCATTGAGGCATAAAATTCATTAGCTCGTTTATTAGCTAAGATGTGCATATGAAGGTACATTATATAGTGAGGAATTAGGTCACCTAAAAAGGTAATTAACTCAATTCACAATTATAAAATAACTTAAATTACGTTCCCCTAATGACCTATAAATTAACCTAAGCAATATCATTATCCCTTGTATTTAAAACCAACATAGTGTTAAAAACCCTACAACAACACCCCCTTAAGCTTAGCTTAGGTGGGTAGAAGAAACAGTGATTCATGTTAACAAGGCTTGATGAGGTACTAATGTATAATGAAAATATATCCTAAAGTGGAGAAAAGGAGAAACCCCAGTGGGAAAAAATCCCCCAAAAAGAGAGAAAAGAAGAGAAGGTAGTACTAGAAATCCTCACTCGAAGCTACAACTCCCAGTAGCCACCTTGTATCCTGTAAAGGAGACTCTTGGAGTCATCGTGGAATAGAATTATATGTAGTGAAGAGTGTATCACTGTGGAAAAGTGAATGAATCTGATAAGTGGCTAATGGATCTCTAACCAAGGTTTGGTTCCTATACAAATAATTATGCTCCTCATGAAAAGTAGAATATCCAAGCACTATATAAAGGGATGGTGTATCCAAATCATTAATAAAGAAGGAACATACAAGGCCCTAAAATTGTGTACTAGACTTCCCAATGTCAGATGAGTCATGTGTGAAGGTGCATACTCCCTAAAAAGTCTATAGTGGATCAAGAAATAACTCCTTAAAATATAGAAGGTGACAAGGAGATGAGGAGGTGGGTCCCCACTACTACTATAGTTATTTTTTCTATAAGATAAGTCCTCATCATCATAAATTTTCTCAAGATATGAAATTAAATCATGTAAAGGTGAATCCAATGAATAATTCAGAGGAGGTAAAATGTGATAGAATATATAATCAAGTATGATGATTAACTACACCCACTATAATGATATTGTCAATGCTCAACTCTTTGACATATACTTAATCTGGACTGAACTCAACCTACATGCCTTGACCAAGTCAACAAAACCTCTCCCAAAAACACGTCAACAAAACCTCGTCAACAATAAAAGATTATTTGATAGTGTAAAAATATTTAGAACATTATTAAATTTTCATCTAACCACGTCAACAAAACCTCTCCCAAAAACTTGGGTAAAGTGTTGTCACCCAATCATATAGTGTACATGTCACATGGATCCAAGGAAGTGAATTCTACATGTGAAGAGGCCATATGATGTGATACACCATAATCAATAACCCATGTAGGAGTTAGTGGTACAACTATAACTAGGCTTATCCCCTTTTTTTTCTCCTTTCTTGATTCTTTCTCTTTCCCTTTTTCATTTTTATCTACCTTGGAGGATTCATGGGTTGATGAATATGGTTTGATAGAAAAAGGGATGCCTATGTTTTTGTTCTTAATAATAATCATAAGGTTTTCCATATACTTCTTCAAACATTTTCTTTACTCATTCTTTCCTACACAATACTCACATTTGATCCTCTCTTTCTTGGACTTAACGTTGGAAGATGAAGTTACATGGTTTGTTTTTTAGGTGGGATTGATTTAATCCTTCTCATTCTCATCATCTTTGTTATTTTTTTTCTTCTGTTTTTTTTTTATCCTTTTATTTCTTATGTCCAAAAAATAGAGCATGTGTTTAAGATTACTTTATTACACCCCTTTGAATAATCTTGTCTTTATCTCGAGTTAAGTCAACAATAAAATTATCCAAGCACGGTATGGTCCATGTAGATCTAATGGCACTCTTGGTGGAGTGGAAGGAAGAAAAAAAGATAGAATATTTGGAACCCAAGTTGGAAAGGATGGAAATAACCAATTTATCATATGTTTTGTGTATGATGTATAGTTTCAATTGTAACTTGATTGATTTGAATTTGGTGAAGAATTCTTGTATCGTGTCAAAATTTCTTAGGATCAAACTGATGAGATCATTCTCTAACTCATTACCTCTCATTATGTCCTACTTCCCAAAGAGTCGTTGTAGATTTAAAATGAAAGGAAAATTGGGAGACATGGACATGTATAATAGACTATATGTTTTCTCACTTATGTTGTACCACTTCACCTTCTCTGCATCCAATGTCAGTTCTATTTCTGTACCCATAGTGATCCATTTTAAGCCTTCTCTCCTCAAGAGGATTTTTATTTTTAATTTCCACTCTTGATAATTAAACAATGTAAGAAGCAAAACATGAGACAAATCCATTACAATAAGTGGATATGTGTTGAACTATGTCTTCTTAAAATATTGGGATATGTAACCCTCGTAAAACTATAGATATTTAGTTTTATAAGGCATGCTAATATTACCAATATGTAATTCTTGAAGAAAATTATACTTTTAAATAAAATGGTGCCTAAAAAGGAGTTTTTGACTAAGAGATATGGAATTTTGAAGTTTCTTGCTTAGAAAAAATAATATCCACTTTTTATAAATGTTTGGTGTGTAAAAAAATTAGCTTAACTTCATGATAGAAAATTTAATCCCCCTTGGGTACGGATGACCAAGGGATTGATTCCCATGTGACATGAGGCTAAGGGATAGAATAAGGCATTGCAACAAAAACTTAAAATCTCATACTTGTCAAGCAACCTAGAAAATATAAAACACTTTGTTGATTTTTTCACTTGTCAAACACTATGTTGGGTTTTAATGCATACAGAGCAGGTGCAAATGGTGAGAAAATCGTAAGGAAAACAAAAAATCTTGAAAAATTTCATATGTATTTCACACAAAACAATAAGCAACTACCAATTTTTTTGATAAACCTATAAAAACCCAAAAATGGTTTTCAATTGTATTTTTGAGCCCGAGACTAGATGATTTTTTGTAGATTTCAAAAAAATATTTAAACCCTCCAAAAATTATGGGAATCAACTTTCATAGAATTGTGTCATGTTTATAGTTTAACCTAGGGTTTTGGCCCCTTCTTAATTCAATGACACTTCCTTTTTTTCATTTAGAGACCCCAAAGGAACAAATTCACATAGTTTTTCTACAAACCCCACCAAACGCTTGAAAATTGAAATCAATGAAAAATTTCCAAATGAGCTAGAATGTTAGATCTCACATCATTGGCTATGGAATTTGGCTATCAGAATAGCTATGATACCATTTTGGAGTGGGACACAATTGAGTATTGGGACTAGATAGGATCAAATACACAAAGAAAACCCTATGTGTAGTAGTGAAATCCACAAAAATAAAAAGGAAGAAGTTTGTCTTCAACAAAACAAGAAATTGTTCATTGATGTATAAAAATCATTAGCTCATTCATTAACCAAAATGTGCATAGGAAGGCACATTATATAGTGAGGAATTAGGTCACCTAAAAATATAATTAACTCAACTCACAATTACAAAATGACTTAAAGTGCATTCCCCTAATGACCAATTAATTAACGTAAGTTAGCTAATTTATATCGTGTAGGTAAAACCACGATAGGAAAAAGCCTCCACAAATAAAAGTTTCATGTATATTTATGTTGCAAAGATGTGTAGAGTGAAAGAGTACATATCTAGGAAAGGGTAATATCAATAGTTGTGGTAGATTAATGATGGAATTGAATGCCACTTTTATGACCATAGATTAAAATTCATATTCATTCAATTGATTAAAAATTTTGTGTCAAAAGGAAATTAATATGAAGAAATACATGGAAGAGTTATATTGGATGACTATTAGAGTAGCTCATTTGGAGGATGAAATAGAAAAATATCTCATGGTGCGTTAATGGACTACACATTTTCATTTAGCACAAATTTAATCATGATTAGAGTGAGATGTATGGAGGAATGCTATCACTTTGTGCTTAATTAGGAATATAATACATCTCATAGATAACAAGGAAGTGCACGAGGGAAGGGAAATTTATAGCATAAATGTGGAGGTTCGCATCATGATATGAAAAATCATGCACATGAAGGTTAAGCTTATTTACATGAGTTAAATAATAAGTAAATAGGTGAAGGTAGATGTTATTTTAGAGGAAGAGGATTTGGAAGATGTAGAGGATTTTATGAAACATGTGTTTATTATGGTTAGGTTAGGTACCAAACATTTAAATTTCCACAAGCTACGTAGGGTAGTGATGGAAGGAGGAGCGATACTAGCAACCATGTTGCACATCATGCATATATAAAGAATAATATGTAAAATATTTGAGTAGAGGAACCAGAGTGTGGATAAGATATCATGATCAAGAGATTACTTCTAAATCCAATGATGAAGTTGAATGCATCTATGCAGAGGAGGAAATTATTTAAAAAATATAAAGGTATGTGCTACAAGGTCATTATTTATAGTGGTAGAATTAATAATATTATTTCAAGTGAGATGGTTGGAAATCTTGGTTTGAATAATATTGCATACCCAATTATGTATAAGGTGGCTTGGTTTCTAAAAATAAATAAATTACATATGAATCAACATTGTAATGTATGCATAAAGATAGCACATACGAATCTGACATCCTATGTTATATAATGACTAAGGATGTATGCCATGTATTAATTATACCATCTTCGCAATTTGATAGAAGACAATAAATACATAAACATTGAAAAAGGATAGACAAAAGTATACTCTAAATCCTTTAAAGGATATAAGTGTAAGAGTGGAGAAGAGTCCTAAAGTACTATTTATTTTAGTGAAATAATTTCTGAATAAAGTGAAAAGGATGAATGATTTTTTCAATTCATTCCAAAGCTTGCACAAAAATAGAAAGAAGGTGAAACAATGTAGAAAGGAGTACTTTCTGATTTATCCTTTAAAATGGAATGCATAAGATATTAGGGAAACTTATTATTATTTATCCAAGGGATAAAGGGTTGGAAAAAAATTGGTGCATCCAAATTAATTAATAAAAATTGATACATTAATCAAAATATACTCTCCTTAGTAATTTTCAAGATTAAACATGGAAATGATTGTTAAAACACAAAGAATTCAATTTAATTTTATTATATAGGTAAGAGGATAATCTAGTAGTGCAAAGTGACTCTGCATAATGGGAATTTCCTGGAGGTGGTTCATTTCTAGGATTGGAGTGAAAATATGAGTGGATATGGAACTATTCAATACATAGGGAAGAACCAAACCATTTTGTACCTTATGTATGGTTTTGTATGGATGTGCACTGGAATTATATAAATTTCCATGTAGATATGACACTATGTGATTATCTTTACATTTGAACCTAGGTGTCACATATTTGCAAAATCATGTGAATAATTTGAGACAACTTCAATTTTTAACTATGGGTAAAAGACTCTACAGAAATTTTCTTGTTTTGGTTGATGTGTAATTTACACAACACTTACGTTATAACTACTCAAAAGAGGTCTCAAATCACATGTAGTTCTCCACCTAACTTGTGATGTCTATATGGATATAACTATTTTGTAAACTTGATCACTTGATGATTATAAATAGTGGCTTTACATGTTTAAGCTTGACTTGGATTTGAGGTTCTATAGAATGGGAAACTTGACTCTTGAACATAGTTGGTATTTTTATAAACATATGTTAGGGATTATCCTAGAATGTATTGTTTCTTTGAATTGATTTACGAGTTCTTAGAATGCTTTAGGAATGTATTTTACAATGATAACTCTTAAAAAATCCTTATGATGTAAATAGGTGTGTTATACTTAGTTTTAAAGGTATTCATAGATTTAATTTCTCGTTAAATATGACCTATAATATGTGATCCAACCCATGAAAAGATATTAAATTTAAAAATTATCTAGTATTATTAAGTATTACAATTGATGTCACAGTTTGATGATGTCATATTGAGGAGAAAGAGATAATTTGAAGACCAATGAGAGAGAATTTTAAGAAAAATAAGAGATAATTTGAAGATAACTTGAAGGTTTTCAAGGTCATCTTGCAAAATGTAGGTCATTTTTGAAGAAGTGTTGTCATGGGCAAGTACATAGGAAGCATAGTCATGAGGTATGAAGATAGATGGGAGAGGCATGGATAGTCACAGACACATGAAGGATGTTTGGTGGATGTTTGAACACTATTTAAGCATGGTAGTGAGGTGGAAAGTCTCTTTGAATCCACCTATGGGGGTAAAACCTCCATTCTAAGTGTTAGGAAATAAGGGATAAAATATGCAGAATAATCCCTTAGAGAATTGCAACAGTAAAAACTAATATGTAGAAAATATTACAGACCTAAAATAAAAGTGCAAAATAATAACAACACACAGAGACAATATTTAACGTGGTTCACCCAATTTGGGTTATGTCCACCAACAATCACTTTCTCATATTTTATTACAAGCCACCTCTCTCTCAATACAATACCCATATCTGTTTGGAGCTATGCTCAACAAACTCTACAAAATTCACACCCGAATTAAGACACATATGCAATGTTACATAAACCCTATTATATGTGCAAAACCACATAAGTAGACAACTTATTTAGTATTTTTACAAAACCATGGGCCAAAATCGTCCCATAAACCTATGGATCAAAAATCCCGCCCATATGAGAAAAGCACAATTTTCGAGGCCAAAAAAAATTCTCAGGGGTTGTGCCCCCGAACCCCAGCATGACAACTATGGAAAGTGTACAGTCCTCAACATTTTCACACATGAAAATAGGCTCCACAACCTAACAATCTCCCACTTGGAGACTAGTTTTCCTCTGAGAATGCTTCTCAACCCTTCACTAGTTTCTATGAAGACTAACCAAAGCTGAACACAACTTCATTTTTTTCCTTTGTGACCACCTTGGTCATCATGTCTACAAGATTCTGACTGGTATGAATCTTCTCTATCTTTAACTTCTCTTCATCCAAATTTATCCTGTTGAAATGGTACCTAAGTTGTATATGCTTCATCCTAGAGTGGAAAGCAGAGTTCTTAGCTAGGTGTATAGCACTCTGACTATCACTATGCAGCTTCCCTTCCTCCTACTTATGTCCCAACTCCTCAAGAAATTGTTGTAGCCAAATCATCTTTTTACTTTCCTCTATGGCAGCAACATACTTATCCTCCGTGGTTGACAAAGCCACCAGCTTCTGTAGTTATGAAATCTAGCTCATTTTTATCCAACCTACAGTGTAAATATAATTTTTTGTGATCCTCCTTCTACCTACATCTCCAGCCATATCTGAATCTACATAACCATGTAAAGTGGTGTCTGGTCCACTGTAGCACAAAAATGTCCCCATGGTGCCTCTCAAATACTGAAAGATCCAATTTATTATCTGTCAATGATCTCTACCTATATCACTCATAAATCTACTCACCGCTCCCACTACATGGGCAATATCAAGGTTGGTGAACACCATGGCATACATCTAGTTTCTCTCCTACTCTGTCTTGGGAAACTGCTCCTTTGATAACTTGAAATGGCCTACCAAATGAGTCACAACCAGTTTAGCATCATGCATATTAAACCTCTCCAAGACCTTCTTAATGTACTCTTCCTAAGATAAAGTCAGCTTCCGCTCCTTCCTATCCCAAAATATCCTCATATCACTTAGCTGCTTCTTGAGTACTTTTATTTCCTGCATGTTTTTACCTGCAACCAACATGTCATCCACATAAAGACACACAATAATATAACTTCCATCCTCAAATTTCTTTATATACACGTAATGGTCATAATTGCATCTAATATAACCTTGCTCCATCATGAAGCTATCAAATTTATTATACCATTGACGTGGAGCTTGTTTCAGTCCATACAAGCTCTTCTTCAATTTGCACACCATCTCCTCTTTACCTTTGACCTCATAGCCCTCTGGTTGTTGCATATATAGATCCTCCTCCAAATCACCATGGAGAAATGTCGTCTTTACATCAATCTTCTCTAAGTGCAAGTCTTTTGTTGTAACTATTCCAAGAACAGTTCTAATAGAATTCATTTTTACTACAAGAGAAAAAATATCATTAAAATCTATACCTTTTTTCTGTGTAATCCCCTTGACCACCAACCGGGCCTTGTATATTTTCTTTCCTCCTTCTTCCTCTTTGACTCTATACACCCACTTGTTCTATAATACTCTTTTTCCTTCAGATAGCTTCATCAAATCCCATGTCTAGTTCTCCATGATATTCTGATGCTCCTCATCCATGGCTTGCTCCCACTTCTTCCTAGCATCTACCTGCATTACTTCATCGAATCTCTCTAGCTATCCATTCTCTATGAGTAATAAATAATAAAGAGAAGGATAAAATGGTCAGGTTCTCTTCTTACCATAGAAGACCTCCTCAATAGAGGATTTTGGGGTTCCTATTGAGGAGGTTCCAGAACTGATTCATGTACCACTTTCCCATCCAGAAGATCCTCTACCACTACATATTCTTTCTTGGATTCTTCCCTATTTTCCTACAATTGTTGTTTATACATGACTTTCTCATCAAATGTTGCATCCCTATATCGAATGATTTTCTTGTCCTTAATACTCCAACATTTATATCCAAAGTCATCACCACCCTAACCAATGAAAGTACATTTTTTCTGATTTAACCCTCTATTTTGGTCCTATCATCCTTGTCTATATGGACAAACACCTCACATCCAAAGACTCTAAGAAATGAATAATAAAATTTATTACCATACCAAGCCTCCTCAGGTATTCCTCCATCCAAGGCACTTGAGGGTCCTCTGTTTATCAAGTACACATTTATGTTCACCACTTCTACCCAAAAATAAAGAGGCAATCCTACATGTAACCTCATGCTACTAGCATGTTCCATTATTTCTCTATTCATCCTTTCTGACACCTCATTCTGTTGTGGAGTTCATGGAACCATTGTTTTCCTACAGATTTCATTCTCAGAATAGTAATCGTCAAACTCATTGTTGCAATACTCCCCTCTATTATCTGACCTGAGACATTTTAGCTTAAGACTTGTTTCATTCTCTACAAAGGCTTTCTATTTAACAAAAATTTCAAATACATTAGATTTGTTTCTAATACAATAAACCAAAAATTTCCTTTTTGCATCATCTATAAAAGTAACATAATAACTTGAAGAACCCTGAAGAAATGATATCTGAGTCAGCCCCCACACATCAGAATGTACCAGCTCTAACTTACTCTCTTTCTTTATAGTTCTAACCTTGAGAAACCTTACTCACTTTTGTTTCCCATATATGCAGTCCTCACATAACTCTAAACCTATTTTTGTGTATCTATGAAAATCCTTCTTTATAATCTCCATGCCCTTATGGCTCATATGACCGAGCCTATAGTGCCACAATGTTGTATCTACTTCTGAAGAGACAAGATTACAAACATTAGTGCTATAAGTGGTTAAATACAAGGTTCCAACCTTATTACATCTTTCCACCACAAGAGCACCCTTGGTAACCTTCCAAGATTCCATTGTAAATATCACAGTATAACCATCACTTCCCAACTACCCTGCCGATATCAAATTTCATCTTAATGTAGGCACATGTCTGACATCCTGCAATAGCCAAGTATTCCCATTCTGCATCTTAACTCAAACAGAACCTTTTCCAGCTATGTTGCAAGGCTCATCATCACCGAAAAACATGCCTAAAACCTCCTTGAACATAATCAACAAAATAATGACTATGTAGAGTAGCATGGAAAGAAGCCCCCGAATCTAAAACCCAAGATTCAATAATATTATGCAAAGAAAGAATCAAATCATCTTGACATACATTACCCATTGCCAATTTTGCCTCCTTGTTTTCTTCTTGTCCCGAAGCTCCCAACAGTCTTTCTTTGCATGCCCACATTTTCCAAAGTGTCAACATACTATCTTTCTTTTGGATTTTGACCTTTCCTGATCCTTCAATTTTCCATGGCTTCCTCTATTATTTTTTCTCCCTCTAGTTTCCACTGTCAAAGAATTCCCTGAAGTAGAAGATTCCCCAGAGTTTTTTCTTCACATTTTATCGCTTAGAATCACCCCTACAACATCCTCAAACTTCAACTTTGAGTTAGCTAGAACCGATTTGCTTACCGCCATTACCAGGTTATCCCAACTCTCAGGTAAAGAGCACATAATTAATAAAGCCCTAACTTATTCATAAAATTCTATTGTAACCGAAGCTAGCATATTTACAACCATATTAAAATCATTTAAATGATTTTCTATTGAACCATTCTCAGACATCTTCATACTAAACAAATTTTTTATTAAAAATATCTTATTAGAGGTAGAGGGTTTTTCATACAACTTCCCTAATGCATCCATCAGTTCTTTTGTAGTCTTTTCCTTTGAAACATTAAATAATATTGAAGATGCAAGACAGCCAAATTGTTCCAAGTTCCTTCCTATCCAACAAATCCCATTTTGCATCCTTCATGCTCGAGGGTTTGTTCACCTTCTCAGATAGTAGAACATAAAGATCCTTTTAATAAAGGTAATCTTCCATCTGCATCTTCCAAAGACTGAAATTATGCTTGTTGAATTTATCAACCCTGGATCTTCCATCATCTGCTATAGCTCCCACTCAAGCTAAAAAATTTCCCTATGATTCAAAAATTCAACAAACCAAACCAAGCTATGATACCAATTGTTAGGAAATAAGGGATTAAATATGCAGAATAATCCCTCACAGAATCACAACAATAGAAACTAATATGCAGAAAATATTACAAATCTGAAATAAAGGTGCATAATAATAAAATAACAACACAAAGAGAGTATTTAACATGGTTCACCCAATTTGGGCTATGTCCACTAAGAATCAATTGCTAATATTTTATTAGAATCCACCACTCTCTTAATATAATACCCAGATCTATTTGGAGCTATGCTCAACAAACTCTACAGAATTCACACCCCAATTCAGACACATATGCAATGTTACATCAACCCTACCATATGCACAAAACCACATAAGTAGACAACTACTTTAGTAGTTTTACAAAACCATGGGCCAAAACTGTCCCATAAACCTATGGGTCAAAAATCCTACCCATATGAGAAAATCACAATTTTCGAGGCCAAAACAATTTCATGGGAGTTGCGCCCCCGAACCCCGGTAAGACAACTGTGGAAAGTGTACAGTAATCTTAGTGTATAGTCTTCAACATTTTCACAGATGAAAACAAACTCCACAACCTAACACTAGGTCTACATCTAAACCCCTCCTAAAGCCTTCCTGAACTAATGAGTCATGATGATCAATTTTTAGAGAAATAATGCATATGTGAGCTTGAATATAGGTAAGATAAAAAAATTAGGTCTATTGATGTAGTTTGAAGTCATGGTTTGAAGTATTTTTCAATAAAGTGCATTTTAGGCCTTCTCGAGCTCACAAAATGAGGGTTTCATACTCGAGAAGCACTTTCAGGTGTTCATAGGCATGTAAAACCTCTACATGGGAACTTGAGCTATTTATAATATATGAGGAAGGGTCCTAGATAATAATTCCATACATATTTTTTGGATTCCAATTCCTATCCTTTATGAACAATTACTAATACCAAAACTAGTCAAAAAACTCCCTAAAACCCCAATAAGGACTCGGTAGGAAATATTTTATTCAAAAAAATTCATAATTTATTCAAACTTCCAAATAAAATAATGGATAATGTATTCAACTCTCTTAGGTACCTCCAAGTAGTAGTGGTTAGTCATATGAGAAAGAAAATGTGTAGGTACATGCCTATTTTGTTAAGAAGTTATTGTAGCTCTCAAAATTTACATTGGCCAGGATGAATAAGTGGATGAAAGAAGGATTTAGAGATACATTATTCATATATATATATGATTTTTTTGGGATAGGTTCTAGCCTCTAAGTGATCATATGAGGTCAATTTCTCATGACTAGTTTTGAGGTGATTTGACAGTTTCTTTCTTAAGGATCTTTTATGGCATGAATGCAAGGTGCAGAGATAATAAAGAATGGAGGATGTTAGTAGAGCTCAATTTAAAATTATTTTAAAGGTTTTTTTTATTTTGAAGAGGGTTATGTGAGCCCAATAATATCATGTTGTGGTGTTATATAAGAAGACCTAATGCAATTAGGTCTTCATGATACCTAAAGGTGAAATACCTAATTGAGTTGTAGCAGACCAAAAGAGGTTTAATTTGTGATTAATTCATGTTTATAAGATGTTATAAGACCTATTGTATGGCTAACCTAAGTTTTTTTAGGTCTGTATGGCCGACTAAGTGGTATATGTTCATGAATCATGTATATATATGCAAGGTAGTTTAAGGCCTATTCTATAGGTGTGAAGGTGAATGAAAAAAATATAGTGCATGTTTGAGTAGTAGGATGTCTTATAGATCGTGGGAAGAGGGTTTATGTTTAATATCATAATGTTTTCCAGCCTAAGAAAGTCAATTTGTACATGTCTATACCAAGGTGAAGAATATTGATGAGCGAAGAAGCATAACATACACTTTGAAGAGTGATCAAGAGCAGAAGGGGATAAAAATTGTCATAAGTTGTTGATCAAGAAATAGAGGGTTAAGAAGATGAAAAAATATTACATATTTGGTTGAGTTGATGATGATTCGCTTAGGAATTTGGTGCTTCCTTGCAAGTTAGTGTTTGTTAAAACCTAGTTAAATAGGTTCTTAACTTATTTGATGTTGGTGCTCCAAGTTGAGAGGGTGCTCAACTGAATTTTATATTTTTCAATCATTTATAGGATATTAGTCCATTTATAGAGTTCTTATTGGTTTTTCCCCTTAATTTTTTTGCACTCATATATATGTGTTCTCTTGTTTCATGTTCTTGTGAATGGATTTTTATGCATTATAATATCACTATGGTTAATATGTATTGAAAGGTAAAACTTAATTGTAAGAAAGTTTTGCAAGGTCACTGATTCACCCCCCAGTGAATTATGCTTCCAAAAATTGCTATCATATATTGGTCATTTGGAGTATGCCTAACATCTTAAAAGAGATCCTAGAAGCACAAGCATGTCTAGTCAAGTTCAAGGAGGCTTCTCAACCAATAAGACTCCTATCTTCAATGGGACTAACAATAATTATGAATTTTAGAGAATTAGAATGAATTTATATCTGATTTAATTAGTTTTTTACATATATAAATCAATGTTTGATGGATAAATTTCAACTCATATACCCCAAAAAAATGCAACAGGAAAAGGGGCTAGTGAAAACAACTCTATTTAGCAATGAACATCATCCTATGTGGTCTTTCAGAGGCATAATTTTTCAAGGTCATGCATTATAACACACCAAAATGGATTTGGGAAATATTTTGGACCGTCTATGAAAGAGACACCAAAGTAAATTTCAAAAAATTGTAAACCCACATAAGGCAATTTGAAATTTTGAGAATGAAGGAGGATGAGAACATTGATTTTTATCTATTGAGTATCTATTGAGAGTAGATGAAGTGGTGAATGTTATCAGAGGTCTAGGAGAAAAATTGGAAGAATAAATAGTGGTAAAAAATGTATTGAGATCTCTGGCATCAACGTTTTATTCAAAGGTCTATGTTGTGGGAGAAATCAAGGTCTAATCACAATACAGATGGATGAGCTTTATGGTATCTTGGTTTCCTATGAAATGAGAACCAATGATTGAATACCCTCTAAGAAGGAGGATACATTTAAATATGAGAATAAGTCACAAGGTAAAAATTTGAAGGATTATATTGATACATATATTGAATATGAGAAGATAGAAGCCATGTTTGTCAGAAAAATAAGGAAAGGATCATATAAGTATAAAGGTAAGTTTACATTTAAGTGCTTTAATTGTGGTAAGGTTGGTCACTTTGCATCCAAGTGCCCTAAAAAGGATAAGCATGATGAAGATCATGATGAAAATCATGGTGATGATAAGAAATCCTATAAGCATGAAAAAAACAAAATACATTTCAAGAAGTGTGAAGGCAAGAAAGATTCATTCAAGAACAAGAAAAATTTTATACCAAAGAAGATAGTATCTCCTATGATATAAGTGAAAGCAATACATATGAGAGTGATGATAACATTGATAGAAATGAAACTCTATTCATGAGCATATAAATAGTAAGTGAAGTTTTTTCAGTATTTAAAAACATCGTGGAAGATGAAGATTCAGATTAAGAAGATGCAGAAGTGAATCTTGAGGCAGAATTTTGTAATTTTTTTAGATGAGTTAAAGAACCAAAGAAGGAAGAATTGGATATTGAGGTCATTGATCAAGGATTTTGAGGAAAAAATCTATAACAAGGCTAATGGATGTGATGATATCATCAAACAGATGTAAAATTGGGTTGATTTTATAACAGAAAGTCTTAATACCAAGGAGGAAGAATGCACCAAGTTCATAATAGAGATGGATTACTTAAAGGCGGAATTATATCAGGTAAAAGACACATTAGAAGTTACTCAGGTATTCGTGGGAAAAGCAACGACTATTCTTATCAGCATTCTCACTACGCAGATAATAATAGTGAAAGGTGGACTGATATTAGCACTCTAAAGGATTCTAAAAATTTTATTTGCAAGCATTTAAACACGGTGAGAATGGGGGGAGCCCCTTGCTAGATTGAACCCAGCGTGGATCCGGGATGGAAGGATAATGAAGAAATTTGGAATATTCTCAGTTAGGGAGGCATCACCAACTTTATGGAGAAGATTCAGGGCCACGACCAAAGTATTTCGGTGTGATTTGCGAAGGATTGGAAGGATCGCACTGTGGATTATGGTGGATAGAAGATTTCTATCAATGAGGAGCTAATTGCTGAAGTGACTGGACGTGGCATGGAGGGGTACCACTTTTTTTAATAAAAGGGTGGACAGAGAAGCTGAGGATAGGAAATTTGTTGAGGGAACTGAGAAGTTGGTCTTTTTCACAGCGGGCCTACAAGTTAGTTTGATCCCTTCACCTTTTGATGAGGTTACCCGTATGATGGTGCGTTTCATTTCTTTGGAGGGGAGGTTCGTCACTGTGCCTGCTAAACATCTTGTGTTCCTCAACCACTTCCGTAGGAATCACACGATATGTTTCCCCCACTATCTACTTAACTCTCTTGAGCGCTCCATTTTGGAGTTTCAAAAGCATACTCGTGTTGTTCCTTTGCACCAGGGACTCATCTTTTTACTACATAAACTGTGTCTTCTTTGTTCTCCTGGTATCCCTTCCTCCCCTGGCTCTATTCCTCCTCTGCCCTGTGCCACTATCGTTAGTCCCTTATCTCCACCTTCTGTCCCCTCCACTACTGATGTCACCCCTCTACTAGCATTCTCAGATCCATCTTCCATTCCCCCCACCTCTTCTCCCACCCCCTACACTTCCACTTTGGCCAGACCTGCTACCAGATCTGCTAGAAGGTTAAACCTTGATACCCCTGCTGTGGGGAAGGTTCCTCAAGAGATTGAAATTGCCCATAACCTCCTACATATTAGTATTGCTAGTTCTCAGGAAGCACATATTGAGAGCTCCGCAAAAAGGTTGGAAGCCTTAGAAGCTGATATGAAGTTGTTGAAGGAAGAGGTTAAAAACTTGGCAAAGCATAAAGGTAAGAGGAAGAAGGAGGATGAGGTGGCTATGGATAATAGTCAGGTTGAAGATATATACAAGAAGCTTAACTCCTTAGACACCCTTTTAGGGAATGCTAAGACTCACCATGATTATAATATGGCCATTTTTAATGCAATTGAAGAGTTCATTGAGCAGCATGTCTGCAGTGTCTCCAATCTCAGTGGAGTTCCGACAACCCTTTGAGGCACTGATAAGGAAAGCAAAAGGACCATTGAACAGCTGGATGTTACTGATTCTTCCCACATGATGACATTGGCTATGTTCACCTCTTGGCAGAATATCAAATCCAACATTGAAAAATCTGCCAAGAAGTAATTGTGGGTGCTTTTGCTGCACTTCTTTGTATTTATTGTTGTCTTTTTGCTACTTTCCTGTAGTGCTCGTGTTGTTTTTGTCTTGATGGGGTAGGTTCTCTTGGGCTACTTTGGTTTTCATTGTCCCATCTAGATTTTGATCCTTTTTGTTCTGGTTCTCATTCCTATTCTGGCTTCTAGGCCCTCTTTTGTTCTCAAGGGTATAGTCCCTTTCAAAAAACTATTTGCCAAAAATTGAAAAAAAGACACATTAGAAGTTTGAAAATATCACTAGTTTAGGGGATTTATTATTAGGATAATGCCTAATTTCATGGATAAGAAATAGTAAAGCATCAGTGGCTTTATCTACTTGTGAGTTTGAGTACATTGCAACAACTTCATGTTTTACTCAAGTTCTATGGGTGACGCAAACCTTAAAGGACTACAAGGTGGAGTATGATAGTCTTATTCCCATCTATTATGACAATACAAGTGTCATAATTGTTTCAAAATATCCATTCATGCACCCAAGAACTAATCACATTCCCATTAGATATCAATTCCTATGAGAGCATGTTAGTGACAAAAATGTTAAGCTTGAGTATGTATCTATTAAGGATCAGATTGCAGACATTCTAACCAAGCCACTTCTAAATAAAACATTTGAATATTTAAGACAATATTTGGGTGTAAATCTTGTTCCTAGCATTAATTAAGGAAGTTAGTAACTTAAGGGGAGATAATTACATGTTTTTTATCTCCAAGAGTAAGATATTGGACATTGAGTCATTGTTGTTGTCATTGATATCAAGTAACATCGATGTCAAACGGAGTGTTGGTGATATAGGAGTCTACTTGATGTTTCATGATGTCAAATAATGTGTTCATTTATTTCTAATGAATGAATTTTTTTTGGTAATAAGGTGTTTATGTGTCACGGTGTGTTGCATTGGTGTAGTGTCTTGATGCATATGCATGGTTCTTGTAAGCTAGGTGATTGTGTGGTCTAGTGTGTGAGATTCAAAGGTGGTCAAAGGTTTATGTATGGTCTAGCATAATTAGAGTGATTTGTTAGAATTGTTATGTGGTAGAATTATATGAGTGTCCATAAGGTGATAGCAAGGTCATTTTTCCGTATGACAGGCGTTGAAGCAAGTCATTCTAGGCCTAGACCTAGACCTAGTATAACTATGACATGAGGTATGAAGAAAAGAATAATAAGGGAAGTCAGTATGAGCATGTGAGGATTATTTTTATGTTGCATAACATGTCTGGAATATGTAAAATGTCATAACTCGGGTATATGCTACATGTTAAAGGTCCTTAGAAGAAATATCATTGAAGATAAGGAAAGAAATCATGGAAAAACCATGGTGCATGGAAATTTTTAGATGTAACTAAGTATGAATGATCATTGTAGAACATGGATGAGGTCATCCCAAAGGTGTGTGCCAAGTTTAAGGTCAGGAGGTTGAGGGAAAATCATGAAAACCTATTTTTAGCTCTACCAAGCTCTTAGAATTGTTGTTTCTAGCTCGATATTCAAGTTTGAATGCTCACCCACATGTGTGTACTTTGAATGGGGTCTTGGGAATTTTTTTATGTTCTGGAATATAGCTAAGAATTTTTTCCAAGTGGAATGGGTTCATTTATTCATCATACTTTTATGAACCATTGTTAAGAAGATAAGAAGGTTTGAACCCTCCTTAAACCCTAGTTTCATAGTAATTGGAAAAATATGAAGAGTTTGGGCAGAAAATGACTTGGGAAAAGCTAATGTGAAGGTATAGGGTTGTATATAATTATTCATATCTCGTGTTGGTGTCATTTACATGTTTATAGTGTGATGAGAATCTACAGAAAAACCTATATATTTATAAATATTTATAGGTAAAAGCATGTGTTGCAAGTTTCATGAGGAAATACCAACTTTTTCCTATAGCTTGGGATGTTATCTAAGTTATCATGAAAATTTTGGGACAATTTCTATGAAATTATTTGGTGAAATTTGTCTTCCAAAGTTGCCTACCATTTATGGTTAAAGGGTGCAAAACCAAACATGGAGGTTTAAAGTGATATTTGATGTTTTGCATGTTGAAGTAGTATATTATGGGCATGGAAAAAATTTAGATGTCTGATATGAAGTGTGTGAGCTCGTGGTTTGATCAGATGACGTGTTTTCATGTGAAATCCCTAATGGCCTAATCATCTATATTAGGTTTGTCAAGAAGGTAGTTGGAACATGTAGGCAAGGATGGTTTTCTTCATGTGAGCTATGAATTTGAGTGTCTGAACATGTTGGTGGAGATTTTATTTAAGTTTTTCAAGTGATATAATTACTTAGAAGGCTCCCTAAAGGTGTTGGAGGTTTATTTTCTCAAGACTGGTTCTTGAGACCTTATTGTAGGTTTGATTAGTTTCAAAGATGGAGGTGTTTTGGAGACTTGTGCCCTGATTTGAAGGTTGATATGAGTTATTTTAGTTGACTAAGGATGATATATTTCCAATGATGTTCCATATGTGTCTTGAAAACACATTTAGATATGTGAACCATCTCATTCTTGGAGGATGATAATTAGGTGACTTATACCTAATTGATGGAGCTTGTCTTTTGGAGTGTTTCATGATGAATATGAAGGCTACAGAGGTTCTTATGCTTGTAGATGATGTTGAGAGGATGTTTTTGATGTGTCTAAAATGTTTGGAATCATGGTGAAGATAGTGAGTTCCTTTGAATATCCTAATGCTACAGTTGGAGTGAAGACACTTTTTTAGGTCTAATTGAGAAGCATAGAGTTATTTTGTGTTTATAAGGCTTATGCCAAAATATAAGGTCCCTTTTTGTGATTTATATGAATGAGTAGAGCATGTTTTAATTTTTTTATGACCGACCTTGCATGATCATATGATCCTTTTCTGGCCTATGTGATTTGTGAGATGAGTCGTGTATAAAGGTGAAGTTTATCTAATCATTTGAGCTAGTGGTTATGATGGAGTTTTGAGCGAGAAGAAAGAAGTGAGTGAAGATGTGAGAGGGATATAGATTAGATCTAAGATGAGGCATGAGGAGATGAGAATGGTAGAGAAGCATGAATTAAATATCATATGACCTAATCAACACATTTTGGTGTATGTATGAGAGAAGAAGGAGAGAGAGTTTTTTGAGAGAGTTTTAAGTGAAAAGAATTGAGAAAGTGATCGCAATCAGTGGTAGAGAAAAAAAATTAGAAGTGATCTTCATATTCAGGTGGCTGAGTGGGTGTTTGGTCATCTTTGGAGGTTGTAGTCTCTTTTTAGAGTTGGTTCTCTACTAAAGTAAGGGTTGGTTACCCTTATAGGTTTGGTTCCCTACTAAACTAGGGGTTAGTGCTCCTTGTGGGGTTGGTGCCTCACTACAGAAATAGCTTGTGATGCATAATATTCATAAGAGACCTTTTTTTAGTAATATATGCAAAGGTTCATTGTATTTTCTTCCCTTTGAGGGTTTTTTATCCAAATAACTCTCTTATTTATTTGGACAAATCATTCACATTCTAGCTTTGAAAAATTCATTGCAGGTTGCACACACTCCAGCTATTTACTTGGAACATTTCCTTAGTTATATTTCCTTACACATCAAGCACACTTTACTTCTACACTTCTCTCCCATCCATTTTCATTTTCCTCTTTATTCCACTCTTCCTTTATGCACACCTTCTGCACACCTGCCTTCTTCTAGTAGTTCATGCATCCTAAGTGTGCGCCTTACACTTGCTTCAAAATCGGCTAAGTCTCAAGCTCTCTTGCGCACCCTCTCCTCACACACTGCATATTATTCTATAATATTTGTGCCTTGACCATATGCTTCTACCTTAGGGATTCCTTCCATTCCTTCCATGTGTGTCACCTTTGTGCATCCTTCCTCTATTTTCCTTACACGTCTCATTATTCCACACGCGTGCCTTTGCGCCTTCTTTTATGCCATTTTGCACCACGACATTATATGACAAGCTTGATTTTGCTACATGTAACCAATCAAATCTTTCCAGCTAGGCTCTGAATCCTTGCAACAAATCAATGAGTGACATGTGGTAGAAACAATAAAACACCTTACACAGTTGGCCATCCTTTTAGTCAATCAGTTTGTGACACGTGTTTTGTGTTCCCATGTGGCTCTGAAAAAATTATGACAATCATAACTTTTACGTCAGTGATCATATCCTTGCGTGCCTTGTCTCATTTGATAGCTGGTGATGTATGTTATAGTGTTAAATATTCAAATTCAAATTCTTGGTAGATCTGGTAGGTAAGAAATAGGAAAATGCCAATATGAGCATTGATGAGTAGGTCTGATTATTCCAACCACCCAAATTGATCTGATCCACCTTCCTTCCTTCTCTAACATTCCAAATAGACTTGGGGAAATGCATTTAACACATTTGCAGGTGGATTTTTAGGCATTGAATGCTTCTTATTAGTGGTTGTATTCCAAATTTTGGTTCTCCCTCCTTCTCTTCTTCTTCTTCCATCGATTCATCTATAAATGTAAGAGCTAGGCTCATTGTAAAGGTGGGACATTTTGGATCCTTAAGATCTTTGCCAAGGAATCCACATATTTGTATTTTGAGTTATAGACCTCTAGATCTGGCTCATGCATGTGGATATCGTCCTCTTTCACCATTGTAATAGTATGTATATTTCTAGAAGTAATGGAAGCATTGCTTTGTGGCTATTTTTTGTCCTAATGTGTTTGCATTCCTTCTTCTTGCCTTCCTTTTGCATTGTGTGTTTTTTGTGTCACCTTACGTCCCTTTCATCTCAATTTCATTTGTGTTTTATGAATCTAATAGTGTAAATACGTGTTGGCTTGTGTTATGCGTGTGTAGACACCAAAATTGGGTCACACTACCATTGGTCCCTCGACAAATAAACACCTTGAACACATCCACCTAACCATGGCCCATTCCAACCCCACTCTAATATTAATTTAATTAAATTAATTCATTATCCTCACAATATTTATTATTTAAATATCCTAATTGGGATAATGCCCACATATCCACCTCACCTAGACACCTCATCTAGCCACCTCACCCTAAGACCTATTCTTAGTAAGTTGTCATAACTAACTAAGACCTACCCAAACCCTAAAAATCAAACCCTACATTCCCACATGATAGAAGGAAGCTTCCATGCTAATCCATGGAGTAAACGAAACGAGATCCCAGAAAATCAAGGGGATTTTCCTAGTTTAGTAAACCTAGGAAATCCCACCCTAACCAACGCCGGTTACCCTAAACTGTTGCCGGTTAAGCTGGAACCACCGTAGGTTACCATTTAACCCCCAAAAAAACCTTATTTCTAGCTTGGCACATTTTTTAGAGGCTGATACATATTTTGAGAACAAGTGACGAAACTAGAGTTGCATGCAAGCAGAACCAGCGTTAGTACACACATCAGATCATCCATAGCCAACACCAGAAGCAATCACATAGCCATCTGCCTTCACAGGAACATCCGGGGAAGTGCCAACACTACATAAAGTTCAGTTCATTTGATCACCCACCATTACCAACTAGACGTCAAGCTCGTACAAGTGGTAAGTGCTTTGTTAACCAGTATTTGTTCGTTTATCATTGGGAAGATTCTTCTGTTGTTGTTATTAGTTCCTGCCCTCATTTCATTCCACCACCAATTTACCTCCATAAAAACTTGACCATCCTTTACCCATACCCCTGAACTTCCCATATCTAGATCTTAATCATTCCTGTGCACACCTAATACCCACATGAATCTTGCCATTTCCTTTCCATCTTCATCTAGCCTTAGATCTACCCTCACCTTGAGTTTTATTGAATTTCCTGTACCATGACCATACCGACTCCAGTTACCCACAACCGTCGCCGGTTAACCTAAACTGACATTGGTCATACCAAACCGATGTCGGTCTCTATGTATTTTACCAGGAACCAAGAATGGAGTTTCTAAACCTCCACCAAATACCCAAAACCACCCAAAATCTCACCCTGAACAATATCAGTACCCTGACCAAGACCTTGACCTTTAGATTCAGTCATAGCTCAACCTGTTGTGAATGAATTTTCTTATTGTAGATAAATGAGATACCTAAATCATTTTAACTACTGTAGGATTTCCTTTATTGATAGAATTAAGTTGTTTTAAATAGTGGGTTGACAGCCATCTAGGAAGTATCACACTTCTCGAATATAGCACCCGCTAGGCAGTCCACTGCATATATTGTTTAACTTTTATTTAGTGGTATTGTTTTCCATTTCAGGTAGTTCCTCCAAGCAAAAAGGAATCTCTCACGATCAGCTGTGGATTCAGAATTCATACACATGCAACAACCAATAACCAGTATCTTAACAGGTATTCCTCCTAGCCTATTACCCTTATCTATTTCGTCAAGATTCGAAGAAACGCATCTAGAATCAGGTGAAACAACGTGCCTAGCCTTCCCTCATGTTTTTCCTTTCATTTTCACTCAAAACAGATAGTGTTCATACCTTTTTTTCTGGTGCTATCACTTTCCTTAGATTAGTTTTCCATTTTTTTATCCTTCTATCCCTAGTCCCTTGGCATTGTTAGCTTAGTTTTCCCTTCCAACATTAGGAGTAGTAGTAGCAATAGAAATAGATAAAGGAAATGTCCTTCTCTGGAGATCCATCTCAAGCGTGCAAGGTCCCACAACTTTGAGATGGATCCATTGTTGTCTCAAACATCTCAATTCTTCCAAATCTAAGAAGTGAGTTCACATTTGAACGACCAACAGGTTTCCCACTTTATATCTTGAGTTCACGTGTTCTCTCTTGCTTCATGTTCTTGTGAATGGTGGTTTCATGTTTAATAAGATCACATTGATTAATGAATGTTGAATGGTTATTTTTATGGTTCATACAAGTTAAACAAAAATGAATGAAAGTTACAAAGGACTTATTCACCCCCCCCCCCACCCTCTCAGTAATTGTGCTTCCAACACAAGAAAATAGTTTTGAGAAGGTATGCATGGAGATAGGGGAACATTTTTGGTTTATGCTTCTAGTATGGTAAATTATAGGTGTGATATAAAAATATGTAGGTATCTCTTTTTCATTAATGTTAAAGGGGTATAATGATGTCTAATGTTCAAAATGGGGGAGAAATAGATTGGTTGCTATAGTGTTTATGAGAGTGGTTTCCATCAATGACAAAGGGGGAGATTATTGAGTATTGTCATTGATTTCATAGGTTGATGATGTCATCTTGAGGAGAAAGATAGAATTTGAAGACAACTGATAGAGAATTTGAAGATAACTTGAAGGTTCACAAGATCATCCTACAAAATGTAGTTCATTGTTGAAGAAGGGTTTTCAAGGTCAAGTACATAGGAAGCCTAGTCATGAGGCATGAAGAGATATGGAAGAGACATAGATGGTCATATGAATGTGAAGGATGTTTGAGCACTATTTTATCATGGTAGTGAGGTGACAATTCACTCAAATTCTACCTATAGGGGTAAAACCTCGATTTTAGGTATGTACCTAGACCCAACCTAAACCCTTCCTCACCCAATGAGTCATGATGATCAATTTAAAGTTCAATAATTCATATGTGAGCTTGGATAGAGGTACGATAAGTTATTTCAAGTATTTCAATGTAGTTTGAATTCATGGTTTGAAGCATTTTTCAAGACAGTGCATTTTAGGCCTTCTCGAGCTCACAAAATGAGGGTTTCAAACCCAAGAAGAACTTTCAGGTGTTCATAGGAATGTAAAATCTCTGCATGGGAACTTGATCTATTTAGGAGATATGGGTAAGTTTTATAGCTAATAATTTTAGGCATTATTATTGTACTCTAAGTCCTATCCTTTATGAACAATTACTAACACCAAAACTAGTCAAAAACCTCCCTAAAACCCCAATAAGGACTTGATAGGAAAGATTTTACTCAAAACATCTCAGTATGGATTAAAAATTCTAAATAAAATATTGGATCATGTATTTAACTCTCCCAGATACCTCCAAGTGGTGGTGATAGGTCAGATGAGAGATAAAAATGTGTAGGTACATGTCTATTTTTTTCAAGAAGTTATTGTAGCTCAAAAAAATTGTATTATCCAAGATGAATAAGTGGATGAAAAAAGGTTTTAGAGACCCATTATTTATTTCCATGATGGTTTTTGGAAAGGTTTCATACTCTAAGTGGTCTTGTGAGCTCAATTTCTCATTAATGGTTTTTGAGCTGATTTGACAGTTTGTTCTTAAAGAGCTTTCATGGCATGAATGCAAGGAGCAGAGCTAATCAAGCATGGAGGAGGTGAGTAGACTTCAAAGACAAATTATTTGAAAAGTTTTATAGTTTTGGAAAATGATATGTTATCCCATGAAGATAATGTTGTGTTGTTATGTGGGAAGACTTAATGGAATCCGGTCGTTAAAGCCTAATTGAATTGTGGCAGACCAAAATAGGTTTAAGTTGTGATCAATTCATGTTTATTATATGTTATAATAACTATTGTAATTCCAAACTAATTGGTTTTAGGTCTTTATGGCCAGCCAAGTGGTATGTGTTCTTGAATCATGTATGTATATAATGCAGTTTTAGGCCTATTATAGAGGTATAAATGTGAATGAGAAAAATATAGTGCATGTTTGAGTAATATGAGGCATTATAGACAACAAGAAGAGGTTTTATGTTGAATATAATGATGGTGTTCAGCCTATGAAATTCAATTTGTACATGCCTATATCAAAGTGAAGAAGATTAGTGAGCAAAGAAGCATAGCATGCAGTTTGAAGAGTGGTCAAGAGTAGAAGGGCAGAAAGATGGTCATCATTTGTTGATCAAGAAATACATAGTTAAGAAAATGAAAAAAATGTGTAGGTGGTTGAGTTAGTGTTGAGTCACTTATGGATTTGGTGCTTCCTTGCAAGTTGGTGCTTCCTAAAACCTATTTAAGTAAGTGCTTAACTTATTTGGGGTTGGTGCTCCAAGTTGAGTGGGTGCTCAACTTAATATCATATTTTGCAATCATTTATAGGAAAGTATTCCATTTATATAGTTATTACTGGGTTTTCTTCCCCTTGAGGTTTTCCCACTCATATATTTGTGTTATCTCCTTTTTCATTTTCTTGTGAATGGATTTTTATGTATTATAAGATCACTATGGTTAATATGTATTGAATGGTAAAACATAATTTCAAGAAATTTTTGTAAGGTCACTGATTCACCCCCTACTGAAATGTGCTTCCAATAATTAGGTGGTGGGAGAAAAAATGATTTGGAAAACTATGGGATGGTTTAGACCCATCCAATCAATTATATACATGTAACTTGTTGAGCTTAGAAAATGACTAAGTCCTAAGGTAAAGGATGAGCGTGCACGGAATTCACTATGAGGAAAAGTGCGTAAGTAAACACGCACGAGGAAAGATAGGTTTGCACGTGGAGAAACAAAGGGTTTAAGGACTTAGTCACATTTTAGTTAAAGGTTATCACATGCAAAAGACATGAAGCAACAGATAAGTGTAATGATGACAAGGTTGGTACATGAAGACTTAGAGCTCAAGAAAATAATATTCCAGTAAATCATTATGGTTACCGGTTGTAAAGTGGAGGTTGTTATGGCTAGCTGTAATCTACATGGATTGGAAACTTGACTATAACAAGGATATGATGATATTTGGCATGTGGGCTTTCTTCTGGATTTATTTTTTAGTGAAAGATTCTATTATATTTAAGGAGGCAATGTGGATCTGGACCAAAAAAAATGAATTCTTTTTAGTGTGCGTATTGGTATTGGGTGTTAGAGATGAGAGGTCCATTGTGGGTGCATATGAGGTGTGCATATGATTGGTGTATTTATGTAAGAAGTGATTATGTAATGGTTCTAAGTGGAGTAATATAGGGTTTCTAGATCATAGCCATGGGAAGGGTAGGATGCTAATTTTAGAATGATGTATTGATTTGTTGACTGAACCTCTTTGATGTAATATGGCTACAATAAACATTCGTTAATCAATAAATGACTGGGGTTGTTCTATAATATCTATGTTTATGGGTTCAAACGCTAGCAGTATTTCACATGCCACTCATGGTACATATCTAATTATCCTCTATATGTTGTTACAATGTATACAGTTATATCATGGTGCATCTATGATTAGATCTAGTGCTTTTACTCTATGCTAGAATAAATACTTATATTTCTGTTTTCTGCAAACCATTCCCTTCCCATTAATGGCATGGATCACTCTATATCAGAAGCTCACATAAAAGTAGGGGCTCAACGCCTGTGTGTGACTCGAATAAGCACCTAGCTTAATGTTGGGTGATAGGCCGGCATGCTTAGGATTTAAAGGGAGATAGGGAAACAAGACTATATTTTGGTTTCTGTTGCCAAGACATCTTTTAAAGTTGTTGTGAGAATGGTGTGTGATGATAGACCTGCTTGACCTTGGACAGCATCAAGATACTTGGATTAAAATCACAGAGGATGCAGTTTTCTCAGTTATTTAACAAATGATCTGATTTTTATACACGTAAATAGGTAGAGGATCACCTATATCATGACCTCTATGAGACATTATTTTGTTGTTTTCCATTAGAATTGTATGAATGGTTGTCAGCATAAGCATCAAGGAAGATTTAGTACTATAGACCTCATGTTTTAAACCCAATAAGATTATCAGAGGTTACATGATGTTTATTTGACCCGGACTCATGTTGTTGATCATTGGTTGAGTATAATGTTGACTAACTATACCCTAGAATACGTGATTTCTATGTAGTCTTTCTTGGAGATTGCTAAGTTTGAGTTAGTGAGGGATCTAAGAGGATTGTTCTTATGTGCTGTGTCGATTATCCATTAAGATCCTAATCATCACTTTAAGTATGGAGGCACTTCCTATAGTTGGATAACTTCCCACTAGGTGTAGGGCACAGAATCAAGGGGTGGTGACATGATAGTAGACCCTATGGTGGAAATTTAGAGAGAGGAAAGAGGCGGCTAAAGTATAATGAATCACAAGAAAGGGAGTTGGTGAGAAAGTGAAAAGCTTTTGGAGTGATGTACTTATAGAGGCATACATTACGGGAAGTGTTTGAGGTTCCCGTGAAGAGGACATGGAACCTGACTAGTTTGTGCTACCCCCATCTTAGCAAGTGTGGAAGAGAAATGCCCTCAGCTTCTGGAGATATAGCTCATTAGTATGAAGGAAGGATGAAGAGCCGTAGGTGCACGTATCTTAACCCACATAGAAACTAGACCCTAGAGCTTAGTTTTCTAGTTCCTAAGATAAGTTTTGTTAATCTAGTTGGTATTGGTGTTGGTAGTCGAGCGGGCACCTAGTAGATATAGTTTTTCATTCAGTTACTTCTATGACAGCACAGACATTTCCTAGTGTTTGAAGGTATCCTGTCTAGTACAACATTTCAGCAAGGTGTGGGTACAAAAAGTGTGGGTATCAACGTTTGTATGATGTTATTGGCATCACCGACTGCCGGCGTTCAATTTAACACAATAGTGGGTACATGCATAGTGCAACTATGTCAGGCCCCCTTACCTACGATGGGAGGAGGATCTAGTGGATCTGGAAGGAATAGAAGAGCTAGTGGATCTAGTGGATCTGGTGGGTCTGGAGGTGGAGGCAACACAAGAGGGAATCAAGGCCTCAGGATCTTGTGGACAAGGACCTCAACCACCTTATCAACATGTGTTTATTGACGATATGTCTCTACACTCTACCTGATTATAAGGGTGTGGAGGATTCCGCGAGAGCATGTAAACATAGATGTGAATTTTTATGACTCGCTTAAAGGTATCACTACTCCCAGAGTGGAAGGAAAATTAGTTTGTAATTACGTTACAGGGGCGTGCACATAACTAGTATCTGAAATTTTGAACCACATCAAATGGTGGTACATTATACTTTGTTACGTGATGACTTCCTGGCATAGAGTTCCACATTTCCTGAGTTTTGAGTAAAAAGAGCATCAACGTGCGTTGAAGGAAATTCAATAAGGTATGGTAAAGAGTGTGCAGGAGTATGATGCATGCTTCAAAACTCTTCTGTCAAAGTTGTCTTATGATATCCATCCTTCCCATAGCATTCTCAGTTGTTTTTGAGAGGATTGATAACGCCTTTCATATGATAAATTTCCCATAAGACTTCCATGGACCCATGTGAAGGCCTTGGAGGATGATATTTGCACGTGCTGAGGTTGTCGAAAGTGTTAATAATAGGAGTAAGCTAATTTTTAGAAGCACAGATCACTACCATGGTAAAGTAGCAACTAGAGAAATTGTCTATGCAAACTCAGCTCATGAGACTCGCAGTGGACTATGGGTGTATAGATATTGGGAGGTAGAAGGACACACAAAGGATAGTTGCCCACGAAAGACAATGAGTGTCCATGTCATTAGATTGTGAAATATGTCACAAAGATCATGATTAAGTAGATACCCATTGTTTCAGTGTGCAATCTATAAGAATGTGTCTTCTCTATTATAATATTTTCTCATCTATGACTCATGATACAAAATGACTACTAATTAATAGACTAAATCCATGATGCCTATTAATATTGGTGTGCGCTAGACTAGAATTGTGGAACAATTCTAAGAATAAAGGTCATCAGTATGAAAGGCACATGGAGATAAAAGTGGTCAGGGAAGAGGTTTTCATCAAGGATTCATAGGTCATGTGGTGGTCAAGTAGGTATGAGTGAATTTTCCCCATGGAACTTGTTACCATTGTGGATCTACTAAAGACTACAAACGTGAGTGTCCATGGATTTGCTAAAATGCTCATCGTGTAGGAAAGAAGAATAAGTATAAAGAGTGCCTTGAGTTGTATGAACACATGATACAGAACCAAAGATAATGATAGGGGCACAGGGAATGGTGAGCATGAAGTGAGCTGATCCACAGTGGATGCCTAGGGTGGCAGTTGCACAACCTTGATTTGGAACCTGTCCTAGTGATTACACGGGAAGAGGTTGCACACGTGTGTCAGGGTAGATACCAAAGCAGAGGCCCCTCATTACAAGAGAATAGCTATTACTTGGGAAATACCCTTATCCAACTCATCAGAAAGAGATATACTAAAAAACCATGGAGGTGATTAGAAACCCACAAGGGGAGATTCAATGTCTGAAGGATCAATCACGGAAGTTGGAGTAGAAGAAGAACGTTGAGGTCCTTCAACAAGGACATAGATGAGGTCAAAGAAGTATGTAAGATGTTGTGCCAGGAGAATATTTTCCCTCTGTTAGGAGGATTTTCTAAGAGAAAAAGTGTCACGTGCAGGAGGTGAGCATGAGAGGTAGGTCTTTCATGCTAATATACCCCCTTACAGTATTGATTATGAAAAAGAAATCACATTTAATGCAATTGTTGATGGATGGATCTTAAGCAACATTCGAATTAACACAGGCACTTAGGTTAATTTTTCACAATTTAAAAGCATGAAATTAGATGGGGAGGCCTCCTTTACAGCCATCTTCAAATGTGTTGTATATGACGAATATGATAAAGTCTATACCCATCAGAGTGTTAAAGGATGCATCCTTAACCATCCAAGGGGAAAAGTTCGCTAGATATTTTGAATTCTTAGTGCTTGTCGAGGAAAATAACTTTTCAGCCTTACCTGGATGCCCTCGGTGCTATAACAATAATGTTGACTTGTGCTTTAACAAAGGTTATATAAGCTTTGAGAGAAAAGAGGAGCACGTTGTTATTCCATTAATGGATGGGAAGCGCCCTATGTATAGCCTTTTGGAGAAGAGGACATGGATATAATCTATGCGCACACCATTAGAGACTCTAAGGTTATTTTATGATGGAAAAGTAACATGCGATCATGGGAATCTACAAGTACCTCTTCCTCGTACCTGACCTCTCGAGGTTTGTGGTCAAAAAAGTTGGTGAATGTTTAATGCGGATATATATAGACAAGTTAATCAGGTAATCTTAGATCCTCAATATGTAATAATGGAATTTGTGAATCTAAGGAGAAGAATGCCCTCCTAACCTGAATTGGTGTAGTGGTTCGTTTAAGATATAATGGCTGCTTGGAGGGGTCCAATCAATGTTGAGCTCTACCGCGATCCTGTTTGTTGGTTTTTTGATACGTATGAAGTGACCTATGGGAGTCTTTGTATATATCTCTAGACAAGGTCATAAAAGTGGTGATAGGAGGTTTTAGTGGATTTATAGTGAACTATGGGTGGTTTTCTTGTCTAGCCAAGAAAATATTAGATCGATTAGATTATATGTTTAATACCGAGAAGTGTACTAATAATATCCTGGCAGGAGTGGTCAGGATCTAAATACCAGCGTTCGTAAGCCGGTGTCAATACTTGACTAGTTTCTTGACCCATTGGGTTATGGGACTTGGGGATCACAACCGTGATTTTGTGGTTGTTGTGGACCTATTATGGTCATGTGAAGAATCAATCCCTTCTCCCAACTATCTAGTAATCATATGGCTTTTTAGCCTCTACGTTTAGAACTATAAGTTGTATGATTTTCTTTGAGTACCTAATATGTGTTCTGGAAACTTGAATACGTAAGCCAGTGTCTATGTCAAATGAGGAGGTATCTTGCACGTTAGGCTGTAGAACCAAAGGATCAAAACCAAATGTTTTCTCTCATTCGAATCCTTGTACAGTCATTCAGGTGTTTTATCAAGGCAATCTATAGTTTGGATGGTTTGATCAGAATGTGTAAGATTTGTCATATTAGATATCTAATACTCTTAGTTGCTCGCTAATTTCTTGTAAGTTTGTTGTTGCTCGAAAGACCTATATTATAAGGCCCTGATCTATATCAGCTAAGGCCATGGGTAGATTTGGCTCAGGAACTATGGGTTCAAATATATATTCTCTATGCCCTCTAGGTCCTATGATTGTCATACAAAATGATTTCAACATATAGCTAACATTTAATAAATTGATTATAAAAGAGGTATTTACACTATGTGAGCATCCTTCTATTTTTTTATTTTTCAGTGATTTATTTCAATGGATTTTGAAGATCAGCTACTCTAGTATATTTATAAAATGGACCACTAATCTAGAAAATACAATTAAAACAAAGTAATGTAGCCTGGGTATCGCTATTCGTATGTGCAGTTGTGATTGTATCCTAAATATATAAGCAACTATATATTTTGAATTGAAAAGAATCTCGAGTCCTACCTCAGAAGTGAGGAATGAATCATAGTTTCTTAGAAAGTATTAATCCCCAAAGCTTCCTCCAATGATATCGAGAGAAAAATTTTGACTGAAACGAAATGATTTACTACTCTATTTGATATGTTTGTAACTAGAACTTTGATAGCTCAAACTTGGCATTTATAGAATAGTGGTAAATCTTGTTGTGTGTGATTTCATCCCATCAGTTTGATCTCCTCATTCCTTTGTGTCCTCATGAATCCAAAAAAGTGTGGATATTATAGTATCAATAAAAGATAACAATCAAATAATGGTAGATTTGGATATAGATCAAATACAATGCAAGTAGTAGAGAGATAGATGCAAGTGAACAGAGCTTGACTATGCAATTCCTAGCGGGATTTATTACGAGAATACAACAAAAGTGTACTGAGAGTTTTAGAGACTATCCTTGTGATAGAACAAAACCTACAATTTTAATGGATTCTAGTCTAGAAATGAAGTTTATTCTATGCTAAACTGATTGTATACAGTAGCAATGGAACAAGACTTGAAACAAGAAGGTTATATGACCTCTAAAATACTAACAATGGAAGAAAAACATGAAACTAACAGAATTCTAAGAAAGAAATTGAAAAGATTGAATAGGAGAATTGAGAAGATGAGGGGCCATTTGGTTGAAAACAACCTGACTATTTATAACCAATGCATTTACTAGAGGGTAACCTCCCATTTGATCTCTTCTACTATAAATGAAGGAAAAACACTATTCCCAGTGGGGTAGAAAACATTAATACAAGCCAAAGTTTTTGAAGAAAGAATGTAAAAACTCAAGATTTACATTTGATGTGCAATCGTCGGATGAATCTGGAAAAATGCGAACAAATCCTCTACCTTGTGTAAGGGCGGTGGTTATGGGATTGCTACCGTCTGCCTGGGCGGCGGGTCCCATGGGACTGCTGCGCAAGCAGGGCAAGGTGGTGGTCCCGTCACTAAAGACAAAAATGCAAGAAGAAAGGGGGGAAAAGGGGGAAAATAAGGCATGCGGAAGGTTGAGCAGGGGCATATGGGATAAAAGCGTATACTTAACGAGCCTTTCTATATTTTGAACACCTTGCAAGGAGACTCATATCATCATTGGGGCACGTAATAACATCATTCTGACGGTGCTAAGTACCCTAAAATTTTAGGTATGTACATATTGCCCCCCTTGAAGAAGTGTCTTAGCCATGGAGAGGCGTTAAATGGTGAATCTAAGTATGGCGGTCACAAAATGTGGAGTTAGGAGTTTACACCTGACACACCCATGTGCTAGAAAGTCACCATTTAAGATTCTGTTTACCTGCAAAATGAAAAGAGGGGACTCAAGTGCATTGATAGATAAAATAAATTGAGAAATAAGGCTAAGTTGATATGAAAAAGAGGACTTACCATATATGCAGAGGTTTTAGAACTTACCTCCGTCGGCATTCTGACCCTGCGAAAGAAATTTAAAATCAAATTAAGAGGGTTATTTCTATAAAAGGAAGTCATTTTACTATTCACTTACGTAGATTGATTTGATAGATTTTGAGCTCTAGGACCCACGGTGATGGTTTTCAACATGAGAGATTAGTCAAAACATTCGTGGTGAGAAAATGATCATGCCTCCGAGAGTGGAACATTGACCTTCAAGATCTCAGGTTACTTATTCTCGATTTATTGCTTTTAAACCTAAAATGTGGAAATGATGAAATATTTTCCTTGGGGGGATCATTTTTGAAAATGTTAGTTTTAAATGTGTCTTAAGGGGGGGGTGCCCATAGGGTAGGTTTCTTTTTTTGTTTAAAAGGATGGTTTTTGCTTGTTTTTAAGTAGTTTTTAGGGCTTACGGCCCGTTTGGGCTTGCGGGACAGGACCGCCGCCCTGTGCATGGCAGTGCGGTTATAGGACCACCACCTTAGAAGGTGGCAGTTATGGAACCGCCACTCTGCAAAGGGTGGCAGGTCTGTGATAGAGGACCAAAATAATACAAAATTTTAACTTGTTTTTGCATGTATAGAATTTTTACGTGTTTTTACTAGTTTTTTTAACTGGATTTCAGTACTAACTCACTTCTTTTTGTGTTTTTGGGTGTATGCAGAAGAAGGAGGAGTACATTAGATGGAGCCAGGAGAGGGAGTGTGATTGGCTCTCAATAGTGTTAGAGGCACTCTCCCAGGAAGAGCGGGATACTCTCCAGAGGGCTGGTATATGGAGGATTGCACAGGTTCCTCATGTTGCACCTGCCAGTCACATACTATGTGACTTGTTCTCATATTGGGATGCGGATCAGAACACCTTCTGATTTCCAGGAGTTAGGGGTGAGTGGTCCATCACCCTAGAGGATGTTTACCATATACTGGGGGTTCCGATCCTTGGGCGGTAGCTATCTCTTAAGACAGCAGTATCTAGATCACAGGTGGTTCAGTGGGCCACCTATATGGGAGATGCAGTTGTATCGATGGGATTGAAGAAGGGCATGAGGATCCACTCTATTATTGATTCAGACATTCCCTTGCTCCACAAGGCTATCATGGGCATCCTTGCATCCAGACTGATTGGGGACAAGGGAGGGGATACCCTCTTATATTTTTGGGCCCCCATTATTACACAGATTGAGGGCCATGGATGTGTCTATGCCTGGGGAGCAGATATCCTCGGGACTAATCTACCATGACTTATATAGGGTAGTCTGTTTATAGGGGTAGTCACTGAGCCACCCGACTCTTGTCATGAGTTAGGTGTATGAGCATATCACCCCATACGGGAGAGGTGTAGAGGTGGAGGATCCCGAGGCCATCAGGGTAGTGAGGTGGATGGGGATGATAGTTCTCATAGCACCCCACCAGCCAGTGGCTTCCCTGACCACTGCAGACATGGAGGCCACTCCTTATCAGGCCATGGCAAGGGTATGGGGAGAGGAGACTGTTACAGCTGATTTCCTGCCAGACCACCAAGCCAGTTGATAGATAGGGCAGGGAAGTTGGAGATACACCCCTTTGATAGAGTTCCATAGTAGTTTGGCCTCCCCTATAGTGACATGCTTCCTCCAGCGTGATGCTAGTGTATAGATCTATCTCGCGAGGCTCGGGGAGGTCCTAGAGGCCGGGGTTGGACTATTGTTACTCCTGGTACTCCTATTGTGGCTAGGAGGGTGGTACGTGCACGAGGGAGAGTTGGTGCTCCTCAGGCACCCTTACTTTGGATTGCCACCAGTCCCGCTCATAGTAGTGATGAGCCCATTGACATGGACTCCGAGTCTAAAGAGTTCACTGGGGAGAGATCGAGGAGGAGACAAAGGACATGGAGATCAGTGAGATGGGTAGTGGGGGGATGATAGTGATCCTAAGTGGCGTGATACCCAGGAGATCCTACAGGCCGAGAGGGCGGAGCGGAGCGCAGAGAGGGTGACTCTGGTTTCAGAGGAGTTTCTCTCTCAGGATGTAGGTGGAGATGGCAAGTCCGTTGCAGGCCATCGTATTGCCCCAGACATGGGAGAGGGGCACCAGTCGGTGGTGGCATCAGTGGCAGTCACGGATCCTAGAGATCCTTCTTGGAGGCCTGGCAATCAGAGTGAGTTGCCACTCTTCTCTTGACATTTTTTTTAGTTAGAGCTGCCTTAGTTTGTTATTTCTCTTTGTATTGTTTATTCTTAGTTTTATCGTTGATCATTTTCTAACTTACTATTTTCTCCTTTGTTTGTAGCGGAGTGAATGATGAGTGGCGAGACTTGATTCACCGAGTGTGCACTGATACCTTGCTTCTCCCCTTGGAGAAGACTCATGCTAAGATTTTTCGTGGATGTGGGGGAGCCCTCAGCACCCGGTAGGCACACTGATGTTTTTGCCTCTGTCTGGTATGTGGAGAATATCATGACTTCTCTCCACACGGAGGTAGCTGGATATAGGACATTTGAGCGCTTGATGAGGAGGAGCCATTCTCATACCGAGACGACAACTATTGGTCACGACTATGAGCCCTCAGTGCACTTCAGAGTGCCAGAATAGCTGGAGTCCTAGGCGTGGTCGTGCACCTTTGAGGGATCCCATAGGGATTGAGAGACTATTTTTTGTAGCATTTTGTCAGATGTCTATATCGATTGTTTTTGTACTTTTTCAGGCTCATTGAGCGTTTTGACCATGCCTAGTGCATGATGGCATTGTATATGAAAACTTGATTTATATATATATATATATATATATCTTTTTGGATCCAAAATCTTGGTGCCTAGAATTTTGTGACTCGTTTCCACATGTGTACTTAGATGTTTTTAGAATATTTGTTTTCATGCTTTTTAGAATGTATGCAATGGATAACAAATGATAGTAGATAGAATGTTTTACTCTGTATGTTTTTGTAATGCTGATATGAGATGATACTAACATATGGTAGTACTGAAATTTTGAACTCTTTGGGAAATGTTTGTAATTTCTTCTTATGTTGGAAAAACGCGATGAATGCATAGTGATCAAGAGATGAACTTGCCCCAATCCCAAATCCATGCAACTAGTAAGATGCGAGGGCTCAACACCAAGAGTTAGGAAGGGCACAAGTTGTATGAGTTTGATTAAATGGAGTGATGAGAGACAGACAAACCAGTAACAAAAACCAAATTTGGACCTACACACCTACCCTACTCAGAACTACTACCACGCTTAGAAAGCCACTTACTTTCGAGTTTATCTAGACTTAGATTCATGAATGGCAACCTGGTTGACAAAATCTGGTTTTGAGGATTTGATCTCTTTGGAATTTGGATATTTTCTTTCTCTTAATAGAGGTGAATTTGTGTTTTTAGCATACCAAGATTTGTTAATTTGTGTGACTGGACCCCCCACACCCTACCTCATGCCACCAGTAAGAAGCATGGGTTTGTCACCAAAGGCAGGATATAGGCAAGTAAGGGCACTTCTTTCCTTTCCCAACCTCACACCACCAGTAAGAGATGTGGGCTTATCACCGAAGGTTGATGGGGCAAAGAAGTGTGTAAAATAAAATATTTTGTTTGCTTGGTGCTTTTGATTTCATTTGATTTTGACATTTCTGATCTATGACTTTGGGATATCCTTTCATTCCAAGAGATTTAAGAGGGATAGATGTGACACCAAGAAGCTTCTAGAACAAACCATAGGCAAGGAAAGCTTCACCTAGTAGAAAGAAAGAGAAAAGCCAAGTATGCAGGCCTTGGTATGGTTTCCGTCAATGTTTGTCTATCGAATTTGATGAAAAGATTTGAAAATAGTTGATGATGCTTGGAGAGATGTGATATGAATGCTTTTGCCAATGTTTTCATAAATTTGTAACAGATTGTTTAAGAGTAGGCTCCTAGACTACCATTTTTATGAAATGGATAGAATGCATAACTGAATGACTAATGCAATGTAAGTAGCTATAATGTATAAGTGGTGATTTTGATGTTTTTATGCGTAAAACTGCTTAAGATGCAAGGAATTGACAGTTTCACTGAATTCCTCACCTTCTAGTGTGCACAAGAGATACGCACCATTTCCATAGTATTTCATGACTAGGTATGGGCCCAACCATTTGGGCTAGAGAACTTTCTTCCTTCGCTGGTTTTCTTATCAATCCGGCTGTCTAGTCTTAGAACTAGATCTCCTTCATATATTTCTCACTCATAGACTTTTTTCTTGTACTGCTGGCACATCCGGTCAGCATAGGCTCTATGCTACTGTTCGGAATTTAACCTAGACCTTGTCAAGGATTTCTAGTTGAGAGAGGCATGCCTCCCTATAAGCTTCTTTGTCCAGAATCCCTTGTAATGAGATGCGGAGACTGGGTATTTCAACTTCAAGTGGGGAGAACTGCTTTTGTTCCGAATACCAGCGAGAAAAGAGTTACTCCTGTTGGTGTTCTTATTGAGGTTTGATGGGCCCACAAGGCTGGATATAGTTTTAGATGCCAATCTCGCTTATTCTCCTTGACTATTTTGAGGAGAATAGCTTTCAACGTTTTGTTTGTCGCTTCAGCCTGCCCATTGGCTTGAGGGTAGTAAAGAGAGGCCGTGTGATGGTTTATCTTGAACTTGCTACATAACTCACATGACTTCGTCATTTTTAAAGGACGTTCCATTATCTGAGATAATGACTTGTGGGACACCATACCTGCAGATAATTTGGTTCAGAATGAATTTGGCAATTACCAAACTTGGTACAGTGGTGAGAGGCATGGCCTCCACACATTTGGTAAAATATTTTGTGGCTATGATTATAAACATTATGGCCATTGGTTGATGAGGGAGAACATTTCCCTATCAAGTCTCTAGATCCCACATGTGGAGAAGGGCCACGGAGTTACTATTGGTTGTAAGGATTGTGCTGGCATGTGAATCTCGTGAGAGAATTCTTGGCATTTGTGGCACTTACGTACAAATTCCACTGCATCATGCTCGAGAGTGGGCCAAAAGTTAGCCCATCCAATGTATTTTATGAGTGGTGGCGTGACCACCAAAGTGGCCTCCACATATCCCACTGTGGGATTCATGAAGAATCTTCTTGGATTCTTCTATGTTGAAGCATCTTAGAAGCATGCCGTCGAAGGCTCTATGATAGAGTACTTGGTCTAAAACAACATATTTAGTGGTAATAATGCGTAACCGCCTTCTTTGTTGTGACGTGGCACCTTCTGGGTATGTATGGTCCATGATAAAATTGATGATATCAGTATACCAGGGACATGTAGAAATGGGGGGCCTGGTTTCAACAAAGTATACACACTCATCAAGAAAGTCTAGATCTACCAACTCACCTCCATCTAGTGGATTGTCAGCTAACCAGTCTGCAATGATTTGTCCCTTAACGGATTTCTGGTTTATGAATGTTAACTCAAATTCTCCCATTAAGGTTATGAAATGCCCAGCCTTTTTAGATAAAGATCCTTGTGTGAGAAATGTTTGTAAATGGTCTGTCTTTACAATGACCCTTGTTTCCTGGTTTAACATGTAATGTCTTAAACGTTTTTTTGCAAAAATTATGGTGAGGCATTCTCTCTCTACCTGTGTGTAATGTGTTTCATAATCAAGAAACGTTTGGCTAATGAAATAGACCGCATGTTCCCATTTATCATTGTCTTCTTGAGCCAGCATGTAGGCAAGCGAACACATGAGTGGCTCACGAGTATAGGATCAAAGGGTGGTCTGGTTTGGGAGGCATTAGAATGGGTGGAGACAACAAAAATCATTTAACTACTTCAAAAGCCTTGTTGCACTCTTCATTCCAATCAACACTATAATCATTCTTCAATATATTGTTGATTGGATGAATGGCAAAACTTAGATCTGGGATGAACCTGCGGATTGCACCGAGTTTCCCAAGAAATGACCTGATTCCAGACTCGTCTTAGGGTGGGACCATTTCCAGAACAACCCATATTTTGGCTGGATCAACATCAATCCCTCGTGAAGATATAATGTAGCCCAGAAGTTTTCCTCCTGTCACACTAAACCACACACTTTTCTGGATTTAATGTGACACCATATTCAATTAATCGTGAGAGGATGATACGAAGCACTTTTGGATGATCACAGCGTTTCTTGGCTTTGGTCAACAAGTCATCTAGATAGGATTCCACAATTTTATGGATAATATCATGGAATATATAAGTCATTTCCTTCTGATATGTAGCATCGGCGTTCTTAAGACCAAATGGCATGACAACATAACAATATGTTCCCCAGGGAGTTATGAATGTAGTTTTGGCTTGATCCTGTTTCAGATATTTTAATCTGATTATACCCTGAGAAACCATCCATGAGAGACAGTAGTTCAAATCCAGTTGTTGCATCAATGATGACGTCAATGGACGGTAATGGGAAGTCATCCTTGGGACAAGCTTTGTTAATATCCCGAAAATCTATGCAAATGTGTATCTTCCCATTTTTTTTAGAACGGGAATGATATTAGATACCCATTGTGAATAGTCAATGGGCTTGATGAATCCCACCTGGAGAAGTTTTATTACTTCCTCTTTTACCATGAGAGCCACTTTTGGCTTCATTGGTCTTGACTTCTGTTTAATTGGCTTTGCATCTGGTTCATTGACAAGATTATGTACCGCGACATGTGGTGCAATGCCCATCATTTCTTTATAATTAAATGCAAAAGCCTTTTGATGTTCTTTGAGGACCTGGGTGTGTATTTATATCTCCTCCGGAGTTAACGAGGATCCCAACTTCAAAATTCTTGGTTCTTCCTCCATTCCAATGTTTATGTCAATGGTTTCTTCTATCAAAGAAGTGTTACCTTCTTCAAATTTAGGTGGGGCTAGAGGTAGCTCCAAGATTTCTCCATTTTCTATCTCATAGATATTGAGATCCTTCTATGGAGGAGACTCTATCATGGGATTTCCAAAATAGGAAGAGGAATGTGGTATTAGGGAAAGATCAACTATACGGTGAGCAAGGTGTAGCTCCGCATAGGCGTTTAGATATTCGAGAGTGACTCTATCATCGTCAAAGTGACCCATGATAGAAAAATCATCCTCAGCTTCTCCATGAGTCAAGAGTGAGTTTTTTGGTATTTTACGCACTAATGGTTCGGTACGAAGTGATACCATGAAATTTGTATCCTCCAACTTGCTGTTTGGAGTGAAATGGGAAGCTGAGGTTGCTATTGAGTCTGTGAGAAGGTTATGCTCTTGTGGGATTGCTTCAATTGATATGAAGTTAAATCCCCTACTTAGATCTAATACTTCTATTTTATAGAGCTGTAAGTGCTCATCTCTAGTTTCATATACCTCAGAGACTTGGTTTGCAACCAATTGTGAGTCTCCTAGTACTCTAATGTTGTCAACACCCATTCTTTTGGCTAGGATGAGGCCAAGGAGGAGAGCTTCGTACTCAGCCCCCATTGTTTGTACATTCAAAGTTTAATTTAAAGGTGAAAGGTAGGATCTTTCCCTCAGGTGAAGTAAAGATCACTCCCACCCTAGCTCCAAAGTGACATCTAGCTCCATCGAAGTGGAGAGTCCAATACTTGTTTGGGAAAATGGATGTTGGGACATTTGTTGTATCTATTTATTTTGCTTCGGTTACTTCTACCATAAATATTTCATCTGATGGAAGAGAAGCAATTCCCAGGGTGTGTCCCATACCCATGGAATCAAATGGTAGGAGAATAGGTAAGTCTTTCTCCAGCAACTCAATAATTTTTGTGGTAGTCCCTAGTGATATTGTTTTTATAACATTGGTCTCACTTTTGAGTATTGGAATGTCCTCAGCTAGATTTGAAATTTCCAACTCAGTGGTGGGTATCAAATTTTATTTTGGTTGTGAATTAGTTGGTTTGACAAGCTAGTTTGCTGGAAGTTCAAACTCGGAGTGAATACCCGGTCTTTTCTTTAAATCAGCTAGGTGTATATTGAAGGGTTTTGGGTCACCTTGTGCCACAAATATTTTCCCTAAGTGTAGAAATATTATTTCTTGGAATAATGTGGAAGGGATTGCCTTCATGCGGTGTATCCATGGCTGACCAAGGATCATATTATAATTGGTTTCCCGATCTATAATATAAAACTCGGTGAGGACCATCTTGGGTCCTAAAGTGACTGGTAAAACTATGGTTCCAATCGAAGTGGCTTTGAGGCTATCATAACCTCTTAGCGTATTTCATGTCGTGGAACAATTTGTCTCTCCATATCCTAAATTTTGAAGGAAAGTGAAGGGGACTATGTTAACTGCTGCCCCATCGTCAACCATTGCATGTTTAACATAATTATTGTAGACCCAAACTTGTAAATGTAAAGTTGGGTTGCCTCTTCGTGCAATTTCAGCATCTGTTGGCATTTTTCTTATATCGAATATAAATTGCCATATCCCTATCTGGCTGCCCTGGAGGATAAACGTCAAAGTCCACATGGTTTACTTGTGTTTCCGTGGGGAGGAGTGATGTTGATTAAATGACCAAGGCCTAATGCTTCTAAGAGAGCAGCCCTATGGGTGGGAGAGTTCTTTAACAAATCTAAGAAGGAGATGTGCGAGAAGGTTTTGGTCAAATCATTAATTAAATCATAGGCACCTATGGGTTTTACCAATGTTTTTTGACTGTTGTTTGGCTCCAATGAATAACTTGGAGTAGGTTTGGGATGAATAATCCCATGTTCTTGTTATGGTTTCTATGGGTAGCTCGATGTCTAGCTCCACTAAACCAACTATCTTAGTTTGAGGCCGAGTTCCTAATTGGGGTGCGACTAGTGGATTTAATGAAATTAAAGGTTCATGATCATTGTTTCCTATCATGACACCCTTATTTGTTCTATTAGGATCTAACCTATTATTGTTAAATGGTTTGGGAGCAGGTCATTGAAGATCTTGAGGGATGCATTTTGAGGGGAAACTACCCCTGCATAAGCATTTGGCGTGGGTACTACAAAATTTGCTAAAAACATATCTATAAAGAGTTGTTTTTGATCTTCTGGAAAACACTGCATGAATTTATTGTATTCATGACAAGTCCTAGTATCGTGGCCTTGAATCTTGTGGAAGCCACAATATAGATTAGGATTATAGTTTCGAGGTTGTTGATTTAAAATCTGTTATGACCCAAAATTCTGATAAGGTTGTTGGTTGTTAGAGTTAAAATTTTGAGGCTGTTGCCTTTGGTTTTGACTCTGATATCCAGTTGGGTTTTGATTTGGACTTTGTGTTTGGACTTTTCATTGTTGTTGTTGTTGCCATGGTGGACGATTAAAATCCACCACGTTGATTGTTGGAGTAAAATTTTTATTTCGTTGATTATTAATAGGTGGTGAAATGTTTACAACATTTTCCCTTTTAACTTGATCAGTTACTCCATCTATTGTAACTCCACGGTTCTTGTTAAGGATCTTAGGTCCTTGATTAGCATTCCTAGTATTAGGATAGGCTGCGGTGTTTTGATTGGGAGTGGTTAATTTCCCGTTCATCCCATATGTCTTGCGACCACTATCTATCGCTGCTTGGTCGATTCGGAGAGCACTCTCAAGTACTTCATCATAAGTTCTTAGTGGGAACTTCTGGACTTCTTCCTTTATCTCTCTATTGAGAGAATTAAGGAATAAATATCATAGTTCCATTTGATCCATGTTTGGAGCACTTGCTGATGAGTAGAGAACCATATGCCATCTTTGAATAAAATGAACAACGGACTCATTATGTTCTTGTTTGATATGCAAGAACTCCCTGATTCCCATTCTTAACAATTTGTTCATGTCGAAAGCTTTGATAAACTCAGACATGAGTTGTTTGAATGAGTGTATCAAGGCTTCAGGTATTCTATAATACCAATCAAGGGCAATACCTTCTAAGGTTTTAGGGAATATTTTAGCAACAACCCCGTCCCAAGGGAGTAACTCCCGTATGGCTATGGCATAGGCCTTAATGTGTGTGTTTGGGTCCCCTTCTCCTTTGTATTTGGGAAAATCAGGAAGAGGTCTTGGAAGCATAACGCTTTGTATGGTGAAGTCTAGGGGATATTTTAAATATTCTGAATAAGTCCCTACTGCGTAGGCCTCAACCATTGATGGGGCTTGCTGAGGGGGTTGAGGGGGAATGGGTTGTTGATATGGCATAGCATATGCATTTGTAGGAACATAAGGGAATCCCTATGGTTGAACGAACATCCCAGGAGAAGAGAACATGTCTCCTTGTGGTGACTTTGAATAAATTTTTAAGTAAGGAGGAGCATTGTTCTGGTATGGGTTGTTTGGTGCCAAGCCGAGAGGTGTCATGCTTTCAATTAGAGCGGCGTTTGAAAACACGGTCCTAGTTGGTATTTGTTGTGGATAACGATAAGGATTTTGAGGAGGCATGCCTAACGTTCATGTTCCTATAAGGAGGTCGACCTGACTAGGATGATGTAGAGGGTTGGGGATTCTTGCTTGCCTAAAATATGAATTTTGGTTTGCTTGAGCAAGCTCCAACCCTCTAACCTTCTCAGCTAAGGCTGAAATGACTTCCATCGACGAAGACGTAGTGCCTTGCCTTAAGGGTGTTTGTTGTATAGCTTGAGGTTGTAAAGGGGTGTGATACCCTACTATGAATTGATCATTACCTTTCCAAGCTTCACCGAGGGTATTTCCCATAGGTGGAGGAATGGGGGTGTTCTCCTAGAATAGGGTATCAGACTATATTTTTAAATTTCCTATAGGTGGATACATACTTTGGAAGTGTTGTTCACTTTTAGCGAAGCGTGCTAAATACTCCTCATCCAAAAAGGGGAGTGGATCTGACTGTCTACTGATATGTGGTTTCAACAAGACCCGAGGAGATGAAGTGGAATCTCCAGTAAACATCATATTGTTAGAGCCTGATGGCTCTGGCTGTTGTGTTTGTGTAAACTGATCAAAATCCTTGATTCAGAACGAAGAACTTGAGCTAGTTCTTTGAGGGGGAGTTTGTGATGACAAGTAATTACTTGAATAGTTATCAGCCCATGCAGAAAGTGAGGGTGATGGTTGTCTATTTGTTTGACTATAGTTTACTTCGAGACCTGAGAGAGGTCTGCCATATGCATTGTATCCTGACATATTCGGGGGGTATATGAATACCCGCAGAATAATGGGAAAGAGAAAAGGTGGATGGAAGAAATGAAAATAGAAAGAGGGATATTAGTTTTTTTTTCACATCAGCTTCACCAATTTTGTACAATGGAAAAGTAACATGCGATCATGGGAATCTACAAGTACCTCTTCCTCGTACCTGACCTCTCGAGGTCGTGTCGAGACATCTGGTGAATGTTGAATGTGGATAGATACAGACAAGCTAATTGGGTAATCTTAAATCCTCAATACGCAATAATGGAATCTGTGAATCTAAGGTGAAGAAGGCCCTCCTAACCTGAATTGGTGTAATGGTTCATTCAGATATAATGGCTGCTCGGAGGCTCCAATCAATGTCAAGTGCTGAGATCCTGTTTCTTGGTTGTTGGATACGTGGGAAGTGACCTGTGGGAGTTTCGTATATATCTCCAGACAAGGTCATAAAAGTAGTGGTAGGTGGTTTTAATGGATTTGTAGTGAACTATGGGTGGTTTTCTGGTCTAGCCCAGAAAATATTAGATTGATTGGCTTCTATGTTTAATATGGAGAACTGTACTATAATATCTGGCAGGAGTGGTGAGGATCTAAATACTAGCATTCATAAGCCAGTGTCAATACTTGACTGGTTTGTTGGCCCATTGGGTTGTGGGACTTGGGGATCACAACCATGAGTTCGTGGTTGTTGTGGACCTGTTATGGTCATGTGAAGAATCAATCCCTTCTCCCAACTATCCAGTAATCGTATGCCTTTTCAGCCTCTATGTTTAGAACTAGAAGTTGTATGATTTTCTCATAATACCTAACAGGTGTTCTGGCAACTTGAATACGTAAGCTAGTGTCTATGTCAATGAGGAGGTCTCCCGCGTTAGGCTATGGAACCAAAGGATCGTAACCAAATGTTTTCTCTCATTCGAATCCTTGCACAGTCATTCAGGTGTTTTATCAAGGCAATCTATAGTTTGGATGGTTTGACCAGAATGTGTAAGCTTTGTCATCTTCAATATTTAATCCTCTTAGTTGCTCACTAATTGCTTATAAGTTTTTTGTTTGCTCGAAAGACCTATATCATAAGGTCCTAATCTATATCAGCTAAATTCATGGGTAGATTTGGTTGAGGTACTATGGGTTCAAATATATATTCTCTAGGCTCTCTAGGTCCTGTGATTGTCATACAAAATGATTCAACTTTTAACTAACATTTAATAAACTGATTACAAAAGAGGTATTTACACTATGTAAGCATCCTTCTATTTTTGTATTTTTCAATGACGTATTTTAACAAAATTAAAGAGCAGCTACTCTAGTATATCTATAAAATGAACAACTAATCTAATAACAGAATAAAAACAAGCAACGTAGCCTGGTATGGCTATTTTCCTGTGCAGTTGTGATTTTATCTTAAATATCTAAGCAGCTATATATTTTGAATTGAAAGGATCTCGATCCTACCTCAGAAGTGAGGAATGAATCACAGTTTCTTAGAAACTATCAATCCCCACAGCTTCCCTGGTGATATCGAGAGTGAAATTTTAACTGAAATAAAATAATTCACTACTCTATTTGATATGTTGTAGAACTTTGATAGCTCAAACCTGGCATTTACAGATAGTGGTAAATCCAATTATGTGTGATTTCATCCCCTCAGTGTGATCTCCTCATTCCTTCGTGTCCTCATGAATCCAGAAAAGTGTGTATATTATAGTATTAATAGAAGATAACATTTGAATAATGGCATCTTTGGATATAGACCGAATACAATGCGAGTAGGAGAGGGATAACGCAAGTGAACAGAGCTTGACTATGCAATTCCTAGCGGGATTTATTACGGGAATACAACGCAAGTGTACTAAGAGTTTCAGAAACTATCCTTGTGACAAAACAAAACCTACAACTTTAATGGATTCTAGTCTAGAAATGAAGCTATTCTATGTTAAACTAACTGCATGCAGTAGCAATGAAATGAGACTTGAAACAAGAAGATGATATGACCTCCAAAATGCCAACAATGGAAGCAAAACATGAAACTAACAAAATTCTAAGCAAGGAATTGAAAAAAACTGAACAAGAGAATTGAGAGGATGAGGGGCCATTTTCTTGAAAACAAGCTAGCTATTTATAACCAATGCATTTACCAGAGGGTAACTCCCATTTGATCTCTTTTACTATAAACAAAGGAAAAACACTATTCATAGGGAGCAGAAAACATTAATGCAAGCCAAAGTGGTTGAAGAAAGCGTGTAAATTTGAAGATTTATGTTTGACGCGATTGTCAGAAGAATCTGGAAAATGTGAACAAAACCACCGCCCTGTGCAGGGTGGCGGTTACGGGACCGCTGCTGTCCTAGGCGGGAGGTCACGGGACCGCTGCCCAGGCAAGGGTGGCGGTTCCGTCACTAAAGACAAAACGCAAGAAGAATGGTGGGAAAAGGAAAAAAAAAACATGTGGAGGCTGAGTGGGGCATGCGGGATATAAGCGTATACCTAGGGAGCCTTTCTGGATTCTGAACACCTTGCAAGGAGACCTGTATCATCATTGGGGTATATGTAACATCGTTCTGGCGATGCAGTACCCTACAATTTTGGGTACATATAGTTATCTATACATCGGGAGAAGGATTCATTTAATGGGAAGATGCTCATTCCATGAGTGATATGAGTAGTGTTGCATGTGACAATTGGGTGCACGGGACCTATGATTCGGTTAGAAGATAGTTGAAGGGAACTGTGACTCGCATCGCCAAGGCATGATCGGTTAGGCATCTGGGAGGAAATAAGTTACCCAGTTACATTGGAGAGGGTAACCCTGATGTCTTTTTGTGCATGATAGAGGTACAGTGGACCTGTCAGACAGAAAGGAGGAATATGCTTACTTATACCTTGCGTAGGACAACAGTGCGTTAGTGGGCGACCCATCAAGACAATCTTCTATAGTGGTGTTAAGTGAGAATCACATTCTCTGTGAGGTTTCTTTAAGGAAATGCACATATTGCAATACAAAACTATCATGGGAAGGAGTCTATCTCATTCCACATCCAGGAGTGTGAGAGATCCTAGATGGTAGGCCCGGAAGCCTTACCTCCTTCACTATGGGTGCATAAGTTCTATTCCACCTTACAAGGCTATGCGCACACATGATATATCCATTCATATTTGTGCCATTAGATGGGTAATTGGCAAGAGTTAACGACAGATATTATCTAGAATTTTTAGTACCAATCTCCTACGCCATCAGTGAAAAAGGTGTTGCAGGTAGTCAAACACCTTACCTTGGGAGATAGTTCCATGGCTGAGGACTGAATCTTCAATTTTTTAAGTGAACTTGAGTTGGGTGTGTGCTTCGTAGAAGAAGAACTAGAATAATCAAAGATAGAGGAGATATATTTGAAGCATGCCTTCCTGGAGAAGGAAAAAGGAAAATTGGTATACTTAATAGATGGCGAGGAAGTAGAAAACTTAGATGTTAACCACAAGGAGGGTATGCACAAAGTATTGGACAAATAAGATGAGAAATTGTGTGCTTACCATGATACTTTGAAAAAAAATAATGTTAACATTGGTACAGAAGCAAAGCTGAAGGAAGATGTCATTAGAAATTATTGGTCAGACCAAGAAGTTTCAAAAATAGTTGAGTTGTTGCATGACTTCCAAGAATTCTTCCTGCGTGGGTACCATGAAGTAAAGGGAGTTCACCACTCTCTAGGGGAAATGAGGATTAATTTAAAGGAGGGTGTGTGCTTGGTTCAAAAGATACCTTACAGGATGAACCTGAATCCATGTAATGGTTAAGGAGGGGATTGATAAGATGATAGAATTCAATCATTGAGGCAAATGAATAATTTAAGTGGGTGAGTGCAATGGTAATTAGTATTAAGAAGGATGGGAGGATAAGGATTTGTGTTGATTACATATATTTAAATGCTTCATAAGTGATAGATTCTTTTCCAACCCCGTTTATTGAGGATATTTGAAGGTTTCGCAGGACGAGAGATCTACTCTTTCACAGATGGATTCTCCGGATATCATCGGGTAATAATTGCAAAGGAATACTAGAAGAAGACAACTTTCATGATGGAGTGGGGAATATTTTCTTATACCATTATTCCCTTTGGACTTAGGAATGCACTTTGCATGTTTTTGTGCATCGTGGTACAAGCATTTCAAGACTTCATCCACAAATTTCTGTAAGTCTACCTAGATGACTGGATGGTGTATGGGTTAGTAAGGGGTCATTGTGACAATTTGAGGTTGATTTTTGAGAGATGCAAGCAGTTCAATATCTTCCTAAACATTAATAAATGTGTCTTTATTACTCCATTTGGCACATTACTTGGTCACATTATATGCAAGGAACGCTTATTGGTAGACCCTACCAAATTTGTCATTATTTTAGAGTTGGAGGAGCCTATCACTCAAAGTGTGATGTATGGATTATTAGGGTATATGGGATAGTATAGGAAATTTATCAAAGGATATGACAATATTTATGCACCATTGGAGGAGTTGTTGAAACATAAAATTAAATTTCATTGGGGTGAGGCATAGCAGGTGGCTTTTGAAACCTTGAAGGAGAAACTTTCTATTGTGCCCATTTTGCACTTTCCCTCTTGGGACAAGCCATTTCATGTACATGTTGATACATTAGGTATGTCCATAGCATCAATTTTGGCATAGCCTGCAGAGGGTATTGTTGATCGCCCCTTGGGTTTTGCAAGTAGAAAGTTAACGTCAGCAAGGCAAAATTATAGAACAACGGAGTGTGAAGCATTGTCCATGATCTATGCACTGCATAAATTTAGGTAATACTTTTTGGCTACTCCATTTACCTTTTACACGGATCCTATGGTACTCAAGTACATGGTGAACAAGTTTTTTCTACAAGGGCACATATGTCGGTGGATCTTATTGTTTCAAGAGTTTGAATTTTTGGTCATCGTAAAACCAGGAAAGAGCAATTTGGGACCTGACCATCTATAACAGATTAACTCAAGAGTGTACATGCATAGCATTGAGGACATAATGTTGGATGCATAGTTGTTCATATTTTAACATGTGCCCTTTGACTTGGAGTATATTGTTGTTTTCTTGCAAATGGGTGTGGCACTAGAAGGGATGAAGGTTATGGAGAAGAAGCAATTGGCCATATGTGTCTCTCCCTATATATTGATTAGTGGAGACCTATATAAACTAGGTTGGGATGAGATCTTATGCCGATGTGTACTAGATCATGAACATACTACAATCATGGAAGAAGCTCATGGTGGCATTGCAAGAGGACACTATGCAGGGAATGCAACCATGCACAAGATCCTGTTAGTAGGCCTTTTGTGGGAGATGGTTTATAAGGATTGTATAGAGTATTGTAAGGCCTGTGACCATTGCCAACACCTTGGTAAGCTAGGGTGGAGAGATGAAATTCCATTAAGACAGATTGCTAATGTAGAGCCATTTGAAAAATGTGTAATTGATTTTGTGGGCCCTATTTCCCCAGCTTCACGTAGAACAGGTTCATGATATATTATCACTTGTACATATTATCTTAAAAGATGGGTGGAAGCAGCACCTACAAAGGATTGCACAGTGGCTATAACAGCTAGGTTTTTATGGGAGAATATAATCACCAGGTATGGATGCCCGTTGAGTTTAATAAGTGATATGGGTAATCAATTTTTGAATGAGACTATTAGAATCTTATTGGCAGAGTTTATGGTGGACCATCACAAAACTACACCTATCACCTAGAGGCTAATGGGACTGTTGAGGTCTTTAACAAAATATTGAGCCACACATTAACTAATATTTGTGATGTCGGAAGGAGGGACTGGGATGAAAAGGTCTCTGCAGTGCTATGGGCATATCGCATGACTTATAAAAATTTGAACAAGGCCACACCCTTTCAATTGGTGTTTGGCATGGAAGTTTTTCTTCTCATTGAATTTATTTTACCATCCCTACATATTACGCGTGTAGGAGGATTGGCTGATGAGCAAGCATTAGAAGAGTGCATTGACAAACTTGTGATGCTAGATGAAATTCAAGCCATTGTTAGGTGGAGTTAGAAGATGGAAAAATCTAGACAAAAGGCGTGGCATGATCGACATATTAGGAATAAGGAGTTTGAGGTTGGGAAGATGGTTCTTCTGTACGATTCAAAGTTTATGCGCCATCCTGGGAAACTCAAAGTACATTGGTTGGGACTGTATGTTATATCTTATATAATTGATTCAGGCACTTTCAAGTTACAAGCACTAGATGGGACATGGTTTCCTAGTTATTTTAATGGGAGTAGGTTGAAGCCCTACTATAAATAATTATTTTGTGTGTTTGTAAATAAGGCACTGTTATCAGTTAGCTTAGGATTCCCCTTAATGAATTTTCCTTTATATGTGTTTCATTGTATCGTCACTATGCTTTGTCTTATCATTTCGTCTATTTTGGGCACAGTTACGCACTGGTAGCCAGTTACTGTCTAAAAGGGTTCTATGCACAGAGGATTGCGCATCTATTTAGTGTGGGGTGGAGAGTGTAAAGAATAATTTCAGTGAATAGTGTAGTATGAAGCAAGTGTTGGGAGTAATGTTGATTGGAAACCCAAAAGAAAAATTCAAAATTGTATGGGTTCAGAGGAGCACATGTAGCAGAAGTGATTATGGGTGAATATTGGTGTCAAAATATTTATAATAAACACATACAGGGATAAAAGCGTGGAGAAAACTGAGATAGGTTACAGCAAGAACTTGGTATAAGACATAGAGGAATATGTACTTTGGCGTTGAAATCGCACGTAAGAAAATTTGTGATCAATGAAGTTTTGTGCACCAAAAGGTTGAGGAGGTTACGCGTAAGTTAGTGCATGAAGGAATAATTGTAATTTTAGAAGAGGGATGGAAGCCTCGTTATTTTATTGATATACAGGAAAATCAACATTACAAAGAATGGGCTGCAATATTAATAGATATTGCACAGCCACGTACAAAAAAAGAATTAAGTTTCACAGGTACAACGGGGAAACAATACAGACAAAAATATTGTTAAAACAATATAACAATAATTACAACAACCTCACGTATGTTTAATAAAAACAATATAGATGGTTATATAAACATAACCATATAAGAATTATATATTACTTACCAAATTACTATAGTAAATGCAAAATTAACTATAGTAAAATATGTTTTACCTAACATTTCCCCCCCTTAATTTTGCATTTCCTCAAGGGATGAGGAGAGGAATTCTCTGAACAACTCAAATTTTTCACGTGCAAGTGACTTTGTGAAGATATTTTCTTGTTGTTCAACTGTTGGAAAAAACTGAAGTTGTATATTGTGTTTCAAGACATGCTCACGTATGAAATGTACATGTACCTCAATGTGCTTTGTTCTTTCATGAAAAACTAGATTGCGAACAAGTTCAAGAACACCTTCATTGTCAACATACAAGGTGGTCAGTTTGTCCTGTGGTATTCCAAGTCCTTCAAGTATGCGACGTATCCATAACGCTTCGGAGACAGCTTCACCTACAGCATGATACTTGGCTTCTATGGAAGAGCGAGAAACAAAGTGTTGTTTCTTTCTTCCCCATGATATTGGTCTAGATCCCATAAAGAACACAAACCCTAAAGTGGATTTTTTATCATCAATTTTTCCTGCATGATCTGAATCTGAATATCTAGACAAGAATAAATTATCATTCTTCTTGTATTCTAGACCAAGATCCACTGTTCCCTTGAGATATCTCAAGATTCACCTTGTTTCCTTCCAATGAAAAAATTTGGGTTCCTACATGAACCTGGATAGATAGCTCACTGCAAAGTTGATATCTGGTCTAGTATAAGTTAGGTAAATGAGACTCCCAATCATCTACCGATAGAGATTTGCATTTACCACAGGATATAGATCTAAACGAGATAACTACAATTTGTTCTCCATAGATGTTGCAATAGGTGTGCTATCCATCATCCTGAATTTCTCTGAGTGTTGTCTTGGTATACTTCAACTGAGAAATAAATATGTGATTCTCCTTTTGCCATACTTCCAATCCAAAACAATAGTGCATCAGCTCGAGAATTGTCATGTCGAATGATCGGTTAAGATATTTCTTCATTGCATCGATCATCCTCACTGAACTTGCCAGTGATGACTAGATCATCGACATAAACAACAACAATCACAATCTCCCCCCTTACTTTTTGAGGTAGAGATTGGGATCGTATGGATTTCTAACAAATCCATGTTGTATGAGATGTTCATCAATTTTGATGTACCAAGCCCAGGGTGCCTGTTTAAGGCCATACAGAGATTTCCTAAGTCTGCATACCTTTGCTTCTTGACCAGGTACAACATATCCCTCAAGTTGAGTCATGTAGACTTCCTCTTGTAAATCTTCATTTAGAAAGGCACTTTTTACGTCCATCTGATGGAATTTCCAACCAAAATGTGCAGCTAGAGAAAAGATCATCCTGATCATTTTGATCTTAGTTATGGGAGAAAATGTCTCCTCATAGTCAATGCCTTCTTTTTTATGCATACCCCTTTGCTACTAGTCTTGCTTTATACTTTTCTATGGTCCCATCTGCTTTGTACTTTGTTTTGAATATCCATCTGCATCCAATGGGTTTCTTCCCTGGTGGAAGATTGACAAGCTGCCAAGTGTTGTTTTTCATTACTGAGTTATACTCAGCATCCATGGCATTTTTCCAATATTTTGACTGTAGGGATTCCTAGACTATAGAGGGCTCATCAGATTCAATAACTCTACTCATTAAAGCAAAGTTTACTTCTTCTCATGCTTTACTACAAGTCTTTGGTCCAGTGGTGGATGTATTCTGGTGGAGCATCCAATTTTGCATCTCGTATCATGCTAGTATAACACTTGGGAATATGTTGAACTACTCCTATGGGACTAGTTCTATCTAATCATCACCATCATCCCCATCATAACTTTCATCATCTGTGGGAGCATAAGCTTCTATTTTTATCATTGGTGAAAAATCTACATCAAGTGATTCCAGATGAGGAGTCTTTACTTCCTTCTTCTCAAAAAAACTCAACATCTCTACTGGTGTAGACTTTCCTGGTCTTTGGATCCATTAATCTATACCCAAGAGTCTCTTCACTGTAGCCAATGAAGATGAGTTTTTTTGATTTCATATCCAATTTCTTTCTATTCTGCTTGGGTATGTGCATACTTTCTTTGCACCCAAATACTCTAAGGTGTGTAACAGATGGTTTCCACTTTGACCATGCTTCATGTGGTGTTACTCCGTCAAGAGCAACTATGGGCACTCTGTTCAACAAATAAACTATTACTTTTGTTTCTTCTATCTAGAATGTCCTCGTTAGTCTAGAATCATCAATCATGCATCGCACCATTTCCATGATAGTACAATTTCTTCTCTCAACAACACCATTTTGATGTGGTGTGTGTGGAGGAGGCATTTGTCAATGAATCTCATGAGCTTGTAGGTAGGATTTGAACTCATCACTAGTGAATTCCCCCCCTCGATCTGAGTAGAGAGTTCTGATGTGATGACTAGTTTCATTCTCAATAGCCACTTTGAACTTCTTGAAGTTTTCAAAAGCTTCACTTTTCTTACGAAGACAAAAAATCCACATTTTTCTCAAATAGTCATCAACACAAAGCATGAAGTACTAAAATCCAGAATGACTCAGTTGCATCAGACCACAAATATTGGTATGAACCAGATCAATCTTACCATGAGCTTGATATGTACTCTTTTGGAATGAAGATCTATGTTTTTTTTCTATTAGGCAGTGAGGACACTTGTCTGTATCCTTCTGGAGAGATGGTAATCCTTTTACCATATTATGCCGGCGAAGTGTTTCGAGATACTTGAAACTGATATGACCAAGTCTTCGATGCCACAACTATGTAGAGGTAGAGTTCTTAGCCACAAGTGCCTGATCATCTCTGTGGAAAAAATCAAGCTGGAACATGCATCCCACATTGGAGGCTTTTGCAACTATTTTCGAGCCTCATGATTTGTCTCGAATTAAACACATTTTCTTGTCAGAATGACTATCAAAGTCAATTTTCAAGTTGTGATCTAGGAGTTGACTGACTGACAACAAATTTTTAGTCAACCCAGGGACATATAGTACATTTGACAATCTACAGTTGTGTGAACCAAGGGGTAGAGAAATGTTCCCAATCCCCTGAACTGTGTATGAAGAATCATCACCTAATGAAACATGGTTTTTTGAAAGGTGTGTCCCTCATTAAAGTAAACCAAAATCTATGGTTAGTCATGTGTCAAGTGGCTCCTGAATCAACATACCAGACATCACTAGATGACATGGAGGGTTCACTTGATTGAGCAGTGTACAAGTAGTCTTCAGTATCTGAATGTTCTTCTTGCTCAACAATATTTCCTTGTTGATGGGGTTTTCTTTTCCAGTTCCCCTTTTTTTACCCTTGATTGTAGTTAGAATGTCCCTTGTGAGATTTTTGGTGTTGAGGTCCAGAGTTTCTTGATGAACCTTTCTTATAAGTATTATACCAACAATCTTTCAACTCATGTCCTCTTTTGCAGATAGGACATTTCTTCTTTTGTTGTTTGTCCCCTTGCTGATGTTGATTCTGATGTTGGGAATTTTGATAGGAATTAGGTTTTCCTTTTCCTTTTCCTTTCCATTTTTGATGAGAAGATAGTGTATGCTCCTCTTCATCATCTTTATTGTACATTGCTTCCTCTTGTTGTAGTAGGTTTACCAACTTGTCAAAACTCACTGTCTAATCTGACAAGTTGAGTGTTGTCACAAAAATGTGGTATGAAGGAGGGAGTGCTCTCAGAACAATGGGAACGAGAGCGTCATCAGTGACCTCCTCTCCTAGGGCTAGAAGTGAAGCCCTTAATTTTGTAACTCTTCTTAAGAAAGCTTCTATTTTCTCATTTTGTTTGAACTTCAGTGTGTGTAACTGACTCTACAAATTCAGTATTACATTCTTGTTCTTGGCCTCATACACTGTGCTCAACTTATCCCACACTTCTTTGGCTGATTTGGCATCATGAATGTGGGGTTACACATCATCAGACATTGCAAACAAGATTATCAGCTTGGCCTTCTGATTAGATCTATCAAACTATCTCTATTGTGTTGTATCAGTTGCTGATCTGGTTACAGTACCATTCACAACAGTCCAAATCTCTTCAAACTCAAGTTGTGTCTTGATTTTTGTCTTCCATGTTGCATAGTTATTTCCTCTGAGAAGTTGTGAATCTGGAAGAAATAATTTGGGGGCGTTGGTGCCCATTTTGTAGAATCAACTGACAAAGGGTAAGGCTCTTATCACTCCAAGTATACGGTCTCCCAATCTATATACCATCAGTATGATATACCAAACCTTTCTATATACGCACCCTTCTGATATACATGTCAGTATGTGGAAGAAGCTCACCCTTTCTATATACTTGGTAGCATGTGAAAGAGGCATTACCATACATGAAATAATTTATACATGGTACCAAGATAGTACTGAAAGGGGTCTGTGTGATTATTGACACTGGCTCAAAGAAATATCCTCATATGTGCGTGTAACTTCACTATATACTCAGATAATTTCTCAATCTGGATTTAAGTCATGTAATCATTCATAGACGGATGGGAGGGCTCAAAGTGTGTGCATTATGTCCTTATTACTCCTTGTCAATTTAAAGGGTCGATGCCTAGATGATGTTGTTGCATATATATTAGGTGTTAAGTGTAGTAGTAGTCATGACGGCTTTACCCGTAAGTGCTTCCCAGAGGCACTGTTTATACCGAATGTTGCGAATGAGATCAAAGATCTCGTGAGTGATACAGAACCAAATTTTAATATTTTTGAGTACAAATCTCTGCCAGTTTTATAGCAGTTACAATGGTTTGTGGTTAATATGGCAACCTACAAATTAGTACAATACACTGAAATATACAATTACATCCAAAATTCTGAAAAAAATTGAATGACAGGCAAAAAAATATGTTTTTCGGGCCCTGGTGGCCTTCGGAGCTCAAAATGGATTCTTGTGTGAAAAACCACAAAAAAAATAGCTCAAAATGAAGTTTTTAATCACCCCTCCTTTGGAAAATGTTGCTCAGAATCAAAAAATAAGCCAATTAGAAGAAAAAAATTGGGTCTAATTAGGGTTTTTCTCGCTAAATTTAGTGGCTTGTTTAGTTATCGAATTAAAGGGTTTAGAGAACCTCTAATATGTTTAGGCATGGTTGGGCTAAATTTTGTACTAACTCATATAGATTTAAAAAAAACATGTTGGGGGTGGGGGCGGAACCCCAAACCTCACACTTATAATTCCTTTGAACCAACCAACACAACATGCTAAGCACTTGAAGAAGAGTTTGAACTAATATTTATTTGAATTCAAAATGAATGGACTAACCTTTTAAACAATGACTTGAAAGAAGCAAGGAGTCCACATGGACATTTCTGAGGGAGGGTAGTTTAGGTTTTTTACTGTGAAATCTTGATCTTTCTTTGTAAATTTGTATGTTGCCTTGTATTTTTTATTGATGCCTCCGCTTATTGTTTTGTTTTATTCCTGTACCTTTTGACAATGGACAACACTTGGGAATGCTATATTTTCTCTAATTTTTGTTGTTTGAGTTTTGTGCAGGGTCTACATCCTAGGGGATCTTAACCATTCATCAAAATAACACAGTTTGTTCATTCTTGTAAAGAACAGCTTCGCCAATGGAGGTTAGATTTTGACATGGACGCGTTCGATCCGTTTTAACTTTTCTTCCTATAGGGTAGCTTGGGTTTTTTCGTTGAGGGGAGAGGGCTCTATTTGGAGCAATGGATGCAAACTGCCAATCAATAACTTAGGCTTGGTGTAGGTGAATGGATCAACAACTCGTTTCCAGGGGAGCTCGTTCTTTTATTAGAGTGACGCCTCTACAATGTTCATAGCTCGATGTCTTTGTCAGGCTCGTGCAAATGTAATCAGGGCTCGTCCTCAACTCGGTCACTCATTGATGATTTGGTCAAATGTTTTCCGATGTAAAGACTCAATGCAAAGAACAGTGGGCTCAGTCCATCTAATGAGACACACTCAATGTTTAAATGTTTGGCTCACCTTTCAATGCAGATCTCAGTCACAGCTTGCCTACAAATGAAGTAGCTCAATCTAGTTCTGCCAACACAACTCAGTGGAGTATTGGCTCATGGTGACTCAATTAGAGCTTGCAGTCCCACCAAAAGTTGCTTAGTATTCATCCTTTTAGTGTAGAAAGACCTTGAAACCTGGAAGTATTCTATTTTAGCAGAGACTATATTGCCCCTCTAAATTAGAGACAAAACCCTTAATGGGGAAAAATGAATTTTTTTTATTTTTAATCTGATTTTTATATAACAAAAAATACTCCAGAAGAAAAAATTTCCTGGTGTAGGGGGCACCAAGGCAAAAAAATATATTTTCTTTTACCTGGAGAATGACAGGAGGTTGTGGGGATGCAGGGACATTCTAGGAAGTTGATGGAGGTAACATTGGCTCTCTCGTGACATAGTATTCTTCTCCAAAAAATTTCTTCCTTCTGCAACCTCTCTCCAACCTGGCCAGGAGCTTCAACCTTCTCTGGTACCAAATGTAATTTCAGAAGAGGGACAGAAGCCTCGTTATTTTATTGATATGCACAAAATCAATATTACAAAGAATGGGGTGCAATATTTATAGATATTACACAACCAAGTACAAACAAAGAATTTAGTTTCACAGGTACAACCAAGAAATAATACAAACAAAAATATTGTTAAAAAAATATAACAATAATTACAACAACCTCACGTATGTTTAATAAAAATAATATAGATGGTTATATAAACATAACCATATAAGAATTATATATTACTTACCAAATTACTATAGTAAATGTAAAATTAACTATAGTAAAATATGTTTTACCTCCCAACCTTAATGTGGAAGTACAGTGGTAGGTGGCACGGAGATTAATGTGGAAAAATAAATTAGCTATAAATAGAAGGTTGGGGTAAGTTATTTATTTTACCTTGCGTTTGTTTATTAAAGAGCTCTCGCAAACTAGGGTATCCTCACAAGAAAATTACAGAGAATTACGTGTGAAGTGGAGAACTTGACAGATTTGTGAACCAAAGTAGAACAAAGTACACAGGCATGCGCAGAGGAGATTTTTTGGTGGATTCCCACATGTATTTACGTTGTTTTATGGAAGGAAATCTGTACATGTTAGGGTATGCAAAACCAGGGCTCGGGTTTTGACAAAATTTCGAAGGCGTGGAGCCGAGGAACTTAGTAGTGTTGAAGAAATATTCAAGGAAGAACTTACAAGGAATTGACGAGAAAAATGACACCAAGGAAAGGAGCAAATGTTTCACCAAAGAATGGCAAGAGCAAGGTTAAATGAAATCCATTCGCATTGAAGAGTTTTAATGAGTGGTATGCAGAGATGCAGTATCCAAATAGTGTTTTGATGGGGATGGAATGGGTCTTTCACGTATGAAAGATGGCTATAAGTGAATATAACCATAGGACGAGAACCACTGAGAAAGAGATGGTGTTGGATCTAGTTCACCCTATAGGAGAAAGGATACATGATGACAATTCGGTGTATGATGACTCTATGAAGACCACATTGGAGAAGGCTAGACTCTTACAACTCTATGAGTTGCCATATTTTGGAAAACCTGAAAGTTTATACTATTGGCTGATGTCACGCATGCACGAAGATTATTTTTACTTTGTGGGGAGGATATTACGCTCAACTTCTTAGTTGATCTCCAAATACACTAGGCTAATCTGCACAGGAAAATCAATGTATGATGACTTGGATGATAAGGACAACATCAAGGAAATAACCGTCGAATATGAATATAAGAAGGGCTCGCGTTATTTTGATATCACCAAGATCACCAACCCAACCATGAAGATGGTCGCGCACCTGCTCACCAAACTGAATGGACAAGAGTGATGGACGCAAGTGAACAAGAGATGGTTGAATGTTTGCAAGAAGATTTCAGAAGGAACAATTTACAACCTATCAGCCTTAATTATGGAGGAGATCATAGATGTCGTGTGCGACGAGGATAAGATCATGTATGGTAACGTCCTTCTTACCATTGTATTTTTAGAGACTGGAGTGCATGATGGGCTAAATAGCTACGTCTCAGAGTACCCTGAAGAGGACCCTTCCCTTGCAAAGAGGTTCAAATCATACACTTGTGACATAAATATTATTGCATATAAAGCGCGCTTGGAGAAGTGGTACAAGAGAATGCACGATGCATTTGGGGTAGAATGGAGAATCCCTGAATAACTGTCAGCCTTGGTGGATGGTGAGGCTAAGTTCACTGTATACCAACACTTCTGCATAGGCAGATTCACTTTGACAAATGGCATGAAAATTCCATGGTGTAAACTACCCTTTGCCTTCATAGTGCAATATTTTCAAAGGGCGGTTAACAAGTTCAAGGAGGCCAAGAAACTTGTATTTGATTAGGATCACTGTGCACTACACCAAACATTGGTGTATCCCAAGAAGTGTGCATATGTGGAGAAGTATGTCTCTCACGACATACATATGTGAAATTCTATGTCAATACCTATTGTAGGAAAAATCGCAACAAGGGTATATATACACCTGAGGCCCAAGTTTGAAAAATGTGCATACGTTGAGGATGATGTATCCATCCCAGAAGACCTCAATGAAAGAAAGAAGGTAGTGTTAAAGAAGAGAAAAAGAGAGGAAACTCCAACAAGCAGGATGTTGAGCACATGTACAATCCAGACTGCATGGGTGTAGGAATCAGGCGCAGGCCCAAGTACTTACACACGAAGGAAGAAATCCCCCATGAAGGATAAGTCACTCGAGAAGGAAATATCCCCTGTGATGGAGGAGTAACTAGTAAATAAGAAGAAAAAGATGGCACAGAGTCCAGACTCTAAGGAAATGAAGAGCATGATAGGTCATGAGTCTGAGGAGGATGAGGAGCATAAGGAAGGTGAGGATCCCCCTATGTAAAATTTACACAAATCTGATGAAGAGAAAAATGGATCTAAAAGGGGCACTCAGAATATGGGAGGAAGTGAAGAGGTGAATATGAAGACACAAGAGACCCCGCACTTGATTGGAGGATAGTTGGATGACACAGTGGAAAGGGAAGTAGTAGGTATCATCAAGGATTTGGTAGAGCAGGAGGTGGATGCGTGGAATAAAATTGAAGCATCCTTGAACAAAGACTTCCCAATCCTTTTACAGCAGTAAAAAACAAAAAATGTTCTTTGGTGCAAATCAGGTACATGTTATTATTTCCCTCCATTATTTATTCTTTATTTAAAATCAGGATATTTTCCAAGGATGGACAACATGTTTAGTGTGCGGTGATGTTGAGCCTAGAAAATGAATAAGTACTAAGGCAAAGGATGACCGTGTGCAGAAGTCACTATGAGGAAAATCACATGAGTAAACACATGCGAGGAAAGATAGGTTTGTGCTCGGGAGAAGGAAAGGGTTTAAGGGTTTAAAGACTTAGTTGTATTTTGGTTGAAGGGTATCACATGCAAAACACATGAAGTTGTTGATAAGCGTAATGATGACAAGGTTGTTGCATGAAAACTTGGAGATCAAGAAAATAATATTCCAGGGAATTAATATGGTTACGGGTTGTAAAGTGGAGGTTGTTATGGCTAGCTGGCATCTGCATTGGCTTGGAAACTCGAGTGTAATAAGATATGATGACATTTGGCATGTAGGTTTGCTTCTGGAATGATGTTTAGGTGAGCTCCTATCGTATTTAAGGAGGCATGTGGATCTAGAAAATGGTAGTATGGTTAGTTCGTATTGGTATTGGGTGTTAGAGATTAGAGGCCGAGTATGGGTTCATATGGGGTGTGCATATGAGTGGTGTATTTTTGCAGGAAGGGATTATGTAATGGTTCTAAGGGGATAATATAGGGTTTCTAGATCACAGCCATGGGAAGGGTAACATGCTAATGGTAGAATGATGTATTAATCTGTTGTTGAACCTTTTTGATGTAATATGACTACTGTAAACACTTATAATCAATATATGACTGATTATTCTATATATCTGTGTTTATGGGTTCAAACCCTAGTGTATTTCACATTACTCATGGTATAGATTTGGTCTTCTTATGTTGTTGCAATGTTTACATTTATATCATGGTGCATCTATGTTAGATATAGTGTTTTTAGTCTGCACTAGAATAAGTGCTTGTATTTCTATTTTTGCAAACATTCCTTCATTAATGGCGGAGCATTCTTGTAAAGCTCACATAAAGGAGGGGCTTGGCACCTGCGTGTGCCTCGGGTGAGTGCCCAGCTTAATGTTGGGTCATAGGGAAGCACGCTTGGGATTTAAAGGAAATATGGAAACAAGACTACATAGCTCATAGGAATTTGTAACTTTATTGGATGGGTGCCTAGGGAGATTAAACTACCATGGGTTGATGCAACTAGTTTTGTGGGTGACCAAGTAGTGTGAATAGATTTAAAAAAATCATACAAGAGAGATAAAAATAGGTCACCTAGGATTGGATTGTGGAATGTGAACACAAGTTATATTTTAGGTGTAAAATCCAATATTATCATATCTAAATAGTAAGTTATAAAATTAAGGTGTCTACATTTACCCATTTGAGTATTATATGAAAATTATACTCTTACAGGAAAATATACTTGAACGTGTACACACACTTTGTCTTTGCTTCAAGTTTTAGATTTCAATTGAATATTGGCATGCTCCACAATGAAATCTACAACACATAGTGTCTTCATTGTCCATAAAAGATTGAAATTTAACTCATGTTTGAAAACATATTTGTAACTTGAAAATTGAATCTATAGCTAGTAAAGAGAAAAAACCATAGAAGGAATACTTCTGTTTGGTTTTTTGAAGGATAATATCTTTGAATCTTGTTAAAATTGGAGATTTAGTTTGGAATTGATATGCTAAAGGATTATGGGTTATTTCCACAATAATGTGGTTTCATCTATGGGCTCGCCGAGAGCTTAAACTACCATCCTTGGATGGTTCCATGGCCGTTGTGGGCTGGTGATGCCACAAAGGACTAGGGCCCTCTCCCTAAGTAACTCAAGCAAAAAAAATGATTAGGGTTTATTAATCCCCAGTTTTTATAAAGAGATGTCAAATTCATAGAAGAATCAATTTTTGTTTGACCTAACACAAAAAGGAAATGTGCCACATGAATTTATATTTATCCCAAGATCCTCAAAAGAAGAATTTTACCGTAGCATTTTCTAGTCACTGTACATAGGATTTCTTTTGCACTCGAATTGCTGATGTCAGGTCAAGACAGCAAAATGTGGAAGATGTGATGGATATGGTTCGGTATAAATGGTAAATATGGAATAGGTGGGGATGGATATGGATCAATATTCAAAGGCCAAGAAAATCGTAATCAATTGAATTTCAAGTACCATGTTTTCTCATTAAGTACATGTTGGTGAAATAATTTTACTCGTTGTAAATTATTGAGATATCACCAAAATTCATGGGATTAGGCCCCTCCTTCTTGTGTATTGAGAGGCTCCCATTATTGAATGTAAACTAACCTAAAGTTGTGTGATGGCCAACAGGTCAGGGATCACATAGGAACACTCCATTGAACATGTGGTAAGGTGCTTGTAGAGAGTACATGGGAGGAATTTACAGTGAAGAGAGGTAAAGGGAAAAGGATAAATAAGGAGAGAGAGGGGTTAATCTTGTAAATTGGAACTTATAGAGTTTCACAAGCATTAACCAAATGGGGTCCACATTAAATTAGAAAAACACAATAATGTAAACCATTAGCAAGATTGATAAATAAGATACACAAATTTCTACAAATCTATCAATCAAGAACATAAAGTTCCTTATTGGTTGTGCAAGATCTTAATGTTCACAAAATTGGAAAATAAAGAGATTAGAGGAGCATCGACAAAGAATTAGAAGAATTACAACTTTATTTCTTGATGTAGAAGTGGTAATGTTAACAAAATACATTTAATCAACAATTTCCCACCCTTTGGAAAAGAGAGGGCATTCCAATTTATAGATTTACAAGGAGACTCTTCATCTTCCCCATGTGAATTTTCAACTTAAAGTGCAATCCTCAATGAAGAAAAATAACTTTAAGTGAATTAAGTCACTTTTAACAAACTTTTTTCTCAACGAAGAAATAGAATTCTAGAGAGAGAGAAAAGAAAGAGAGGAGAGGAGAGAGAGAGAGAGATATGAAAATCCAAGATTGAATGATGAAGGACGAAGAATGAAGAATTTATGATCATGAATAATATTTAATCATGATCCTGGTGACCTCTGCAATGATCCTGCAATTATGTGATGAAATATTGATGAATAACTCTAACCCTTTTGCAATATAAGAAGCCTCCTTTTGAATGTTCAACAATTATAACCTATTGTGTACACTAATAAAAAAAGTGAGAAGCACTTGATCAATAGACCATTGAAAACAATGAAGAATAATCTTATTTACTTGAACCAATCCTTCCAAACCATGAATCATTTCCATGTCTTCTTAACCAACCATCCATATGAAATGAAGTTGAAATAATTTTCCCGCAAAATGTAATCATGATGATCTTTCCACCTATCACATTGAAAAAATAGTGACCAATGAAGTGAGAGATCTGACACCTTCCAACTCCAATAGGGGTTAAGGGGAGAAATATGGGATGCAATATCATTCACATTATGATCAATCACTCTTCATGAGATGAAGAAAAAATTCCTTCGAGGCCAAAATACACATTAAGGCCAAAATTTGGAACCAAGAGGGATTCCCTTCCTCTTGATTCATGAATCAACTTTCAAGCCTCTTGAAATCATGAAATTATCCCCCTCACTCTAATGAGGCAAGATTTTGAGACTTGTCCATAGTATGATGTAAAGGTATATCTATTCATGTGATTTGAAAAAGGTGATCATTTACTTTGAGATAATCCCCAAAGAAGACATGGAAACACTCACAATCATGGTTCTTATACACACCCAAAATTACATGTGCTACATTTTCAAAAAAATGGTTATAAAAGTCTCCTATGATGATTTATATCCTTTCGGAAGATGTTGTAGCTCCAAAACCCATTCGCAATATATATTTGTATCCTAGACATCCCTTCTTAGCCCTCGCATTATTTTTCCTAGCTTCCCACTACATTTCAGAGTATTTTTGACCTTTAGTGTCAAAACTGCCACCCAAGTAGGGTGGGTGCTTACCAACCATCACCATGCACATGGCGGAAGTCCTATGTAAATTTTCCAAAGAGTTCAGTCACATTTTGACACGGAATTATCTCACTTAACTTCCATTTTTAGACGCGTTGCTTGTCCATTTTAGATAATTCCAAGGCCCATCTCCCTTGTGGAAATATATTCGTACACTTCTATTTATGATTGATGGTTGTGAATAGTTTGAACTCCCTCTTCACTTTCAATATGTCCTCCTTTGGCTGTCAAATGGCTTCAACCATTTCCTAGCTAAATTCCTATAAATACCATGCTTGTGTGTAAGCAAAACCTACAGAAAAATTCTATTCTTGTTATTGCGAAGCAAGTGCCTTTCTTGCTGGAAATTGCCAAATCCAATCTCAGTTCAATTATGCTTCCACTCTTCCACTTGCATTGCTTCCTAGTCTACCAATTCAAGTTGTTATTGCTCTTGCATTCTTCTGCTTCTTTTTTTTCTTCATTCCCATCCGTTGGACTCACATGGACACAAAGATTGAAAGGATAAACTGAGGGGAAAATACTCTTACAACCAGATTTTCTACAGTTCTTGTAATATCCAGGTCGGAGGTGTTGTTTGATTCATTCATGCAATTATCAATTCTACATTTATCATTTCAAAGTTCATATCAAATACAGTAGATAAATCCTTTCATCGTTTCAATTATCAAGTCATCAGTAGATCATATCAAATTATAAATTTTGTTCTTCAACATTGTCAGGGAAGTTGCAGGGAATAATAGCTTCTCTAAGGCTATGATTTATTCTCTGTTTTTGAGGTAAGATTGAATATTTTATTTGAAATATTTCAATTAGGTAATTGTTTAGGATTTATATTAACACCATTTGCACAAGCAGTTAGCTACACCTAGTTAACTTTTTGTATTAGGTTCATTTATTAGATTAGAAGTTTTGTTCTTAAATATAAAAAAAAAAGTCCAAAAATATTTCCATTGTTAGATTAACTGTTCATTTTCTTTGTTAATTTATATTCTATAAAATACAACAACATAGTTTAGATTTGATTTTCTTTGTTAGTTTGTTTTAGTTAGTTAGATGAAATCACATTTCATATGACAAATACGGGCCCTAGAGAACCCAGAGATTTTAGCTTCAAACTAGTAATACCACAACCAAACCTAGAAATTCCACATCCAGACGTAGATCAAGGCCTTAGGTACAACATTTTCAAGAAAACTAGAGACATACAAAGAATCAACCGATAATTAGACGCATTAAACATTGAAGATGATAAAGCATTTGAGTATTGGTCAAATCAACCAAATTACATATTACCTTGAGCATCTATATGACCATCAAAGGTCCGTAACAAGATAAAATTTTTGGCTATGATCCACTGGTCCCGCAACCAAATGGACCTAAACTACTCATAAACATTGATACAAGACTATGTCTTCTTGTCCTCAAATACCCAACCCGATACGCAGAGAGAGTAGAACAACTCAAAATGCTAAATATTGCATCTGATCATGCTTACGATTACTGGACCACCCTTGAGCATATATTTCCTAACCTCCCTTGGGCTTAGGTTCTTGATCATTCTTATGAACATAGAGGGATCATGACCAGAAAGAATTTATGGTTATTATCCTGTCATTCCCCAACCGAATGGAAACAAGAACCAGTAGGACATAGACACCGAATTGAGAGCATTAGTCTTTTGAACCTCACCATTTCCATTGAATATCATTAGACAATTGAACGTTCTAAATGAAGAAGCTCATCGAGCCCTCTCATTTTAGACCAAACCTACCAACCGTCCATAAAGATGCATAGAATCACTCCTCTCACTTTTGATTGTTCCATGACCTTGTCTGGATAGATTTACGAGGCCCCATTAAATTTCCCACAAATTCCACAACCAATATACAGGATATCTTCGAAGCTTGATATTGATTCCAGTCTTCATTTTTTCGTCATTTCCAATGTCTCCATTCAAGCCACCCAGGTTATAGAGGCTTTCATAATGCTTGATGAGAAAATACCACCATTGCAAGTTAGAGGTGTTGCATTGCCTTGATAACCTATCCACACACTATCATCCATTACTATATTCATTACCACCTAGCCATTCACATTTTCTACACCGGCTGCCTCGGCACGACCTCAGGGAGTCAATTGCAGTTAAAGGTCATGTGTTGATTTTCTTCTATAAAAATTAGTGAATCCGACGTTACATTTCATTATGGCATGGAGTTTGAGAATGCACTTCCGGTTGGTTCCTATGGAGGGTATCCATATGTAGCATGGGGGGCATACCTAAGGTTCTTGACCCAGTTAGAAGGTCTCTGGGGCTAGGAACGCTCGTGTTAACCAGAGGACCTAGTGTAGTAAGCACTTGGCCATAGTTCTGCAAGTAGAAAGGAATATTTCCTTTCCCAGTATATGAAGTCTGAGTATTTTGAGTATTTTTGGAAATTTCCAACTCCTTGACCTTGTCCACCAATGCCGAGATGACTTCACTCATCGATGGAGTGGTGTTTTGTTTTGGTGTATGTTGTTGAAACGTTACATGTTCCTGAGGAATATGATGTCCCACTATAAATTGCTCATTAATTATCCACCCCTCATTTGTAACATTTTCCACTATAGGAGGGGTAGTATTATTATTTTGAATCAAGACATCAATGTGTTCTTGCGGCCTATCAAAAGGTTGACTTGTGTTTTGGAGGAGTTGTTCGCTTCTTGTGTAACACGCTAAATATGGCAGTTATCCAGACTGCATACTAATGGGTTGTCTGAATAAGACCTGAGGAGATGAGCATGTCTCTCTAGTAAAATTCATGTTGTTAAAGCTTGAGAGTTCAGGTTGTTGGGTTTGTGTAATTTAATAAATTTCCTCGTTCCTTACTAAGGAACCAACATTGGTTCCCTGAGGAGGAGGAGTTTGAAGATGGGTGGTTGAATAGTTATATGCCCATGTAGAAAGTGAGGGTAACTGTTGTTTTCTACTCATGCTACATATGGATACCCTCCAAAGGCACCAATCGGAAGTGCATTCTCAAATTCCATGCAATCTAGAAATGCAACATTCCATGGCTATGTGCCTCAACATCCATATCAAAATAATCCTCCCCCTTACATGCACATGTATTCTAAGTCACCACAAGGGGACATGTAGTCTTATCCAAGCCCATATGGTCAATTACATGGGATGCCTTATGCCCCGACGAATGTATATGCTACACCATTCAAATAACCAATTCCTCCTACACTTCCCCAATAAATGCCATCAATGGTTAAGTCTTACGCAGTAAGAACCTATTCAAAATATCTAAAAGAGCCTTTTGACTTGTCTATATGGAATGTCATACTATCAAGATCTCTACCATACCTTCCAAAATTTAAAGGTGAAGGAGATCCTAACGCGCACATCAAGGCGTACAGACTTGTTGTTCGAGAGTTGCTCCCATGGGATGCGATCGTTACAAAAAATATGCCCTAAGACGTTAGAAGTTATTGCTATCAAATGGTATTACAGAATACCAGAGGCTTTGATACATTCTTTTAAGAAACTTGTGTCAGATTTTATTAAATATTTTGACATGAACAAGCTTTTGAGAATAGGAATTGGATAATTCCTACATATCAGATTATGGAGGAATTAGATAATTTCTTATATTCCTCCATATAAGACATTAGAAGGTATTGCTCTCCAATGGTATTACAGAATACCAGAGGCTTTGATACATTCTTTTAAGCAACTTGTGTCAGATTTTATTAAATATTTTGACATGAACAAGCTTTTGAGAACAGGAATTAGATAATTCCTCCATATCAAACAAGAGCACAATGAGTCTACTACCCATTTCATCCAAATATGGCAGTAGGTCCTTTATTCTTTGGCAAGCGCTCCTAACATGGACCAAATGAAGCTTTGTGATCTATTCCTTCACTCCCTTAATAGGGAAACAAAGGAATAATTCTAGAAGTTTCCATTAAGGAGCTACGAATAACTATTGAAGGGTGCTCTCTGAATTGATCAACCAGTTATAGACAGTGGTCGCAAGACCTATGGAACAAACTAGATATTGATCACTCCCAACCAAGGTGACTCCGGTTACCCTAACAAAATGAACAAAAATCAGGGACCAAAGGTCCTCAACAATATTTGTGGGCTTACAACTGATAGTGTTGTTGATCAGGTAAAGAAACCAAATGTTATTAGCACCCCCAATGCAAACACTACTAACAACACCAACGTAAATGATAATAACCAAAGAAATAAAAATTTTGCACCTAATTTCAATGTTGTGCACATCAACCATCCTCAATAGCAAGAACAACAAAAACAAGTTAAACAAGTGTAGGCCCAAGTCCCTAGTCAATACCTAGGTGGGTACCCAAACCAGGTTCAAAATCAGGGGCAATGGGATCCAAACTTCAATTATAACAATCAGCACTTGAATAACAATCAAAACTTTGGACCACAATAGAATATAAACTAGAGATGTCAGGATTACGATCTTGACTTATATTGTGGTTTTCATAGAGTCTGAGGGAACAATGCCAAAACTTTCTAAGATTGTAATAAGTTTTTACAACATCTACCCAAAGACCAAACACAACTTCTCATTGACATGTTTTTATAAAATCCCACTATGCCTAATCAAAATACTAGCATGGGACCAGTGTCCCCTCAAAATATTCTGCTTAGGATCTTCAATGATCCTCTCCCAAATTGACCCAATAATGGTAAGACATACCCCAACAGATCAAACAAGGGTATTATGGTGGGAACCAATGATTGGGAAACTTAAACTTCATCAAACCCATCTATTTCACCCCCGTTGGATAGGCGTCAGTAGAATAAGATAGTGGTTCTCATAGAGTTGGATATTGAGCCTCAAATAAATGTGGCCACTAGAACCAAAGACTATTCTTCACAACCTATCCCAATCTACCCAATTATATCATATGACATTCATGAAACACTAGGCAAGATAGTAGGAGCTTATGACTTGATCAATGACCTAACCAAGATCTTATCTCATATTTCCTTTTTAGATATGTTAAAGAACTCCCCTGCTCACATATCCACTTTATTAGAAGCATTATGTCTTGGGCATTTGATTAATATCACCCCTCCTCTAGAAGCACAAATAAACCATATACACTTTGATGTTTATCCTCCAAGGCAGCCTGAAAGAGATGTTGGATTCGATTTCAACATCAGAAAGATGCCCACGAACGTTGAAATAGCTCATAGAGGTGATCCGGTCTTGTTTTTACAAGTTTGGATCTAAAATAACTATGTAAAGCATGTGTTGATTAATGATGGGAAAGTGGTTAACATAATCCCCTTCTCTTTCCTCTAGAAATTAGGTTATGGAGAAACTAATTTCTCCTCAACGTGAAACACGCTAAGAGGTTATGACATCCTCAAAGTAACGTCAATTAGAAATATAGTGTTTCCAGACACCCTTGGACCTAAGATGGTTCTAACCAAATTTTATATTATAGATCGGGAAACCAACTATAATACGATCCTCAGTCATCGTTGAATTCATCACATAAAGGAAATTCCCTCCACTTTGTTTTAGGAAGTAATATTCCTACATTTAGGGAGGGTCTTCATGGCACACGGTGACCCAAAACCCTTCAACATACATCTAGCTAATCTAAAGAAGAGGCTAGGTGTTCATTATGAGTTTGAGCTTCCTACAAACTAGTTAAACAAACCTACAAGATCAACACCAGAAGAAAATTTGGTTCCTACAATGGAACTAGAAACTATGGGTTTGATTGAAGGAGTTCCTGTTGTAAAAGATGAAATTGTAATTGTTGAGACATTATCAACATGAATGACAACAAAGATAGTAAAGTTTTTGGATAATGACCTACCCCTTCTCCTTATTTTCGATTCCATGGGTATATGGCATGCTCTGGGACTCGGCTCTCTCCCTCCTGATGAAGTATGCATGATATAGGTCTTAGAATTGAAGGAGGATGATGCCAAATATTATCCAGTATTAGTCTTCCCAATTAACTATTGGACTTTAAATTACGATGGAGTAAAGTGTCGTTTTGGTGCTAGGGCATGCATGATTCTTACCTCTCCTCAGGGGAAGGTCATGTCTTTCACCTTTAAGTTGAACTTTGAGTGCATGAATAATAGTGTAGAATACGAGGCTCTCCTTCTTGGTCTCATTGTATCTAAAAGGATGGGTGCTTAGAACATTAGGGTGCTATGGAATTCACAACTAGTCGTAAATCAATTATCTAAAGTATATCAGACCAGGGTTGAACACTTGCAACTCTATAATACCGTTATCTTGTAATTAAGTAAGGATTTTGATTTCATTTTAATTTAAGCTATACCTCGAGAATAGCTAATTCCGTTGTAACCTCTGCATCTCGCTTCACTCTAAGAAAAGAGTTAGAATACACAAGCTTTACGGTTTCGATTCTTTCTGAGCCTTTGGTTTGCAAGATGCCAACAACTTCAATGTTGTCACACGTAGAAGCTGAGAATGAGCCCATCACCCTAGACTAGGCTGAAAACAATGAAGTAATCTTAGGTTATCTAAATTCATACATGGATTTACATCCCACTCACCATAAGATTGGCTTTTCTCTCATTCCTCACGTTTCCTCCTACTTTGGAGATCCCACAATGGAACCTTCCTCCGTGAAGGGTCTTGAAGTCTATGTGGTAGAAGAAGAGGGGAACTTAGAGCTCTCTCTAACCCCACCTGAATTTAAAGAGGGCAATGCCTCTTTAATCAAATGAACTATCGCTATAAACATCAAGATAAAGGAGGAACCAAAAAATTTAAGTTAAGATATTCTCTAACTCTAGAGGAAATAGAGATACACACACAAATTCCCAAGGAACATTTAAAATATTTTGAGTTTAGCTACAATGAAATGACGGGAATTTCTCCTCATGTTGCAGCTCATAATCTCATCACTAAACCAAATGCTAAGCCTATTAAGCAGAAGTCAAGGCCCATGAAGCCTAAGGTGGCTCTCATGGTAAAAAAAGAAGTGATGAAACTGCTGTAGGTGAGGTTCATCAAACCATTTGACTACTCATGGTGGGTATCCAACATCATCCCCATTCTCAAAAAGAATGGAACGATCCATATTTGCATTGACTTTCAGGATATTAACAAAGTATGTCCCAAGGATGATTTCCCACTGCCATCCATCGATGTTATTGTCGAAGCAACAACTAGCTATGATTTTTTGTCCCTTATGGATGGGTTTTCTGGATACAACCAAATCAAAGTCTCCTAGGATCAAACCAAAACCACATTTATCACTCCTTGGGGAACTTACTGTTATGCAATCATGTCATTCAGACTTTAAAATGTAGGAGCAACTTGCCAACGGGTCATGAATTACATATTCATGATCTTATTCATAAGATTGTGGAATCCTACGTTGATGATATCTTGGATCTAAGGCCAGAAAGTTCTCTGATCACCTTGAAGTGCTTCGTGTCATCCTCTCCCCTCTAATTGAATATGGTGTCACTCTAAATCTAGTAAAATGTGCATTTGGTGTGACGGGAGGATAATTACTGGGGTATATTGTCTCCTCATGAGGGATTGATGTAGATCCAACCAACATACCGAGAAGTATTGGAAATGATCCCACCATCAAATGAGTCTGGTATTAGATATTTTCTTAGAAATCTCAATGTAATCCAAAGGTTCATCCCTTATTTGACCTTCACTATTCACCCAATAAACAATTTGTTGAAAAAGGATTGTTGTAGTGATTAGACAAAAGAGTGCAATGAGGCATTTGAGTCAGTAAAAGGATTCTTATTGTCCCCTCCCACACTCATGCCTCCTAAGTCATATCACCCCTTAATCTTATATTCATGAGCTACAGATGTCTCATTGGCTTGCATGCTAGCTCAAGAGGATGATAATAAATGAGAGCGTGTAGTTTTACTTTATCATTTGAATGTTTCTCAACTATGAGACATGATATACTCTGGAAGAGAAATAGTTCCTTACCATATTTTTTACAATAAATATCTTAAGACACTACATTATTAATCAAGAAATGAGAGTCAGTTTCAATACAAAATAATTTGTAGACATTTCTCATACAAGCGTCCTTATCTAAGAAAGTTGGAAATTTTATAACTCTAATGGGAAAGTTCAAGCTAACAGTTGTTAATAAGAACTCTGTCAAAGGAAAAATAATTGTAGACTGGTTGGCTAACAGCCCATTAGATGGAGGAGATCTAGTAAATTTGGACTTCCCTGATGAATGTGTATATCAAGTCAAAATCAAACCCCCTATTTCTATGTGCCCATGGTACACTGATATTATTAATTTCATAGTGGGTCATGTATAACCTAAATGGGAAATGTCAAAATAGAGAAGATGGTTACGCATCATAACCGCTAAGTAAATGATCTTGGAGCAAGTTCTCTATCGTAAATCCTTTAATAGAATGTTTCTAAGATGTGTTGACAAAGAAGAATCTAAGAAGATTCTTTATGAATCTCATAGTGGATTATGTAGAGGTCACTTTGGAGGCCACACCACTGCTTGGAAGATACATTGGATGGGAGTACTTCTAGCCCATGTTAGAACATGACACGGTAGAGTTTGTGTGTAAATGCCATAAATGTCAAGAGGTATCCTATGAGATCCACATACCGGCATAGGCTCTGCAACCAATTACAACACCATGACCCTTTTCCATGTGGGGCCTAGATTTGATAGTGAATTTCTCTCCCTCATCAACAAATGGCCATAACTTCATAATCATGTCCACAAAATACTTTACTAAGTGGGTAGAGGTCATGCCTCTTACCACCATTCTTGGATGTGTAATTTCTAAGTTCATTCTGAACCAAATCATTTGTAGGTATGGGGTCCCACAAGTCATTATCTCTGATAATGACACGTCTTTCCAAAATTAGCAAGTATGTGAACTATGTGAAAAGTTCAAAATAAATCATCATACAAATTCTCTCTATTATCCTAAGGTCAATGGAGAGGATGAGGCTACAAACAAGATGTGAAATTCCATTCTCCTTAATATTTTCAAGGAAAATAAATGAGATTGGAATTTAAAGCTCTTTCTGGCCTTATGGTCCTATTTAACATTAGTAAGAACGATGATGGAGGAAATCCCATTTTATTTGGTATTTTTTTCAAAACTGGTTTTACAGCTTGAAGTAGAAATACCTAGTCTTCGTATCTCACTGAAAGGAATTCTTGGAGAAGAAGGCTATCAAGAGGTGTGAATATCTGGGAAAGGAGAGAATTTACTTTACTGACCTATGCCTAGGCCTCAATAATGAGCCATGCTTCCTACCGGTAGCATAGGGCAAGGTGTAGGGGGTCTTCACAAACAAATTAGAAAGTTAAAAGCAATTCATTCAGATAAAGGAAGTTGTAAAATCATAAAACCCCAAGAAAAGGTGAGTTAGATGTTCAAATTCTAAGAGAGTTTAAAACGTTAAACCCAATTTTTTTCAACCAAGTTGCCATCTATGGATCTAAGTCTAGATACCCTAGAAAGTAATTCACATTTTAAGCTATACAAAAAACTTGAGTAGGATGAGGTCGTAGATTCTCAATTTGGTTTTTCCAAATCCTTGTATTTATCTCACCATTACCATTCAAAAAAATTGTATAACTTGGTTCCCTTCTGGCTGTTAGTGTTGAGCCCTCGCATCTCACTGGTTGCATGAGGTTAGGAGTGGGGCAAGTTAATTCTATTATCATATCACATTTTCATCATGTTTTTCCAAAACAATAAGAAGTATCGAAAATTGCTTAAAGAAACTAAAGTTTAGCATTACATTTTACTTGCATCATCATATATTAGCATTGCAAAAAAATAACAAAAATTGGAAAATCATTCTGTTAGCATTCATACTCCATTGCATACATTCTGAAAAGTGTCAAAACCAAAAATTATAAACTTCTAGAGTGCACATGTGAATCAAACCATAAATGGAAGTCAAATCTATGAGACAAATAACCAACCAAAAATATGTATTTGGTATATATATCACAAAATAAGTTTGAGTACAATTCCATCATGATGTCTAGGTGTGGTCAAAACGCTCACAGTGAGCCCAAAAATACAAAAAAATGATATAAGTGACTCACAAAATGGAAATGAAAGTAATAATGGCTAAATAGCCTATTAGTCTCTATGGGAGCCCTTGAGTAGGTGCACAACTAACTCTAGGGCTCATATTATAGTTCCGATGGTCTCTGAGTGCACTGAGTGGTGTGATTTCCCATGAGAACACACCATTAACTAGTGGTCTTGCTATAACTCCTCCTCATCACTACTCTCTCCTACTCATGTGCCTCGTAACCTGCAACACTAGTATTCAAGTCCATAACCATCTCCACCGCCTTCCAAAGAGGTGAGAAAAAATTAGTGTGGCAACCATCTTGTAAAGGTTACCCCACATCCTCCAATAACCTCACTCTCGTCTTACCCATGGGAAGTAGCAAAGTGTCCACGCATACATGATGAATAAGGTCTCACCACTTCTCAATGTTTGGTGCAAGACAGAGAAACAATGGCGAGTTAGAAAATAAATAAAAAATAAAAAAATACTAGACATAGGATTAAAATTTCTATCTAACAGACTCAGGGAAATAATGTCCAAATACTCGGATTCCTATGCATCCATGTGGGTTTGATTGGTACTACTTTCATGGGCACTAGGTGTGCCTCCTCTCCTCTGAAAGCTATGCATTGACCCATGATGGATCCCTCGTCTCAAGGAAGTGGGTCCTCTGAAACTAAGGTATCTATCTATGTGTCTGCCTCCTCCCACTTCACTGTCAAGACATCCTGGGTGTCATGCCACTACTAGGGTGCTCTCCTCCTCCTCCTCCATATGAGTTTTCCCACTAGCCTCACCACCTAACTCCTTGTCATCTAAGTCACCACCAGTATCCTCTTGTTTGGTCTCCTCATCACCCAGCTCCTCTCTAGTATCATCTCTTATCTCCTCCTCAGAATCGGAGTCTACGTCTATCGGTACCTCCTCCCCACTATGAGCAGGTGCAGCCTCGATTTGGATTGAAGGTGCAAAAATGGCACCAGCTTCCCGTTAAGCATGAATAACTCACCTAACTACAATGGGCACTTCTAGAGTCACCACTGTCTAACCTAGATCTCTGCCATGGCCCCTTTGAGCATCCTTGACACTCTTGTACATGGTGCCACAGGGGGAAGCATATCAATGTAAGGAATACTGGACTACTGAGGAACTTGGTCAAATGGGTGAATCTCAACCTTCCCCGTCCTATCAACTAACTGACTAGTAGTGGCATAAGCTACCACTATAGTCTCGTCCTATCCCCAAACTCTTGCCATGTCATGGTAGGGAGTAGCAACTAAGTCATCACTAGTCTAATGAAGCCACTGGCTAATGTGGCCCTTTGAACAATGACATCTCAGACCATCTAGCAGCCCTGACGGCCCTTGGGTCATGTACTGGAACTCCCTTCTGGTAAGGGGTAATGCGCTCATACACCTAACTCATCAAAAGTGTGGGATGGCTAAGAGATTGACCCTATAAACAAACCAATCGGTATAAGTCATGGTAGGTGGTCTCAAGGATCTCAAGTCCTAAATCATAAATGTAGCCCTGTGCCTCTATTTGTGTGATGATAAAATCCCAATAGTATAGCAGTGTATCACCCCCCTTGTTCCCTATCAAGCGTGAAGCCAAAATACCCATGATAGCCTTGTGGATAGTGAGGATAAGAGCATGGAGGCAATAAGTCAGACCTTCACACCCTTCTTCAAACTAACTAACACCATGGAATCACCCATATAATTAGCCCACAAGGTCCTCGTGGCTTTATATCTTGTTCTCTCAAGAGTCAGCCTCCTCCCAAGTATCGAAACTCCAAGTATCTGATACACATCCTCTAATGTAATTTTCCACTCACCCCTGCAACCTGGCAACCATAAGGTATTTCCAGGGATAATTTTAGTGGTGAATATTCCATTTATGAAAATTTTGAAAAGGTGAATTTTTTGGCATGGTTCAGTGACTTGTTTGCCTAAAAATTACAGCTTAATTTTTTTTAGGGGTCGCCTTTGCCTACCCTTGAAAACTATCCCCTATAGAATCCTAGATTATTTTCCAAGTAGAACACTACTAACTCACTCATACCACCTAGGGGTATATGTACTATCAAATACAGTAAACACATGACAAGAGGGCAGAGGCTGCAGATGTGTGACAAAATATTTGTTGAAGCGCGATAGGGAGAGTTTGTTGACACGCGACAGGAGTGCAGAGTCATGGAGTAAACATGCGACAGAGTTTTTTTTATGCGTGACACAAAGATTTTGTTGTCACGCGACACAGGAGGGTGGAGGCTATAGACATGTGACAAAATATTTGTTGTCGCACGTTTGCAGCCTTCTATCACACCACTTAAAAATCAGGTGAAAATTTTGTTATCAGACCCCCAAAAAATTCACCTTCCCACGAAACCAGTTCCGAGGATATTCACCAGGTATTTTCCACCTTCGATTTCTAAGAGGTCTCTTAAAATGAACCCTGGGTATTTCGGTTGGCATCTAATACAAAAATAAGTCACAAAGAATATGATTGGAAGGAGTAACATAGGGAACCCAAGCACTACACTATATGTCTGATCTTTGCAGTCTATCGATCTCAGCCTGAGTCAGTTGATCAAGGATCTCAGGGAGCCAGTCACACTCCCGCTCACGACTCCATCGACTGTACTCCTCTTTCTTATGCATCCACCAAAATATCAAAAAGAGAAATTCAGTGACATTTTCAATATGCAAGCTCATCAAAAACATTAAAAATCCAAAAAAAAAAGATTTAGAACAAAGCTTTTACATTCTGTTCAAAACCGTCGCCCTGCTCAAGGAGGCGGTCCAGAACCGATTCACCGTATAGTTACATGGCCCTAAAAAGCTCCTAAAAATGCTAAAATTGACCATTTTCATGAAATAAATGACCACCCTATAGGTGAACCCCTCTAAAGACTAGTTTTAAACAAGAATTTTCAAAACTAACCCCTCTTAGGCAAAGATTTTGAATTTTTTTATATTTTAGGTTTCAAAATAAACAAATGAGAAAAACCTACTTTAGACTGCACAACTCGATCTCTCACTTGTGGATACATGATCACAGTCTCGTAATGATCATTTTAGTTGCATTCTTGTCAAAAGTAGTCACCGTAAGTCCAGAGCTCAAAAATCTCTAATCAATTATGTGCAAATGAATTGAAAAATGAACTTGTTTTATATATAAATGTATTTTTGACCTCGTTTTGAGCATATGTGTTCACAGGGCTAGAGCATTAGCACAAGTATACTTATGTATTCCCACAAAAATGGTAAGTCCTCTTGTCGTTTTAATTTAGCATTTATTTTTTGATGATTTGTCTATCTGCACTTGGGTCTTCTTTTCATTTTGTAGGTAGCAAGAGCTTGGATGGTGACATTTTGGCACACGGATGTGTCAGGTATAGCTTCTAAATCCCCATTCTAGGAACACCGTACTCGGACTCTATGTTTGACGCCTCTTCATGGCTACGATGCTTCTTTGAGGGGGCAATATGTACACACCCAAAATTGCATGTGCTACATTGTTCGAAAATAGTTATAAAAGTCCCAAATGATTATTCATATCCTTTCAGAAAATGTTCAAGCTCCAAAAAACATCTGCAGTACATATTTTTAGCCTAAACATCCCTACTTATCCCTTGCATGATTTTTCCTAGCATCCCGCTACATTTCAAAGTAGTTTTGACCTTTAGTGGCAAAATTTCCACCCAGGCAGGGTGGCGTTTAACAACTACCGCCCTCCACATGGTGGCAGTCTTGTGTGAATTTTCCAGAGTTCACTCACATTTTGATGTGGAATTATCTCACTTAACTTCCATTTTTAGACGTGTTGCTTCTCCATTTTAGATAATTCCAAGGCCTAACTGCCTTGTGGTAATCTATTCTTGCACTTCTATTTGTGATTGATGGTTATTAGTAGTTTGAACTCCCTCTTCACTTTTGCTATGTCCTCATTTGGCTTTCAAATGGCTTCAACCATTTCCCAGTTAAATTCCTATAAATACCATGCTTGTGTGCAAGAAAAACCTGGAGAAAATTTGTATTCTTGCTATTGCGAAGTTGCTGCCTTTCTTGTTGGAAATTATGAAATCCAATCTTAGTTCAATTATGCTTCCACTCTTCCACTTGCATTGCTTCCCAGTTTTCCAATTAATCCTATTGTTGCTCTTGCATCCTTCTTCTTTTGTTTTTTTTGCATTCCCATCCGTTGGACTCACGTGGACACAAATATTGAAAGGATAAACTGAGGGGACAATACTCTTACAACTAGATTTGCCACAGTTCTTGAAATATCTAGGTTGGAGGTGTTGTTTGATTCATTCATGGAATTATCAATTCTAAAATATCATTTCAAAGTTTATATCAAATATAGTAGATAAATCCTTTCATCTGTTCAATTATCAAGTCATCAATAGATCATATCAAATTATAAAGTTTGTTCTTCAACATTGTGAGGGAAGTTGCAGGGAATAATATCTTCTTTGAGGCTGTGATTTATTCTTTTTTTTTAAGGTAAGATTGAAGATTTTATTTGAAATATTTCAATTAGGTAATTTTTTAGGATTTAGATTAATACCATTTGCTCAAGCAGTTTGCTACACCTAGTTAATTGTTTGTATTAGGTTCATTTATTAGATTAGTTTGTTCTTAAATATCAGAAAAATAGTCCAAAAATATTTCCTTTGCTAGATTAATCGTTCATTTGCTTTGTTCATTTATATTATAGAAAATACAAAAACATAGTTTATATTTGATTTGCTTTGTTAGTTTGTTTTAGTTAATTAGATGCAATCACATTTCATATGACAATTACGGGCCCCAAAGAACCCAGATATTTTAGCTTCGAACTGGTAATACAACAACCAAACCTAGTGGTTTCACTTGCAGACACAGATCAAGGCCTTAGGTACAAATTTTTCAAGACAACTAGAGACATACAATGAATCGACTGATAACTAGATGCATTAAACATTGAATATGATAAAGCGTTTGAGTATTGGTCAAATCAACCAAATTACAGATTACCTTAAGCATTTATATGACCAACAAAGGTCCGCAACAAGAGAAAAAAATTGAATGTAAACAACCACATGGACCTGAACTACTCATGGACATTGATACAGGACTCCGTCTTCTTGTCCTCAAAACCCTGTCCCAATACACCGAGAGGATATAATAACTCAACATCCTAAACATTGTAGCTAATCAGGCTTATGATTACTGGAGTGCCCCTGAGCATATATTTTCTAACTACCCTTGGGCTTAGGCTCTTGATCTTTATTATGACCATAGAGGGACCACGACCAGAAATAATTTACAGTTTTCACCCTACGATTCCCCAACCAAACAAAACCAAGAACTAATTTGACATAGACACCGGATTGATAGTGTTAGTCTTTTGAACCTCACCATTATCGTTGAATATCATTATACAATTGAATGTTCTAAACGAAGAAGCTCATTGAGCCCTCTCGTTTTGGACCAAACCCACCAACTATCCATAGAGCTGAATGGAATCATGCCTCTCACTTTTGATTGTTTCATGACCTTTTCTGGATAGATTTACAAGGCCCCATTAAGTTTCCCATGAGTTCCACAACCAATAAAAATGATATCTCTGGAGCTTGTTATTGACTAGAGTCCTCATGTTGCCATCCTTTCCTATTTCTCCATTTGAGCCACCCAGGTTAGAGAGGATTTCATCGTTCCTGATGAGTAGATCCCACCATTTCAAGTTGGAGGTGTTGCATTTCCTTAACAACCTATCCACACACTATCACCCATTACCATATTCGCTACCACCTAGCCATTCACATTTTCTACACTGGCTAACTCGACACGACCTTAGGGAGTCGAGTGCGGTTGAAGGTCACGTGTTTATTTTCTTCCATATAGTTCCCATTGTTGAATACTTTGAACAATCCAATTAAGTTCTTTATTATCAATAATTATCCTGTGTGTGTTGACTTAAGTCCATAAATAAGATTTCTTTCTGTAACCCTTTTCTTTGAATCATGGTAAATTCATGTACTCCACTAAAACTGAAATGGGACCATATATGGATTTTGAATCTCCACTAAAATAGATTCCATAACCATTTTTGGAAACTCGTAAATTTGAGTGCAATTTGGTGCTACATGCTACTGATTTCATAATTTGGGTAAATTTTGAGCAAATGAAGTCTAAATTTTATGTACAACTAAATTCATCGGAAATCTAATCCCAAGATGTAGTAGTGTTAAAATTTTGGTTATATTCTCTCATCAAAATTAGTAGGAAACTTGAAAACGGGTTCTAGTTTTGAGAAACATTTGGTAAATGGTGAACATGGGAGATACGGAAAAAATGCATCTGATCATTCCATGAGAATTTATTATCCATTTTATCCAATATTAATATATTTTCAAAACTATTGGGAAGAGTAATGGATGCTCCAAATTTCAAGGGATTCTCACATGGGGTTTGAGAGAACGATCCAAACCAATTATTCAAGGGTGTCAGGTTTCAAAGGAATTTTGAAGATGTAGGATATTTTTTCTTGTATATTTTTATTTCTTCCTCTTTATATCATTGATGGTGGTTAAAAATAATTCATATTATAATAGGAATGAGTCCTCCAAGTTTCAAATTATCCCTTCATGAGATTTGGGAGAATCAAACTTGTAAATCTTGATTTTTTAGAGTGCCAAGGCCCAGATTGTCAAAAAAAACGTCATCCATATATTTTTAACCTGGTATTCATGTCTCATGATTATTATATCATATTTAATGCATTCACACAAGGAACCTCCGATTTAAATTTGGTGGCAAACAGAGTAGATGGCTTGGAGATATGAATGAAACAAGATTGAGGAAGATAGGACATCAAAGGAATATTTTTTTGCTATTTGGATGAACACACCAAATTTAAAGGATATTTAATGGCTTCCAAGGATTTTATGGCCCAAGCACTTGAGTGCATTCCTTGAAACTTGATTTGGACCCTTTATAGACTTCTAGAATTACTTTCTTCACCTCGGGATCAATTTTTCATGGATTTTAGTCATAAAAATTATGAATTTTCATTTAAAAGTCCCAATAAATCTAATGATAACATTTTAAAGATTTTAAAATGTGATCTTCACATTTTTTTACATTTACCCTCTCTTTTTCCTCGGACAATGTGTCAGTGAGTTCAAGAGCATAAATAGTTTCCAATAAGTGTGGGATGAAATAACTTATGGGTCATGAGGATAATTAAAAATAGACCCACTTGAGATTTTTATAGGCTCACAAATCCACTAAAGGTGCCCATAATCTTTTGTGTAAGAATCTAGTGTAAAAAGTCTACCTTGAATCAATGTCTGAAGTTTCTTCCTTTTGATGTTCTCAAAAATTTGTCACACTAAGTCCATCATGAAGTAGACTTCAACATATTTCCAATGCCTAGGATATTAGCTCCCAAAACTTCATGAGGCTCTTGAAACTTTCCACTAAAGGTGAATCTTTGACCAAGTTTGAACACTCCTTTTTCTCAGAAAGCACCTATGAGGAATTTTTTTCTAAGACCACCCAAAAGTTCCCATAATGTTTCCCAAGTCATGAAATCATGGAAAATATTTTGATACCTTTCTGATGACTATAAATAAGACTTTTGAATTGCTTTAAGGCTCTCTAAAACATCCATTGAAGTTGATCTTTGAAAGCGGACAATTTCGGTGATTTTGACAATTTTGGCTACTTGGACCAATTTTAACTAGTTTGACCAAAAAGGGAAAAAAATTCAATTGGGTTGTCATATAAAATTCAATAAAATTTTACATGCCAACAGTTGGATCATACTTGGGGACTTGACTTGGTTTGACATGAGGTGAGAATGAGATAAGAAGGAACTCAAGAATCTCAACTTAGGCTTAGTACATCGGTGTTTTGTACATTGGGCAATAGATTCATTTATCACGCCATTAATACAAAAAATCCACAAAAACAAGATTACGAATACAAACACATGACAGAAAGGGAAACATACTACATGACAAGGGAAAATAACTTAAATTTCCTATGTTACATGTAGGGGACAACTCACTTTCACTGTAGCGCCAAATCCAACTGAATTCTTACCCGTATATGGGTATCGTTGAATGCATTTTCTCTACAAAATTGTTGACATGATCATTGAAATATGAGCCCTTCCTCAATTTATTGAGAAATATTTCATGATTTTCCTTGTAATTAAGGGTCTGCTTGGTTAGTTCATTTGTTTTATTGCTTTGGCATTTTTCTTCCTTTTTCTTATTGATTCCCAAGTTCATTCCAATTTATGGTTTTTCTCCTTTGTTACAAAAATGACCCTTGATCATACTATGTTTTTTGTTTTCATACTAAGTTCTGTGGCATTTGATAGGCATTTTTTCTTCATTTTTCATTTGCTTCATGACAACTGTTTTCATGAGTTGATTCTCGGCAAGTGTTTTGGGACCTTCAACACTATCAAAAGTTTGTTGATGTTCCACATTTCTCATTTGCTCCGAGTATTCTTATTTCACACACACTAGCTCTTTCTTGACACTCTTCTCACTATGATGTTATTTGTATATTGCTTCACTTTTGGAAATGAAAATGGGTATAAGTTTAGGCATGAAGATTGAAAACCATCCTCTTCTACATCTTGGAAATTTTGAGTCTCTAGATCTATATTCATCACAAAAACACCCTTTCATTAAGTGGAGTTGACCTTGAAATATTTTAGACTATTCTTATTCATATATCCCTTGTTGATAGGGTCCTCATTTTAGATGAAATAAGCATTGGGATAATCAAGCATCATTTCATTTATTTATTCTTCGTTGAGAGGGTATCTGTACGATGGAAAAGTGACAAGTGAGCGTGGGAATCTACAAGCAACTCTTCCTCGCACCTGACCTCCCGAGGTCGTGCCGAGACAGCCAGTGGGGATGGAATATGTATGGGATTTAGAAAAACTAGTTTGGTAATCTAATGTCTTCAATACGCACTAGCGGAATTTGCGAGTCTAAGGCAAAGAAGGCCCTCCTAACTTGAACTGGTGTGATGGATCAGTCAGCAAGGATGACCGCTCGAAGGCTCTAATCAATATCGAGATCTGGCATGATTCGATCTATAAGTTGTGGAATACGTGGAAAATGACCCAGGATAGTTTCGTGTACGTCTCCGGAAAGGGTCATGAATGATGGATATAGTTACTTCTATGGGTGATTCTATGGCCTAGTCCAGAACTCTCTAGCTTTGTTAGCTATTGTATCTAGTAAGGATAATTGTTCGATGATGATAGGTGGAAGTGGAGTGGATCTGAATACTAGTGTGCGTAGGCCAATGTCTATGTCTGATTGACTTACAGATTCGTTGGGCTGCGGGATTTTTGGGTCACAACCGTAGACTCTTGGTTGTTGTGGACCTGTTATGGTCATGCGTGAAATCAAGTCCTAATCCCTAGTATCTAGTAATCGTATGCTTTCTCAGCTTCTATATTTAGGATCAATAAATGTGTGATTTTCTCAGAATACCTTACAGATGTTTGTGCAACCTGGATTCTTAGGCTGGTATCTATATCTGTAATAGTGTCTCCTTCACCTGGATGTGGGACCAAAGGATCACAACCAAATGTTTTTTCTCTTTCAAGCCCTTTTACAATCATATGAATATTACCTAGGGTAATCTGTAGTTTGGTTGATTTGACCAGAACGTGTGTGCTTGGTCATCTTCTACGTTTAACCCGCTCAATTGGGAATTGATTTGTTGCAAGCTTACCGTTGTTCGGAAGACTTGGATCCTAAGATTTTGGTCTATATCAGTTATCGTTTGATGAGATTGGGCTGAGGTACGATTGGCTCGAATACGTATTCCTTGGGCTCCCTAGGTCCCGTGATTGTCATATAAAAGCAACAATGTAAGATGAACTATAGTAAAATGAAATTTAACTATGTGAAGTGTATCTATAACATATATGATTTCTCTATTTTTTATGTTTTCTGATGAGCTTTATGAATTTAAGAAAACAACTATTTAAAATATCTAGAATTGACAACTAAAATAACAATTTAAAACAAACAAAATAACCGAGTGTAGCTATTTGTCTGTGCAATTTTTAGAACTATTCTAAACAATGAAATAGCTTATCTAATCTATTTGCAAGACTCTCGATCCTACCTCAGAAGTGAGGAGTGAATCATAGTTTCTCAGAAACTATCAATCCCCACAGCTTCCCTGGCAATATCGAGAGTAGAATTAACTGAAATAAAGCAATTAAATACTCAATTTGATATGATTTTAACTAGAACTTTGAAAGCTAGAACCTGGATTCTGTAGAACAGTGGCGAATCTAATTATGTGTGTGATCTTGTCCCATCAGTGTGATCTCCTCGTTCCTTCGTGTTCACGTGGATCTAGAAAAGCGTGTAATGCTAGCATCAACAGAAGTAGATATTGGGATAAAGGAAGCTCATAACACTGACTAAATACAATGCGAGTAAGAGAGGGATAGTGCAAGAGTACAGAGCTTGGCTTATGTAATTCCTAGCGGGATCTATTGCGAGTCATGCATCATAAAGCGTCTAGAACCTGAAACTATCCTGTTTGAGGAGCAAAACCTGCAACTTTAATGGCTTCCTATTGGTAAAAAGACTATCTTATTCAAATGGATTGAATAAAATAACAGCAGTACTTGCACAAGATGGATATGTGGCTTACTAATAGTAAAACAATGCTAACTAAGCATGCAATGAAAGAAACTAAGCATTCTAAGCAAAAAGGAAAACTAAATCTATTACAAAGAGAAATCAGAGGCAAACTTGAGGGGCCATTTGCTTGAGCACAAGCCAACTATTTATAGCATTTGCATTTACCCAAGGTAAAAGCCAAATAGAACTCTTAAACTATAAACAATGGCCAAACACTATTGCAAGGAACCAGAATCATAAATGAAAGCTTATGGCGGTGAAAGAAAGTTGGTAAAACGTTGAAATTACGTGAGTCGTGTTAAAAGAGCTTTCTGGAAAACACGTAAAGGACCGCCGCCCTGAGCAGGGTGGTGGTTACAGGACCGCCGCCCTGTTCAGGGCGGCGGTCACGAGACCGCCACCCAGACAGGGCAGCGGTTTCATAACTAAAGAGCAAAATGCAAAGGAAAGAGGGGAAAAGAGAAAAACAAAGCATGTGGGGGCTAAGCGGGGTATGCGGGATGTTAACGCACACTTGGAGAGCTTTTCTGGATCCCAAACACCTTACGAGGAGACCTGTATCATAATTGGGGCACGTGTCACATTGTTCTGGTAGTACAGTACCTTACAATTTTGGGTACGTACACTATCCATCTTAATAAATTTGGAACAAGCACAAGGTTTGGGTTGAAACATCAAGATCATCATTTTCCCAATCTTGAACATCATGAAGCAAGGAATCCATTTCTATTATGAATTCATCTTCATCTTGAGTATATTCAACTTCAGAAGGCCCAAACATCTTGTCATTCTTGCATTCTTTTTTGAGGGATTCATCCTATCCCAATGGGAAAGATAAAGTTTCATATTCAAAAACATAGTCACTGAATCGAACTTCATGTTGAACATTGAGATCATGATTGGAAACATTGATCTCACATTACAATAACTTTCTTTCCTTCATTTTGCATTCATGACCCACATTTCTCATCACCTCAAGATTGATTTGTTGTAATTCAAGACCTTTGTGATCATCATAACCACTTAGTAGAGAGACTACATTTGTGCTCACCTCCAATAAGAAATACATGCTTTCAAATTTTTGCTCCATCATACCATCATAATTATTTTTGATCGGCTCCATGACACTTAGATACTCTTCTATCAACATGGAGAACTTGATATATTCCTCTGAAGCTATGAAAAATTTGTAGTATCTTGAGTTTTAAAATAGGATATCCACCCTTGGATCATCTGGACTCTAAACAGTGTATTTCCTTTTCCTTATGGGGATGAGCTTCTTCATCTTGCCATTGACTGGAATGGTAGCTTGTGATCAATTCATCTATATATATCCCACAACATATCGATAGAATTTTTGGCTCAATAACATACCATATGAGGTTGGCATGTCTGCTACAATAATTTTCATCATGATCTTCTTGTCAGGAAAATATACAAATGGTACTTGAGCATTCTTGACTCATCCAACAAGAGGTACTTCTTTGGTTTCCAAGGAGTAGCAATGGCCATTATCATGAGTGAAGGAAAGACCAAGAGATTTAGAAAATTTTATAGACATGATGTTGTCAGAGGCACAAAATTCAATGATGTAATTATTTAGTTTGTACCCATTGACCAACAAGGCTAGGTAGAAAGGTTTTATCTTCCCATAGAAGGAGGGTGTGGAAGCGAGACAATTTTGAGGATTGGTATGAAAATTGGGAAGTAGTTCTTTGGTAACGACATTTTTGGAACATGAAACTGAACTACTTCCTTTGATAAACTAGATTATCCTATCAAATTGTTTGGGATGGGTTTTCAAGTATTTGGACTTGAAATAATGAATTTTGGATTTCTTGCAATGATCGATGATGTCAAAATATGGAGAAATTATAGGCATGTCATGGATTATGGAAGTCTTTACATGAGTGGGATTCATATTTTTAGGATCAAGACAAGAAGAAAATGATTTTTCAAGAGGAGATGAATGAGACTTAACTAAAGAGGTAGAAAGAAACTTGACTGAGGTGGTCTCAAGTTTATTCTTTGATGATCCCATGGAAGTGGACATTGATGATCATCCTTGTATTGTTATTTTTTATAGATTCACCACTTGAGGGTCCAATTCCTTAGCTTGGGAAGTGGATGAAAAGTTTTTTTTCTCCATTTGTGATCGAGTGAATATTTTGCATATTTAGTTATCCATGGATTCTTCAAAATCTTCATCTAGTGAGTATTCAAAATATCCAATCCTAACACATTCATCCTCATAGTATTCTTCAACTTCTGATTCAAAATTTTCTTCTCTTTCATCTTCACTAGTTCCACATGTTGCATTAACCGGTGGAGCTTCCAAGGCAAGCCTTCAAGGTGCTCCTTCAATCCAATTCATGTTTTGGTTTTAGTGTGATACTTGCTGAAAAAATTCTTTTTTAAATCTTATCAAAACATCAGCTAACTTTTGTAGCAATGGATCCACCCTCTCATCTTTGGAATTCTAGGCCTTATCCTTTATTAAATGATTTTTGATCTTCCCTGACATGATCAAGTCATCTTCTACTCCAATGGTAATTTATTAAGCATTTTCCAAATTGTTTGGTTGATCTCTCTGTAAAAAGAAACTAACTTTAGGAAACTGGGCATTCACAAAGAACCTTTTCTGATTATCCGTAGTAGGATGAGCATCATCAAGAATTTTCTTGATTGATTTAATAAAAATATAATTAAATCTAATTGTAGAGTAACTGATATGGTAAAATATAGTAAAGATACAAATGTTAAGCACTCAAGAAATGTAAAAATTATTATTAAATTGGATAGACAAATGACTTATTTGATTCATGTGTAATGTGGAACTAACACGGGAAGTGTAAATTACTAAACAAGATGGAAACAACATCATAACTGCTCCCTGTGAATTTTGGAACCTGGGAATGATGTCAGAAAGGGGCACCCAGTATAGGCCAGGGATGCCTAGCCATTGATGACTAGTCCTAGGTGTCTGTGACTGTGCAAAGGCTCGGGATATTCTTTTTTGTGTGTCATTAGGGTTTCACTATTAATTCCTATTAGTCTCCTGATATTCTCTTTCTGATCGCCATGGGTACCTATTTACCTGCATAAGCTCACAAAAACATAAAATTAGAATGAAATATGAAATATTTTAAGTCGAACTGACCCCAATAGTCACCCAGTAAGTGAACTTATGATTGAGAATTGCACTACATTCCAGAATCCATGTAGTCCTTTATGCTTGTGTGTGAGATAGTGTCCTTAGGTTTCCCTTGTGCCAATAATGCCAAGATAACGAGTTGCAGCTAGATAAGATGTAAATGTGTGGTATGGAATTTAGCATTTCCCCTTCATATACATTGTATACAGCCCAAAAATCCAATCCCTTTGATTATAGTGATAGTATGTCGATGTGATTTCCCCTTAGAATTTTCAACCAGAATAAGAGTATGTATGTTGTGTATATATATGGATCTCTTGTTTGAATTTTGACACTAGTGACACAAAATTCCAACTATGAGCATGGGATAAAGAAAAAATAAGAGAGAACGTCAACCATAAATGTCAAAAAGTGTGAAAAGAACAAAGAGGATAGAAGTTCCCAGAATGGACAGAAGCATCTGGGCGCTGGTGTCCTGAGATAAATAATGACAGATGTGAACAAATAGAAAGACAGTGATCCCTGTGACCTTATCGAAAGTGGATGCAATGACAAATGTGAAAGATAAACACGATAAAAATCTATCAAAGACATGGATGGACTAGAGAGGGTGTCACTAGTTAATACTTTTCTCGCTTAAAATACATTGACGACATAGTAAAATAGTAATATGTGCATGATTTATGTCTATATTTCCCCCCTTTATACTATTTGAATGAAATTCAAGTAGTGTAAAGGAAGTAAGATACATACATGTATAGAGTCCTAGAGAATCCATATTACAAAAATCACGTAGAATGAAAAAACTTGTAGTGTGGCAAACCATGGATCGGGGTTTTAGCCCATGTGGCGTAAGTGGAGATAGAAACTTGTCATATGGAGCACTTAGAGAAATAGTTGAAATCATTTAGATACTTTGGATATTTTGAATTGTTTTTTCAAAGCAATAGAAAGGGGTAAGGAGTGATCAATTACCAACCAAATTTTTTTTTAAATGGGAAGATTTGGGCGTCTTGCCACTAGAGGAAGAGTGTTGGGTAGATAGGTCTAGTTTTACTCTCAATCCATGAATACATACCCAAAATTTCTAACCACTACAAACGGATAGAGACCAAATTTATTTCTGATTAATTTTGATTGAAAAATAGTTCATTCTGATTTAAGAACCCATATAGGAGTAGTCTAGGAAATGCAATGATGTCTCATTTCCCCTAATCCTATAGTAGTGGGTGTTCCTATTTTAATAGTGTTATATGGCTTCCAATTTAGGTCATCTGGAAGTGATAGTAATGTGATGTGACTCCCAAGTTAGGTCATCTAGGAGAGATAGTAAATGTGCTTATTGTATCGATTGATGGATTTGATTTAAGTGATTAAATATTTTCTTGAAATAGTATGTACTTATTAGATTTTGCATGTAGAATTTTTTGTTTTTCCCCAAGATTAGGTCATTTGGAGGAAATAGATTTCAAAATAGTAGCAAGTATTGGCTGTCATATAGAATGATTGTACCTTTGTTCGAATGTGATTAAGGAAAAATGTGATAGTAATGTGTTAAGAGTGTCAATTGAATGTATTATATCCTAAGATGGATGATAAGATGATCCTGATTATATGCTCCCCCTTTCCACAAAAGGGCAAGGGGCGGACAAATGAGCACTAAGATGAAACCAAGACATATAATTTGAGAAATAATATGAGAGTAGTAGTATTGTTGTCAAGGAATGCATATAAATTCATTAGTACATGTTGAATATTTGGATATGAGATGTTAAAATTTGTATGGTATGGTGTTATAAGATATCATGATACGAATTTCGCAAATGGAGAGAAAAACGGAGTAATGGGGCTCAAGATATGAGTGAAACTGTGTGTCATGTATTAGTTATAGAAATAGTGTCCAATACTAACTATAGTAGATGATTAAGTAGAATTACTATATATAGCAATAGTAAAAAGGTGAATAGTGACTTAATTTTTAATTAGAGCGTTTGAGATTTGAATTCTGAGGTACGGAAATGTCGTGTGTTAGAGCAATGATTTTTATGTGATTTGAGAGAGTGGTGGCAATTGTGGCCTCCCAAAAAATCGATGAGCTAGTATGTGTGATTATTATCATAACATTTTGTCAAATATGCTAAATTTTTATCAATTTTTGGAATATTTTCATTTTTGTATTTATAGGATTTTCTAACCTAGACGGAGGTGAACATGGTGTTTTTGTCCCTGAGGACATGAGCACTTAGTTCCTGACACCAACGACCTGTTTTTGGGTGCCAATGACTTACTCCTAGGAGTTGGTGTCCTATGGTAGGATTTTGTCATTCTTTTGCTAAATACATATATGCTAATTAATCATACGCTATGATGAGTGATTTTTTAGTATGTATGGAGTGCTAATAGAAGAATTTTATTGTTGTTTTTGGTGTACATAGGGATATACACTTTAGAGTGTTTTGTGGGGGTCTTCATTTGGGTACATTGTTTACCTTGGGGTTGTCAGATGTTGAGTGGGATATATTGGACCATGTTGGCTTGCGGGACATTGATAGATTGGGGGAGATACCCCATAATATTCCTATGTTGACAGCATTATGTAAGATATGGTGTGCACATACTCACACATTCTAGTTTCCTATGGGTGCGATGACAATGACTTGGAGAATGTATATATAATATTATGGTTACCTAAAGTGGGAGAGAGTAAATATCATGCCCCTATTATATGCTCATTACCAGATGAGGTTGGCACGATGGTTTTTTATAGGGACACGGGTACAAGTGAAGACGCATATTAGTTTGGATGCTATTTTGATATTTGGGGTTTTACGATTGCAAAAATTTATTACAGTGATTATAGTTTCATTGGTGGTAGTGGAGGGTGGTGGAGTGGGGATTTTGTATTAGATGCACGATATTTTTCGCAACATAGAGGAGCATGGTACTAGATATTCCTGGGCACGAACTGTATTGGATCATTTGTATATGGACTTGTATAGATTTACTCATAAGTATTTTGGAGGTGGACTAGGATATAATATATTATTACATGTGTGTGCCTATGAGCATACTATGATATTGAGGCCTCTTAGTAGGCCACATGCCGATTGGGCTCATCCCAAGATATTTGTAGTGATATGGGTGGTCACTCATAGTACGAGGATGGGTACAATAACATATAGATCAATGATAGATTATATGGGCCCTGGGGCCATTATTTGAAGGCCGTATATAGACTATGGTAGATGGGTATAGGATGGTTTTGAGATGCGGTGCATTTGGAAAAACATGTGGCTAGAGGATCACTTCTCAGGGGTGAATGAGTTGTCTAGGGTAAGTGAGTATCGAGGCAGTTTTTATTGGCCCAGGATGTGCCCTCGAAGCCATATAAATGGTGTCGATCTACTAAGGTAGTAGGGCGACCAAGGGTGAGGCCAGGCCCAATTGGAGAAAAACTAGTGCATCTAGGTCCATATGAGGTGGATGTGGCTATAAATCCTATACAGGTTGATGACGCAAGTGTACGTAGGCATATAGTCAATGGTGGGAAACACACTGATGAGTGTTGTTATTTCCAGTGGTGGTGGATGCGGCCAGTGGACTGGTAGTGGGAGGAGGTGAGGGCTATACCCCTACCTTCGAGTTAGGTAATGTAGCACCGGCTCGGGTAGAGTATAAGTACCTTTGATTGGTGTTTTTTATTTTTTAATTATTGATGTATATAATGTATGAGTGCAAAGATGTGCTCTAATTAATGTTTATTATGGGATTGTAGGTAATTCTTATTGGTCCCTGATTGTGGACACCTCCATACGCATGTTGACTCAAAATGTGCCCCCAAATGTGCTCATGGGAGGAGGTATGTTAGAGCATGTTGATGTTATTACGGGTGATCATGCCTAGTTGTTTGATCCAGTGGCTACATGCATTTTTTTTTAGTAAGTGCGATGAGGCTCATGCATAGGTATAGAGCAAGTGAGAGAGGCCATAAGAGGAAGAGGCCTAGCTCAGGATATTTTTGCTTGATATGTGGAGCTATAGGGTCGACATGCAGAGCAGATGGTGGAGTTTTTTGTGTTATAGAATTAACTAGATAGGTACAGAGGATGAGATCAATGATGTAGAGTGAGTGGTGATGCCTCTAGTTCTATAGTTCCCACGATTATAGAGAGTGATAGTGAGTATGATAGAAGATGTATTGTATATAATCTATTGATGCATGGGGATTACCCCCTGACAATTTTATTTTGAAAATTATAGGTTTGGATGATATATATGTATAGATGGATATTGATGTTACATTTTTTATTTGATGTGCGTTGTATACTATGTAAGGATTATGATTTGTACATGGTATCAATTGTGTAATGTGATAGATTGTATGTGCATTGTTGAAATTGTTGTTTTTATTGATGAATGTTGGAGGGTAGTATGATGTGGAAAGAATAGATAAGTAGTAAACTAGATAACTAATGTATGTGAATAAAAATGAGTGGTAGACCATATGATAAATAGAAATGTTTGTATGTGATGTAATGTAGAGGATAAATAAAAGTAGCAATAAGGATGTGCTGATAATTGAATAATGATGAGATGTAAAATAATGTTCATAATAGTGTATGATGATAATGAATGGGGAAGAAGAGATATTTCCCCCCAATGTGAGAATGAGGTTCGTTTATAAATCCCCCCCTCAACAATCAAGAATCAACCATAGAACAAGATTGTATCATTAGGAAATGGATTTTTCATGCATAAGGAGTGGCTATAAAATATATATCATGAAGCACAAAGCCAAAAGTATGTAATAGGAATTTCATTGATGTAGTATTCCCTCAACATTCAAGTGTGAACCGTAGCACGAGAGTGTGTCATAGGGTAATGAAATGGAAAGTAGATATCATCTACCATATATTAAGATGACTACAAGACATGGATGGAATATGTGAATTATAAATGGTATGAGGATAAGTTCCAAATTAGATGCCAAAGGGAATGAAGCCAAGAATAAAAGCTGTGGTGGGAGGAAGTGTTGAAACAAGGGGCTTAGGAAGCTAACGAGGTATTGTAATAATGTGTGAGGATTGAGAGGATGCATCCATAGGTGGATTAGATGGAGGATGCAGATGGATAATGACCTTAGGAGGTGAGGAGATGAATAATTTAGATGGAGGTGAGGGGGACAAGTGAACAATGGTGGAAGCTTTCTTATGATGAATATGAGAGAAAGAGTTCTCACGAGAGTGACAGTGGGAAGTAATGACACCTTTTTCTTCTAATTGTTGTGAGTGATCATGGAGAACATAACAGTCACTATCACTGTGTCCATTGATGTGGTGGAAATCAAAGAAAGGGTTATCACGTTGGTGCTACAAACGGTGAGGTGGATGATGTTGGTTAGAAGGTAAACGGATGAGCACTTATCAAGTGGGGTTTGTAGAACATCATGTGATTTTGCATTCTATGAGAGGTGTAATGGTTCATGTATGGGAGATGAAGAAGTCTTAGGTGAATGCTGACACGGTGGAGGGGAAGGAATATTATTATGCGGAGGTGGAAATGGGGATTATGTAGGAGGGTCAATAGAAAAAATAAGGGAAGACTTGGTAGGAATAGGGGGAATAAAAGAAGTAGGAGAAGGTGTTAATACATTATCCATAATGAGGTACTTTTCTAGATCAATAAATTTATAGCACAAAAGATTAAATGATTCATATGTATGATATAATAACTTTTCCTTTAAGGGAGGATTCAAGCCACAACATAAAATAAATTGCATTTCTAAATCAATAGGCTGAAACAATAACTAATGCATGCAAGAATTGAATCTTAAAATGTAGTCTACAATTAGTTCATTCTTTCCTTGATGTAGAGAAGGCAAGCGTTCATATGTAACTTTAGGACCATTGTTAGAAATAAATCGTCTAAGAAAATCATCTTCCATATCATAATAAGTACTAATGGATCCATAAGGAAAATGAATATACCATTAGAGAGCATGATCAACAAGGCTATTACGAAATGCATTGAGTAAAAAGTGATCATTGGAATAAGAATACATGGCTAAACGGTATTGCTTAAGATGTAAATAAGGATTGTTAGTGCCATCAAAACAAGAGAAGTTAGGCATGATGAAGTCCTTTGGGAAAGAGGAATTGTGAATCTTTTTAGGAATGGGATTTTCATGTAGAGAATTATTTTCAATGGAAGTATAATAGGCTTTACTTTCAAGGGTGAGGATATGAACTTAAGATTGAAAATTTCCAATGGCATGCATGAGGTAGAGAATGTCATGTGAAGGAATGGTTGGTGAAGTGAGAGGCATATTTAGGGGTTGGATATTTCCATTGTGAGTAATTATAGGAATTTGAGGATCAATGAATGTGGAAGGAGGAGAATGAGGTGGAGGATGGGGAGAGGAAAAAGCAGGCTCTATTGGAATTCTAAATGTAGGTTAATTATTGAGATCCATATTTTCACAAGCAAGAGGAGTCATAATAAGAGAAATTAGTTTGGATAATAGGAGTCATAATAGGAGTCATAATAGGAGTCATAATAATAGGAGCCATATTATGCTTGGGAGATGAGGACCTCTTCTTGGACATGAGGGGTTTTGGTATCCTAGAGAAATTAGTTGGATAAGTTTGGGTTCACCAAAATGATTTAATGAAAATTGAATTAAATCTAATTGCATAGTAACTAATATGGTAAAATGCAGTAAAGATACAGATTCTTAACAATCAAGAAATGTAAAACCTATTATTAAATGGGAGAAACAAATGACTTATATGATTCGTGTGCAATGTGTAATAGATATGGGCAATGTAAAGTGTTGGACATGATGGAAACGACGTTGCAACTTCTCACTATGGAAAGGCTCGGGATATGTTTTTTCTATGTCGCTAGGGTTTCACTGCTAATTCCTGACATTCACTTGATATTCGCTCTTTGATCACTTAGGGTACTTGTAACCTATAAAAAACCCCTAGCTACCTACTTGATGAGTGAACTTATGACCAAGCATTGCACTACATTCCATACTCCATGTAGTTCTTTGTGCTTATGTGTGGGATAGTGTCCTTAGGTTACCCTTGCGGAAATGACACCAAGATAGTGGGTTGTAGCTAGGTAAGATGTAAATATGTGGTATAGAATTCAACACTTCCCCTTCCTATGCAATGTATGCATCCCATAAATGTAGTCCATTTGATGATAGTGATAGTACGTAGATGTGATTGCCCCTTAAATTTTCCAGCCAAAATAATAGTATGTATGTTGTGTATATATATCAATCTATTGTTTGAATTTCCACATGAGTGATAAGAAAGGTCGACTATGACCATGGGATAAAGAAAAAATAAGATAAAAGGCCTACCATAAATGTCAAAAAGTGTGAAAATAACAAAGAGACAAAAAAATTCCCATAATGGACAGAAGCTTCTGGGTGCTAGTGTCCAAAATGGATGTTGGTATCCTGAGATAAATAATGGTAGATGTGAATAGAAAGATAGTCAGGGATCCCTATGACCTAACCGATGTGGAAGAGAAACACAGTAAAAAAAAATCAAGGACATATATGGAATAGAGAGGGTGTCACCGATGAATACTTTTCTCGCTTAAGATCTATGCATATAAAAAACATATTGATGGCATAGTAAAATAGTAGTATGTGCATGATTTTATGTCTACATTGATAAAATTATTGAATTTTGGCTCAAAATATCTCATGAACTCTTGTGGTTATTTCTTCATCTGAGTTAGTTGAGAAAGGAGTGCATATGTCTCTTTTGTAGTCTTAAATCTTACTTCAAACTTGTTTTTCATACCTTATCAATTGGTAGTTGAGCGTGATGGCATGTAATAAAACCAGTCTGCATTAGTATCTTGTAATGTTTCCACACATAATCATACTATAACTTCTTCGTGTTGTACTCCAAAGATGTAAAATGTTGTGATGAAAGCTATGATATGATCATCTGGACGTTTTTTTCCATCTCAATAGAACTTGGAAAATTTCCTTCTTGACCATTTTGGAAGTTTTTGAAGTGGTGGAGTTAAAGCCAACGAACCAATACTTTGTCCCCATGGCAAAGGTGAAGCCATTATTTCTAATTCTTCCTCTGGTTCTTTTTCTTTTTCTTCTTCAGCAAGAATGAGGACTAGTGGTTTTACAATTTCTTCTCCAATATGACCATCAAGAGGGAAACTAGGATCAAATTTAGGAAAGTACTCTTCAATTGTTTTCCTTTCTATTGAACAAAAAGAAGCCTAAAATCAGCCCTTTGTTGCTCCTTGAAGGTGGGGTCCACACCGCCACTTAGGAATGAAAGTGGAAAAGTACATATTTTTCAATAAGATTACAATAAGGCTCTTGAACATTCAAATAGTTTTTTTTGTATTTTCATTTTTTTATTTTTATGGATTTTTGGAATATGTATTTTTTGGGGATTTTCATATATGTTTTATCAGTGCATAAAGGGAAGATCTTCCCTTGTGGATTCGCCAAAACCTGTTGGTGAAATAATTTTTCGTGTTGTAAATTATTGAGTTTTCACCAAAGGACATGGGGCTATGACCCTTCTTCTTATGTATGGGGAAGATCTCATTATTACTAATTTCCAACCCTTTGGAAAAGAGAAGGAATTCAAATTTATAGCTTTACAAGGAGACTCTTCATCTTCCCCATGTGACTTTTCAATTTAAAAGGAAATCCTCAATGAAGAAAAAGAACTTTAAGTGACTTAAGTCGCTTTTCAAAAAAATTCTTCTCAGCGAAAAAATAGAATTCTAGAGAGCGAAAGAGAGAGAAGAGAGAGAGAGAGATGAATCTCTAAGCTTTAATGATTAAGGCTGGAGAATGAATAACATCTTATCATGAAGAATATCCACTCCTGATCCTAATGACCTTTGCAATGATGCTTCAGTGATGCGATAAAATATTGATGAAGAATTCTAACCCTTCTACAATATAAGAAGCTTCTTCTTGAATGATCAACAATTGTATCCTATTAGGTAAACTGAGAAAAGAAGTGATAAGAACTTGATCAATATACCATTGAAAACAATGAAGAATACCCTCATTCACTTGAACCAATCCTTTCAAACCATGAATCACCTCCATTTCTTCTTAACCAACCATCCATATGAAATGAAGTTAAAACAATTTTCCCACGCAATGTAATCATAATGATATTTCCACCCATCACCTTGAGGAGATACTGACCAATGAAGAGTGAGGCATAACACCTTCCAATTCTAAGACGTGTTAAGGGGAGAGAGATGGGATGTAATGTCATTCACATTAGTATCTAGCACTCTATATTAGATGAAGCAAAATGTCCTCCAGGGCCAAAATACACATTAAAGCCAAAATTGGGAACCAAGAGGGATTCCCTTATTCTTGATTCATGAATCAAATTTATGCCTCTTGTAATCATTAAATAATCCCCCTCTCTCCAATGAGGCAATCTCTTGAGACTTGGTCACAGTATGATGTAAAGGTCAAAAATAGCCATGAGAATTGAAATATGTGATAGTTTACTTTGAGAGAATCCCTAGTGGAGACATGATAGTGCTCATAATCATGGCTCCACTATGAAATACTTAGAAAAATCCAATTGAATTATTTTATTTATCAAAAATCCTCCTACGTGTGCTGACTCAAGTCAAAAAATGAGATTTCTTTCTACAACACTTTGCTTCGAATCATGGAAATTCACGTGTTCCACTAAAAATGAAATGGGCCCGTATCTAGAGTTTTGAAGTTTTTTATTGATTTTTTATGATTTAATTATCCTTCAAAAGTTATATAAATGATATGGTGCATGCAAAAATGGATTCCGCAACAGTTTCCAGAAACCCGTAAATTTGAGTGCAATTTGGTGGAACAAATTGGTGATTCGTAATTCAGGAAACTTTTATTCAAATCAAGTCCAAAATAGATTCAAACTAATTCATTGTAAATATAATCCAAATATTAACAAATGCTCCAAATTTTGTTTCATTCTCTTGTCATAATCATCAGGAAACTTGTAAACAAGTTTCGACCATGAGAAACACTTTGTAAATGGTGAACATAGAAGATGGGGCAACAATTCTTTTGATCATTCCATGAGAATTTATTATCCATTTTATCTAATGTTAGTCTCATTTATAATATCTTTGGGAGAGGAATGGATGCTCCAAATTTTAAAGGATTCTTTCGTGAGGTTTGAGAGAATGAGTCAGACCAATTTTTCAAGGGTGTGGGGTATGAATGAGTTTTGTAGATGCAGGAGAGTTTTACTTGTATATTTTGATTTCTTCCACTTTATATCATGAAAGGTAGTTCAAAAAAATTCATTTGATCATAGGAATGAGTCCTCCAAGTTTCAAATGATTCCTTCATGATATTTGGGAGAAATGTAACTTACAAATCTTGATTTTTTAGAGTTTCAAGGCCCATTTTGTTAAAAAATAGTCATCTGTATATTTTTAACTTGGTACTCATGTGTCATGAGTAGTATATCATATTGAAGGTGTTCACACAAGTAACCTCCAATTCAATTTTTTTGGCAAACAGATGAGATGGATATGAACTATGAATGAAACAAGATTGAGGAAGCTAGGGCATCAAAGGGGGTTTTTTACTATTTAGATTAACACACCAGCTTTAAAGGAGATTTAATGTCTATAAGGGATTTTCTTTTGATTTTTTAAAAAAATTTTATGTTTATGGGTTATGCGGGAAGAAACATATTACAATAAGTGTGGGATGAAATAACTTATGGTCCTAAGGATAATTTAAAATACCCACATTTGAGATTTTGATAGGCTCACAACTCCACCAGAGGTTCCCAAAATCTTCTATGTAATGAATACAGTGTAAATAGCCTACCTTGAATCAATTTCTGGCTATTTTCTCCCTTTTAATGTTGTCACACAAATTCCATAGCAAAGTGGGCTCCAAAAAAAATTCAATGCCTAGGATATGAACTCCTAGTACTTCATGAGGCTCCTAAAACATTCCACTTAAGTTGAATCTTCAACCAAGTTTGAACACTCATTTTTCTAATAAAGTACATGTGAGGAAATTTTTTCCCAAGACCACCCAAAATTTCCCAGAATGCTTCTCAAGTCATGCCATCATGGAAATACTATGATACATTTCTGATGAATATAACTAGGAATTTTGAAGTGCTTCAATGATCCCAAAAACATGTGTAAAAGTTGATATTTGAAAGCGGACACTTTTGACAATTTTGGATACTTGAACCAATTTTAACCAGTTTGACCAGAAAGGGAAAAAAATTCAATTGGTTTGTCATATAAAATGCAATTACATTCTACATGCCAACAAGACAATGAAGGATTGTTTGATCACTATGTGTGGGATGCTACGATAAAGTATAATTGTTGCACACAACTCTTAATCTATGTCAGTTAAACTAAATATGCCTCATCCTTGTTGGTAGATTCTTAAAAAGTGCTTGCTTGTTTCTAAATATTATTATCCAAAGAGGGTCATGTAAATATGTGAATAATGGAAAAAGAGAGAAAACTAAGGGTTGTGATGTCTTTTTTGGTTTTTTTTATTAGCCTAAAAAATTGATGAGCCTATTTTTAGCTAATTTGACCAAGTAAACTAGGAGAAAATCATATCACAATAAAAAAAAAGTTCAAAAATGTGTATTTTAACTTAAGTTTATATGGTGATAGAACCAACCCTATTTCCATAGGGGCAATCGTGCAACCTCCGCTCTATAAAAGTGACTATTCCACGACCTTCATTGATGTTTTATCAACTACCACTCTAGAAAAGTGATGATTGTGCAAGCGTCACTAACTATTTCACAACTGCCACTCTAGAAAAGTGATAATTGTGCAACTATCACTAAGGATTACTCAACTTCGGATCTACTAAAGTAATAGTTATGCAACTGTCACTCTATTGGTGTGAGGTATTTTCCTTGTCATCTTAACGCATTTTCCACATCACTTGGTGAGTCATATCACTTAAGTGACATCATAGGTCTTAGGTGTCTCTAGGAGATATGACAAATTCCATCATAGAATCATTCATAGGCGTTAGTGTGTGTTAGTGCGTGTCATACAAGATTTAATTTCCATTTCTGGAACATAACTCCTTCCTCCCTTATGGAGGTATCATGGTCTTGCATTGGAAGTTACACAAAACTCATTTTTTTATCTTCTTTTCTGATCTATGAGAATGAGTAGACACTTTTCTTTGCATTCACATTTCATGGTGGTTGAATGCTTGTTTACTACATGGAACTTCATCACGTTGTCATTCGAATGAAACTTATTTGATGTGTGTGTCATCCTGCTTGATCCTCATTCTCATATTCTCTCACATGGTATCAGAGCATGTTTTTGAGACTTACTTTACTCGTCGTCATCCATTACCTACTACTCTTGATTTCATGGTTTTACTATTTTCTTGTTCAAGCATCATTTTCTATTTTTGTTTTTACTTTACTTGCATTATTAGGTCCATCTCAGTTTTCATGGAGTTTTATGGTTTGTGTGAACTATTTTTGGTGTATGTGCAGGTTATTTTTTGGTGTTTCACGTCTTTCAAGGGTTTTCCAGCTAAATTTGGTTGTTTGTATCTACATTTGGTGGAAAATCTATTTTAGAGGTAATTTTAATGGTTAATGGTTTATTTGAGTTTTTAATTATTTTTTAAATATTTTCTTGAAATCTCTATCTTCTTCCATCCTGCCTCTCGCTATGTTTCTCTACATCCCTGCCTCCCCTGCACCTCTCTTTCTAACATGTTCCTTATCTCCACCCAATCTCCTCCTACTCACCTAGCTTGGTCAAGCTCCTTGATGGCTCATAAATCTCTCCAGTAAACTCGACGATTTGGAATTCATGTTGGAAAGTTGTGTTTTTTGTTGGGTTTTTTTCTTGGTCTTTTGTTGTTTATATCGAGTTGATTTTTCTTACTCGAAATTTTGGGTTAGCTCGGACCTTCACTTGCATTTATGTTTCCTCTGTATCGATCCTAAAATCCCTACATGGTCTCATTGAGCTATCTAACCTACTCACCCCTACCATCTTGTGTTAAGATCCTCAGCCTACTCGGTCTCCCTTACCCTTATGTCTCGGTCATTTTCTATCTTGGATCGCTTATTTTCCTATCTCATTTCTAGGCTTGTGGTTTACATATTTAGTCTGTGAACCCATCATGCCTCGCCCCAAGCTCAAATCCTCATTGGTTTCCCATCACCTTGGATTTGACCCATCATTCTCCTAGCCATACCTCCCTGTTCAGCCATGTACTCATAGTTGTAACCCACTTACATACCCATGTATCACCCTGCATTATATTTGGTTATTCAAACCTAACCATTTTTCTTTGCATCATTAGATTCCCCTACATTTATGTACATTACCAATTTTGAGCTCCTAATCATTACACCACCTAACTTACCGACTGGGATTTACACCTCGAGTCTAATGCTTGCCTCATGGCCCACTTGACCCCTCTAACTCATGCTCCTCAATACCTATCCTCACCCTTCCACCTAGTCACCTCCTCCCGGTTGACCATACAAATCACCTTCCCTCCCTTTTTCAAAACCAAGCTCACATTTTTTATATATGTTATGTTTTAAAACCTAAGTTTTTTAAATATACTTTTAATTAACTTCGGTCTATTTTTTAAGCATACATTTTTCATTGATTTAAAATAGGGATTAATTATTTTTAAGGGGGAATTATTTTTAAAGGTAAGGTCATTAGTGGTTATTAGGAGGTTAATTATTCAGGTAACCTATTTTTATTTTTTTAACCTTTTTTTATTTTTCTGTTATGAAAATTTATCGAATTGGGTAAAAAAATATTTTGAAACTAGGGTTACTGGGCTTTCTTTACTACTGACATTTTATGGGAGTGTGTAACATGTTTTGTGACTTGTAGGTCCCATTTGGTGATCTTTTGGCATTTTTAGGTGTTTATTACTTGTTTTGGAGGTCTTTGTTGCATTTTTGGAGCCCTTATGGCATTCTAAAGCCTTTTTGACTTGTTTTGGAGTCATTTCACTGTAGTTATCTTCTTTATTTTCAGGATGGTGAGCATGTATGCCACAACCTTGTGGAAAGAGAGCCCCTTATGTGACATGAGACACGTTTTCTCACACTAAACTTTATTTTTCCCTTTGTTCCTTGTTTTCTCCCTTTGTGCTTGTTTACGTGTTGTTACTCTACTTCTGACTAAAACTTAATGTGGACTCCACTCTTGCACTATTTTTCACCTACTGCAAGGTGAGTGGTCAATTGTTTCACACCACATGAATGCACCTTAATGTAACCAACACACTATTTATAAATTTTCACAAATAGGCGGTTATCATTATTATTAGGTGTTGTAATTACATGTAAATGAATTCTCAAATGTGTGTAACATATTACAACCTTGTATGTGTTCTTGAACCCTTATTTTCTTGCATTACAGATGCATTTTCGGTTGAGTTTGAAATCTAATTAAGTGTGTAATTTTCATCCATGACTCTTTTGAACTGATTTCTCTTTTCACATATGCATTATGGAGGATGTTCTTTCCAAACTCCAGCTTTGCAAGATTGTTTCTCAGCCTGTACCTCTTCTTTTTGGTATAGAGAAGTATATATCATGGCTTTCATAAATGGAGTGTTACCTTACTCACAAATGCCTTCATCCCTTTCTTTATGGGAAAGTTCCTATACCCACTGATCTTTATCATCTTGAAGAATGGATCAACACTTATGACAAAGTTTATGGTCACTTGTTGACTCATGTTTCCAGGCCTCTCTACCACTATGTGGCACACACGGAGTGTCCTCAAATTTTTTGGAGAATTCCTTAGTCCTTATGTCGAGACCCTTCAGATATTATTATTTTCATTTCTTCTTCTTATATATTTGTTTCCTCTACCACTTCATGTGATGATAGTTCTAGTAACATAGATTTTCATGTTCCTATTCTTGATGAGGTTTTTTCTTCTATTTTTTATGACGAGAGTACTGATGAGGAATTCTCTCCTACATCTCCTTGAGACATTTAATATAATTTTAAACCCCCTATATTCACATCATACATCTGAAATTTTTGTTTCCAACCTCATAATTTTATTGCATCTACCTCCTTTCCACTGCTAGTATGTGAGGATTCTTCCACTCATTTTTCATGTGTTAATGATTCATACCTACTAGACATTTGTATTTTGTTTGTCAAGAAACCCTTTTGGGATGATTATCTGCTAGACCTTTGTTGTCTCTTCACAGTGCCTACTTGTGATGTAGTACAAGGAGTTTCTCTTCCTTCTACATGTGTTTCAAAGGAGTCCTTCATCTCCTTTATTGGGAGTGCTCCTTCTTCATACTTCTACTACTTCCACATTTTGAAGACCATCATTCATCCACCTCCTCGTGTGGATCCTCTTTTTAATTTTGTGAGGTTTGTTACTTTTTTGTCACTTCATATGGACATTTTTTTAGTGAATGATCCATTCGCACATTCTGAAAGTTCTATTTTTGTGGCATTACCATCGATATTTTTACACATTTTTGTTATACCTATGTCACATTTTAGCAAACCATATTCAAAGTTATTCATAATATTACCTTTAGTTTCCTTTGTGGAGTGGCTATAATTCCATTACTCCATTTTTGTTCTTCTTAAGGGTCGAAACATTATTCGATGTGGAAGGACCTTCTTCATTCTATAGGTAGAAGACCACATCATCTACACCCTTCTTGGAGACTTCATAGAGTAATAGATTTCAGATTAGGTTACAAGATTCTTTATTGAACCTCTCACTGAGGCTAAGTATCCGTACTTGTTCTCTTATCTTAGGTGAGGTCCACTAAAACTTCACATATTCTTTTGTATCTCTTGTCTCATTCCTCTCTTTTCTTCTTCTTCTTCTAGAAAGATTGTAGCTTGTACATGGGTATCTCTAGTTATCGAGACCCATTTGGCACATATTTCTTAGGATGTTTAGGGGAGTATTGTATCTCTTATAAGTGGATGTTTTTCCCATTGGGTTTTCCTCCATTACTTGACATCCTTGTTATACATGGGTACATCATCAAGTACAGATTTTGGGACCCAATTCTTGTTTCTGACTTGACATGCCTCATCCTAAGTTACGATGAAAGAGGTGTTAGTGTGAGGTACTTACCTTGTCATCTCTAGGCATTTTCCACGTCACTTGGTGAGTCATCTCACTTAGGTGATATCATAGCTCTTATGTGTCTTAAGGAGCTATGAAATATTTTGTCAAGAATTTGTCATACACGTCAGTGTGTGTCAATGCATCATATAGGAGTTACTTTATATTTATGGAACGTAACTCATTTCTCCCTTATGGAGGTACTTTCATTGGGAGTTACACAACACTCTTATTTGTACCTTCTTTTCTAATATATGATAATGAGTAAATCTTTTTTTGCATGCACATTTCATGGTGGTTAAATATTTTCTTACTACATGGAACTCTGTCACGATGTCATTCGAGTGCAACTCAGTTGATGTGCATTCCATCTCACTTGATCCTTGTTCTCATATTCTCTCATACACTCTAACAAAGTGATGGTTGTGTAACCACCGTTCTAACAATAGTGACAGTTTCAAAACCATATTTGATAATGGATGCTGAAACTAATAAAATATCTTTATAAGTAGATCAAAAGTTTGAAAATGGGGAGAAGAGACTATATTAAGTCAAGAAAGAAATACCAATAAGAGAGGGAATAATTTGGATCTCATTCTCATCTTGTAAGTATATTTTTCATCATCAGAGACGTGTTATGTTTAAGTGTTGCACCATGTAATTTTTGGGTGTGTACATAGTGCCCCCTCAGAATATCATTTTAGCCATGAATGGGTGAAAATTTGATTTCCAAGAATGATGTTTCCCAAAATGGGAGAGTTAGAGGTTTACCTGATCTAACTGTGCATTGAGATGGTTCCATATGAGCCTTCTTGCCACTTGTAAAATAAATATGGTAATCAAGTGTAATAATAAAACAAGATCATAAACATATTTTTAAATGAAAAGATAAAATTTCTTACCATTTATGTGGGGGTGAGAAATCTATCTTCTCCTACCATCGTCGATACTGTGCAATCTTTCTAAAATTGCATCATAAAGACAAAATAATTTATACACACACACATACATATATGTATGTCACATTATTTACTATATTTATAAATTAGTTTTTAAATACTCCTTTGTTATTTTTAGGGATATGGATTTTCGGTGAAGTGCACGAGTACACTCAAATCGATGAACATTCAGACATGATGATAATGGATCCAATGGCAGTAGTTTGGGCCCATAAATAGGTTAGTCATGAGTGGTTTTGTCTTTTCCCCTAGGTTTATATTTTTCATTTGAAACAAACTCCAGGGGAGGGAATTTTTAGAAATTTATAGTCAAAATGATTGTTAGGAGGGCATTTTTGAGAAAATGTAGTTATTTTTGTTATTGTGTGATTTTATTATGTTTTTTTCTTTTTTGGCATGTGGGGACACAACTTGTGGTCGGTGTCATGACCACCACGATGGTTGCACAACCACCACTCTATATGCATACAAGTTATAATAGTATCCCTCGACCCACTACTTCATAGGGATCTTAAAGGAATATATATGTGAAGTCCCTTTATCACTTAGTCATATTTTGTGTACACATCATTTATTTATTTTTGGCTCATGGTTGAGCATTTCGACCACACTTATACATTGGTGTGATGGTATTGTATTGAAACTCTTTTATATATATATATATATATATATATATATATATATATATATATGACTCTCTTTTTGTCTTGACACTCTCTTGGTCATTCATTCCTACATGCTCTAATTCACTTCTGCACTTCAAAAATTGAGAATGTCTAATTTTTTTTATAGTTTTTAAATGAATGTTATGGATGCTAGTGTAATATGATAAACATAATGACATATGAAAACAAACATGTTTATGATTCTTACTTAGTAAACTCATTTTAAATAAAATTAAACATTTCACTCCATTAGCAGAATATATCGTAGATGATATAGTGATCAAATATCTTACTCCATTCTTAACCTGAAGCAACTAGTAAGATGTGAGGGCTCAACATCAAGAGCCAAGAAGGCCATGAGATACATGAGTAAATGATGTATTGACAAAAAAGATGAATAGAAAGACGTGAATATTAACAATGACCCATTTAGGAATTTGTGGCTCGCCTTAAATTAATATTATTTAACCAACTTCAACATGGTTTAAGGAAAAATTGTCTCTCCTAACATGGGAATATAAATTATATTCTTGGAATTTCATATGTCCAAGCACCTTTGTTTGATATTGTCTTAAAGTTGATTTAATATAATTTGAATTAAATCTTAATTCAGAGTAACTTATTATAACAAATGATATTCATATAATTAATTATAATAACATGTAAGCAATAAACATCTAAGGATGTAACACTCTAAGCAAATGAATGGAGAAAGATAACTTAGCTTATTTTGTGCAACCTGGGAGTGATCGAGACTTTGTATCTACTAGAACTGGCTTGAAACAATGTCAAAAAGGCTTGTTAAAGGTTTAGGAACTTAGGAGTGTAATGGATAGAAGTGCTTGTAGGAGGACAAAAGTGCCCCAAGTGGTGGTGACTATTTTGGGGCATGTGTCTACTCAGATGCTCAATATCTGGTATTTTTCGAGTCGAAAGTTCTTCGTTATTACTCACTCTTTGTCACTCCAATTATCTTGTTAGGTATCTGGTCACACTAGTAGCTTACAAAAAAATGACTACCCACACATGCCCACAAACCACATCAAATATAATAAAAAAAAATATAGAATGGGGAGTCATAGTGACCCTAGAGATCACGTAAAGAGTGAACTAAAGAATGAGTATTGCACTACATCTCAGACTCCATGTATTTCTATGTATGTGTGTGTATATCTATGTCTTGTGCTATAGGTTTCCCTTATACAAGTTACACGATGATAATGGGCTAAATATAGATTGTCCCAAATATTCAAAATATGTATAATGGAATAGAATGAAATCCCCTCCTATGTAGTGTATGCCAACCATTATATCCCTTGACACTTGTATAGATGTGCTAGATATGTATTTTATAGTTCTCTTGTGCCTTTGTGCAAGCTTAGGTGGTGATAAATAATTCTTATAGTGATTTCTCTCTATTTGAAAGAAGTAACTAAGTATATATACAATCCTTTTATTTGAATTTCATAATTGAAAACTGAAATACCAACCCAAAGTGTTAAAAGGTGACCAAGAAGCGAATGGGGCCCAAAAGAGTAAGAAGAAGAAAGAGAGGGAAAAGAGCACCCAGGAGGGATGGAAGCACCTAGGGGCTTCTTTCCTAACTAGGCAGTAGTGTCCAAGGCCATCAAAAGGTAAATCAGTCAAGTTCCAAAAGAAATGTAAGATGTGTAAATCCAGTGAAGTGTAAAATATAAAGCAACAAAAAATCCAAAATGAGTATTCAATCGCTAGTTTTCTTGCTTAGGAATCATGTACACATTAGTATGTTTTAGGACATAGAAATTTACCCAAGTGCATATATTTAGTGTCTAAAAATTATTTCTTTCTTTTATATTTTATCTATTTTTTAAATGACCCTTGTGTCTTTTCCCAACCTTATGCTACCAATAAGAAATGTAGGGTCATCACCAAAGACTGAGGAGGAAGAAAGGTGTATTTATTTACAACATGTATATATGTATTTTTATTTATTATTTATTTTTCCTTGTTTTCATATTTTGCTTGTTGGAAAGGACCATTTTCCCCCAATCTCAGCCCCACGTGACTAATAAGATGTGAGAGATCGTCGCTTAATACTGAGATGGGAAAACATAAGATGTAGGTGAAGAGTTTAGAGTTTTCTTGTTAATGAGAGAAATTTTTTTAGGAGGATTTTCAATCAAGAAGATTTTAGATAGAACCATATGTAAAAGCATCTGAAGTGGAAGAAACCAAAAATGGGGTGAAATACACCAAATCTGATAGGATCAATATTAACTCTTATCTTATGATTGATATCGATGATGTAGATTATATAAATGAATAATGTGATAATATTGTGAAGATGTCAAGATTGAAACATCTACTAATGTATGAAAAGTTTAAAATTATTATCAAATAAATAATTCCATAGTACCATGTAAACATGGTATTAATGAAAATGACACAAAGGGTGGAAATACAAAAAGGAAAATTTCGAGATACCATATTTCTATATGTAGAAACATTTTAGGTGGAGCGAGTTGACGGATTTGTTGAACTCCTCACCTTATAAAGTGCACAAATGGTAGGCACCATTTTTTAAAAAAATTAGTCACTTTATAAGGTCCTATCCATTTAGGTCTAAACTTAAAAAAAAATCCTACTTTCTTATCTATCTAACTATCAAGCCTCAGCACAAGGTCACGCACTTGAATTGGGTGTTCATAGACCTTTTTTTTACATTGTCGACACATTATGTCTACATAAACCTGGTGATGTTTCTCATCCCTAAGCCTTTTATCATCCAAGTTTTCTAGATCAGTTAAGCGTGCATTTTTATATTCATATTTATCTGATATGCCCTATAAAGACACATGAACACTAGTGTAATATCCCCTTCTCGATCGAAGACCCTTAGCTCATTCATGTTTTCCCTAAGGGAGGAATACAAGGGAAACTTTTCATAGTAAATTAATCATAAAGTGCATCATAAAATATTATTATAAGCACTTTATATTCATTTATTAATGATAAAGTTAAAATAAAAGAAAAAGTAAAAAATATAAAGTGATAAAATAAAAATAAAATAAAATGATAAAGTCGTTTTATTTTATTATTTCCCCAAGGAAAATGTGAATTGGGTTTTTGGAGGAAAAATGTTATAAATAAACCTTTTCGGTCTTTTTGAGAGGCATTCAGGTATTCAATCATTTTGGAGTTATTTACATTTTTAGTTTATTTCTTGTGGAGTTCATATTCTGCAAGATCCCTAGCTTCGGTGGTGAGAGATCTATCCATGCCTGGTAGAGCATTCTTTAGTGAGGGTTTCAGATCCATATCCCTAACTTGTTGTTCGTATTTGGGGGTATTTCATATTCTCAGCCTTCTACATTCATATTTTTAGTTTAGATTTGGAACAACTATTTTCTAGGGTTTTATTTAAATGGTTCCAGATTTGAGATATTGTATTTATCTATCTTTTGAGCTTTAATTTGTAATCAGGTCCCAAGTATTTACAGAGTTATTAATTTCATAAGTTTTATCTATATTTTCATCATTAAAAATTCAAATCTGGACATTAAAAAAATTCTTAAATGTTTAGTGTTATACTTATTTTTCTACATCTTTTGAAGTTTCTAGGTAATGTTGGAAGTGTTTATTTTGAAGGATATAATTTTTTAAAACTTTTATACATTGATATTCTGGAAAAATCAGAATTACAGTATGTAAATTTTTAATTAATTTATCAATTTTAGAGTGATATCCTAAAAGGGATATTTTAGTGGTATTAGATCCACCTTTCTTCTATCTTGTTGGGCAGTGAATGAAGATATCAATATGGATTTTATGAAGTAAATGTTCATCTCATCGACATGGTGAAACAATAAGAGACAACCAACCTCTACTTGAGTTAGCTCACACAGAATGTGAATCATATCAGATTTGGGAATAATGGGGGAAAAATGGGAGAGTAGTAAGAAAGGGATGCCAATAGAGGTGATTGATGAGGAGGTTTGTTGGAAAAAATACCAATCTTTGAGTAAGGGTTTTAGAGACAATATACCATTTTCATATTATTGCAAGATGAAGATCAGTAACAAGCCCAAGAGAGATCATCATATGTTGGTACCTAAATTACAAATGCATTTGGGACAGCCAAAAACTACTTCAAACAATGAACAAAAAGCACCAAATTTGGGGCAGTAATGGGTAGCCCATTATATTGAGGTAGTTCCAGATGAAGAAGAAAAATAAGAAGAGCATACTGATTCAAAGGAAGTTGTTTTGCAATGTATGAGGAATGGTACTCCTCAAGTTGTGTCATCCAAGATTATGGAAGGTTCCTTCAAAAGAGAGTTTATCGCATGGGATGTGGATTATGTGGTAAGAGATACATCTTCTTTTTTATTGCAGCAATTTTATCATGAATATATTCATCCAATGTTGAATAATGATGCTAAGGATTTTGTACAAAAAATTCAAGATATCATGAAGATAAATAAAACTCAAGACCTTGATGACATTGTAAGGTATGTGAAGAATGATGTTATGTCATATTTATTATTGCATATTAAGATTTATTTTCCTCATGAGAAGGATGATGAGTTAAAGTATAAAATCTGTAATATAAGTATGTGATAACCTTGGTGCAAATTTGTGTGTATGATCATTATGAGAGCTATGTATTGTGGCAATAACTCTCTCACTTAACAGGTACATGATCTCAAATCTTGGAGCACTATAACATGTTTTTTCTCTTGCACATGGCTATTATATATTTTCATTTTAATTTCTTGAGGGAAAGCAATTTGGGGAAGGGAGATTTGTAATATCCCCTTCTTAATCGAAGACCCTTAGCCCATTCATGTTTTCCCGAAGACTAAGGGAGGAATACAAGGGAAAATTTTCATAATAAATTAATAATAAAGTGCATCTTAAAATATTATTATAATAACTTTATATTAATTTATTAATGATAAAGTTAAAAGAAAAGAAAAAGAAAAAATATAAAGTGATAAAATAAAAAAGAAATAAAATGATAAAGTCACTTTATTTTATTATTTCCCCAAGGAAAATGTGACTTGGGTTTTTGGAGGAAAAGGGTTATTAAATTTTTTTGGGGGTATTCAAACATTCAATCATTTTGGAGCTATTGTTATTTTCAATTTATTGTTTGTGGAGGTCAGATTCTGTAGGATCGCTAGCTTTGGTGGTGAGAGATCCATCCCTAGCTGGTAAAGCATTCTTCGGTGAGTGTTTCAGATCCATGTCCCTAGCTTGTTGTTCATATTTGGGGATATTTTATGTTCCTAACCTTCTACATTCATAGTTTTAGTTCATATTTGGAACAACTATTTTCTAGGGTTTTATCTACTCAATTTCAAATTTGAGGAGTATTTTCAGGTGCCTTCCACCCATTAGAAAAATGTGATTGAATATGCGTTGGATCGATATTGGATTTATCTATCTTTTGAGCTATCATTTGTAATTTCCAAAGTTATTAATTTTGTAATTTTTAGCTATATTTTCATCATTAAGAATTATTTCTCAGTTGTTTTGTGTTCTACATATTTTTCTACATCTTTTGAAGCTTTTGGGTAATGTTGGAAGTGATTATTTTGAAAGATATAAAAAAAGTATATTTCTATACCTTGTTGTCCTTAAAAATTTAGAATTACAGTCTACAGATTCTTAATTAATTTCTGAGTTTTAGAGTGATATCCTAAAAGGGATATTTCAACTAGGGAGTTCGACTTCTAAAGGTAGAATATATTTTGAACCAAAAACTAGGGAGAGTGGAGTTTCCCATGTCGGTGTGCAAATGGAATTTCTATAGGCCCATAAAATTGGGAACAACTTGAGATGGCAATATTTCTCATTATCATTAATTATTTTGAGGAGGATATATTTTAGTGTCTTGTTCGTAGCCTAAACCTAGTTGTTATTTTGATGATAATACAGAGAGGAGATGTGATGAGAAATTTTTAAATATCACGCATAGCTCCCACACCTCATCCTTTTTAAATGATGATTCATTATTAGACATAATTACCTGAGGGATGCCATACCTAAAAATAATTTGGTTAAGGATGAATTTGGATATGACAGACCCGAGCACCATGGTTAAAGGCATTTACTTAACCCACTTCATGAAATATTCAGTTGTGGTGATGATGAAGTTGTGACCGTAGGTAAAGGTGGGAGATAATTTTCTTATTAAGTCTAAAACCCAAGTCGAGAAAGGTCATGGTATAACTATGGGTTATAGAGCCTAAGCTAGGATGTCTATAATGTGTGAAAAATCTTGGAATTTTTTATGTCTTTGTACGTATTCCATGACATCATGCTCAAGGGTAGGCCAAAAGTAGCCCATCCGATGATTTTTTAGCGTGGTTGAATGTTTGCTGAAATGTCAGCCACAGGTCCCATTGTGGGCTTTAAAGATAATTTTCTTTGCTTCTTCTTTGTCTACACATCTAAGTAATAGGCCATCAAATGAATTTTGATATAATACTTCTTATATGATGATATACTTAGCATTTATAACATGGTTTCTTCATCTTTGTTGCAAGTTAGGCCCTTCTAGGTAAGTTTAGTCCATAATATAGTTTATTATGTTGGAGTTCCATGGACATGATGAAGTTATGGTATTTTTGATGTGATAAATACACTCATCAGGGAATTATAGGTTTATTGGATCACCATAATCCAAGGGATTATTAGCCAGCAAATTAGAAATGATTTTCCCCTTGACTGAATTATAATTTACATAAGTAAGCTCAAATTTGTTCATGAGTGTTATGAAATTACCAACTTTCTGAGATATGGTTGGTTGAGTTAGGAAGGTTCATAACTACTAAAATTTGATAATGAATCTTGTCTCCTAATTGAGCATGTAGTGCCTTAATCACATAGGTACAAAGATAATGGCCAGATACTTATTCTCCACCCAAGTGTACCTAGTTTCATAATCAAGAAGAGCACATCTAATGAAATAAATAGCACACTCATGACCATAATCATCTTCTTATGCCAACATGCATATAATATAAACATCAGTGGCCTAAGAATAGAGAGTTAAAGTAAGATGAAACTTAGGCAACATGAGAATAGGTGGGGAAATAAGGAATTGTTTAACCACTTCAAAGGTATTATGACATTATTTCATCTAGGTGTTGCAACAAGTTTTCTTTAGAATATTGTTAATAGGATATATAACATAGGTGAGATTGGGGACACACCTTTAGATTGACCAAAGTTTTCACATGAAAGATATGATGTCAGACTCATTTTTGGGTGGGGTCATCTCAAGGATTACACGAATTTTGACAAGGTCTGCATTGATTCCTTGGGAGGAGATGATATGACACATGAGCTTCCCTCTTTTGACTAAAAATACACACTTATCAAGGTTCAAGGTGACACCATATTCAATTAAGAAAATGAATGATATAGAGGACATTAGGATGATCACACCTCTTTCTAGCATTTGATAGTATTTCGTCCACGTAGGTTTTGAAAATATTATGGATGAGCTCATGGAATATGTAATTTGTTTCCCTGTGGTAATTAGTACCAACATTTTTTAGACCGAAAGGCATGACTGTATAACAAAAGGGCACCCAAGTTGTGGTAAAGGCCATTTTGGTTAGATATTCCTTGAAGATCCTTATATGATTCTATCCCAAAAATACATCCTTAAGGGACAAATAACTCATACCCAATAGTTACAAAAACAATGAAATCTATTTATGGTAATGGTAAATCTTCTTTCAGACAAGCCTTAATAATATCCCTGAAGTTGATACAAATTTTGAGCTTAATGTTTTCCTTAAGGACTAGGATGATGTTGGACAACCACATGGAGTAGTCCAATGGATTTATAAACCTTGTTGAACCCTAGTGCATTGGTTTTTTTAGTGATGTCAGGTGGAAATGATGAAAAAGGTGTGAGTGGTGAAGTGAGGCTCAGTGCAAGGACATGAAGGTTGATTGGTAGTGCTTTCTCAGGTTCATTAAGCATTCAGGATGGTTTTAGGATGAATTCAAGATGTTACAAGTTTTGTCAGTGAGGTAGGAGACCACTGGAGGTATGGAGATAGTTGGTAATCCAATATTAGGTGTTCTATAGGTCATACATAATTATTCTAGCTTGAGAAAGAGCTTTTGGAATGAGCAACAGGTCAAATGTTGGGAGTCACAGTTGTAACTAGTCCATTTAGGCCTAGTTCTGGAGCCTAATGAGGTGTATGGGCACAAATCATATCAATCATAGAATAGGTAAGCATGAGAGGAGCTTAAGAACATTCCATAAGTCATGTATGAGCTTTCACAAGGCTTATTTTAGCTCTTGGAGGTAAAACTCAAATGTTCATAAAAATTGCCCTTGAGGACTATATGTGAATACTGAGGTAAATGAGATAGGTATGATATGTACAAGAAATTTTATGGAAAAAAACCTATGGATTGTGTATAGGGGTTCATTATAGTGCTTCATGTCAAGTTTCATCAAGTTTTGAATAAGATTATGGAAGATATGTTAGTTTTTCTAAAACTGGTTTATTAAGGAATGCAAATTAAGCGCCATGTCTTCTTAGCATCCAAGAAAAATTATGGATCCTCATTCAAATAAATCATAAAAGTAATTTTATAATATAAATCTAATCCTAAAATATTTCAAAACATTTGAGGTAATTTTTACAAGAAACATATAAGTTATGGGCATTTTTCTAACAGGGTTTCTCTCACCTCAAGCCTCCTCTGTGAAGCGATAGGCACAATATGAGGTGTTTTGACTCAAAATAAAATTTTCAAGATAGTAAAACATCACAGGAGTGTTAAGGACTCTCTTAAGGTCAATATGGTGATATTCATTCTCTTCAATCCAAATCAGTCTGTATTGTTTGACCAAGTTTTGCATAATTTTAGGTGTACAATGTATGTTTGAAGGTGTCAAGCTGAATTCCCTGATAATAAGAATGTAAGAGAGGTATGATTGGAGCTCATGAAGAAACTATAAAAATTTGTGTGATTTTATACTATACATTCTATCAAATTCCTTCCCTACCGTTGAAAGGAATCTCAAGGTTAGACTTGCCACAGTGCTTAGAGAAGAAATGTGTGAGTATACATGGTGGTAAGTTGAGACATGTGTGTAAGAACTTTCTACAAGTCTAATACAACTTTTTTAAAGTTCGTATTTGGATCGGTAAGGTGGTGTGCTCTATGTTTGGTTATGAGGGTTTAAATTTTTCTAGTAGAAATACTACCAGTTTAGTCTACCTTGTGGTAGTTCAAGCACAAAATCATTCTCTAAAAATTCTTGTTCTTCAAGTTTTTGATCCTTGTAGTAGTGGTTCCTTTAGTATTATAGGTGTTACAAAGTAAATATACTCCTCAAAATAGTAACTTAGATCCTGAGATAGAAGGTTATGCATATGATCTCTTCTCTACTTGAAATTTGTACTTAAATCTCTAAAATAGTCAAGAAGGATTGTACCTTTCTCTTAAACCATGAAGTTGGTATGTCTCTCTATGTCAAATGAGGTTTATGATTTTATTAAGGATCCTTGATGAAGACACACTACTCTTGGGGTGGCATTAAGTTTGAAAAATAGGGCATTGAAAGCTTTAGAATGTCTTGCTAGGGTTTGAAGCTCCAAACCCTTGTAGTATGTTGTCTTGAAAGAACGAGGAAGATATGAACTCTTTAACATGTTTTTGACAGAGTATGAATGCTAGAAGTTGTGTCCTTGACCCATGAAGATGAGTGACAATAGCATGCCTCGTGATAAGTGTGGTTGATCCAAATGCCTTCAATTCATCATTTCTTGTTGTGAAAGTTATTAGAAATCTTGGCAATGCTTCTTGTTAAGGTTATGCAAGTCTAAGCTTTAGATGATAGTGGAAAAAGAGTTGATAAAGTGATTTCAAACTCTAGTTGGTCAAATTCCAAGACTTGGATTTTGATAAAAATAACCTGCATGCGTAAAATCTTAAACATAAACCTATGATGAGCTTAAATGCACATTCATTCCACGTGTAGAAGCAGCCTTTAAAGTACTCACTTGTGCTTCAATGAAGAAGAAAAGGGAAAAAGTGAAGGTTGAGGTTTGAAATGAGTTTGTAAGGAACATATGAAGAAGTTTTAAAGTGCTCTTATGATGACATTTTTTTATATACACATCAGATAGCCCAAAAACTATATTATCTCGGTGAAGAGGCAGTTAATATCAGTGCAACCATTACAGACATGTGTGATAGAGTGCTAGGAAGTTCAGCGGTCACTTTGAATCATCATTTTAATATAGAGAATATGTAAGAACCTAAGAAAGATGAAAGGACAACTAACAAATGACAGGTGATTTTATGAAAACCAAAAGGGAGTTACAATTGAAATTTATTTTCATCTTACCTTATATGAAAAGTTAGGAGATAGATGAAAATGTCTTCAATTTTAGTAGATTAAAAGTTATGAAACATGAAAATTATGATTTAGAAATTAATTTTTTTCAATTTCTAGTAATAAGTGTTGTTCAAATTTTGCAAAGTGCTACTGATATTAAAAAAATGTAGAAGAAGAACATTGAAGAGAAAATTGCTAAGGGGTGGTGCAAACCATATCATTATACATGAGATGAGCTTGAGTAAAACAAGTTGAGACTTATACAGAGTATTAGTGCACCATTCTCATAAAGAGAAGTGCATAACTTAATCAGATAGATCAACATTGAATTAATAACCCTTGATATGTGAGCTCAAAAGTAATGAGATGTTGAGGACATTGCAAACTTGGAGTCCTGAAAAAGAAGTAGATATATGAAGGTAAAATAGGTGAGAAAACATGATATAAGCTTAGTGATATATTGATTAATAGTCTTGAGTTTAAGGAGCATAGGTTTGTGCAAACCAAGAACAATATATCTGGTATGTATGCAAGAAATGGAATACTTGAGAAAATGAATGCTTTGAGAGAGAAAATCAAGAAGATACTTATTTTAAGAATACATGATTAAAAAATATCTAGCATCATATAGATTTTTGTAGGTTGAATGAGCTAAACCTTGTATGAAAAAGAATTGATTGTGATCGGATGAAGAGAATGAGTGAAAACATGATATGAATATGTTAGTGAATGTGATCCCTATATGACATAGACTGGGTGTTGATTAGATGATCAGAAGAAAGGGGAATTAGGAGTATAATTGAGAAGAGAAGTGAATTGATTTAGTGATCACCATCAGTTGTTTGAGACAACAAACTAAGTGTGATCAAAAATCTAAAAATGTATAAGTTACAGCTTAGCATGTGGGGAGTTGTTGCTTCCCTATAAGTTGAAGCTTACTAAAGGTCAGTTATTGTTGGACTAAAGTTGGGAGTTGAAGCTTCCAGGAAAGTTAAATCTTGTCAAAGATAGAGTAACATCTTGGTTGAATCTTGGAGTTGCAGATCCATGTTAAGTTGTAGTTCAACTTTGAAATCAATCTAGCAGATACATGACATTCCTTTCCTAATCCTAGTTCTTTGTTTCAGTGGGTTCTTTCCCAGTTTGTGTTTCCCACATGAAATTATGTGTCTCTATGTATATTATCCTGTTATTTTCTTGTGTATGGTTTTATGTGTTCATTGTAACAAGATTGAGGAAATGGAAATGTCTATAAAAGGTTGATAAGGAACTAATGCACCCCCCTCTCAGTGTCCTAGTTTCCAACAAACCCTACATGTATGAGTTTTATTGCCTCCTCTTTGACCATTAAAATGAATTTAGGTTTCAAATGTCTCAACTTATACTTGATGGGTTTGGCATTAGGTTTGGTTACCAAATTAAAAAACTACCACACTCGGATCAACTTCTGACATATCCTTACAGGTGAATATGAAGGCCTAAGAATGGTATTTGAGAACCTTAGTATGCTCCTCTACTTCCTCTGCAGATGTTAAATACTTTAGCTTAAAAATATTGGGATCCATTTCCATTCAGATGCTGAAATGTCTTCTATCAAAGAAGAATTTCCTTCTTCAAACTTCAGAGGATTTGGGGAATTTTGAGAGGTTCCTCCTCTATCTCGAAGATTTCAAAGTATTGTGAGGGGCAAATTAGATCGGTTATCACTCTGAAGTGAGATGAAGGATGGGGGATGAGAAAAATACTTTCTTATGGTGATTCGAAGGGAGATAATTTTACACATGTAAGAAATATAAAATTACCTCATCATTCTCAACATAATCCATGATAGCAAGCTCACCTTTATTTTCCATGTAGGGGAGTATGATTGCGTTTATCATTTTCCATAATAAAGGTTAAGATCTCATGGATACTACAAAATTGGTCTCCATTAAATTTGCATCTGAGTAAAATTGAGAAGAAGAAGAAGCCGTAGATTTAACCAAATAATTTATTTCCCTATAGATGGCTTAGATGGAGATAAACTCAAAAACATTTTGCATATCACACACAACATCTTTGTAAATTTGGATGTGTTCTGATCAAGTTTTATAAACTTTGGAAACTTGATTGGCTACCAATTAAAAATACCCTAGGACTCTAATGTTTTTGACCTCCGTGTACTTGGTGATAATGAGGCTATAAAGAAAATCTTAATATTTTTCCCCATTTTTGGTGAATTCAAAGTCTAGTTTAAAAACAAAGGGCATGATATTCCCTTATAAAGAAGTTAACATCACCCATGTTCCTGTGCCATACCAGAACTGGGATCCATAATAATGGAGTGTCCAATTCTTTGGGGAAAATAGATATTATGACATCCTTTGAAGGTTCCTTTTATATGTTTGATACTTTTACTATGCATAAATCTACAAGATCATTATCAGGGAGAAATGACATACCGAGAAGATTATCAATCCCTTATGGATCAAAAGAAAAAATGATTGATGAATCATTCTTTAAGAAATTTATAATCTCTACTGTCATTTTCATGAACATGGTTTCTACCATGGTAATCTTATTGTCACCCTTTTTTCTAGCTTTAATTTCTTTTAATTTATCGACCTCGGTTTTTGGAACCTATTTTTTGGTCGTAATCAAATCCTTCAAACGAGATGGGTTGTTTATCTTGTTTAAGGGGAATTCAAATTCAAAATGAACTCAAGGTTTATTTTTATGTTTTCCAAATGTATATCAAAAGGCGTAGGATCTCCCCGGGCAATCAAAACCTTTCCTAAATGAAGGAACCTAATCTCTTAGAACAAGGTGGAAGGAATGGCCTTCATCCAATGACTCCACTGCCTTCCCAGTTGCATGTTATAATTTTTTTCCCTATTTATAATGTGAAATGCATTTAAAATGGTTTTTGGTCCAAGGGACATGGGAAAGATTATGGTTCTAATTGAAGTGGATTTGAGATTATTGTAGCCTCATAAAGTGTTTCTAGTAGAAGCATAGTTTGTTTATTTATACCCTAACATCTATGGGAAGGATAAAAGACTATATTCACCGTAGCCCCATCATTTATCATGGTCATTATAATGTAATTTTTATAAACTCATTCTTGTAAGTATAATACAAGATCTCCTCTCTGGGCTATTTATGCATCATAATACATCTTACTTATGTCAAATACATACCTAGTGTCTGTGTTATTTTTCCCTAGAGGATTTATGTCAAATTTAATGTGATTAACTTAAGCCTTAGGTGGAGTGTGACATGGAATAGATGGCCAAGAACAAATGCATCCAACAAGGAGGAACGATGGGACGGTGAAATCTTCAACAAATATAGAAACAAATTGTGGGAAAATATCTTGGTTAAATCATGGATCAAGTCATATGCTCCTTCATGTTTGGGGACTATATGAGTATCATCTTGTGATAAGGAGTAAGTGGGGAGAGAGTGCAAAGTATATTGTCTTACCTTAGTCATGGCAATGACTTTTGGTTTAGTTTCTAGCTCAACTAGTCTCACTATATTTTTCTTGTTCCTTTGGTCTAAATTGGGAGATACACGAGGATTATTAGAATTCAAGGCTTCAATTTCATGGGTTGCAATAGGAATACCCTTGTTCATAGTTTGAGGATTTTCTCATCGTTGAGGTATTTAGGGAATGAATCCCAATAAATTCCTAAGTTTACATTTTGAGGAGCAACGGGTCCCATGTAATTGTATTGCAGGGACCCCCAGGGTTCCCTAGGAACATGTCTTAGAATAATTGTCATTGATCCTACATGATTCTCTTAATGAACTTATTACACTCTCTACAAGTACACGAATCATAACCAATAACATGGTGAAAGTTGCACTATAAATTGGGATTGTAATCCCTTAGAATTTGGTGTTGGTTTTGTTATTGGTTGAACCCTTCATTTTCATTTTTGGGTTGTTTGTTTTATATGTAAATTTATGCCCCTTGAGTAGAGTTCTATCATTGGTTTTTTCCTTGGCATTGGTTTTACCGAGGGGGGGGAATGGTTGAAATCAACCACTCTAATAGAGGCGATAGGGTTAGGATTTACTTCACTCCCCATGTTGTTATTGGTGTTTTTGTTACTAGTGTTGGTAACATTAGGATTCTTTTCATGATTAGTAACATTATTTTTGGTAACACCATGGTTGAAATTCAATAATTTAGCCCCTTGGTTAATTTTTTTTTTATATCTTGTGTTGTTTTGATTAGGAGCTACCAACTTCCCATTGGAACCATAAGTCTAACACCCACTATTAATAATTTCTTGATTAATGATAAGAACACCTTACAACACTTCTTACAGGTATAAAAGGGGAATTTCTACACCTCCTATTTAGTTTCTCAATTAAGTGAATGAAGGAAGAGATCAAAGAGTTCCATTTGTTCCATGTTAGGTGTTCTTGTAAAATAATAGAGAAAATGATGTTATCTCTGTATAAATTAGCCAACGGATTTTTTTTACTCTTATTTAATGTGTAGGAATTCCCCAATTCATAATCATAATAGTTTATTCATGTCAAATGCCTTGACGAAATCAAACATGATTTTCTTAAAAGAATGTGTGGAAGCTTTCGGGATTCAATAATACATCCAAGGTGATCCCTTCAAAGGAATTTGGTAATATCTTAGCGACTACCACAACCCATGGGAGGAGATCACTAATTACATTTCCATAGGCCTTAAAAGTGAGCATTGGGATCTCCTTCCTCTTTAAACTTAGGAAGATCTAGAAATGGGAAAGGAAGCATGATATGTTGTATTTTGAAATCAAGGGGCTCTTTCAAGTACTCAGCGTAGGTTCCCATTGAATAAGACTCCACTATAGAGGTTACTTGGATGGGAAAGGGGGAAGATGTTTGGTAACGTGTAACATGAATGTTAGCTGGAATGTATGGGGTTATTTGGAATTGAGGGAATGAGTCAGGGAATGTATAGGCATTTGGTTGTATCGACTTTAAATACACATGCATATAGGGAGGAACCACATTAGAGAATGAATTTTTTGGTGTTGGATTATGAAAACCCACATTGTTGGGGGTAACATGTGGGAATATATTCCCAGCAGATCATTCGGTATGGTATGAAGTATGATGGGTAAGGATCCATTCCTAGCATTATATCCACCGTAAAAAGATCACTCAAATTAAAATGAACTAAATAACATCGTTACACGCGTTGTTGTATTGGTCGGGTGTTGGTAAAAGGGGTGCAACCTTTGTTGTCTATGGGATAGCTTGTACTTTATAATATTACATGGGTTAGAATTGGGGTTTGATTTCTATCTAGCTCTTTAATCCTCCCCACTAGTGTGAAAATAACATCATTTGATGAGGATTAATCACCTCGTTTGGGCGTATAATGTGTATGATTCTATGGAGGGGATGTGTGATACAATTTTATGAATTATTTAGTTGTTTCTCCATTTTGAGATATGTTCTTTGACTTTGGTGGGGTAGAATAAAACATTGTTTTGAAGGAGGGTATTAGGGTACATGCTTGCATCCTACCCAAAGATTCATATATGGTTTTGAGTTGGTCATTAATTTGTCCAAATCATGCATAAGATCTCATCATCAAGTTGCAAGTAAGATGGTGTGGAATATGGATTTCATAGTAATATGTAGGACCTAGTCAAAACTCATAAGTAGAGACCTTTATCTCCCCGATGAATGTCATGTTGTTGGAGCTAGAAGGTTCTACCTATGTGAACTTGAATAGGTCAATGAATGATCAATATATTCAATCCTCAAATGCTGGAGGAAGGATTTGATGTGTAGATGGAAGAGACATGTGGTAGAGGGGAGTATTGGGAATATTTATCAACCTACAAGAAAAAGAGGGCAATTTTTGAGAATTCACGTGGGTATAATAAGCCTTGAGGATGAGAACATTCTTGATATAATCTTGACCCAATATATTCAAGGGATGTATAAACACCAGTAGAATAATGAGAGAGGAAGAAGGTGGGATAATAGAATTGAAATGAGAATAAACCAGTCCTTCATGTCGCATTCACTAGAATTTGTACATAGGAAAAATGGCATTTCCTTGTGTACTCAACTTCTAAAGGTCGGGCCAAAAAATATTAAATTTGGTAGATGTGATGGATACGGATAGGTATAAATGGTAAATATCGAATAGGTGGGGATGGATACATATCAACAGTCAAATGCTTAGAAACTCATAATTAATCAATGTGAAAGTATGAAACTTACTCATCAAGGAAAATAAAGGCTCATATTCTCTATTTTTGTGGGATTCTATGATTAAGGATACTCACTACATGTAACTCTAGATCTATGTTAGCTAAAATGAATATGTATTAGTCTAGCTTATAGATTATTGGAAAGTTCCTATTCATCTATAAATATTCCTCTCCATATATGGTTATGAAAATATGTGGACGATAGACAAATAGAGAAAACTAAGGGTTGGGATGTCTAGCTCAATTTTCTTAATTGGCCAAAAATTACTCAGCTATAGATAATTTCTCATTTAGAGTGTTAAGTTGGCTAATAATTTGTGGGGGAAAGGGAGCATATCAGAAAAATAGCACTCGTAATCCTTAATATATGTCTCCTTGATATTGACCAATTCCTAATGGATGAATGATTGGTTCAAAAATCCTCCTACAAGGTTGAGCTAGACCAGGAAAGGTCATGTATGGTCATCAACTCATGAGTGAGGATAGAGGAAACCGGATAAATAACCCAAGAATAATAATAAGCTATGGACTGACAATATGAATTCCTAATGACTATGGTCGTTAATTTGATTTGGGCTCCTAGATTATATTAAGTGCTAGCATTAAATAAATAACATAAAGAAATATAATTTAAACAAAAGACAAGTAAACATAATTTTTTAATTTATTAAATTCATTCCTAGTTAATGAAATACAATAAATGTAACTATTTATTTTATATTTTTATATTTTAATAAGATTTTTAAAAGAAAATAAATTAAATCTAATTATCTAACTAACTGTCATTTTTGTATTTTCCGGGTTATTTAAAGAAAATGAAATCTACTTCTATAGAAAAATGATATAAACAACATTTATTGCTTCTTCTAATTAAAAATGGAATTAAAACAATGAATGAGTGGAATGATTATTCCTCTGTTGTAGGGTTGTTTTGTATCACTAATATAAAGAGGAACTATTTAAAATATTATTGATTTAATCAAATGTAACTTCCCGTAATATAGATTATGCCACAGTTCTGCTGGGAAGGAACTCAAAAGCAATTTCCTCTTTATCGAGAAAACTTTCCCCAGCAAGATTGTATATTGACTAATTGAAGGAAATGAAAATAAAAGAAATGTGAAGATTTCTTCACTTCTTCCTTCAACTAACTTCCTAAGAAGATCCACATGGATAAGCCATGAAGAAGTTATCAAGGGAAGAATCTTTATATTTTGAAAGAAATACTGGGAATGAAAAATATATATAGGTAAGTGATGGCATCTCCCACTATTAATCACACTACAAATGAATATACTTTTATTTTAATAGACAATGCCTATACTAAAAAATTTGAAAGAAATGAATTACATCCACAACCTAGTGACTACAATACTATGGTAGCTTGTTCCAATGTACCATTGATGATGTATCCAAGTGTCTCCTTCAGTTTTATAATCCTTCTAATGTGTGAGTTCCAATTTATTTAAGTGATCAAGGAAGTAAATAACAAAAAGAAATCAAGAAAATAAAATGGTTTTCCTGGTGCAAGGAATGTAGTTGGATTGTGAGAAGAAATGAATAAAGATAGAGAACTGGATATCTATGTAAGAACCTCTCCAAAAATTGACAGCATAACACTTCTAAAATTTTAAATTTACACATCTCGTGATACAAACAAAACTACCATTTTTATAAGTTGTTAAATAAGAATTCAAGAACACGTGTCAATTAAGAAAGGATGAATTATCCAAAAGGGAAAGATTCAAGAGACTGTTTTTAGTAAGAGGGGAGGATAAATCCAAGACCATTCTAATAAGCTTATTTTTAGCCAGTTTGATAAAGTAAACTAAGAGAAAATAAAATCAAAATCAAAACACACATTTAAAAATGCATTTTTAGTTTTTAGTTTACATGGTAACATGCGTACCCCTATTTCCAGATGGGGAGTTGAGTAACTTCCCCTATAGAAAAGTGATGGTTGCACAATTTTCACTGATGATCATGTAACTTTTGCTCTAGAAAAGTTACTATTGTGCAACTCTCATTGATGATTGCGCAATCGAATTCTATAAATTTATTATTATGCAAATTTCACTCTACCAAAGTGACGGTTGCGTAGCCGCAACTCTATCAAAGTGGAGATTACACAACCACCTCTATAGAAATAGTGATTGTTGTGCATATATCACTGAAAATGGATGCCAAAAATAATAAAATAGCTTTTCAATTACATTAAAAGTTTGGAAGTAGGGTAGAGATACTAGATTAAGTAAAGAAAGAAATATCAAAGAGAGGAGGAAGCATCTGGATCTTGTTCTTATCTTGAAATTATCTTTTTCATCATCAGAGATGTGTTACATTCAAGTGTTACACAATGTAATTTTTGGGTGCGTACAACCACCTTGATATATTCCAAACAAAGTGAGAAGAAGGTTTCCACAAGTGTTCTAGTCACCTTGATATTATTCTAATCCCACAGACCACACTATTATACACAAATCTAGGTCTAAGAAAAATAATAACACAAATTCATAAGGGAATGACTTATCTCATGATAGCTTAGTATGATGTCCCATAATTATCATATGTGAAATGATGAATATATTAAAAGGATATTGGATTCATATATCCCCATACCTTATAGTGAAATTGTGCTCGAGTTATGCAATTCCAAATGAGAATTAAATATTAAAACCCTACACATTGCATACCAAAATTTAGTAGATCCTACTTTAAACTTCATAATATATTCCTAAACCTGTATAAGAAAATTGTAGGTGTCTAAGAAAATATGATAAAATTATAAATGTTTGTTCATTTACATCTCCTCACACAACATGGGTCACACTTAATAAAAAATTAAACACTTGAAACATTAATGCAATAACCTAAATACTCACACAACATGATAAACACAAATGTGATTTCCTAAACACTAATAAGACACATCAAACATTAATAAGACACCCTTAATAACACAATACATACACCCTAAATAATATTGTAACACCTTAAACACTAATAGGTAAATATAAACACTTGTACAACACTCAAAACACTAATATGACAACCTAAACACTAATATGGCACCTTAAACATTAATGAGTCACCCCCAATAGCATAATTATGATACATTATACACTAATGCAATATCATAGACATTGATACAACACCTAAAACACTAATAAGACACATTAAAAACTAATATGACACTCTAAATACTAGTGGGTCACCCTCAGTAACACAAATCAGACACCCTTAAAACTAATAGAACACAATTAACATTGATATGAAACCCCAAGCATTGATACAAAACCTAAACACTCATACAACATGCTAAATATTAAGCACTAAAAAGACACCTTAAACATTAATAAGACATCCTTAATAACATAATTCATACACCCTAAAAAATAATGTAACACCTTAAACACTAATTATTTGACCAATTTTCCACTCATGTTTCAAGTTAATGGAATGGTGGTAAGAAAATAGGAAACTCCAAATTATGGGAGGGTTCAAGGCTACCTCTTGATATATGATGATGATGATGATGATGATGATGATGACGACACAAGTGCAAATATCCTCTCTGCGGTGAGCTCGATAACATGCACAATAAAGAGAAGCTAGACAATAACATGATTAGTAGATTAATTGGTGGGTTGCCTGAAAAAGTCAGTCCTGAGAAGTGATAACTTCCTAGGAAGGATGTCAACCCATTTTGATAAAAAGATAATGGACAAATAGGATGTACTAGATAAAAAAATGAAACAAATATCATGTATAGGATAGATAAGTTAATATAGAGATCTGATAATGATAAATAATGATAAATGAAATCAAACTTAATTAGGTTGATGGTGACTCGAGACTAAAACAAGTAATTGACGGTGACTATAGTAGATTAGATCAACAGATATGCAAAAAATAGATCTGAAACATGCTCTGAAATGTTAGATATGCAAAAAATATATGTTGGGATGTTGAAGAAATAGAAAGAATGCAAGAAGTAGGAAAATATGACGAATATGTAGATTGGGTTGACAGTGACTGGGGGTAGATATGAGACATCCTACAATGACTAGGGCCAAAAATAAATATCTAGGTTGTTAGAAGGGTGGATCACAGAAACAGATAGGCCTAAAGGTTGGAGAAGTTATAGGGTAGATGACAAATGAGGTAGAAGATAGAAAACAAAGTTGATGCAGATTGGGTCGACGAAGACTAGGTTGGATTGATGATGACTATGGTAATCAAGATGAGATCTGAAATATCAAGTAGGAAAAATAGGAAGAGTAGAAGATGTGAGGTGCTGCAAGAGTTGGAAAATAGATGGCCTAAAAGGAAGAAGGTATAAATTAAGAAACATGCAGATCGGGTCGACGGAAATCTAGGTAGATTTGACAGTGACTAGGGATAGAATTCAGGTTTAAGAGGGTTTATAGATGGAAAATGGGGCTATGGGAAAGTATCAATGGAGGTCGATAGATCTGCAATCTCCTAAGTAATGAGTAGACATGTAAGATTTATGCAAAGGTGATGAAGCGATGGTAGGACTCCAAGAAAACTCTAAATCTTCAAATATCCAAGAATGGCATGCAAAGGCTCTAAGATCACTCCAAGTTGATGACAACAACTCTTAAGAAGATAAAGAAACAACAAAATCTCATAATATATTGAAAGTATCCAAAATCTCATCCTATTGAGGAGGAGTAGAGGCTTACTTATAGGTTCATTGTCAACTATGGTTGACCGTCAATTTAGGTGGTGGAGATGGTGCTCAACTCGATACAATGGGCCCTAAATAGATGAAATAAGGGTTTTGAGATTTTTAGGTGGGATAGGGTTGCATAAGGATGATAAAAGGTGGTTAGAGTGTGGAAAAGCATTAAATGAGAGTATATGGGAGTCTAGGGATGATAAAAGGGGTATTTAAGGATGAAATTAGGATAATATAAGGGTTTAGGGACTAATTAAATGTGAGTAAGGATGAATTAGGGATGAGAATAATGATGAGGTTAAGGTAGGATTAAGATAAGAAAGTGGGAAATTAGATAAAATAAATGAGATATAGGAAGGAAAGGGGAATTCAAATAGGGAGAGAGTTATGTATGTGAAAGATGATGATGAAAGGGAGTGAACGTGGGATGGGGGACAAACGTACACAAATTTGGTGTCTACATTTTCACCTTTTTATCAAGTGGTTTATGTTAAGAAATTCGCAAGACAAATACAAGAAGTGATAAAAGATGATGGCTGAGGTGTTCCCCCTCAAACTAGGGATTGATGACACAAGGAATAATCAATTACTAGGTTGAAAGAGAGGGATGGAGGAAAGAGGGAAATGGTGGGAAATGATAAGAAAGGATACCACAAGGGGGGTGGTAATATGACTATTGTGAGAATGAAAGGATTAAAAAACAAAAATATGGTGGTGATCTTAGGAAACACATCAGTAAGGAACATAGCACGGCCTCAACGGAGGTGATGTTAATGTCTTATAAACCCATGAGTCAGAAAATATCACTACAGGATAGAGGGAGTCCAACAAGAATCCACTCAAATGGATTTGCAAGCCATGGGACTAATGGGTCAAAGGAAAACATCAAAAATATGCACAAAAATGCGAGGATGGTCAAGAAAATGGTCTAACAAAATGTCAGGAGAAAAAGAGTATGCAATATCCTTCATACATGAGGAATCAAACAATGATACGTCTTGGTGGGAAAAATATGGAGATGATTGTGATAATGGTGAGATCAAGATGAAAGATGGTGCCCCAAGAGGGAACATAGAGATGACTGCAAAGCGAGCTGATAGATGCAAGTAAGAATGTGTGATGACATGAGTAGTTATGTAAAAATATAGTGAATTAAGATATGCAATAAAAACTAAGGTGTCTTATGGGTGACACGCAATCTTGAGGTGGAAGAAAATATAATTTGATAAGGAGATTGGATGAGATGGGATAAAAGATGAAAAATAGGGTTGGGTCGACAACAAATTGTCTCGTGTCAACAGCGACTAGGTGGGTCGTTGGAGACTGCGTCGGCGTTCCTATATAAGTGATAGAGACGGATGAAAATGCTCATTTTCATGACATGATTTAGATATGATTGGATATAGATGATGCAATGGATGTAGATTAGGTGTGATGGATTAGATATGATTAGATATAGATGGTGATGTTTGATTAGATGAAATGATTAGATGTTTATTTAGATGATATATGGATGAAATGGATTATAATGTGATAGATATGATATGCTATGATTTATATTAGAATATATGTGATGGATTTATATGTTATATTTGATGATGATGGAGATGGATAAGACGTGACCTTGATAGGGTGACCAAAATATAAGAAGTACATTATATTGTAGTAAAGAGCATACATAAAATAGATACTTATGGATGGGACTAGAGGTAAAATGTGAAAAGTGGCGCTAATAAAGTGGTGCACTTACGGCCTATGGTAGGTGCTAAAACATAACTAATGATAGTTAATCACACACAAGATCATGGGGAAAGATGAAAGGTGCGTTTATACCCCTACTGTAGACATGAAAAGGGGTTTAGATGTAGCCTTTACGAGGCAAGTAGGTTCTCCTTAGGTGGTTTTCCTAGGTCTATTCCCCAACTTTGAACAATATTGTGGAAACTAATCAATGCGGGAAGTTTAATTTTGATGGAAAGTTGATCAATGCGGGAATCTTTCTTAGGATGCTTTCTTTTTGGATTTTTTTATTTTGAGATATAGATAGGCTCGTCAATATGGGAAGCCTTTACTACCATGACATGCAAATGTATCCATCCTTTGAGGGAGTGGTCTACAATTAAGGATTTTTGCTTTGGATTTTTGGCTTTTTACTTTTTAGATGGAAGGATAAGATGCATGATAGTTGTCCTTCAAGGGATCAATCTATACTTTTTGATATTAGTTACTTTATACGAAAAGTTTTCCTTCGAGGGAATAGTCTGCTTTTGGATAATATTGATTTTGGTATGAGCATCTGTAAGTTTTTGGTTTTTATAATAGAGCTAAGGATAGCCAAGTAGAGCACTTGGGGAGAGGAAGTATGATGTAAAAGCTACACCTATGGACCTTTATCATGGTTCCAATAGATAGATAAGAAGGAGATGGATGTAATTATTACGGGGTTCCCACCTAGAAGGAGGAACTTTTCCATAAGGAATATGTTATGAGTAGAGTCGTGGTGCCCATATTCAAGGTCATAGATAGGATAGTGATAGAAATACCACATAAATATAAATATTTACGATGAAAGATGGAAAAGGATAATGATGGGGATGATATCATTGATGCGACTAAGATCACGTGGGTAGGTGTGTTAACAGTAGAAAGGCCACAAGTGCAAGGTGTTAATAGGTTTCGTTTCCATCTTACCATAAAGGGAGGTTAAAACATAGGCCCCATACCCATACTTATGCATGATAATATATGGCCCAATCTAGTTTAGATAAAACTTTCCATGTTGGCTCCTTTCTAGAGTAATGACGTTATGATTTTATTTCATGACAAGGTCAATGATGTTGAAGTCATGTTCCCTAAGATGTTTGTTATAAGAACATTTGATTCGTTCTTGATAGACGTGATTGTGTTGATTCAATAAAATCTATATATTTTATTAAAATTTGAATGTAAAGACTGCTACAATGAATTACAAATGCTAGGAAATTTTATTTTATGTAATTATGAAAGTAAATGAAAGATATAGGGCACTTACCTTGATTTCACTTATCCCGAAATAATCTAGACTCACCAAATTGATGAAATAAAAAACTCAGAGTGTCACAATCACACTAAAAAATGCAGAGATATCGGGAATGTTGGGACATGAACACCTGGGTAAGGACGAGGATGCTTGTGGGTTCCCTAGACCTCTGTGGGGCATTGGAGTCTACCAAAAAGGTTGGAACCTATTTCTGACATTGTTGTTAGGGTTTCACACTTTCTCACCTTCTATCGCATGTATGTCGCACATAGATCACTAGAGTGCCTGTAAATCTGCAACATGAATAACCTCCTATAAAGACCTCAAAATACATCAAATCCTAAAAAATAAAGATGCAAAATGAGGGGTCAATGAGATTGGTGTTAATAATCTCATGGGTATGGGATGATTGATCGATGCAGTGGAAAACAATGGAGAGTTTAGATTCTTTGGTTGTTCATGGGATGAGAGATGCAAGAGACACCATAGTGTTTGCAAAGTGATTAGATTAATGAGGAATAGTTTAGATGGCGTAATGATCGAAGGCCTCAAGGAGAAATTCGAGGATGTCCTTATATTTCTAAAGGACTTCATTTTTACATCGATAGAATCCTTGATTTGATTGATGATAAGTTGAGATTCACCATAGATATTGAGGATTTGGATGTTGAGCATGATAGCGGTCTATAAACCTAAGGTGAGAGCTTCATACTCGACCATATTGTTGGCGCACTCAAATTTAAGATTATAAGCAATTAGGATAGGAGTTTCCCAAGGAGGAATGATGATGACGCCAACACCTCCCCTTTTCCGACACATAGATCCATCAAAGAAAAGAGTCATTTTGAGGGGGATTATTTGTGATGGATGATATAGATAGATTCTTCAGATAACTATTTATGGGGGAATTTATTTTTAGGAAGAGGGGCTTCAGTGAGTTGATCAGCGATAGTCTGGCCCTTAATTGATTTTTTAGAGATGAAATCGAGGTCAAACTCAGTCATCAGCATGAGCCATTGAGTGATGTGATTTTTGTGATATGGATTAGAATGCATGTTTTTTAGAGTATTAAAGCTAGTGACGACATAAGTTTTGTGATTGAGAAGATAGTGGAGAAGTTTGGAAGTGGTGAAGAAAAGAGCGCAACACAAATTTTCAGATTTAGTGTAGCGCGTTTCGTGATCATGAAGGGTGTGAATGATGTAATAGATATCTTACTCCATGTGTTTCTCATCGCGATGTGCATACACGGCACTAGAGCATGGTCAATGGCAAATATGTAAAGATATAATAGATCCCCCTCACGTGGAGGTGTGAGTACTAGAGGTAATAGAAGATAATGATTGAGATCATTGAAGGCCTTTTGGTAATTAGAATACCACTTGAAGTGAGTTTCTTTGTAAAGGAGATGATGAAAAGGTTGACAACAGTCAAAAAGTTGTGAGATGAAACGACAGACTGATTAGAGTCGGTCTTAAAGATTACAAAGTTATTTGAGATTGGGAGGAATTTCAAGGATGGCTTTGATCTTGTGGGATCAGCTTCTGATAGAAATGATGAAACCAAGGAGTTTTCCAGTTAGCACTTTAAATAGACACTTGGCAGGATTGATATGAAGGAAGAAACAGATAAGGCATGCAAAGAGGATTTTGAGCATAAAATGATTGTCCTGTAGACATTTAGATTTTCCTAAAATGTCATCAACATAATTCTCTATCATTTTATGGATAAGGTCATGTAATATAAAATTCATGGTGCATGGATAAGTGGCCCCTGTGTTTTTAAAATTGAAGGGCATAATGTGGTATCAGAAGGTTCCCCAATGGTGATGAAATATGTCTTACGTTGGTCTTCTGGTGAAATAAGGATTTGATTATAACCAAAAAAACCATCCATAAGAGAAAGCATCTCATGGCCAGCTATGAGGTCAATGAGTTAATCGATGTTAGGAAATGGAAAGTCATCATTAGGGAAAACGAGATTTAAGTATCGAAAGTTTTTACAGACACAAAGCTTCCCGGAGGCTTTGGTAATGAGTACAATGTTAGAAACCCATTTTGGATAATCAATAAGTTGGATGAAGTTGGCAGAGAGAATACATTGCAATTCTTCTTTGACAAGGATTGAAATGCAAAGATGCATGTGGTGTAGCTTCTGCTCAACTAGATTGGCATTAGGGAAGGTAACTATGTTATGGATGAAGATGTTGGGATCAAGGTCTGGAATGTCGGTGTATGACCATGTGAAGGCATGTATGTTCTTGTTGGAATGTGGTTGCTAATTTTTCATTGATGTCAAAGGTATATTAATGAAAAATTAGGATGCAGGAGAGATAGAAAAATATTGGAATGACGCAGACAAGTCAGAACAAGCCAATGGCTTCGAAACACTCAATGAAGCATAGACTTCTTGAGTAGCTAGTGATAGATACAAGCAAGGTGATGATGTGAGAACACACCATGATGTTTTCATACATTATCTAGTATGCATATTATGTGGAAACAGGTTCATAATGATGAATACAAAGGCACATGAGGTGGATTTGAACTAGCTCGTTTCAGGATGCCTAATCATAAGGCCTAGGTAAGAGAGTGACCTGGAAAGGTGAAGTGGAGGCATGAGGATGTTGGTGAAGCATGGTAAATGCTTGAAACACATAATGGGACATCTTCAAGGGGATACATGATAAATAATAGTTCATAAGTGGTGAGTTGTAGTACAAACTACCTCAAAGAGGCCTAAGTCAAGGACTCAACATGAAGGTGTGACAAAAAAATTTGGAAAGATAATTCAGTCATGGGAAGTGTGTACGGACATTTTTAATAGTAAAAATATGAATATACAAGTCATAATTCAACTGTTGAAGACACTTTCAAGGTCATTGGTATAACTGCCCTTCAAAACAAACAGGCTTAGCATGCCCAAATGAGATTGGATTGGAATTTTCAGAGTGAACTAGGTAAAAAATTTCATTTTAGATCATGGAGGAGGTAGTCATGAAGGTTTGGTCCAAATTTTAGGGCATAAGGAGGAATTTTTCTCAAGATATTGAATTTTCTATAAAACTAGGTTAAGAAAAGTTGCTAAAATAGCACTCTGTCTTCTTAGATATCAATCAAAATTGTGGATCCTTCTTCGAATAAATAATAATAGAAAAAAAATGAGTAAATTTTTATAAAATAAGGGTGCAAGAAATTTTTTGGTGATTAGTTGAGTATTTTAGATGTTCTATCCATTTTTGTGAGCATGTTTGAAACCCTCCAAACCCCAGTTTGGACCAGTTTTAGAAAATTGAGTTGGGTAGGTGTTTTAACTCAACTATTTTTCTTGGAAACTTATTTTAACATGCATATAACTCCCTGGGGTACATTTTAGTGATATTTTGAGTTCATAATGCTTGGTGGGCCCCATTAGATAACATGATTTTTGTGAGAAGTTCAGTGTACAAACAAAGGTTACAAATGAACCCATTCTCAAAATTTGGATGGATGATGTTGGGGATGTGTTAGATATTTTCATGTAGTTATCTTGGTCATTTCTTTAAAAAAATGTGAAGTTATAAGTGATTTTTCAGTCCTAGCATTGAGAAGGCAAAATCAATAAAAATTAGTCTCTACTTTTGAAAGGTAAATGTGCTTCTCCTCATAAAATATCTGCAAATCAAGGATCCAGAGTGAATTATAGGTATCATTTTATTTATTTCATGAGGTTATTTTATTTCAAAACATGTTTTGATGTGCAAAATGTCTCAAGCACAAAATTGGTTTTTGGAGCTCTGAAATTCAGTGTGGTCTGTCTCTGATGCAAGTTTTTTCATGCTCAGAACATGGAATTGAAAAATTTTGGTAAGATTTATAGTTTCACAAGGTCAATATATTTCTAAAAAGGTATTGCATGAGTTACGATCAAGTGTTTATATAAATTTATACCTCATTCAGTGAGGACTAATTTTTTGGGTCTGTAACTCATGTAAGACTTTGAAAAAATTAGCATGTCTTGATGAGAATAGAAGTGGTTCAACTGCTCAAAATTTGTGAAGGTGAATAAGAGGTACCTAATAATATTCTCTGAGCATCAATAATATTCGATATTGCATATACTTATGTTGGTGAAGCAATCTCTTAAATAGTTATTGAAAAAATCATGTTTGTGTACAACTACTTGAAAATATGAGATTTAATGGAGTCTTGTGGAAGAAATGGCGAGTTGTGGAGATAATCAAGGATGTGAGGTGTAACTTGAAATGTGCAACCAAGTTTATTACATTTGGGAAGAATTAAATTTTATAAAATACAAAGGAGTCTCCTTGAAAAGAAGAAGACAAAATTTCTGACAGGGTAGTTACAAAAGAGAGGTTGGAAATTAGATTTGAATGTAAGTAGATTCCCATCAGTTTTGAAACAAATTTTGGATTTATTTAGTGATAAAAATGAATCTTATAAATTCCATGATAGTTTAGGTCAGGTGTGTATTTAAAAATGACTTTGAATCGGATGTAATCATTACATGAAGTTAGTTTAGAGTGATGTCATTCAACTTCCAAATTTAAGTTTGCAAGTGAATTTGAATAGTTACTTTGTGAATGAGAAGTGCAAGGTTCATTCAAGAGATATGATATTGATGAATTAAAATATATAAGTGTGTGTTTGAAGTTTTTTTAATGGATGTGATATTGAAGGTGCAGAAAAGGCATGAGAATGAAGTGTGTATTTGAGTTGTTGAGGACTAAAATTATGCAGCAACTGATAATGTGAAAGGAAAGATGTTTGAAATGTACTTGCAGAAGTTGAAGGAGTGTGAGAAGAAAAGGAATTGAGCTGTAGAAGTGATCATAATCAGTTGTGAGAGACAACACAAAATAAGTGATCAAATTTTATGTAGAAGCCTAAGTTGAATGCTTAGAAATCAGGGAGTTAAAGCTTCCTTGTAAGTAGCACCTTACAGAAGACCGAGTTGAAACTTGGTTGAATTTCAAGGAGTTGAAGCTTGCTAAATTTTAAGTAGTAACTTGGTTAAAGTTTGGAGTTGCAGCTCCAAGTTGATTTGATGCTCAATATGAAATCAATGTAAATTTTACAAGACAATTTATCCAACCTAGTTCTTGGTTTCAGTGGGTTTTTATCCCATGAAGGGATTCCCACATTAAAATATGTGTCTCTTATGTGTTCTCTTTATTTTATTTCTTGGGTATGATTTCATATTTTTCAATACATTAAAGTTAATGAAATTGAATTGTGAGTTAAAATTTGTATAAGCACTGATTCACCCTCCCTCAGTGCCTAGAATTTCCAACAATTGGTATCAAAGCTTGGTACTCTTGAAACTGTTGGTGTGAGTTATCTTATGTGTCCTCCTCACATATTGGAGGGTCATCTCACATTAGTTAGGTTTAGGGTTTACATGTGTGTCATGCACTAGGGTTACTCAGCACCCTATATTTACTCTCTTTCTATTCATTTATGAGCATGCCAAGACACTCCGCTTTCTTTTCCTCTATGTGCAAGCTTTGTTTCTGTTGAGCAAGATCTTCCATTATTGATCGATTATTCCTTGCAATTACACTGGAGCTATCATGATTCCGTTGGAGTGCAGCTACTTCGTGGTGCATCATTTCTGATTTGATTCTCGCAAACTCTTTTTATGGTATCAGAGCGAAGATCGGGTAAATTTGCACTCATCATTTGAGTTGTGATTACTCTTGGTCTCATATTTTTTAATCCTCATGCAAGTTTTTCGATCATTACTACTGTGGAATTATTTTGCTAATCTCTTTAACAAGCTGTTCTTTTGGAAATGCGTTTTGTTGAGGTTTGTGCATGTATGCAGGTTTGCGTTTTTCACCACTGGATTTCACTGGTTACAATCGTATTTAGTGGAAAATTTTATCTTCAAGTTGGTTCTTTTTACAGTCTTATTCAGATTTTTACCAAAAATATATTAATAATTTTTTTTAGAAATCTGTGTTTTTTCTGGCCTATCTTTCACCTCTCCTGCCTTTTGAATGCTTTGGCATGTGCGTAGTTTTTTCCTCGTGTTGTGCGCTATCCAAGCTTCCTGTTTTTTGTGCGTGGATTCTATTTTTTCAGACCCTAGCTGAGCCGTATTTGTTGTTATATTTCCTGGCCGCGCTGTGTTTTTTGGTTGTCCCGTGGTTGTGTTTTTTGGCTATCTCGTGGACGCCCGTGCCCTCTGCTCCTGCTGCGACTACTTGTCATGTCACGACTACTTTGACCCCTCCATGGCCTCTCCCCACTAGTCTGCCCTACTGCGTGCCCCCTCCCACGTGTTGGCCGCTCCCTACCCTCCTGCGCACCAAAAACGTTGCCCCTAAAAAAAACAAAAACCTGCGTTTTTTTTGGTACGGCCGCGCTTTCTCTGGTAAGTTTGCTTTAAAGTTTTTTGGTAAGTTTTAAAAAAAAACGAGTTCTTTGGTAAGTTTTTTAATCCTTTCTAACCTTGCTTCAAAGCTTTAAATCATTTTTTTCAAAAAATCAAATCCTTCATAGTTAGCCCTTTTAAAATAATAGGAATCTGCCTTTTTAAAACTCACGGTTAGTTTTTTTTAAGTGGGTTTTGGTTTTTTAATAGAAATTCGTTTTATCTTTTTTAAATTTGCTTTCCTTTAAAACAATTTTATTTTAATTAGGATTTTTTTTATAAATTAAATCTTAATTAGTTTTTAGTTGAAATTAATTTGATTTAATTTAATTAAATCTAGTTTATTAATTTCTAAACTTCCTTTATTACACTTAGTGGAGTTTTTTCATTATCAGCATCTCAATTAACGTTTTTATCATTTTTTTAACTCCACTAGCTCTCAAATTAGCCAGATTGGACGTTTCCAAACGGTAATTTTTTAATGTTATTGTTGATTTTTTACTAATCGTGTGCTCAAGTGTTAGTGACACTTTGAGCTCTTTTATCCCTTCCAAGCATTTTTTCTAGCGTTCTGAAGATATTTGAACTCCTTCGAGTTCACAACTTTGTATTTTTTCACTCCTATTATTGCTTGCGACTAGTGAGCGCGTCCACCACAGTCTGCAACAAGGGGGTATTCTTTGCGACGTGAGACGCTTTTTCTCACAACCAAGATTGGCTTTCACCTCCTTCCTTATTTTTTGCTTGTGCTTGTTTATGGCATCCTATTTGCTGCGCTCCACGAAACACTTTTGTAGTCTCCTCTCTTGTGCGTTATTACGCTAATTGCAAGACGAGTTACCAAGTTTTTTAAACTACATGCACGGACCTGATTGTAATCAACGCACTAAACTATAAAGTGCCAAACGCAGGGGGGTTGTTATATTGTCTTGGGTGGTTGTGTTTCTTTTCTGCATTTCTCTCTCTCTCTCTCTCTCTCACTATGAATGCACTTTCAATTCCTTTCCTTACGCCATTCAAATTTTTCGAATGGAGATCAAAAATAATAATGAAACTAAGGGGTAAAGGATTATTCCGCATCACCATGGGAACTGAGACTGAACCAGATGACGAACCTAAAAAATCTAAGTGGTTAAACCGTAGTGATGAAGCTTTAGGTCTTCTTTGCATGTCTATTTCTCCTGACTTGCTCTTCCACATTGAGGCATCTGAAACACCTAAATTTACGTGGAAAACGTTGGATGCAATGTTTGGAAAACTAGATGACATGAGAGCGCATGAGTTGGAAAATGAACTACTAGGGTTAAATCCTAGTGACTTTAAAAACCTACAAGCTTTCTTCTCAAATTTTGTCCACATTAGATTGTTGTTAAAAGGATGTCAAGTAGAGAAGAAAGATTCTCAACGGATCTTGTCAATTCTCTCTAAGCTGGGTCCAGAATATTCTATCTTCTTGTCAACTTTCTACGCTACAAAAGATGCTTTGGGCGATACTTGGACTATGCCCTCCTTTGACTATTTTTTCGTCCCAACTCATTCGAGAACAAGAAAAACTCATTCAAATGGGGTCTCTCAAGTCCAACTCACATGCCCTTGTAGCAAGTACTAGCAAGGGAAAGAAGACTGAAAAGAAGAAAGAAACAAAGGATCAACCTAAGAAAGAAAGCAAGACCAAACCTAAAAATGACACAAACACTTTGGCATCTGAGCCTAAGGCACAGAAAAGCAAGTTTTTGTGTTCCTATTGCAAGAAGTATGGTCACGACGAGCAATACTGTTTTCAGGAAATAGATTGATCACTTATCTCATTTACTTGAGAAGAATAAAATAAGTGTTCCTGAATCCATAAAACAAAGTGCTCCGAAGGCCGAGTCTTATGCTACAAAAGGTGCTAAAAATGATAAGAAGAAAGGAAAGGCCGTTGTAGCTAGAGTTTCTCCTTCATCAACATGGATTATAGATTTCGGTGCCTCGTACCACATGGGTTCTTCGCATGTTGAGTTTTCCAACATCAAACCTTGTGGAATGTCCCCAAATCACGATGGGTAATGACACGACAGTGTCGGTTTTCGGTAGTGGATCGGTAGATATGGATGGGGGAACATTTAACCAAGTGTTGAGTGTTCCTGATCTCTCTACCAATCCCCTATCGGTTTACAAAATTAATCACGTTGGTGAAGGAATGCGAGTGGAATTTGGTGCTAACTTGATGATTATTCATGAGCTTAACAATGACACTACAGTGGCTGAGGGAAAGGATGATCACCATTCATGGTTATATACCTTTTCCCACTTTACTTCTGATTTTACGCCCACTGCCTTGCTCACTCATGAAAATGAGGTCAGTAAGCTATGACATGAGCATTTCAAACATCTAAATTATCGCTACCTTGAAGAATTGAGCCAAATTGAAATAGTCAACGGGTTACCTCGCGTCAAGTTTTCTAAGGGTCTTTGTGAGGGTTGTACCCTTGGAAAGCATCCTGAAAAGAACTTTGACAAAGGAAAATCCTAGAGAGCCACTCATCCTTTGGATCTTGTTCACAGCAATGTTTCTGGTCCATTTCCTTCTCCTTCATTTACTAGAGCTCTTTATGTGCTAACCTTCATTGATGACTATTCGTGATATACTTGGGTATATTTTCTTAAGCTTAAGTCTGAAGTCTTTGAACATTTTCAGGACTTTAAGGCTCTTGCTAAGAAATAGGTAGAACGGTCTATTAAGGTTCTTCGAACCGACAATGGAGGTGAATATGTAAACAATAGGTTCATGGATTTCTATACTTCTAAAGGGATCTCCTTGTAGTATACAGTTGCTTATAGCCCTTCACAAAATGGAGTCGCAGAAAGAAAGAACCGTACTCTTAAGGAGATGGCCACTTGTATGATTCACTCGAAGTCTCTTCCTCCGCAGTATTGGGCCAAAGCAGTGAATTGTGCAAATTAAATTCAGAACCGTGTTCCACACAAGGCAGTAAGAGGGATGACACCCTTTGAATCCTGGTTTGGACGCAAGCCTGATGTTGAGCACTTTCGATTCTTTAGATCCAAGGCTATGGCTCGGATTCCCAAGAAGAAACGCAAGGCCTTGGAACCACAATCCAAACCTTGTATCTTTATAGGGTATCCTAATGGCGTGAAGGGATATCGTTTGATGAATCCTACTTCTCATGAGCTATATATTGAGAGAAGTGTTAAGTTCGATGAGTCTTCTTCGACTTCTACTTCACCACCTATTGAGGTTCTTCAGCTCGCTAACTCAGATTATAACTCATCAGATGATGATACTGTTGAGCGTTCTCCTCTTCTGAATCCTCCCGACCATCAAACCTCTGAGTATTCTGATTCTAAAAGTAGTGATGATGAGGACTATTTCCCTTCTCACTCAAGTGAAGAATCTTTTGAATCTGAGCTTGATCCTCCTGGTCCTCTTTGGGCTAGGAAAACTTTGCAAAGTGCTGGAGATTTAGTTGGAGATACTTCGGATATGAGACGTACTCACTTAGATTTCATTAGATCCCACTCCTTTTTCACCTCTGCTTCTAATCCACATTCTTTGCGGGAGGCTTATGGTATTCCTGAGTGAGATTTTGCCATGGATGAGGAGTATTCCTCTCTCATGAATAACGATACTTGGGATCTCACCCCTCTTCCAAAAGGAAGAAAAATCATTTGGTGTAAGTGGGTGTTCCAAACAAAGTATGGAGTAGATGGGAACGTAAAAAATTTTAAAGCGTGATTAGTAGCAAAGGGTTTCTCCCAGATAGCTGGGGTTGATTATACTGAAACCTTGTCTTCCGTTGTGAAGATGACTTCTATTTGACTGACCCTATCCATTTCCACAACGAACAGATGGAAAGTCCATCAAATGGACGTTAAGAGTGCCTTCCTTCATGGTGACCTAGAGGAAGATATCTATAGGAACAACCTCTGGGTTATGTCCAAGATCCCTCCCTTGTTTATAAGTTAAAGAAGTCTCTTTATGGCCTTAAACAAGCCCCTCGGGCTTGGTATGCCAAGATGGACTCCTTTTTACTTACATCAGGGTTTATTAGGTGTCATTCTGATCCAAATCTTTATATTCTATGGCAAGATGACTCCATACTCATTCTTGTTCTATATGTTGATGACTTGTTGATCACAAGAAACTCTTCCTCTATTATTGATTCTATGAATATCACCTTGGCCAACAAGTTTTCCATGACTGACTTAGGTCTGCTTCATTACTTCCTTGGGATCCAAATTTCACAATCTGACTTAGGAATCTTGATTTCGCAGCCTAAGTATGATCTTGATTTGCTAGCTCATTTTCAGATGTCCGATTGCAAGTCTTCTTCTACTCCTTTTCTTTCTGGGGTTAAGTTGGTTTCAAATTGCTCTACTCCCTTGCTTGATGGTACTCTTTATCGACAGTTGGTGGGGAGCTTGATTTACTTGACTCACACTCGACCAGATTTATCGTATGATGTTGGGATCGTGTCCAGATTCATGTAGGAGCCACATGAGCTACATTGGAAAGCAGGTAAATGGATCCTTCATTATGTTCGTGCCACTTATGTTGATGGCATTCACTATCATGAAGGGGTAAATATTGACTTGATTGGGTTCACAGATTCTGATTGGGCCGGTGACTTAGATCATCATAAATCTACTTCTGGCTACAGTTTCTCTCTTGGTTTGGGTCCTATTAGTTGGTCTAGCAAGAAGCAGAATGTAATTCTGATATCATCTACAGAGGAATAATACAGAGGAGTAGTTAACGCTGCCACAGAAGCTATTTGGCTACAGGGTATTCTGACAAAGTTTGGCATCCAATTTTGGTGGCCTACCATTATCTACTGTGATAACACGAGCACTATCTCTATTTGCAGAAATCAGATTCAGCATTAGCGGATGAAGCACATCGAGATCTATATGCACTTCATATGGGAGCTTATTCATGATGGTATCATCGACATTCAGTACATTCAGACAGCTGATCAGATTACAGATTTATTCACCAGCCCTTCACTAAGATGAAGTTTCTTCACTTACGGTCTCTTCTTAGGGTGAGCTCTTCTACAACTGCTCATCTTCTTTGGGCTATGTAGTCCTTTTTTTATTCTTCTTCTTCTTGGAAGATTGTGTTTTTATATGGGCACCTTATTAGGCCTTTAGTTGCCGGGCCCCATTGACACATCTTTCTTAGTTGTTTAGGAGTGTCTTCTCTTTCCGTCTGACTCGTCATAGCCACTACCCTAGGTTCGATGAAGGGGGGTGTTGGTGTGATTTATCCTATGTGTCCTCCTCACATATTGGAGGGTCATCTCACATGGGTTAGGTTTAGGGTTATGTTTAGGGTTTACATGTGTGTCATGCACTAGGGTTACTCAACGCCCTATATGTACTCCCTTTCTATTCATTTATGAGCATGCCAAGACACTCCATTGTCTTTTCCTCTATGTGTAAGCTTTGTTTCTGTTGAGCAAGTTCTTCCATTATTGATCAATTCTTCCTTGCAATTACACTGGAGCTATCATGATTCCGTTGGAGTGCAACTACTTCGTGGTGCATCGTTTCTGATTCAATTCTCACAAACTCTTTTTAGAAACAAGTCTAACAGCTTGGAGTAGGTCCTTCCTGAAACACAAGCATGGTTATTGAGGTAATCCCTAACAATATCTCAAGAGATAGGTCTGTTAGTCAGGATGAAGTCTCATATGAAGAGGAAACAGAAGTAAATCTTGAAGAAGAACTGATAAGTGCCTTGGATGAATTGAAATATTAAAGGAAAAAGAACGAAAAATTGAATATAAAAATGAAAGAGTATGAAGAGCATATCAAAAATTTTGAAGAGAGGAAAAAACATAAATGTGAATATGAAATCAAAAAACTTGAAGCCTAATTAGAGCTGATCTCAGCCTCCCTTAAAGTCAAGGAAGGAGCACTTAAAACTCACTATTGAGTTGAAGTCTCAAGTAGATAAGTTGACAAAATCTCTTAATGTCAAAGAGCATACTTATACGAGACATGAATAAAACTTGATATATGTGAGAACTAAACTAGAAGAAGCAAATGACGGGATGCAGATGTATGGAAAGTTAGAAAAGAGTTCTGAAGCTATAAATTAAATGTTGGATAAACAAATTGTAGTAGGTGACAAGACTGGATTAGGCTTCATTGAAGAACCTATAAAGAAGAGTGAAGATAAAAAAACTGGCTCAAGTAGACATTCAAACATAAATACAACTAAGGGGATAAAAATAAGGCCTAAACCAATTAGGCAACCCAATGCTTTCAACTATGATAGATTCTTTACTAGATATTATTTGGCATGTCATGTGTTTGGGCGTAGAGCTAGGGACTGCATGAAGATATTTGACAACGAACACCCATGAAGAGGTTGTAAAATTGAATATGAGAAGAATATATTTTATTTCAACTATCAAGAAAAAGGGCATATTGCAAATTACTGCTTAGAGGAACCATTAAGTCAATATTGGAGAGAAGAAGACTCAAGAGGCAAAAATTATGTTGTGTGTTTTAATTGTCATAGATAAGGACATTTTACAAAGCATTGTTATGAGTATCCTAGATATAACAACAAGTTGCATCCTTTCAAAATATAAGGCGAAGAGATATTCAAGATGAAATAGCATCCTATAAATGAGACTAAGTCATCCAGGTGTGAAAAAAAAAATGGAAAAAGGATCATGAGGTATGTATATAAGGTCAAGGAAAACTGTTCTAGAGCTGAGGAAGCAAGAAATGACAAGAGAATAGTGTGGGCAGATGATGCAAGTTTAAGAAAGGAATCAAAAGTTGATGATCGATTTAAGAAGAATAAGAGAAAACCAAGCATTAATCATGAAGAACCTTCACTCCTATTTAAGAGAAAACAATAAAATGAAGCTCGTCATGTATGTCTATCAGGTATTCAATCAACAAGTGAAGACTTAGGAGATAAGGTTGTCATACCACAAAACGTGGCCAAGAAGATTGAGAAAGTATCAAGAGAAAAAGGAGGAAAACATGAGTCATCAAACTACTTTGATGACTTTATACTACTCTAAGGTGATTTCATGAGGTAGTATGTCTTTTCGAGGCTTCTAGAAGGCATATTTTACATGGAAGAAGCATTGGTGTGGTTGAGAGTGAGTCATCCATAGTAGATGTTTTCCTAAACTATCAAGATGTGGCTAGGATGAACATAATTAGATGGTCTTATCTATCAAAGAGTCATCTCTATTAGTGTGGCAAGACTTCAAATTCCATTTAAATCACAAGGTATGTCCACTCAATTCTAAGATGAAGTTTTCATGCTTAATCAGTTTACATAAGATTATATAAGGTCCTAGTTGGTTGATCATGTAAAAAGAAAAGCATGTGTCATTAGAGCGAGTTTTCATCCTCAAGAAATATTAAGTTCAAGCTTGAATTTCCAAGTGAAAATGGATCTCCTCGTGGATCTGCATAATATGTCATGTCTTTCCTCAAATGTCACTGATACAAGAAGTGAAGTAGGTTTGTCAAGATGCTTCATGAAATTATTTGAGTCATAAAAAGTCTCTCTTAGGAGGTCAAAGTTGTCAAATGTTTCAAAATGTTCAAGTGTATATGTTTTATCTTAAGTCCATTCCAAGGCTATACTCTATCATACTATCTAGTCTTTTTGTAAGGTTTTCAAGTATAAAAAATTGAAGTCCTGATGTGAGAAAGTCTCTCTAAGTTCTATCAAGAGCTATCTTGATGGAAGAATGGGTGTTTGAGGTTCTTGGGCTCATAACATTCAATCTTAGTGTGCAATTAGGTCGGTTTGAGTCTTAGTTGATATTCCTAACCTTGCATAGTGTGTATACATACACTGAGTATAGGTTGCAAAGTTTTCAAACGAAGAGGCTATTAATCTTAAGGAACTTTGGAAAGTAATAGTGAAAGAGGAAATTTACAAAGATTTGTATCAAAACCTCTTACCTGATTAATTAAACAATATGTTGCACTAAAACCAAGATCATAATGTAAGGAGAACTACTCATGAGATGTGGCATGTGTTGACAGTTACTAGAAGTTGATAAAATTCTCTTAGATAATTCAGAAGAGCATAATATGGTAGAATGATGAAGATTTTTTATCACTCTACTAAGTGAGTAGGTGGGTACTCGAGGTTTACAGGATAAGGTCTAAGGGTACAGAGTAAAAGAGAGAAAAGATGATCCATGACTTGTAATGTATCAAACTGAGGTGGACATCATAGAATGGGATGAAGAACTATGATAGTTGTGAAGGAGCATCTAAGTGTTAGGACTGACTCTAAGTGTTATGCTTGAAGAAAACTGGAAATTTGTAAAAGTACAAGAGATATGTCCAATTTGTACATGGAAAAGTTGTATAAATACTTAAGTTGAAAATGAAAACTTTCCGAGTTTAGTGGTTTTTATGACCGTTGAAAGTGTCAAACTTGTCTAAGTGTGGGTATAGAAACAAGGATGAAGTGTAGAGTAAACAAAATGAGGGTCTCTTGGTCAAAATAAAAAAACCTCAAGTCACGACAAAGAGTGCTCAGGTAAGAGTCCAATTTTCAGGAGAACAGAGAATAAGTTCTACTCAAGAATGAGTCAATCTTCTCAGTTTGTGCAAAAGTGAGAGATGGGTCCTCAAGAAAATGCAAGATCAGTGAAAAAGTGTCAAGGCTAAATGCGCAGGATAGCGTTCATTGATATATGGTCAAAGAAAACTCAGACTGAAGGAAAAAATTTCAACCTCACAGTAACAATCACATTCTATATGACTTCTTGGTGCAAGGATCTTTTGATCTTGCATAAAGGATTATATGACTGAGATTTGTGAATAATGACCTAAGAAAGAATTAAAAAGATGTATGAAGAGCTCTAATCTTTAGTGAGAATAAAACAGATCCTCAATAGAAATCATAATCTACCTATACAATATATCAAAATAATCTAAATAATCATCTTGATTTACAATTTATTAAATCTGTAAATAATATAAAATGTGCATAACTTAGGAATAAAATATCTAACCTAACTAAATCTTAAAAAGGGTGTATTTACATACACAAACGTTAATAATGGGTTGATAAAATGTGGAGAACTTTCAATGTCAAAGGTCATTGTAAACTAAAATTGATTCAACAATTAATCAATAAATGTGGAAACAAATGGAAAGATAATGAAAATAATTTGATATAGTTGACAATTATCTATCATATATATTGATAACAAGAAACTAAAAACATTTACAAGAGATCAATATTATTTGTAATCACTTTATAATGGATATTCTCCCATAAATGATAATAATTTGAATATGATCACATCTATTTGAGCATGTCCAATACAAATAGGAAATCATCTCTTATAGACATTAATAATATTGTTAATTTTCAGGTATCGTATATAGGTGATATGAGGACCTTGAGAATATATATAATTGGGTGAAATATAGTTTTGTACTTAAGGCAACATATATGAATTAGAAAATATCGCATGGAAAAATTCCATCACAAGAAGAGGAAGTTGAAATAAAGAGCTGGAAGATAAATTATGGTCAAGTGTAAAGTTATATACGGTCACATAGAAGATGACTATCTTCCGTAGCTAGATACAATTCACTTTATTTATATTTGAAGACTTGGTGATGTTTACCTTATTTTTGTCATTTTAGTGAAGGTTGTGATATCTTTCATATTCATATTATGTAGTCTAAGGATGTAGTATATGAATGAATGACACTCTCTGTTTCTATAATTTGCACTAAATACATATGGACTCAGTATGATATCTCATTTTCATGCAAATCATGAGAGATATGTTCTAGACTACAACCTCGATACCTCATTGGAAAGATGATCCCAGGATAATTGCCAACAATATGATACTTTCCACTTAGAGTTCATTAACATTTAATTTATCATAAATCAAATGCATGAATTTTGGTATAAGTTTTTCATTTGGGTTAATGTGTAAGGATCTCTCTAACTATAACATGGATTATCAGTATGTTTGTGTAGTTTGTGTGTACTTTTGTTTTGTGATTAACATTAGTGCCAATATTTTTCTCCAAATCTCAATTGGATTTTTTATATTGCACACCCCTAAAAATGGCCTCAAGCCATTTATTAGTTTTTTATTTGCATGTTTATATAGTGTGCTTGTTTTTTATTGTTTATTGTTCCAAATTGGGTGTTATTGTCACATTTTGTTGACTTTCAATGACACCAATTTTTTTAGGCCCCTTAACTCTTCCTCTCTCTCTCTCCCTTCTCTCTCTCATTTTGATTTGATTTGGTGATATAATCATAGCCAAAAAAATGTATTTAATACTAACAATATATAGATAAATCTTGAAGTATAGAATTTGGTTGTTCAAGAACTAGCAAATAGAGGATACACATGTTATTTGATGGAGTTATTTTATGCCACTAGTTTGTCCCATACTACATAGTTTTGAATACGTTGTCTTATTTTTTCTTGCAAGGACTTGATTCTTGCTTTAAAATATTGTAAAGGTACATTGTATTAGAAAAAACATAATATTTAATTAAATGTTTTCCATACATTGATGTTTTGTCCATTGGTTTATTATGCGTACTGAGTTGCAATTCTAGAGTCACACTCTTTTAACATTACAAGGGGAAACAAAGGTGTACTTGGTGGGGCTATTTGAAAATACAAACTTGTGTGACATACACTCCAAGAGGGTAAACATAATTCACAAGGCCATTCAACTTGCTAAGAGGATTCGTGGTGAAAGAGCATGTATCTCTTCAAACACTCTAATTTATCATGAAATTTGGAGTCAACAAATTTTCAATTCAATGATATAAGAATTTAAGTTATTTCAAATTGTAAGGATATTTAGTTTGTAACTATAAGGATTTGTACCTCCATATTACCTAAATCTATGTGTTTCAAACAATCAATTCTTTGAAGATTATATATATATATATATATATGATTAATGTAAATAGTGGGCAAGTCTTTTATTTTTGAGTCATATCAGTTTAGTGTAAGTGATCTACTTTCGAGGTGTTTTTCTTTTGCATAAATTTAATCACAAGTCTATCTCGTATGCTAAAATAATTTGTGTGGCTTTTGTATGTTGGAACAATATAATACAATCTACAAATACTAAGCCACTAGGTTGCACTTGTTTTTCTGATAAATGGTGGAGTTAGTGACCCAACGACCTAACACAACCCTTGCAACACCCTCTTGCCAAGGCAAGTCCCTTTAGGTTACACTTGTTGAATATAGGAATAAAGCACCTAATTGGGGGCGATTAATATATTATATAATAGTTATGTGAGATAGATAACCTTCATGAGAATATACAAGAACATACCCCAAATATACAAGAAGATACCCTGAGTGGGTAAGATCTCTGGTCGAACATACCCCAAAACTCTAGGTCAAATCCATTTTCGGATCACTTTCGTCGGGGTGAATTTTGACCTTCTTTCCCATGCATTGCTCAGGGCTTTCGGGTATGACACAAAAGGCACTATCTCTGTATTATATGGGCCCTATCTCCCATATCTCTCTAAGGGGGTCGAGTGCCTCACCAGTTTCTTAATTTGCTTCTTTGTGTAATGTTTCCATTCCAAATTATTCTCTTACGAATCTTGAAATGAATACAATGATGAATACCATATGTGAATTTTAAACTCAAACTAAAGTGTTATCTCAATGCTCTCAAAAGGCAAGTAAAGGGTCACTTATAATGATATTTTACCAAACCCTTTGGCTTATGAAGTGTTGGATCACCCTTTTCTAGTGGGATTTGTACTTCCAAAATTTGAATTTTCCAATGGAAAAAGAGATCCTTCTTCCTTCTCACCCTATTGGAACATTATATACCTTTTTCTAAAATTTGTTCACAATGATAAATTCTTAAGCTATTTCCAAAAAGATTGAAAACAAGTGCACTTTATTGCTTTTATGTATTGCCATGTGGATAGGTGCGTACTTTTACAAGTTGATGATTTTACTGCTCATTTTTCACCAACATAAGAATGAAAGTTACCTTTACACAAATTGTTTAAATTAAATAAGGATACAAATATGTTATTAGTGATTATGTGCTTTGATTCAAGATTGTGATTACTAATATGACTTGCCCATTTTTTGAATGTGAACTTCAAAGTAATTTTTTCTCAAAGCTTGCTTCCACCAATTAAATATATAGGCATTTTCAACACTTAGTGATCTTTTGATGAGATTTGTCATTCTGTTAGAAACTTTACAATCAAAATTTTAGAAGTCGATATGCTTAAATATGGGGACAATACCCTTACCTCTAATAGAGCCACATTCTAGTGTAAGAAAAATTTAAAGGTCATAAGTAATGTTTTCCATACATTGATGTTTTGTACATTGGTTTATTGTGTGTACTGAGTTGCAATTCTAGAGTCATGCTCTTTTAACATTACAAGGGGAAACAAGGTGTACTTGGTGGGGCTATTTGAAAATACAAACTCGTGTGAAATACACTCCAAGAGGGTAAACATAATTCACAAGGACATTCAACTTGCTAAGAGGATTCGTGGTGAAAGAGCATGTATGTCTTCAAACACTCTAATCTATCATGAAATTTGGAGTCAACAATTTTTCAATTCAATGATATAAGAATTTAAGTTTTCATAATTGTAAGGATACTTAGTTTGTAGCTATAAGGATTTGTACCTCCTTATCACCTAAATTTATGTGTGCCAAACAATCAATTCTTTGAAGATTATACAAATATATATGATTAATGTAAATAGTGGGCAAGTATTTTATTTTTGAGTCATATCAGTTTAGTGTAAGTGATCTACTTTCGAGGTGTTTTTCTTTTGCATAAATTTAATCAAAATTCTATCTCATATGCTAAAATAATTTGTGTCACTTTTGTATGTTGGAACAATATAATCCAATCTAAAAATACTAAGCCACTAGGTTGCACTTGTTTTTCTGATAAATGGTGGAGTCGGTGACCCAACAACCTAACACAACCCTTGCAGCGCCCTCTTGCCAAGGCGAGTCCCTTTAGGTTACATTTGTTGAATATAAGAATAAATCACCTAATTGGGAGCGATTACTATATTATATAATAGTTATGTGAGATATATAACCTTTATGATAATATACAAGAATAGTTTAAGTTTTGATTAAAAAAAGTGAGAAGCTCCTACAAAAAAAGTTATGGAACTTTCATTACTAGAACTGACCTTTATTGTTACTTTTTGTTGAAGTTTGAATCTCCCACTATTAATTTTGATCAAGTTCTCTAATTCACTCAACTCCTTTCTCTTCCAAAAAGTAGACATTGAAAACCCTTATAAATTATTGAAGCATTTAAATTGAGGAAGAGCCTAAGTTACATTACATACGTTTGCACAAAACTAGGACCAAAGACAACAAAACTTTAAACCTTTGATCTAAGGCTTGCAAGTCACACAACGTATAATTGTGTTGTAAGCATTTCTGTAAAAAAAAATGTGGAAATTTTGACCTTATAGCCAAAATTTTGACTATACAAACATACGTGATGTTTAGACACTACCATTAAATCGATATCATTGCATATTGCATGTGGTGCATGTTATGACAATGTGACATACTCTCTATCACACCCATAAATAAAATACAAAACAAACAACATATTCTCCCTTCTCACGCTTCTTTTCAAATCTTCTATGTTATAATCTCACTCGTAAGTTGGTGCATGCCACACCTCAATTCCTTAACTTCCACAACCAAACTCACAAGTCTTCTAAATAAAAATAATATAAAATAAAATAAATCCCTTTCTACTATTTTGTCACGGCCACAAAATTGAATTATAATGGTTAACCAAACAACTACTAATTTCACATTTCATATGTGCAAACCTTGGAGGGTACAACCATTTTATCATGGTAATTAACGAACAACTACCATTCAATATCAAGAATGTTACACTTCCTTTTTTCATTCATTATTTTCATTTAATAAGGGAGAATTTAATTCTAAAGTAGGAGGCCAACCATGAATATATCACGAGAAGAGTTTCGAGCGTCGGCAAGCCCATTTAAACAGTTTTATTACGGAAAAAGAAAGTCAAAGATATTGATCAAGCTATGTGCTAAATCCCAAAAAAAAAGGCTACTTTAATATGAAAAAGTTAAACAATTGAATTAAAATAATAAGATAAATTATTCAATCATAAAAATAATATAACGACAACTATGGGATTTCAAGAATTCTTTGGGCTTGGTATTTAATTGTTTGAAAACACGTTTAAGAAGTTAGTTGGGACAATAATCTTAAATAATTTAGGAAGGATTTTCAATCCCAATATTTTTAAAATTCAATAGATTGTCATGGTTTATTGGTAAAGTTATTAAAATTTGAAGCAAATTATCGAAAAAGTTAAACAATTGAATTAAAATAATAAGATAAATTATTCAATCATAAAAATAATACAACGACAACTATGGGATTTCAAGAATTCTTTGGGCTCGGTATTTAATTGTTTGAAAACACATTTAAGAAGTTAATTGGGACAATAATATTAAATAATTTAGGAAGGATTTTCAATCCCAATATTTTTTAAATTCAATAGATTGTCATGGTTTATTGCTAAAGTTATTTAAGTTTGAAGCAAATTATCAAAAATTAATTATTATTATATTAAAATCAAATGTCTTAAAGTTAAAGTTATTTTAAATTTCAAGTAAATCAACCATAATTTGAACACCCCACACAAACACAAATGGAGCAAGAATTCATTATCAAATAAAATTCAATAAATCAAATTAAAAGTTAAGAGTATTATAATAAATAAAAATGTAGTATGAGGGTTTTGAAGTAACCTTGAAGTAAATAATTGGTATTGCAATGTCTACTTACAAGAAATAAGATCTTTATTTTCAAGGTTTGGGATATATGATCACTTATGCCAAGGAAATGGGTAATATTTATGGAACTATTATCATTGTGAGGAAATGCCATATTTGTATCTTTAGTTTGTTGACGATATTTTTTAATTTGGATAAGTAATAGTTTAAGAAGTTATTATTATCATAAATATTCTCAATATTTTTGAAGTTATAGAATCGTGATTAAAAATCGACATACATGTATATCCAATATCTATGAGCAAAGGACTATACATGCCTACATATATATATTTTTTGTAAAGGGCATTTACTAGTTGTAAAAATTGCATTATTATAGGACACTTGTGTGATTCCCAATTATTGGTCCATATCAGTGTTATTAATAATGTGTTTCTCTATTTTTGGATGTTGTGTATTGTGTTGTTTTCTCTCTCCTCCTCTCTTTCTCTTTCCCCCATGTTTCCACTATGTTATGATGTTCCTCCAAAATTGTAATTGTACAGTCATGGGGTCTTTTGTTATGTGTGCCTTTCTAACTCTTCTTTAGGTCCTTCGAGGTTTTGGGGCATACTTTGTCAATTTTCCTTCTTGTTGGGTGTCAGCTTGCACACTAATATGGTCTTAATTTAAATTCAATAAGTTTATAAATATACAAGTGCATTAATGTACTCGTAACATGAATGACATCATATTGAGAGATAAAACCTCATTATGAATTTTAAAGAATTAAAAATAAAAGCACAATTCAAAGCATTTATTTCATTATAAGATGAAAAATCATATAGATTATACAATATATTACATTGGACTATCTGGGTTAAGTAGTGCATTTATATTTTGTGAGTTGTTTCAATATTGTACATTATTGAGGGGCCATATAATATCAAGGAAGTTTTACTTTTATCTAGTTTAGTACATACCTTAAAACAAACATTTGAACCTTACTCATTTTGTAGACTTAGCTTCCTTATTAGGTTTGGAGGAATAAGCTCAATGTTCCCAAACATCTACGAATAAACTTAAAGTAAATAATTGGTATTGCAATGCCCACTAGAAAGAAATAAGATTTTTATTTTTAAGGTATGGGATATATGATCACTTATGTTAAGGAATGGGTAATATTTATGGAACTATTATTATATGAGGAAATATCATATTTATATCTTCAGTTTGACAATCCTTTTTAATTTGGATAAGTAATAGTTTAAGATGTTATTATTATCGTAAATATTCTCAATATTTTTAAGTTATAGATTTAGGATTAAAAATCAACATACATACATCCAATCTCTACGAGCAAAGCACTATACATAACTACATACATAGATTTTTGTAAAGGGCATTTACTAGTAAAAATTGCATTATTATAGGACACATGTGTTTACCAATTATTGTTCCATATTAGTGTTGTTAGCGTGTTTCTCTATTTTGGATGTTGCATATTGTGTTCCATGTGTTTTCTCTCTCCTCTTGTTTTCTTTTCTCCATGTTTCCACTTCGTTATGATGTTCCTCCAAAACTGTAATTGTACAGTCATGGGGGCTTTTGTTAGATGGGCTCTTCTAACTCTTCTTTAGCTCCCTCAAGGTTTTTGGGCATAATTTGTCAAATTTCCTTCTTGTTTTGTGTTAGTTTACACACTAATATGGTCTTAATTTAAATTCAATAAGTTTATAAATATATAAGTGCATTAATGTACTTGTAGTTACATGAATAACATCATATCAAAAGCAAAAGATAGAACCTCGTGATGAATTTCAAAGTATTAAGAATAAAATCACGATGAAGCATTTATTTCTTTATCAAGAATTCATTATAACATGAAAAATCATATAAATTAGACACTATATTATATTAGACTAGTTGGCTTAAGTAGTGCATTATATTTTGTGTGTTTTTTTATATTGTACATTATTAAGGGACCATTTAATATCAATGAAGTTTTACTTTAATTTGGTTTAGTACATACCTTAAAACAAACATTTTCCTTACTCGTTTTGTAGACCTAGCTTCCATATTAGGTTTGGAGGAATAAGCTCAATTTTCCCAAACATCTACGAATAATTTAAGAGGTGCGTGTGAAGTTTTCAGAGCATTGAACTTGAAAAATAAGTTCATCAAAGGTTTCACGTGTGTAATAGGACCTATAAGATTTTTACTTTGATAGTCCAAAAAGAGTACAATTATGGTCCCCAAAACATATCATTACAATACCATTAGAGTATGCTTACAATCCTAAAAGAGTCTTAAAAATTATGGCAAGCTCCTCTATTTGATGCAAGTTTTCTAAATTCTCTTTTTCTAGCCATAAACATCGATTTTACTATCACACTGTGACGACTATTCCAATATTTCCTACAAATCAAGATGCCTTTCTAAACCCCTTTCTTGTAAATTCTTAGACAAAGAATAATTTAAACAATTTAGTTTGATTGTACTCTTTTATGTCTAATTAGATTTAATTGCAATGTTTACGAGTAGATGAATTGCATTGTTAATGTAAAACTAATTTCACATAATTGTGAACCGACATTACTTTTCATATAACCTCAAAGTTTCATATTTTGGTGAACCAACATTGTTTTGCATGCCTTGTAGCTTTTTAGGGCTAGATATTGCTTTAAATTGCCTTTTATTTGTTCTAATTTGTTTGGTACTACCTATTATGTGTCCCATTCTTTATATATTCTTTAAACTCTACAAAATCAATATGATATATATGTTTTAAGCCATCCTAAATGATTGGATCAAAATTGCATAACCTTATAGTTTTTATTGAAATTCCTTGGGTTAATTCTAGGAATTGTTTGGATAATAGGATGGATTTTGTAGACGATGTTAGTGTTGCTCTTGAGATTATGATTTCTCTTTCCAATGTTGTGCCTTTCAATAAATTTTTTATAAATAGTTGTCAAATTTATGATGAACATGAATCTAGTCAAGAAAAACAAATTTATATAGATAAGGACAAAGAGATTGCACATTTTAAACAACAATTTATTAAACATATTAATGAGATAACATAGCCGATGAATGTATCGAGAGATGTTTAACATCAAACCCTAGATCACTAGGCTCAACATAGGGTCATAGTCCAAAATATACCCCAAAAGGTGAACAATGGATATTTGAATGCTAATAATTAAGATCAATCAATTATGGAATCACTTTTCGTCCTCAGGGTTCATTCCTCAGGGTTCCCAAATTTCCCAAATTTCGCAAATTTCTTTTGAATTTTTCTTCCTCAGGGTTCCATTCCTTCTTTTATTTATAATGCTCTGAGCTTGTTTCTCCAAATATTTTGATTGTTTCCCATGTTCCTCAACATCATGTACTTGTTTATTCTCAATGTCTTCAAGCTTCTCAACATGTTTCTCAAATTATATCTTTTCTTCCCCACTAGACTCAAAATAATTAGTTGGATCACTACCATGTGGGGAGGTTTGATACGATACAAAACACCTATGCCATCTGTTGTAGAGTCCATCTTTTTGTCCACCATAGGAGGACCTACTAGAATAGTCCCGACGAATCCCAGACTAGACACTGCTCTGCATGATACTCATTACATGGTTGCACATCCCCATTATGTACCTCCCATGGGAGCCGTTTTCGCTTCATTCATAGGATTTCACTCCCGGGTGGGTAAGATCTCTGGTCCAAAATACCCTAAAACTTTAGGTCAAATCCATTTTCGGATCACTTTTTTCGGGGTGAATTCAACCCTCTTTACCATGCATTTCTCTGGGCTTTCAGGTATGCCACGAAATGCCCTATCTTTATATTATATGGGCCCTATCTCCCATATCTCTCTGGGGGGGTCGAGTGCCTCGCCAGTTTCTTAATTTGCTTCTTTGTGTAATGCTTTCATTCAAAATTATTCTCTTATGACTCTTGAAATGAATATAATGATGAATACTATATGTGAATTTTAAACTCAAACTAAAGTGTTATCTCAATGCTCTCAAAAGGCAAGTAAAGGATCATTTATAATGATATTTTACCGAACCCTTTGGCTTGCGAAGTGTTGGATCACCCTTTTCTAGTGGGATTTGAAGTTCCAAAATTTGAATTTTCCAGTGGAAAAAGAGATCCTTCTTCCTTCTCACCATATTGGAACATTATATACCCTTTTCTAAAATTTGTACACAATGATAAATTCTTAAGTTATTTCCAAAAATATTGAAAGCAAGTGCACTTTATTGCTTTTATGTATTGCCATGTGAATATGTGCATACTTTTACAACATAAGTTGATGCTTTTACTGCTCATTTTTCACCAACATAAGCATGAAAGTTACCTTTACACAAATTGTTTAAATTAAATAAGGATACAAATATGTTGTTAGTGATTATGTGCTTTGATTCAAGAGTGTGATTACTAATATGACTTGCCCATTTTTTGAATGTGAACTTCAAAGTACTTTTTTCTCAAAGCTTGCTTCCACTAATTAAATATATAGTCATTTTCAACACTTAGTGATCTTTTGATGAGATTTGTCATTCTGTTAGAAACTTTACAATCAAAATTTTAGAAGTTGATATGCTTAAATATGGGGCCAATACCCTTACCTCTAGTAGAGCCACATTCTAGTGTAAGACAAATTTAAAGGCCATAATTAATGTCAATGTCTTTTATCTTAAAATTAGGACCAAGAATGCACTAAATGTTATGGAATAACCAAGTAACAAGCTAGTCTTGTCTCAATAGAGAGAGCACACATAATTTACAATGACAAGAGAAATTCCAAAAAGGTACATTGTAAAAATTATCTCAATGTCATATGATTATATTTTCATCCTATTAGAGAATTGGATCCACCAAGGCCATTGTCCAAGAGTTATGACGCTAGTGAATTATGTGATAATCAAGAAGTATCGAGAGTTTCTTCAAGAAAATGGATTACATTAAATCATAAAATGTAAGACCTTATGAAAGTTATTCACATTTGGGTAGAGGGAACACCAATAATATTTTCAATGAATTAATGGCTCAACCTAATCAACATTGAAAATCTTCACAATAATTTTGGAAACCATGACACTCAACTCAAATATCAAGGCCATGTTAAAGAGAACCATCACAATCTTATAATTACCATCCACTTTATTGCTCATATTAGTGTGGTTAGTGTTGTTACAACAAAGAGGGAACATCCTCTAATTGTGATTCAACATAATGAGACTTCGCATACATACCATTTCTCTTCATTGAAAAACTATTAATTTTAAATAAGTCAATTAAGATTATGATATTTAGCATGCCTCAATACCTACACAAGTACCTTTGTTGCAAGATTCTTACATTCAAGCCATACTTATATATTTGCATACTGTGTATAGTTTTGAAGTCTTGCAAGTTTTTTTGGGAGGCGAGATCAAGAAAGGTGAAGATGTAAGGAACTTGGAATTGGGGAAGATATGAGAAAATGAGGATTAAGATAAACTACATGTGAGAGAATTTAGTTGGGAAATTCACGCGACTATAATAAGAGAAATTTTTACTGATGATTTTTTCTTGGATGGTAGAGGCATTGCATACCAATTAACCAAATATTTGATTACAATTATTTATTTTATCCAATGTAGAATATTTTTAAAAATTGTTAGGGGTGTAGCTCCAAGTACTTCCTAGGGTGCTCAAAAGATTTAATTCGACATTGTTGACATCATTAATAGGAAGAGGCCTTGTGGTCATCTTCAAACTTTACATATTTTACTAGCGACGTGTCGCAAACAAAATGACTCACATGGCCTCACACCCTTTACACACTTGTTCACCACTTTAAGTATTATGAGTGTTTCTCCATAGTAACGATGTTCAAGTTCTATGTATGACCCCTCTCTTTTTTAAGTCTCTTAACGATCTCTATTAACTTGGTGCTCTTAATTTTGTTTTTTTTAGTTTCTTTTTTGTTTTATTTCAATGTACCATGATGCTCACTTTATCTTCTTTACATTATATTTTTTGCAATCCCATAGACCAATCTTAACCCTTTGTGGAAAATAATATATAAGTTAAATGAAATCAAGATGTTATAATAGAAACACAATATCTATCTAAACCACTAACACTATTTATATTATTGATTATTTTTTTCGAACGAACTACATTTACACCTTATAAAAAAGTAGTAATCATAATATACAAACTGAAACACTTAAAAACAAATTATATACCATCAATTTCCAAGGCTTTAATTAAGGAGAGAGATCTCACTATTTTCTTCAAAAACTTTAATATATGTCACATTGAAAATTATGTATCTTTTATCATATTTTTGGTAACTTTCTTCACCATAAATATAGGTTGATAATTCCAACAAGTAGGTGTTTAGGTAAACAAATCCTCACTCACTTTTGACTTGTAACTAAAGCTGCAAAATCTCTATGACATTCCTTAGTTTTCAAGCCAAAATCTAACTTTTCCTTGTCTGACATAGAAATCCTACCCGAAAAAACATTATGTTATTTTATTGATCCCTCCATAACTCTTATTTATATGCTCACCAATACAAGTTTGTTCTGTTTGTCTACACCGTCACTTTGAAGGGACAACTCGTAAATCCCGTTAGGCGTACCATCACCTACATTAATCAAAATTTATATCATTGAAATTTGAATACCTTTGATAAAAACTAATTTTTTTTAAATATGATTAATAGAAATACTTTTTAAATAAAATATTAGAAAAAAAAAATTAAAGGAGATTAAAAAGATATGAGGTTCCATTTTTTTTGGAGATGTTTATTTCATAATTAAAAAAATGTTTATTATTGCATACAAAAAAGAGTATAGTAGATTTGGTCTTGATAACATATAATCTTGAATATGATATTGTATTGGAAGTAATCCTCCTATAAATATAATGGATGATTGGTTGTAGGATGAGTATATTTGTTGCTCAACATTTCCCTTTTTCTTTGTAGTTTTAATAAAAAAGAAATCTCGTTTAGTTAGCTGTACATACATGCCTTACTATACCAATTCAGATATGCCTTTTCGGAGAATCTTAAAATTGCTTTTATGACTCTAAAAAACTTTTTTCATTCAAGTTATTTAGAGTGAAATACTAATATTAAAACTTGTTCTAATAATATAATATGAAGTACATACAAGATCTATATATAGGAGTTAAATAGTAGGGCAAGAACCTAACACCACCAACCAACCTATGAGAAAATAACACAAATAACAAGCCAATGAATTGAGTATGTTACATTATGCTATAGGGGATCCATGCCCTGATTTGTTGGACCCATTATAGCCAACTTCCTAGGAACAAGAACCCTTGCCTCAGGTAACAAGCCAATGAATTGAGTATGTTACATTATGCTATAGGGGATCCATGCCCTGATTTGTTGGACCCATTATAGCCAACTTCCTAGGAACAAGAACCCTTGCCTCAGGTAACACATCGTCATCCCTGCCACTACCACATCGTTTCTTTGCCACTCTTGCATCTGTGTCCGCCCTGAAAGGAACGATAACGAGATCATACCAAGCCAAGAACACAGATGCTAATCGAACACCACGATCAATAAGATGAAAGCAATTCGCCATAATAACTTTACATAAAATCTTTGCAAATAAATGAGCAACAATATCATATATTATTATGGAACTCAATGCAATACATTGATAATGTGCCTTGCTTAAATAGGCAAGAAATAACAATCTAAGAACCAGTCAAGGTCGTAGATCAAGCCATAAATCAAGGAAATAACTAGTCATTAAAGAACTAGTCAAGACCATACATTTAGGAGAGAAATAGACGTCATGGATCTATTCAATACCATAGATCTTGGAAAGAACTATACCTAACAACTAGATAATATCTCCTAATATCTAAATAAGATAAAAGAAATATCCACACACATAAGTGGGCGAGGATAAATACAATAAAGGTAAATAAAGTACCTAGGTGAACACGAGCTAAGGTAAATACCTACTCTAACACGCCCTTGTCATGGTTATGATTGGCAATCAATGACGAGATCATAATAGATTGGTTTACTCATTTACCTTTAGATAAGACCATTTTTGGTCCTCCTTTTGCTTCGTTTAACTACATTCCCATGCTCTAAGAGAACATGGGCCACCTTCTCTCTTTTATTGTCATCCAAACCCCTTTCAACGAACCCAACAACATGTTTTCTTATACCACGAAGTATCTCCTTTACATTTGTTGACAACTGATTAAGTGGCCTTTGATGCAAAATGGAAGGAATAAAGACCCTTTTTTGTTCAATCCCCTCACCTTCAATTCTAGGTAAAGGTAATGTGAATCCTGGGCGAACTCGACACTAATAAGGTTGGATGTTGGGTTAAGGTCTTACAGGAACACGATACCAACAAACACCAAATAAGGGATGAAATTTTATTGTAGTTTTGGGTTAATCTATAAATGAGGAGTTTGTGTTTGAACCTTAAACTAATCCGATACCAAATAAAAGATGAACCCAACTTTGAATCTTATAGAAATCCAATGCCCACAAGAAAGATGGAGATTTTTTTTAAAGTCTATATTATAAAGCAAAAACGTATAAAGAATCGTGTAATTTTTAAAAATTAACATTTTGAATCATCTCAAATAATCTATTACAAAAAAAACCCCAATACTAAAGAAGGTATGACACTAGGTTCAAATTATGAACTTGTTGCCAAGCTACATTGAAATGAAAGACTTTTAACGATGTCCATGAGACCAAGTAGTCTAAAGGACAAAGAGTTACAAAACGAAAATACTTTCAAGTTTGTTTTGATATTGGAAGAAAGCATACTACATCAATCATTTTAATTCCACCTGGGAGCACGAAGAAAAGGCGTACATAGGAGCGAAAATTAAATGGAAAGCAAAGATGTTAATTGCCCAACTAAGAACCAACTCACATCATCTTAGATGTGAAACCAATAGGTGGACAATACCCAAAAAAGAATGAGAAACAAGAACTCGTTTATTATGTGTCAAGGGGGTAGTGGAGACAAAATGTCACTTCATTATGAAGTGTGAAACTTATAATGACATTCGGAGCAGTTACAGGGACAATTTAAGCATTGTCAAGTTAATGGATCTATTCCAAGAGGAAAGGCTAACCAAAATATCAAGTTTTTAAATCAAAATACACGGTAGAAGCACTGACATTGAGATAGGAGTTAATTTTTTGCAATATCAACATGCAACCTCCGTGATTTGATGTTTTATTTTTTATCTGGACAAATTCTTTTTGCGACTCTTACTTATAGAATGTTTGGTCTCGTGGACATTATTTAAATCCTTCATTCATTCATGCAATCTTGACTAAAGAACCCTTTTTTGGAGCCTTTCATCCACAAAGAACTCTTCCACTCCAAGGAATCTCCCCCTTAACCCTTACCGACGAAATCCTTAATCTGCAAATTTAATATATTAGGTAAATTCAATGTGTGGAGCTCATGCCGGTTTGTAATCCCTACCTTAGCGGTAAAGCGGTCATCACGTGTCATAATCCGACACGTTGGCATCGTCCACGTTAACACAGTTGAAAAAGATTCGACAGGAGTTACATTCATTATGATTTAGTGACATAAACAAAGTTTTAAGGCCTTCATTAAAAACGCCGTTAAATCCCCCGCTTGTTACCAGCTCACAGGTCATGGTTTCGATTCCCAGAAAGGCAAGATTTAAAATATTCAAAGGTTTTACAGATTTTCTTCGATTCGAGCTTTTCAGGCATGTTTTCAGCAATGCACATTGAATTATATAGTTGGTTTTTCAGCTTCTGAGAGTAATTTTTATTGCGAATACTACTCTAATGCGGCCAAAGTAGCTTTACGGTGACAAAGATTTGCGGGCGGACAGATGCGGACATGAACAGAAAAGTGAGTTCGTGCTGTAATATTCTTCTGCAATGTAAATGGAGATTTGTCCTTCTCGTACTCTTGAACTTCACCGAGGTTTGTGTGTTTAGTTATCTTGCACGTTCTTTCCAGGAAACATAGATTCTTTTGAATTTTCAGCAGTAAATTTTGAATCTTAGATCTATGGCTTGCAAGTCACACAACTTATAACTATGTTGTAAACATTTCTCTAAAAAATATGAAAATTTTGACTTTATACCCAAAATTTTAACTGTGCAAACATGCGTGATGTTTAGGCACTAAGTTGGTGCATGCCACTCCTCAATTCCTCAACTTCCACAACCAAACTCACAAGTCTTTTAAATAAAAATAATATAAAATAAAATAAATTCCTTTCTACTTTTTTTGTCATGGCCACAAAATTGAATTATAATGGTTAACCAAACAACTACTAATTTCACTAATTTCACATTTCATATGTCCAAACATTGGAGGGTACAACCATTTTATCATGGTAATTAACGAACAACTACCATTCATGGATCAATATCAAGAATGGCACACTTCCTTTTTTCATTCATTCTTTTCATATAAAAAATGAGAATTTAATTCTAAAGTAGGAGGCCAACTGTGAATATATCATGAGAAGACTTTGGAACAAAAAGCCCATTTAAACAGTTTTATTATTGAAAAAGAAAGTCAAAGATATTGATCAAGCTTTGTGTTAAATCCTCAAAAAACTAAAAACTACTTTAGTACGAAAAAGTTAAACAATTGAATTAAAATAAAAAGATAAAGTATTCAATCAAAAAGATAATATAACGGCAACTATGGGATTTTAGGATTCTTTGGGCTCGGTATTTAATTGTTTGAAAACACGTTTAAGAATTTAATTGGGACAATAATATTAAATAATTTAGGAAGGATTTTCAATCTCAATATTTTTTAAATTCAATAGATTGTCAAAAGATTGTTGGTTTATTGCTAAAATTATTTAAGTTTGAATAGAAACACAATATCTATCTAAACGACTAACACTATTTATATTATTGATTTTTTTTTTTCAAATAGACTACATTTGCACCTTAAAAAAAGTAGTAATCATAATATACAAACTAAAACACTTAAAAACAAATTATATACCGTCAATTTCCAAGGCTTTAATTAAGGAGACATATCTCACTATTTTCTTCAAAAACTTTAATATAAGTCACATTGAAAATTATGTATCTTTTATCATATTTTGGTCACTTTCTTCACCATAAATATAGGTTGATAATTCCAACAAGTAGGTGTTCTTGTAAACAAAACCTCACTCACTTTTGACTTTTGACATTCCTTAGTTTTCAAGTCAAAATCTAACTTTTCCTTGTCTAACATAGAAATCCTACCCGAAAAAACAATATCTTATTTTACTGATCCCTCCATAACTATTATTTATATGCTCACAAATAAAAGTTTGTTCTCTTTGTCTACAACATCACTTTGAAGGGACAACTCGTAGATCACGTTAGGCATACCATCACCTACATTAATCAAAATTTATATCATTGAAATTTGAATACCTTCGATAAAAATTAATAATTTAAAAAAAAAATGATTAATAGAAATATTTTAAAAATCAAATATTAGAAAAGAATAGTTAAAGGAGATTAAAAAGAGTTTATGAGGTTCTATTTTTTTTGGAGATGTTTATTTCATAATAAAAAAATATGTTTATTGTTGCATACAAAAAAGAGTATAGTAGATTTGGTCTTGATAATATATAATCTTGAATGTGATATTGTATTGGAAGTGATCCTCCTATAAATATAATGGATGATTGATTGCGGGATGAGTATATTTGTTGCTCAAGATTCTCCTTTTTCTTTGTAGTTTCAATAAAAAAGAAATCTCGTTTAGTTACCTGTACATACATGCCTTACTATACAAATTTAGATATGCCTTTTCGGAGAATCTTAAAATTGCTTTTATGACTCTAAAAAACTTTTTTCATTCGAGTTATTTAGAATGAAATACTAATATTAAAACTTGTTTTAATAATATAATACAAAGTACATACAAGATCTATATACAGGAGTTAAATAGTAGGGCAAAAACCTAACACCACCAACCAGCCTATGAGAAAATAACAACACAAATAACAAGCCAATGAATTGAGTGAGTAAGTTACATTATGTTATAGGGGATCCATGCCTTCATTTGTTGGACCCATTATAGCCAACTTCCTAGGAACATGAACCCTTGCCTCGGGTAACACATCGCCAGCCCTACCACTAACACATCGTCCTTTGCCACTCTTGCATTTGTGTCCACCCTTGTCATGGTTGTGACTGCCAATCAATCACGAGATCATAATAGATTGGTTAACTCATTTACCTTTAGATAAGGCCATTTTTGGTCCTCCTTTTGCTCCATTCAACTACATTCCCATGCTCCAAGAGAACATGGGCCACCACCTCTCTTTTATTGTCATCCAAACCCCTTTCAATGAATCCAACAACATTTTTTCTTAGACCACGAAGTATCTCCATTACATTTGTTGGCAACCGATTAAGTGACCTTTGATGCAAAAGGGAAGGAATGAAGACCCTTTTTTGTTCAATCCCTTGCCCTTCAATTCTAGGTAAAGGCAATTTGAATCCTGGGTGAACTCGACACTAAGAAGGTTGGATGTTGGGTTAAGGTCTTACGAGAACACGATACTTACAAACACCAAATAAGGGATGAAATTTTATTGTAGTTTTGGGTTAATCTATAAATGAGGAGTTTGTGTTTGAACCTTAAACCAATCTGATACCAAATAAAAGATGAACCCAACTTTGACTCTTATAGAAATCCAATACCCACAAAAAAGATGAGATTTTTTTTTTAAGTCTATATTATAAAGAAAAAACGTTTAAAAAATTGTGTAATTTTTTTAATTAACATTTCAAATCATCTTAAATAATCTATTGCAAAAAAACCCCAATACTAAAGAAGGTATGACACTAGGTTCAAATTATGAACGTGTTGCCAAGCTACATTGAAATGAAAGACTTTTAATGATGTCCACGAGACCAAGCGGTCTAAAAGACCGAGAGCTACAAAACTAAAATACTTTGAAGTTTGTTTCGATGTTGGAAGAAAGCATACTACATCAATCATTTTAACCCAACCCGAGAGCACGAAGAAAATGCGTACATAGGAGCAAAAATTAAATGGAAAGCAACGCTGTTAATTGCCCAACTGAGAACCAACGCACATCATCTTAGGTGTGAAACCGGTAGGTAGGTGGACAATACCCAAAGAAGAATGAGAAACAAAAACTTGTTTATTATGTGTCAAGGGGGTAGTGGAGACAGAGTGTCACTTCATTATGGATTGTAAAACTTATAATGACATCCAGAGTAGTTATAGGGACAATTTAAGGGTTGTCAAGTTAATGCCCCTGTTCCAAGAGGAAAGACTAACCCAAATATCAAGTTTTTTAATCAAGATAGATAGTAAAAGCGCTGACAATGAAAAAAGAGTTAATTTTTTACAATATTAACAGATAGCCTCTGCGATCTGATGTTTTTTTTTTATCTGAACAGATTCTTTTTGCGACTCTTAGTCTTATAAAATATTTAGTCTCGTGGACATTATTAAAATCCTTCATTCATTCATGCAATCTTGACTAAGAAGCCAACCCTTTTTGAACCTTTCCTCCACAAAAACTCTTCCACTCCGAGGAATCCCCCCCTTAACCCTTACCGACGAAATCCTTAATCTGCAAATTTAATATATTAGGTGAATTCAATGTGTGGAGCTCATGCCGGTCTGTAATCCCTACCTTAGCGGTAAAGCGGTCATCACGTGTCATAATCCGACACGTTGGCATCGTCCACGTTAACACAGTTGAAAAAGATTCGACAGGAGTTACATTCATTATGATTTAGTGACATAAACAAAGTTTTAAGGCCTTTATTAAAAACGCCGTTAAATCCCCCGCTTGTTACCAGCTCACAGGTCATGGTTTCGATTCCCAGAAAGGCAAGATTTAAAATATTCAAAGGCTTTACAGATTTTCTTCGATTCGAGCTTTTCAGGCATGTTTTCAGCAATGCATATCCTATTATATAGTTGGTTTTTCAGCTTCTGAGAGTAATTTTTATTGCGAATACTACTCTAATGCGGCCAAAGTAGCTTACGGTGACAATGATTTGCGGGCGGACAGATGCGGACATGAACAGAAAAGTGAGTTCGTGCTGTAATATTCTTCTGCAATGTAAATGGAGATTTGTCCTTCTCGTACTCTTGAACTTCACCGAGGCTTGTGTATTTAGTTATCTTGCACGTTCTTTTCAGGGAACATAGATTCTTTTGATTTTTCTGCAGTAATAGTCACTCTTAGACTAACCTGCCGACACAACAGTGGGGTTTTCCATTTCACTGTGACAAAGTCGTCACTATCTTCTGAAAATTTGGTCGGTGAGCAGCGATTTTGGTATTTTTTTGTGGGGGCTATGCTTATTTTGTTGTTTTAGGATGTTTTGTATAGTTTTGCTTATATTCTGAAAATGTTGTGAAATAAGGACGGAGTATAGTTTTTTGACCTTTTAAGGTTAGTCATTGAGTACTGAAGTTTGTTTGAAGGAGCGTTTTTTTGTGCATTGAATGTTTGCGTATTGAAATTGCATTTAAATTCCCGCAAATGCAACCGAAAATGTCTTTAATGATCTGATATTTATGTGCAGCAAGGATGTTTAATGGAATGGAGAGCTTTCAAGCTTGAAGATTTGGCATTGTGAGTACTGGAACGCGTATTACACAAGCTTATGTGAGCAGAGACTCTCTGAATACAGTTATAGTGCAGGAAAGTTCGCGATTTTGAAGCTTTGCTCTACTTTGCCAAAAGCGTAGAGAAAAACTTAACATTTGTTGCAATATTTGCGACTTCGAAACGCGAAAATTTGAAGCTATGCTTATTATATATCGATATTTTTTTTTCAGAAAAGAAATTGATGGGACACAGAGGTTTGAGCTTGAAGATTTGACATTATGTTTATTTTTTAGGCTTGCAGGTATGCCTATGTGGGCAATGATTCTCTGATAAAAGGTATTGTCCAGAAAATGTCGCAATTGTGAATCTTCATTGAAGCATCATAAACCATGTGTGCAGAAGCAAAGAAGTTTTAGATTCAAGACTTTACATGAGAACTGACATGCGTATTTAATAAGTTTGCAGACGTACCTACAGGCGCAATGATTCTCTCATTAACCTTTTAAAGGTATTGTCAATAATAGATCTCAGATTTTGAACCTTTTTTGGTATTATTTTGAAAGCATAAAGCTTAATTTTCAGATATGTGAGGCTAGGAAGGCTAAAACATGAAAAAATCACTGTATTTCGCTAATAAATAGCGCTCTAAATTTAATGCAGTAGCGCAGAATATTACTACCTGTTCCACTTTATTTTCCAGAGCTTGAGGAAATGACATTTGTTTTGTTTTTTGGCTATTAAAACTCTTTAACTATCAAGAAATCTGTGAATATTTTGTTTTGTCCCTAGGCATTGTCCGAGGCATATTTGAGCTGCAGAGATGGAAAGTACTTCAGTAAATATTGCTGTATTCATTCTGCTGCTGCAATGTTCGTCCTATGCTGCTTTGACAACGCTCTCTGAGGATGGTTAGTTTTGCACTTCCATCTTTTCTGTTTTCTAAAGGAGTTTTCCTGTCACGGTGGTAAGTTTATTGTCTGGTTGGATTATTTCAGAGAGTTTTGGATATGAATTTTGGCATAGTTTGATATTGTGTTCAAAAGTCGTTCCATTTCCATAATAACCTGGTACTGCCATGTTATAATGGTGATGCGAAAGTGGAAACACATCCATACTAAATTCTATTGGGCTTCCTATCTGCTCCTTCATTTTTCAAATTAATTTGTTTTGGTCTCATAGGTAGCAATGCTGAGCTACCCTCTTGCTGGGTACGGAAAGGTGAGATTATTGGGATACCACTTACAAGACTGGGGCAATTTCTCCTGTGATTAGGTGTAATCCCGTGGTCATTGAAATTCCCTCCCCTCTGGTGACTAGTTTGTACCCTCTGCGTGAAAATGTATGTGGAGCTGAGCTTTGAATTTGGGTATTCTTATAAGAAGTATGGATTTACTTTTGTTTGAGACCTGAGCCTAGCCAGCTTAAAATAAAAAGATCACTGGGCTTCAAAATATTGGTGGGGTTCATACCAGGTTTCCTTCACAGGGAGGATATTCTTTATTTCATCAAAATAGTTATTTTTTTGGAAAAGTTGGCACAGATAGATGCAATTTAAATCGTTTTAGAAATTCATGACATCATGTGCGCCAGAGATCGTGGCAATGTTTTTACCTAAATTTTTTCGCAGTGAGTTATTGTTTATGGCAATGAAATATACTATGGGAGTTGAACCAATAGTTGTGATACCTCACTAGGTGCCTACGTGGTAATTGTATGGTGCCATGTCAGCACTTGAAAATTCTCTCATGGCTGAGTTAGCATGTATTTAATATATATTTTTCGTTTCATGGATTTATTTGGAGGGAAAGTCACCTTTTGAATTGATTTAAAATACAAATTTGAAATGCACTAAAAAAAGGGTTAGACCTAAACTTGTGCACCAGGTGTCTAAAAGTTGGGCATCTGATGTGTCACTTTGTGATTGGCTACTTTATACACCTTTTGGGTACAAGTAGTACAATAGTATGTAATTTGTACAACTACTTTTCATTAAAATTTTACTCAAGTTTTGGGTCCTCCCAACAATTGGACCCTGCCCAAGTATTGGGTTCTCTCCCATAGTATCAAAATAACCGAACTCTTATAGCTGTTAAATTAATAGTCAACTTTACTTAAATTTGAAATTATGTTACATATATTAGCATTTTTCAATAATTTACACTCTCTATAGACTATAAGAAAATAAGCTTTCGTATGCTAGTGAATGTATTTTAAACCATAGCTATTCTATTATTCTATTTATTGTTATTCGTTTTTTAAATAGTTGAAAATGTGGCATGAGATACAAGTATAGGCATGCAGCTAATCATGTGTGCTTTCATTATTAGTTTACTTACAGAGAACATTTTTTGTGGCCAAATGGACCTTAATCATTTTATTAGATTTTGGTGATTAAAATTTGGGAAAATTTCCAACACCGTATTGTATGTATTCCCAATTAAACCTACTTTTTTGAACTCTTGCTTTCTTGCAGGACTATCTTTGTATAAAATAAGACAACATTTCTCTGATAGTTCTCAACTTAAAGCGCTCTGGGTTGGAAGTAATCCATGCCTTGATAAATGGATTGGTGTCATATGTGACAATGGAAGTGCAACTATTGTCATTGGCTTGTAAGTTTTTTCTGTCACATTGTAATTTAACCACCATTTTGAATCTGAAATACTTGGCCTTAATGGACATAATTCGCAAATATATTATATTTTCCGTGCTCTCATTTGAATGTGTTTGTGTATATGTTGGTTAGTAGACTTGTTGAAGCATGTGTCCTATAAATTCTATAGACTATTATTTACAATCTTATGGAAGATTGAACATGATATTCCATCTCCTCATAACTCATTTATTTGTTTTGAATGCATGATTATTCACATTTAACATTATTAAGTTTTTGTTGGCTTCCTCCTTTGTACTCATAAGTTGAACAAGAAACAATTCATTTTAGTGTTAATTTTTAAATCCAATGTCAGGCAACTGTAAAATTAAAGCAAAGTACTCCTTGATAAGATTTTCTTACTTAATTAGAGAGTTTTCCATGGAAATCTATTCATTGTTTTATTTCATTGTCCACGTGTGTTGATCAAAATGAGAAGTTGGAGAAACTCCTACTCCGAAAGGACCAAGTATGACTTGATATAAAAGAAAGAAAGAAAGAAATTATAGTGATGTCAACAAGCGACCAAAACAGGTCAACGCAAATTGAAAGTATATCCAGCTACAATAGAATAGTACCAGGCTTAAAAATCCTAGACGTTGACGGCTTTCTAATGATGAACAAACTATTAAATGATACTGTCACCTTATATAACTGTCCATTTTCTAGAGAGAGAGAACATGTTTAAACCTTAATGCAAGTTACATTTCTAGATAGCTAGTTTTTGAAAGCAAAAAGATATTCATTTATATTATATTAGAATATAACTACGAAATTGAAATCTTTTTTGATGAGATTCTTCATAGAGAATTCAAGAATTGCAAACTAAGATTGTCATCTGTTATTATATACATATATGTGTATACACATGCACACCTGTATACTAAGATTGTCATCTGGCTTAAGAAGTCTCATATTTCTCCTACCGAGGGGGGAAGAATCCTCCCGAAAAGAATCTTTTGCATTTTGCTCTCCCCAAAAGATTTAGGGATGCTTGCCACAAATCTTTTGAAAAATATTTTTGCAATTTTTCCTAATCATACAAGAGTAGGAGAAGCCCAGGCCATGAGAAAAAGGAAGTAAAATGGAAATCAAACCCAGGTAGTTCCAAAAAGGCCTATAGTTGTGGTGCACCTCCCAAAGACATGCTCAACTGTCCTCTTAGCCAACTCCAATCTTGTACAACATTGTTTTGACTGCTAAACCTTGATGATGTTCCAGCCATCCCAAAACTTTGTGCTTGAAGGAGGTTCTTGATGTCCAAATGATATGATAATGCCTTTATCATCGCGATTTTGATCCTCAATGATATGTGCACAGCCGCGCTGCCAAGCACTCTTACCTTGGTGCATTGGTCACTTGTGCATCACATTGCAGCTCCTTGCATCATGTTCCTCTTGTGCAGAGCTATGGAACATGCTGAAAAACATATGCGCTTCGAGCATTTGCACATAGCCGCTGCATCATGCGCCTTTTGCACAGTGCTAGGATACATGTTGTGGAACTCAGAAGACAGCATCACTCACTTTGCCTAATAAGTGTGAAGTGCGTAAGTGTCAAGGGCTTAGCCCTTGCAGAGTTGAGGCGTAACATCCAAAGCATTTGTTAGCATACCATGTACTTGGAAGTGAAGTTGTGCAATCGTTGGAAGACGAAGAGTCGCACATGGAAGCCCAAATGGCTCAACTTCCATAATGGTTCTGTTAGCTTCTGCAATGTCATAATATGCGTAGCATTAGATAGCAAAGGGATAGGTTGAAGATAAGGAACCATACATCTCCCTCGAGATTTATGCCATGTATAGAATGCACAAATCAATATAATTTTTGTCCCAGTTCTATTATTTTCTTTTCTGTTTCAAATAACATTATTGCTTCCGCATGTGCATGCAACATATCTTGGTACTCATCTAGAGTGTTGTCCTCTGTACCTCTTGGGAACCAAATCACTAGTATCAAACTACGAGATCTGTCAGATCATTTACCATGCTGTTTCAATAAAGTTTAGATGGCAAAGGATAATGAAGTACAAGGTGAAATCCAGGAGATGATTAATAATGAGATTACAAAGGCTCATCAAGAACAAAAGAAATTTCTGTTCAACCAAATCACTGAAGTCCTCAAATGGGTGACTGTCTCCATTGGCTCACTCATCTGGCGAAGATTTTGGTGGTCGAGTCCCCCCTAGGTTTCAAGTAAATTTAAATGTTCCTTGTGTTTGACGGAAAGATAAATGCAGTATGTATTTCATTAGATCAAATAGATTCATATATTTCTGTGAACGATTTCTCAGACAAAGAAGATCAAGATTGCACTTCTGAAAGTTTTGTTAGCCATCAAGAAGTGGTGGAAAGCGCATACTCTGTCGGAGAAAGACCATACAAAAGGAGAATTTGAGCAACTTGGGAAAATTTTCAGGGAAGCCTTCAATGATGAATATTATCGTAAAGGTGTAAAAATGTATATTTATAAACTCTTGGAAGCCTTCACGTAAATTTCGACATTTTTCTGTTTGAGGAAAAAACAAATGTAGTAGATAATTTGTTTGATCAATGAGATTCATATTTATATGAATGACTTTTCAGACGAAGAGAAGATCCAGACTGAATTTCTAAAAGTTTCTTCACCTGTCCAGAAGTGGTGGCAAGACCATATTCTGTGGGAGAATGACCATACAAAAGAAGAATTTGAACCGACTTGGGATAAATTCTTGGATGTCTTCAAGGATGAATATTATCCTAAAGATGTAAGGATGAATATTATCCTTGAGGGAAAAATAAATGCAATAGATAATTCGTTAGATCACTTAGATTCATATTTTTCTATGAATTACTTTTTGGATGAAGATAAGATACGATAAATATATTAATGTCCAACGAATGACCACAAAGGTAGGTCAATGGGACTGCACTTCTAAAAGTTTCTTCCCCCCATCAAGAAGTGGTGGCAAGCCCGTGCTTTGTGGGTGAAAGACCACACAGATGAAGAATTTGAGCCAACTTGGGAAAAATTCTTGGAAGCCTCTCGAGGATGAATATTATCCTAAAGATTTATATGATGATTTCTTGATCTGGCAAATTCCTAGTATTTATATAACAGGCTCAGGGGCTAACAATCTTTGGGTCTCCCATCGACCCCGGGTTTGAGCCCAGTAGAGCCACCTTGATTCATTGGGAGTAACCCCTTGCCTAGGCTCATCGATACTAATCCAATCCAACTAGAATCATTTGCAGGGACTAGAATCTGCACGAATCTTACCTAGTGAAGGTCGTTAAGCTCCACTCAGCTATGGACAACAAACTCCCCAAGAGGCTGCTTTCACGGTGGACTTCCCTCGCTAGTTGCGGAAACAAAAGTGGAGTGAGCAAATCTACTAGTCACTGGCCCGACAATAATTGCTGTAAAGGTTTGCCTTATGCAATTGCATGGTGGTGATATATAATGGCAACAATTGTGGCAAGGACATGACTGATCATTCCAAGCCTACATAGATGCCTTACACGGCCTATGTGCAAAATTGGGCTCTTTTGAGTGAGATAATTAAAAAATTTCAAGTACCACAGTGTCACAATGGCCTACAACCATTTATTTAGTACAAATTGAAGCTGGCCAAGGTTAAGACAATGGGAGAAGTGTATTACTTTGTGGTGACCAATGAGGAAGAGTCAAAGAAGACACCACCTTCAAACAAGTACAAACCGTATAAGCTAGGTAAATGGTTTGAGAAATACAAAACCAACGGCCACTCTAATGCAAACTGCCATGCGCAAAATAGTTTGCTTGTGCATGCATGATTAAAGTATCTTGAAGTACGAACATTTCTAGAAGTGAATACAAACCCTGAAGCTACTTCCCTCAATGCAACAACCACACCAACAATGCAAGATGTTGAAGTAGAACTATTCCATTCGCAAATGTTGGTGCGAGGGAAGCCACTAGATGGCAAACAACTAGCCTATTTGGTTGTTTGACTAGTCGGCCCAACATCTATAGTAGCATGAAGAATATCATCTATGAAGCAATTGTCAAGTGATTGAACTTTCCAACCATGCCTCATTTGCGTCCTTATAGTTTGGGATGGATCAACTCCTCGAACACCAAAGGTATACATATCACTCACCAATGCCACTTCTCATATGCTATCCATTCTTTCAGAGAGGAGGTAGGTTGTGATGTAGTGCCAATGGATGCATGCAATATAATCCTTGGGCATGCATACATGCGTAGCCACCACGGTGTGTACACAGTCAATCCTCTAAGTATCACCGTATTAGTGGGTAGCAAGAGATACCATATTCTTGAAGTGATTTTACGCTCTAAACATGCCGCCTAAACTCCTAAGAAGATTGCATTACACTTGCTTCCAAGACTTAATGTAGTAGGGACAATTTCTTCTCAAGACAGGGAGAATGATCTACACCACCTTGTGCTCTTACTTTAAGTGCCTTGGTCAATTATGCATCACCTTGCAACCCCTTGCATCATGCAACTCCCGCGCAATGCTAGGGAACATGACACAAAAGATTTGCACTTCGAGCATTTGCAAGGTTTCCCTCGCATCATGTGCTTCCCGTGTAATGCCAAGTTACATGTTGCACAACTCGGAAGACATCACTCACTTCGCCTAATAGGCACAAAGTGCGTAAGTGTTAATGGCTTTGCCCTTGTAGGTTTGCCCAGGTTTGAGGGGCAATGTCCCCTTTCGCCAAAATTTTGAGATTCAATCTCAATGCTGTTTGGAGCAACTCAACATTTTGCGCAACACCTCAATGCATCTTGCAACACTTCCGTGGACCACACAACACCTTGCAGCGTTGTGCAACACTTGTAAACATGCTATGTAACTTAGCTCCTGTGTAAAACACCAAGATTACGCATTGGCTACGTGGACACTCAATGCTATGGTACAACATTACAAATGGTGGTATCAAGGCTTGCATTATGCCAAAGCATCTATCTTCTTACCACACACCTGACAGTTAAGCCACGTAGCCGTTGAAAGGTGAAGAGTCACACATGGAAGCTCAAATGGTTTAGCTTCAATCACGGTTCTTTCAGCCTCCCCAATGTACTATATGTATACAAATTTGTAGTGTTAGATAGCAAGTAAATAGGTAGAAGTTAAGAAGCAATACATCTTCCTCGAGAGTATGTCATGTATGGATTGCACCAATTAATTATGATGATAGGATTTCTACAATGGCAGCAGTGGGTAGAGTGTTGTACCCAAAATTTTCACACGTTTAAAATTCACTTGAAATCATGTACTACAAATAGGTCCTAGGATAACATGCTTTTTTCCCTAAAGAGTTGTTCGTCAAAGGCGAAGTTTTGGCCTCAAGAAACGAGGGCGTGTTATGGGAAGGCATGCACAAATTTTGACCAGGAAGCACAAATGTGCAATGCATGGTGGGGAAGTAAAGTGTGCGAAGCACATTTTGAGGGAAAGGTCAACAGTTCCCTCAGGGAAACAATATTGTTGTAAATGTGCCGAGAAAAGTGAAGTATGAATGATGTTCTTTTAAAGTCCAAGGGGAAGTTCCCACGAGGAACCAAAAATGCGCTCAATGTGCTAATAGAAAAGCTGAATCATTGAGTTGCACTTTCACAACCAAGAGAGTTCATGTGAAGAAAAAAGAACTTGCTAAACATGCATAGGGAAGACTTGAACAATGAAGTGCTCATAGTCCTAATTGGGAGAGAGAAGGGTAGTGCTCAATGGGCCCTCAAAGCACACCCAACATGTCGAATTACAAAACAAACTGAGTAAGTGCGTGATAGGAGTTGAGGAAGCACTACCACGTGGGAAATAGAACCACACTTAACGCGTCGACAAAGAAGAGACCAAGTAAAGTGTGCAAAGCATGCATAGTAGCCCAATGTGCAAGTTCTCAATGAGAAATGCGTGATTAGGGTTATGAAACCCTAATAAATGCCTAACAAGCCTCTCCTGCAAACACACACACATAATCCTTTTGCGAGGGGGGAGGTAGGATAAGAAGGGATTCCATCGATCTCAAAAGGGGAGGATGTATATCTAGGGAGGAGGGAAGGGAAGCTCAACCTTGCCCCCACCTAGGTTTGGAAGTGGGTGGGGTTGGAGATCTAGTTTGATTTGGTTTGCCTCTAAGCTTCAACTAGATATGGTTGGGGCATATAAAATACAATTATCAATCCCATATATGTTTGTATTACATATGTACTACATATAGCTGGTTTGGTTTATACTACATATAGAATATAGATATCAATTATAGACCATACAAACCAAACTCGATTTATATTCTATATGTAACACAAACCAAACTAACCATATGTATTTTATTGCCTGGACCTGATGAGGATGAGTAGTGATAGTACTTTCCAAACTGTTAATTGGTAACTCGGCCCTATCCTCGTTATGTAGTATGAAATAACCCCATATCATATAGCCACCCATACAGATATATAGGGCAAACCTCCCCTCTACTCTATATAGATGGTGATGGCCGAGGAGTCAGTTATAGTATTTATATGCATGCATGCATACATACATACATACATACATACAACTTCAACCTTCTCATCGTCATTCTAAAATGTGCTGAGCATTATTCCTCCTCTCCAACATATATCCTCCGTCATTCCCTGGTATTTTCCCATTACCTATTCTTCCTACCCAAGGGTATTGCAGGTGTTTTTCTACCTCACTGCTACTAGAAACAAAGTTCTAGACCCTTGCTATTGTTTTCCTAGCACTTTTCCATTGTCCTTTGTCATTCTAGGTTCCTTTTCCAAGCCGAAGAGGTTTTTTTGAGTCTAACAAATCCTACCATCACTTTCTACAACTCGTAGTATTCACCACGTATCTTACAACAATTGAGCAAGTTTGATTACCTGAAATCCTAGGCGCAGTTTCTTAGTGCAATTCTTAATTCTAAAGTTTGCCTAGATCTTTCTCTCATTTGGGGTAGTGTTTTTTGGGTTTTCCAGTGGTTTTGCGACCACTGTGGCTTCACCTTCGCAGATTTTGAGATAGGTCTTGTTGCTAGATCCATTCCGCTCAAACCTACAAGTGCTCGCTGAGGCTGCTATGCAATATTAGTTTTGGTTCAGGATGAGGTCCAAATACTAGGGATTCAAACCACATTCCACTTTGGAAACTGACTTCCCCTGAGATCTTAGATGCAAACATTGGCCATTTTGATGTTGAGAACTTTAAGGAAAAACTAAGATGTAATGATAAGTCAAGATCTATTCAACACTTGGCCAACAAGGAGCACTGTGAAGCGACAAACTTCCCTATGTCGGTACAATATGCAAAACTAGTGCTTGCATGCACGAAGCACTATGGTCCCGTGAAAAGAGAAGTATGTACTAATGAAGGTTTACCCATTGCTCTATTGGATGTTTGGATGATGCAACTAGAGTCCCTCTACAAGATGCTTATGGGGATCTGAGCATTGAGAGTGCACAAACCTGTTAGGATGAACATTGGCCAATGCCTTCAAGACATCGATCCATCCTGGTTGAAACAAAGGAACGCAGGAAAATCCAAGTTTTCTAGAAGCGACATCAATCAGATCTCAATGATGATATCTTAGAGTGATAAGATTGCTAAACTCAGTTGTGGGAAATAAGATGACTGGTGATTTTCACCCATGGATGTTATTGGTCATAATCACCATTAGCAATGGAAAAGAATTCATTGATCAGGGGAAGATTGTTAGGGACACCTTGCATAAGCAGCTAACAGAGTTGGAGATAACTCAATCCTTCTTGATGACCTCATTCCTGATGTGGTCCATTTCCAATCTCCAACCATTCTTGGGACTTAACATAGTTGGGAAATTCGGTCCCTTGAATCAGATTTAGCTACATTACCCCCAACTCACGTTGGAGGAGAATAAGAGATATTTCACCTGAGTAAATAACACTTTCACCGTGTTTTTGGTAAGGACATTTGAGAATGATCATGCCACAAGAATCTTTGTGAAAGGAATCGAGTTAGTAACTTAGTTCGGGAGTCACTTTATACAACTTTCCTATGCTCTCTTATATTAGGGTCGTAGGGTTTGGTGGGGTTCCATATCGGCTCCTTAGGTTGTCCTAGAAAAACCGCTCCTAATAGAGCTATGCAAACGGCTAGCAATGGTGCATTAGCTGTGTTGTTTAAGGTATAAAACCGCTGTACATTTCTTGATACACCTAGGCAATTACACATACAAAATCTCTATGGATGCACAAGGAATTAGTCGAGATATGGAAGATTTCAAAATGTACCCCCATTACAAAAGAAATTATTTCAAGAACTAAGGCTTCATGGAGAGCCATTTGGGCCTTGTATATGTGCACGTGCCAACAATTGAAGGTTGCTAGGTAGATTGCACGGATGTATACGAAGAGTGTAGGAGAGACTGTGAAAGAATGAGCCTCAAACAAATGGAGGCAATACTAAAAGTGTGTGTACTAGTAGGGACGACTGATGATGGAACCGAGTTGACAAAGCCTGAGTATATTAATGAGGCAATGTCAAGACCATTCGCCCTAATGAATTGGTCACTCCTGGAAGCCATTGACATTGAGGAGCATAACAAGGAGGTAGTGGAGAGATCTATGAGGTGGTTCAATTGGAAAATGTCTTAGGTTACCGATCTCGAGGGGTCGAAGGGATCCAAATCTTCCAAAAGTCAAAAGATGCCATCTGTACATGCCTTGAGGTCCCTTGATGCCAATATTGTTGAACTTGCTCCATTCAAAATGTCAGTAACAAGAATAGGTAGTATAAGAGGTGACAGTGGAGATCCCGAACAAGCTAAGTTGCCAGAGAAAACTGCAAGACAAGATAAAAAATTAAGTTGAAGACCTCAAGAGGCCCAAATTCACAAGCCGACAACTTCAAAGTACATACGCTTCCCTCTCCACAGCTCATGGACACTCCAGTCCTCATTGACAATACTACTTAGTATTTCATGGCCTTGGATCAAAGGCATGCTCGTGTTCAGGTTACACTGCAACCTTCTCTTTCTGCCCCTTCTCATTCATCATTGTGGAATCCATCTCCGCAAAAGCCTCCACTTACAAATACTCCACCCAGGCCGACTCTACCTATGAGGACATCATCAGGATTAGAGGTTTAAATGACGAGTGCTTCAAGTGAAAAAATCTTCAAATGGATGAAGCCATTATTGGCCAAGATGAAGAAGTTTGTCAAAGTCTCGGAACCGGACTTCATTAGAATGGCAGTCTTCCAGAGATCGCGACTCCCAAAAAAGAAAGCTTATAGCACGGTGATGACTGAACATTGTGCTCGATTTTTGGAATTGACAAATCCTTTTGGGGAGAAAGATGAGGGTGAGGTTATGCCGAAGGATTATGAATATCAAAGAATACCCATGGGGCAATCCATTGTGTAAAGCGATGTGCATGAAAATCAAGAAGTCACTACTGGGGTAGTTCAACGCATCACGTGGAGCAAGTAAACAATTGAACAACTCGAAGATAAGTATAGGAACTTGGTGTCTCTCGTCAACTATCTCCAAGCCCTGGTGGGGACTTTGGCAACACCATTCACCCATTTAATAAGGTACAAGGCTTTGGGAGATCTTAACTGATTTGGAAAAACAACCAAATCTTGGGTGGAACTGTTACTGGTCAATGGATTGAAATATATTGATGAGGTTATGAAGACCTATGAGAAGATGGAGGCCGAAGAGTCCTATTTTGAAAAGGCAATAACAAGTATAGAAACACAACTAACACAATGGGAGGCCTTGAGATAGGATATCGAGGAACTGAGCCTTACTAATGAAGCTTTATTGGTCACTGAAGGTGTATTGGCCTGAAAGGAAGATAATAAATCATTCAATTGGCATGGAAGCACAAGGTGGAAAATCATTGAGGTAAGGGAGGCAATAATGAAGCTCCAAGAGATACAAAAAGAAGGGGAGGATAAGTTGATGGAAGTGTGCGTAAACATTGGATCCGTAAATTGCCACTTTATCAAACAAGATGGCACGGGTACTCCTTCGGCCCTCGAGATCAAGGAGCAGTTTTGGAAACTGATAAAAGAAGAGATTTTTAGTGCATAAGTTAGTGATTTTGCTGCCATGGATAAACTAATTGTTATTCACATCATACTCAAAGAGCTCAACAAGGAACTGCCAAACTTTCAGAAGGCGTCCAAGAAGATCATCATGAGTACTCTCAATAGGTTCCAGGTGTACAAGACCAAGAAGGTGTAATGTCCCTCCTCCTTGAATAGTTTGTTAGAAGAACTTTGGCCCTTTTTGTTTGCTCGATGACCAAAGGGGGAGTTCAAGGGTGACTTAAGTTTATTAACTTTATTATATGGTGCTGGAAATAAATAAATAAATAAATAAAATATCGCTGAAAGCACATATAATGAATTAATAGACTTAAAAAGTGACTATGACTTGGGAAAGTACATGGAAATAAATTAATACATTATTTAATGTGCTTTCCTAGGCAAAAAGTGCGATTTGCCTTGGGAATGGAAAAAATTAACTAAAAATAAATTATATCCCTTGGGAAAAGTGCGACTTGCATTTTGGAGAGGTTTTTGGCTTATAAAGGAAAAAGTGCGACTTGTGTTGGGGATTCCAGATTATTATTATTTTTCTTCCGGGCAGTTGGCTCTAGAGCTTTGCAGACAAAATCCAAGGATGAAAACCCTCTGGATTATTCCTCTTGTGGACGGAAATCCCATGAGAAGCGAGAGGAGTTTCTATTCAGGGAACTTCATAGTATTCACAGGTTATTTATCATTTCAGCAGTATCAGAAAGAAATAAATTGCAGCAATGGGCATTCAGACAACTTCCAGAGTGGGGCGACTTATTCTACAGTTGTTTGATGCAGTATCTGAGGTATTTTTATGCTAGTTTGTTACTGTATCTTCCATCCTCAAATATATATCAAATCGATTTGGTTTGAATAAATTCCGACAGGGTTTTGGGCAATATTTTTTTATCAATCCATTTGCAGGCTTCTGGTTGTTTGCCGTAAATATTTGCCATTGTAAATCAATATTAAATTCACGGCTGAATTATTTGTGAAGAAATCTGCCTGTTTAAACCCTAGGCGCATTTTTTGTATTTATCCGGCTTGCAGGGTTTGTTTTATTTAATTTGTTTGTGCAGTGTGAGAATGGTGTTCTATGGTTTTTTTTGACATTACCAGTATAGTTCCAAGCCTGAGCAATCTATAAAATAAAGATAAAAAAATATTCAAGCAAAGGGGTTTGGGATCTTTCAGAAGGAAAAGGAAAAGAATAGAGTGGCCAAGAGGCAAACTAGTCCGAAGCAGCCACTCAACGGGGCTTTGTCTTTAGATAGGGCTTCTAAATGAGAGCTGTTCTAATTTTGAGTTAGTTTTTGTAAATAACTCTTAACTTAAAAGAGCCTTCTATTTTTGGAACATATGATTTGCTTTTTGTAAAAAGTAAAATATAAATGTAAAAGGAACGTGGTGTCATTGAAGGAGGAGGTACACTCTCCTATAATAAATAGGACTAACCGAAGTAAAAAGACTTTTTGATGCTGTCCGAGATTTTGCTTGAGATAAAGAGAAACAAGAAACTGTGTTCATTCGCAATAAGAAATACAGAGAGATTTTCTAGAATTTTGTGTCTTGAAATTGCTTTGGTGATAACATTTATTCTTATGATAAATGCACGTCTTTCTTACTTTCCTTTCTTGAATGCAAGATTCCAACATTAAATTGTCAACTTTCTAATGATTTACTTTCCTGCTTCGGTGGTTAAATTCCTTGTTTATTCATTCATGTGTGCTTCTCCTACTATTCTCTCTCGTTTCACACTCCATACTTTTAAGTTTAATGCAAAAACCTGCAATACAATCTGCTGTATTTATTGTATATATTCCGTTTTAAGCTTTTTTCTTGTTTTTGAATAAAGGCAACCTCCCTATAAAATAGAGGAGGGACCTTGTCTTCTCACTCTTGCAAAAAGCTATATTTTGCCTTGTGAAAAATACTTTGCCAACAATTTTTGGCGCCCATCGTGGGGCACATTTTTTCCTTTTCGTGCAACCCACATAACCTTCACTTTCTTTATGATAACTTGTAAGTGTTGCTCCTATTCTAGAAGAACATGAAGAGTCACTACTGTTGTCCTCAAGCAGCGAAACCCTTCAACTTGGTAGGAAGAAAGTTTATTCAAACGAGTAGAGGGAACTTTTGACCCCTTTTCGAAAATTCAACAAGAGTCTGGTTTTGATCTTACTCCTGAGAGAAGCAAATGAAAGACTCAGAAGTCTGCAAGCACTCCTTCCATCCCAAGAAGAAGAGAACAAGAATGTGGAATCTCAATAAGCAAATCTTTGATACTTTCAGTAACCACTCTTCCATTGGTTATAAATTTTCAAAACATGGTCGGGTTACCTTGGGGAGCTGTCATAAGGCCACTAAATTTCACATACCAACCTCACAAGCTGCCTCAAGGTTCTAGAAAGAATTTTCCACAGTATACAGGAGATGGGAAGCAACACTCAGATGAACATATCTTGACAATTATGACTGCATGTGGAATCCTTGGTGTTCAACATGAGGATTTGGCTGTCAGGCGACTTGTGGAGACGTTGCAAGGAGTTGAGGAATGGTTATACCATCTCACCATATGTTCTATTGACAGTTGGGATACCATGAAAAATAAGTTTGAGGAGAGATTTAAACCGGTTGTAGATGAACACCCTCTCATTGCCCAACTGTCATAAAAAAAAATCAAGTCAAGAGCTCATGCGGAAATTTGTTGCTATAATCAACAAATCGGTTAATAAAATTTCTGTTACAGCCATGCCTACGCCTGAGAACCCAGAAATGTTTCTTCATTAATGTTCAGCTGCTAGAGATGAGTTTTCTACTAAGAAGAGCTCTAGTGCGAGACCTTGTAGTTGCTCAGACAATGGCCATTGAAGTGGAAGATGACCTACTAATGGCTGGAAAACTAAAGTAGGACTTTGCCTGGGTGAAAGATCAAAATTCAACCCAAGGTTCTACAAAAGCATTTCTACAAAAGTTGGCCACTGATTTGTTGTTTCTCACTAAATAGTTGCCTCAAAAGCGATCAGCTCCCCTGTACAAGGATGTGCAACAAAGGAGTTATACTCCTTGCGATAACAATCGGACTCACTTCCCAGCTGCCCAACCAAGGTTGGCAATTGGAGCACCCTCGGTTGAGGGTATTGCCAATGCAAATTGTGACTATCATGAGACAAATGAACATGATGGCATAACATGTGCTGAAATGATTAGGGTGATGCGGATGTGCACACCACAAAAATTGACATAGATGATTTGGGTATTTTGGAACCGAAAATTCGAGAACTCAATGGCAACTCTACTAATGGATACTTTGAATGTGTCTAACTATGATGAGCAAGATGGTGTGGTTGAGGAAATGAACAGTCACTCATTTGTTGTCTTCACCAGGTCACAACATTAGAAAGAGGAAGCAAGGGAGGTGAGAAATCTAGTGACAAGGCAAAAAGCAAAGAGGCACCCAAAATACCTTCTATGAAGTACGCCATTAAAAAACGCCCTCCACAGCCTAATCTGTCCACAAATAAGCAAATAGATAAGAAAGTAAGTTGAAGTTCTCACGTAGGGCATGCTCCACATTGCCCAAATTACAACCTCCAAACTAGGAATGACCATTATCCGCCTCATACCCATATAAGCTCCAAAGCTTCCACCCTGACCAATCTTCCCACCTTTGATATCATTTATCACGCAAATAAAACCAAGATCACAATGTCCCAAATGGAATAGTTGAGAGCAAATCCGTAGCTGGACCGATTGGTGAAATTCATTAGAGGAGATCAGCCCGCCACCTTTGGACTTGCGTCCAAAGGCCTCCTAGCTTCTCCAAGTATTTCTACCCCTCAAAATCTCATGGCCTTTTCTCTTATCATTAGTAGGAACATCGAACCCTTCCACGTCTCTCTTTTCATCGCAAGTTTCAAGCTCAACAATTGTATTATAAATTCTAGAGCTTTTGATAATGTAATTCCCACCAAATTTGCTCATGCCTTTGGGCTAACTCTCATAAAGACATTCGAGAGATGCTTTTCCATGGAGACTAAATAGGTTGCTTTGATTGGGCAAATCAAAGATGACCAAGTAGCCTTAGCCTATTATCCACAATAGCAGGTCAAGATAATTATAAGATAACCATATTGAGAGGATGATACCAGAGGTTGAGAAGAGCGACCTCATTATTTTAGAGTTGCAGAATTACAAGCATGTTAGGGGGAGACTCTTTTCTTCGGCGTTAGTTATCCGAGGGAGAACCACGCAGTCATCATGTAATAAAAATTAGAATGTTTACTAAGTTACATGTTACAAGTTACAAATGTAATTTTGTTAATTACGTATAACTTTTTATTATCTTGTTTGTAGGTTCTTGGTGGGAGGATTGGGGGGGAAAACACCCCGCATCTTCAAAAACTAGCTCTCAAAATTTTATCTCAATCTTGTAGCGTTTCTGGATGCAAATGCAATTGGAGTTTGTTTGAGACCATTCACACGAAGAAGTGCAACAAGCTGACTCAAAAATGCCTCAACGACTTGGTTTTTGTGCAATACAATCTCTGGCTTCGCACAAGAAAAGTGGTGGCCACATTGCATGAACTTATTGATTTGGATGAGATAGATCCATACAGTGAGTGGATTGGGAAAGAAGAGGAAATCCCTGCGCTCACGGAGAATGAGATTGCTTCTTTCTAGAGGGAATTTATGGGGGGAGAAGCACTAGGAAGATATATTGGATTGGATGACATCTTTGGAGGCGATGTCGAACATGCAACAGACCCACCGCCATCTACGATCTAGTTGGAGCCACAGTCACAACCTTCTAGGAGCGAGGGGATGCCACCGAGTGTGGGGACTAGTAGAGGCAGTAGAGTCTCTCCCCAATATTTTTCTAGAACAGGGACGAGGAAAATGTAAATTATTGTAAATTGTAACTTGCATAGAAATGAAATTTATGACGATAATTTTCAATGACAATCATCATAAATTCATAACACTTATCAACCAATTGTTGTATTCACATGATGATGCAATTTTGTATTGTATTTGTATTCAAATATAATAGAAAACACTTCAACATTTTACAAACACATTTGATACATTTTGTAGCTATATTTTGCCTAAAATTTATGTTTTATTAAAGAAATTTGTGTATTTTTTAAGTTGTTGAATGTTCCCGAATATTTGCCGAGTTTTTGCCAAGTTATTTTTTTGTGGGTTTGCTGAATATTTGCCGAATATGAGTATGCAAACTATGGTCAGAATAACACAATTTAAGCATGGTGAAGCTACTTCATGGTTGAATATTTATGCAAGAGATCACCAATGAAGTATGTGGGTGGTTAGTGGTGACAATAGGAGTGTACCTTGGAGAACTATAGCTCAAAATTCCAGACTTGGTGTTGTTGTCATTATTCAAATCAGCCACCACAAGATCTGAATGACATACATACAAGTGGGTAAGCAAGTAATTTTAGACGAAGGATGGAGCATTTTTCTATTGATGAATGTTGGGAGAAATTTTCCAGACTTTAGAGAGATGGTTTCAGTCATTGCAATGCTCACATTTCTTAATTTTGCAAGGAGGTTTCAGTTTTGTAGCTGCTGTTCCATTTTTAAGTTGCTGATTTTGATAAAATTAGATTATAAGTTGTGGTTTTCAGACTTGAACAGCTGCAAGGGTGACCATTTTGAGGTCATTAAATCATTGGAAAATAGTGGTGGATGGTTTCAATCTTTCAGCTAAAGAAGACAATTACTTCAGCCAACATAGCTCCAAATTGGGTGAAAAATCAAGTGATTCATGACTGTAATACTTTGTTTCCAGCCTGCATAATTAAAGAAGTAATATGGGATGAAAAACACCTTGACCCAAGGGTCAATTTAAAGGTTGTTTGCAAGGGGCGGACTACTGCTTTGTGTATTGTCAGCTTGTTCTTTTCACTTTTTTGGTTCATAAAAGGACATCTTGGCAATTGGAAGTTGTGTTTCCTACTAGACCATCTTGTGATATTTTGTGCAAATAAAAGTGGAATTCTTGGCACCTTCATTCTGATTTTTGAAAAAGAAAAGCAAGATTACATTGGTGTGTGGGACGTCATGAGGGAAATTGTGGACAACTAATGCTTGGATGGTAATTGTAAGGCCTTGGCAAGCAAAGAAGAAGAGCTGACCATCATATCGCAAAGCATGAGTGGATGAAGAAGGGAGCACATTTTTTCTTTAATGAGTTTGCTTCATGTGCAGGAACATCAAAGGAGTAGTTGAGATTCATTTGGAATCCAGGTACGTGCATTTGCTCGAGGACAAGTAAATTTGGGAAGTCAGGACTGTAATGTCCCCTTTTCCATGCTAGTCACTATTAAGGCCTTGGGCCCATTCCATCTTCTGTGGGCTTTGAGGAAGGAAGCAAGGGAGGTGAACATTGCCATTATTGCAAGTAATTTCCTTATTCATTTAATTACTAATTATGGTTCGGAGTGATTCGATTAGGTGAATGGAAAAGCGAAAAAGTAACTTCTATCTTCACCCTCATTAAGGTCGGTCTTCTTGGGAGCTACAAGGAGATAAAGAAATATTTTTATATGAGGTCGGTCTTCTTAAGTGAAGATTAAACAGTGCATTAAGAGGTCGGCCATGGGGATTGGGTTTCTAATTCATCCTTTGCGCCAAATAAGGGGTACTTAAGGAGGTTCGAATGGAGGAGGAAGATCATCATCATTCATCTATTTTGACATTTACTTGGATTTGGAGCTAGTGTAACTTCTCTTCTTGTCATTGAAGGACGAAAACCCTTTCTTGGATGAAACCATTCAATAGGATCACACTTGGGGACGAAAACCCTCTTGTGTGCTTTGGTGGTTCACCTGGAAGTCACAAATGAGCTTTAAGGAGGATTTTATATTTATTTCTTCCCTTCTAACCCTAGGCGATCTGCTTGGGTGAAGGGTTTGATGTCATCTAGGGCACTTCTGGACAATTTGACATGATATTATTGTTCTTGATATTTTATAAGGCCGAAATCTACATTTTGGTGATTTTTGGAGTTATTTATCATTTCCAGCCCTTGGTTTTGGCTGTTTTACTGCTGTTATAAAATTAATTGCAGCTGGGTGTAATCACTTATTTTCTTCATTCTTTTGATGTTATTTGGATTGACAATTATTTCCGTTGTTGAATTAATGATTTAGAAGCATTTTTAGCGGTTATTGCATGGTTAAATGTTGATGTGAAGTCCCTAGAGAGTTCGCTGCCCTAGAGGACTGTTTATTGATTATTTTAACAAGGTTGAAGCATATTTTCAGTCATTTTTAGATTGATTCTTGTTGGCTGATGGTGTATTTTCAGATTTGGTTCATTAGGGTTTAGGCTAAATCCTTACTCTTGGTTTCAACCCTAGAAAGGGACATTATAGTTTGAGTTTGCTAACTAATGAGGTACATAGTTAATATGATGAAAGGCAAAACCACCTCCAAATGGAACAAAGGGGGAAAAGATGCTTTTGAGGAAATAAAGACCACTATAGCCAATGCACCTGTGATTGTGTGTCTAGATTCCAAAAAAGGTTTCATCATTTACAGCTATGCATTAGAGCATGCACTGTCAACCATCTTGGTGTTGAAAGATCATGAGTTGTACTCTTTCATACTGGATTATCAGTAATACTGGATCCGATCATCGGCCGATATGGTTAGAATTGGGAAAAACTTCTCCATGCAAAGGCCCTTTTAGATTTCAACTCACGTGGCTTCGTCATAACGATATTGCTAAGAATGTCCAACAATGGTGGAAGGAAAACCTAGGTATGGAACTCAAATGTATATGTTTGTCAAGAGGTTGACCTATGTAAAGTCTAAGCTAAAAGCTTTGATTTGGAGCAAGTTCGGCGATATTAAGGTGGAAAAAACAAAGATTCTAGATCAGCTGACAGATATTAATGATCTTCACCGACACTCACGATTTTCTGTAGACCTTTTCAAGAAAGAGTATTTCCTAAAAGTAGAATTACAGGAATGGGAGATTAGAGAAGAAATTATGTGGAAACAAAAATCAAGGATACAATGGTTAAAAGAGGGAGATAAAAATTCAGCTTTCTTCCATAAATCTTTATTAGCTAGGAGGGCCCATAATTATATCCACTCATTATCTAATGGGAAGGAACAAGAGCATATTCGATTCAAGGAATGCAACATGTAGGTCAACAATATTTTCAGCAGTTGTTCACCTCTCAACCTTTGGATCTGAATTCATAACAACTTTTGGAACTACTACCCGGTAGTATCTCCCCACAGGATAATGAGAAGTTGATGCAACCAGTTATGGAAGCAAAACTCCAAGGTGTAGTCTTCAATATGAAAAGAGGCAAAACACCAGGTCCAGATGGCTTCCCTATTGAAGTTTTCTAGGCCTTTTGGGACATTATCAAAGGGGATTTGTTACAAGTGGTGGAGGTAAGGATGGCTAAAACCATGCTTAAAGAGATAAATAAGACTTTCTTTGCTCTTATACCTAAAACTAATGACGTGGAAGATATCTCTGGTTTTGGCCTACAACCTTATGTAATGTCTTGTATAAAATCATCACCAAAGTTATAGCGGAAAGACTAAAACCCTTGCTTCATAAGATTATTTCTCATGAGCAAGGTGGATTTTTTCTTGGTCGTCATATTCATGATGAGATTGTGCTAGCTTAGGAAATCTTACACTCCATGGACATTCAGAGAAATTTGCCAATGTTTATTCGACTGGATTTATCCAAGGCTTATGACATAGTGGATTGGGTCTTCCTAGGCATGGTTTTGGCTAAATTTGGCTTTTCTTTGGAATAAATTTAATGGGTACAAGCCTGTATCTCTTCTGTTTCCTTTGATGTTTTAGTTAATGGCTCTCCTTCAAATTTTTTTGGAGCATCTAGAGGCATCCGACAAGGAGATCCCCTATCACCTTTCTTATTCATTATTCTGGAAGAATGTATGGGGAGACTTATCAATAAAGCTTGCCAGGAGAAAAGAATTCATGGAATACGAGTGGCTAGAAACACTCACCAAATATCTTGTCTCCAATTTGTTGATGACACAATGTTGCTTGGACGAGCCACCTCGTGCAAAGCTAAACAAATTGATAAAGTGCTTCATAAACTTTTGGTAGCCACTGGTCAGCGAATCAATCAAGGAAAATCCAGTATTTTCTTCTTTCATTGTTCTGGACGCGAAGAAGACCGAATTTTGAATATTTTCCAGTTTAATAAGGGAGTGCTTCCTTTACGATACTTGGGTATCCCTTTATCTGCAAAGAAGTTAAAGGATTGGTAATGGCTAATCACCAAGTTTGAATTAAAATTACACAAGTGGACTAATAAATGGCATTCTTCAGGAGGCAAAATGACACTAGTTAAATCTGTCCTACAAGCTTTGCCGATATATGCTGCATCTGTGTTAAATATTCTTGGAACTATCTTGAGAAAGATAAATTCTATATGCCAGAAAATTTTATGGAGCGGAGGTCAATATAAGAAAAAATGGTCCTTAGTTAAATGGGACACTCTGTACCGGCCAAAAAAGGAAGGTGGATTGGGATTTAGATCCTCCCCCATGTAGAACAAAGCCTTAGCTGCTAAACTATATTGGAGATTGCTTGTTTATCCCAATGACCTGTGGGCAGGTATTTTTAGAGCAAAGTACGTTGAAAGTAATTCCTCAGAAAAAATCATCATATCATCTCTCCTTAGTAGAGGTTCTCCAACCTTGATGTTTATTAGAATGGGAGAGGAAACTATTGAACACCAACTCTTTTGGGTTGTTAATAATGGGCAACTAGCCAACTTTTGGACTGATTATTGGGATGGATAGCCCCCTCTTATCCTTCAATATCCTCAGTTCCAGACTATTATGAAGCAAATGCAAGAGTTGGGTTGGATTAAGGTGGCTCATTATAGTACATAGTCTGGATCTTCTTGGGAGAGTGGAAAGGTTTAGATTCTGGTTTCTGAATGGCTGCTTGTTCTAGACCATGATACTCAGATTCTGTTGCATAATGTCTTGAAGAACTGTCCTCTTTCTTTTGCCCCATTTTTTGACAAGTTGGGATGGGGACTTGACCCTACTTGTACGTATATAGTGTCCGCTAGATATACCTCCTTGATGATAGATAACCCTCATCCTCTGGAGTTTCTCTTCAAACACTTATGGCAACAGGGTATGTGGCTTGAAGTAAGCCTTTTTGTGTGGCTTCTTATTCACAGAAGAGTATGAACAAGGGACCATCTTATGAAGAAAGGATATATTGGTCCTTTCAGATGTGTTTTGTGCTTGGAGGCTGAGGAATCTTCTAACCATCTCTTTTTCCTCTGTCCCTGGGTTAATCCAATGTGTAGACATCTCGCTGCTTTGTTTAAGTTACAATGGAATGATTTTGTTTCCCTTGAACAGGTTTTTAAAGATTGGCAGAGACTCCTCCCCAAGGGACAAAATCTTCTCCTGGTATTATGGAGTGGTGTGTCTCTTCTCCTATGGAATATTTGGAAAGAATGAAATAGTAGAATATTCCAGCAAATCAGTAAAGATGATTCTTATGTCTAGAAAAAAACGAAAATCAACATAGCTGAAAACCTTAAACACAAAATATCCTTGCCTCAAACTCTTTCTGCAGAATGGCAACATATATGCAATCAGGTATCTCTTGATCCTAGGGATACTTCTATACCCCGTTCTCCTATTAAAAAGAAGAATGCCAGAGACAGTCACCTGGAAACCCCTCCATTGGGCTTTGGAAAGTTGAATATAGATGGGGCATCCCGAGGAAATCCGGGAAGAGCAGCTATGGGAGGAGTTGGAAGAAACAGGGAAGGGGAGGTGCAGTTCATTTTTGCTGAGAACCTGGGCATCACTACTAATAATCCTACGGAGGTGAAAGCGGTTTATAAAGGCATGCAAGAGGCTTTAAAACTTGGGTGGTAGAAGATTCAAAGAGAAGCAGACTCACAAACCATTATGCAAATGCTCTCTGGAAATCATATTAGCTCTTCTCCCAACTGGTGAATTGCTAAGGAAGTTTGGAAGATTAAAATATTGAAGGAGAAATTCCAAAAAGTTAAGTTTTGTCACATTCCTCGAGAAAGGAATAAGTTGCCGATGGGTTGGCTAACTGGGCCCTGGATAATCGGGATCTTCAAAGCTATGGTTTACCTCCCTCATGGTGGCCCACCAAGATCCAAGAAGACATCATATATATTCTTAATCTTGATTCCTCCTTATGATTATCTCTTCAGATTTACTCTTGTATACTGTTCAAGCTTGGACTAATAGTTTTTAGGCTTGGCATGGTCAATATGTATTTCTCAATTTCAATCTAATATAAAGTTTTGTTGTTTTTTTTAAAGCATGCCTTTGCACTGGTGAAAATTGTGAAGCAATTTTGGTTCTATATTTTGAACCCTCACACCACGATGATGGTGCCCTACACTGCTGTCAAGCCCAACATGATATAACAAAAGCTTGGTTCTAAAAAAGGTGGATGGATAGCCAAGGTACAATAGTATGACCTCAACATCAAGTTCACTAGGCTCATCCATAGACATGGCCTATGCTAGCTCATAGCGGACAATTATCTCGATCAAGAAGACCACAATATACCACAAGTCGAAGATAATTTAGAAGAGCTGCCATTGGTTCTTTTCATTGGGTCTACAAATGAGTGGTATTTGGACATTGCCTATTTTCTAACCTATGGGGAATGTCTTGCTTGCACATCTCAATGCAAAAGAGAAAAGTGAAATCAAGCTTAGAGCCACTGTGTACATAATATAGGACAATACACTCTTCAAGAGGGGATTGGATGGGGTCTTTTTGAGGTGCATGGATAAAGATATGTAGAAGAGGTTGTTGGATGCTTTCCATGAACAAACATGTAGCGGTCATTTCTCTTCACTAATTATGGTATTCAAAATCGTAAGGGCTTGCTATTATTGGCGAACCCTTTTCAAAGATGCTCATGAATGGGTCTCCAAATGTGAAGCTTGTTAGGAGTTTGTGAGAAGGCCCAACCTAGTAGTGCTACCTCTCAAGCTTGTGGTGATTGAGCAACTGTTTCAGCAACGGGGCTTGAATTTCATTGCAACCTTAAACCCACACTCCAGTGTAGACCATTCTCATGTGCTCATAACCACTGGCTATTTTACAAAGTGGTTGGAGGTTATTCCAATGAAGTAAATCACCTCAGAGGCAGTTTTTGAGTTTGTTAATGAGAACATCATTATCAAATTTGGCGTGCCATATAAGTTTTTAATAGAAAATGCCTCAAATTTCTCCTCTTTCAAGATCGTGGCTTTCTGCTATGGCTATGGGATATCCCTATCGCACGCGTCGAACAACTATCCACAGGGAAATGGACAAGTTGAATCTAGTAATAATAACCTTGTTACTATCATCCACAAGCTAGTAGATGATATTCAAGCGAGTTAGCATACGAAGTTGTATGATGTATTGTCGACAGACTCGATCACTCACAAAAGGGTTATTGGCATGTCGTTTTTTCAGTTATTGTACAGGATTGTTGCCAAAATACCAATTTAATTAGTCTTGCTTGCTCTCTAGTTGACCAAAGTAATAGAGGATGAATATTTCAGTAGTTTTCTAGATAAGAGGATTGTGTACTTGAGTAAGTTGGAAGAAGAACGTGTCATAACCATAGATTGAATTGCCAAGCATCAAGACAAGATTAAGAAGATTTTTGACAAAAATCAGAGACAGAGAGATGTTTAGGTTGACCATCTAGTTCTTGTCTGGGTCACGAGGAGAGAGACAAGAGCTAGTAACGAGAAAATTGACTCCATGTGGATGGTTCCTTTCAAGATTCATCATTTTTGTAGAGAAAATAGCCACTACTTGGCATATTGAGATGACACACATCTTCCATTGCCCTATAGCAAACAATACTTGAAGCAATTCAAGCAATAAGGGTAAGTGGTCCCGTACCATGTATGTAGTGAGTTAGATTGTTATGTTTCCCTTCCATTTTGTGTCTCCTTTTAGTCACGTGTCTGTGTTTTTCCTTTTCAGTGTTTGTGTTGTGTCAAATTGTCTCAAATAATTGTTATACACTTAGCGCAATGGATAATGCAATGATTGAAACAAGGAGATTCTGGAGTTCACCCTATGTCCTATCCAATTTATGAGTGCATCCCAAGTCTTGTCTAGTTCATGCCCCCAAAAAGAGCCAGTTATACCCAAAATTTTCACATGTTTAAAATTCCCCCAAAATCGTGTGCAACATATAGGCCTTGTTCCCCATGATTCATTTGTCAAAAGTGAAGTTTTGGCTCCAAGAAGTGAGGGTGCATTTTGGGAATGCATGTAAAACTTTTGGCTAGGAAGCACAAACATGCAATGCATGGCGGGGATGTAAAGTGTGCGAAGTGTGTTTTGAGGGTGAGGTTAACAGTTTCCACTGGGAAGCAAAATTGTGATAAACATGCTAAGAAAAGTGTAGTGCAAATGTCACTTTTAAAGCTCAAAAGGAAGTTCCAACTGGGAACCAAAAACACACTCAATGTGCTAATAGAAAAGTGCAAATCACATTTTCGCAATGAGAAAGAAGTTCATGTGAAGAAAAAGAAACATGCTAAGCACTAAGGCAAACACTAATCGAGAATAAGAAGGATAGTGCTCGATGGGTGCTAAAAGCATGTCTAATGTGTTGGCTCGCGAAGCAAATCAAGCAAGTGCATGACGCACACTGAGGAATCCTGTGAAGCATTGCCACACGAAAAACAGAACCTTACTTAAGAGAAGAGACTGGTAAAGCGTATAGAGCGCACATATAAGGTTGATGCGGAAGTGTTCGACAAGCAATGAAAATGCACCCTGCGTGCTTAGGGGTATGAAACTCTAATAAACGACTAACAAGCTTCTCCCCCCCCCCCCCCCCCCCCCACACACACCCCCACACACACACACACACACATTCAACTTCAACCTTCTTATTTTCAGTCCAAAACGCTTTGAGTATTAGTCCTCCTCTGCAACATTCTACTTGTATCTTTTCCATATACTTTCCATCACCTATTCTTCTTGCCTAAGGGTGTTGCAAATGTTTTTATCTTCCATCGCAATTAGTAATAAAGTTATGGACCCTTGCTATTGTTTTCCCAATACTCCTTCATTAGTTCCTTTTCTAGGATGAAGAGGTTTTTCCAAGTCTAACAAATCTTGTCTTCACCTTTTACAACTTTTATTACTCATTGCATATTGTTTGACGGAGTTTTTGAGCAAGTTTTATTGACTAAAACCCCAAACACACTTTCTCGATGCAATTCATACCCCGAAAGTGTGTCCAAATCTTTCTCTTATTTGGGATAGCGTTTTTTGGGTTTTCGTGTGGTTTTATGACCACTATGACTTCACCTTCAAAGAGTCGGAGACAATTCCTGTGGCCAAATCCTTTCTGCTCAAACTTACAAGTGATCGTCAAGCTCCCTGTGCAATATTGATTTCGCCATAGGATGAAGTTTAAATACTAGGGATTCGAACCACATTCCACTCTGGAAACTGACCTCCCCAAGATTTGTGATGTGGAGATTGGCCATGTTGACATTAAGAATTTCAAGGAAAAACTAAAAGCTAATGACAAATTGAGATTCATTCAACTTGTGGTTAACAATGGGTTCCTTGAAGTGATAAACTTCCTTATATCAGTACAATGTGCAAAACTAGTGCTCACATGCACGAAGTACTATGACCCCGTTAAGAGAGAAGTACACACTAGTGAAGGTTTGTCCATTCTCCGATTGGACAATGATTCCTTGGGTGATGCATTTAGATTCTTTCTACAAGATGCTTATGGGCATTTGAGCATGTAATGTCGCTTTCTAGGGCTAAATTTGGAAATAAGGGTTTGGCCTTAAACCCAAAGCTGAAATTGCACCTTCAAACACACACACATCAAACTGAAATAGCTGAGAATGCTCTTCAAACAATCAACACACAATATCAATCAGTCCTCTAGGGCATCGAATTGCATATGAGGTTCACATCAACATTTAACTATGCAAATAGAGCTGAAATGCCACCAAAATAATTTATCCAACCATGACAATATTTATCAATCTCAAATACATCAAAAATATGGAGAAACAAATGATAAATCATAGCTGTAATTAATTTTTATTACACCAACCGTACAGCCAAACCGAGGGCTGAAAAAAATAGATTAACTCTTAAAATCACCAAAATATAAAAATGTGCCCTAGAAGGCACTGAAATCAACCCTCAAGCAAGTCGCCTAGGGCTGGAAATGTAGATCAGCTGTATAAAATCACTTTGAAGTACCAATGTGACCTCCATGTGAGATCACTCTCACACACAATAGAGTTTTCCTCCCCTAGTGTGATCCTATTGAAGGGTTTTATCCTCAATAGGTGACCAATGAAGGGTTTTCGTCCTTCAATGGCAAGAAGGAAAGCTACACTAGCTCCACTCCAAGTAGATGTCAAAATAGTTGATAGATGATAATTTCCTCCTCCATTCGAACCTCCTTAAGTATCTTTTCTTGGCGCAAAGGGTAAATTAGAATCCCAATCTCCATGACTGACCTCTTAATGAAGGGGGAAATGCACTTTTTAATCTTCTCTTCACTTAAGAAAACCAACCCCATAAAAGAAGATTTCTTTATCTCCCTTGTAGCTCTCAAGAAGACTGACCTTAATGAAGGTGAAGATAGAAGTTCCTTTTTTGGTTTGCCATTCACCTAATTGAATCACTCCAAGCCATAATTAGTAATTAAATGAATAAGGAAATTACTTACAATAATGGCAATGTTCACCTCCCTTGCTTCCTTCCTCGAGGCTCACAAAAGGTGGAATGGCCCCAAGGCCTTAAAAGTGACTAGTGTGGAAAAGGGGACATTACAGAGTAGTGAGAGCACTCAGACCTATTGGGATGAACACCGCATCTTGTGCCTTCAAGACATTAATGCATCCTAGTTGAAACAAAGGAAAACAGACAAATCTAAGTTGCCTAAGAAGCTATATCAATTCGACTTCAACGATGATATCTCATATGCTATAACATTGCTAAACAAAGTGGTGGGAAATAAGACGACAAATGATTTTCACCCATGGATGTTCTTGGTCATAATCACCATTAGCAAGAACAAAGTATTCATCAACTGGAGGAAGATAATCAACTATGCCTTGCATAAGCAACTAACAGAGTTGGAGACAATCTGCTCCTTCTACATGGCCTCATACCTGATGTGGTCCATTGCCATCTTTGACTATTCTTGAGGCCTAACATAGTTGGGAAGTTTGCTTTGCTGAACTGGATTTGGTTGCACTATCACGAGGGAAAATGACACTGTCATGATGTTCTTGAAAAGGGCATTTGAGAATGATCATGCCGCAAGAATCTTTGCATTAGGGGTTGAGCTAGTAAATCAATTTCGGAGTCACTTCGTATAGTTTCCTAGGTTCTCTTATGTTAGGTTCAAAGGATTTGATGGGGTTCCACATTGCCTCCCTAGGTATGTGCTAAACAAAATACTCCTATTAGAGCTATGTAAGCAGCTAGCGGTGGTGCACAAGTTAATACACCTAGGTCATTACATGTGGAGAACCTCTACAAATGCACAAGATATCAATAGAGACATGGCAGATTTCAAAATGTACCCACATTACAAAAGAAATTCTTTTAAAAACAAAGGCTTCATGGAGATCCATTTGAGCCATGTATGTGCGCATGTTCCAACAATTGAAGACTATTGGGAAGATTGTGTGGATGAGTACGAAGTGCATAGAGAGACTATGCAAGATTGAGCCTCAAACAAATGGAGGCAAAACTAAAAGTTTGGGTACCCTAAGGGATGAATGATGATGGACATCATTTAAAATGGGAGAGATAAGGATGCCCACTAAGCTACTCACAATGAACATCACACAAATCTGCAGATATGTAGATAATCCAAATGCTCAAATGTTGCTACCTATTTATCTGTCCTACCATGGTTGATTGTGTAGTTTCCATCAAGTTTCAATTAATTTGGAAGAAGGTCCCTTCGATAGTTGCTGTGTTCATGAGCAACATCATAAACATTACAATGGCCAAGAGGAGTTCTCCAATATTTCATTATTTTTCTCACTATTTCTGAAGCAATAAAAACTTTTCCTTAAGCATATTTGATGCCCACCTTAATGCAATTCCCTAGCCAAATTTTGATAGGCATGTTGGCGAAGCTGAGAGTAAACATTAAACATTCCTATCAACCCCACCTTTAAATCGGCCATCACTAATGAACTCCTTGATGCGTAATTTAAGTTCTTGGTTCCAAGATTTATTTTCTTTCTTTGAAGTAGGAGTTACGAAATCAATGTGGTATGCGTAAGATCCAAGATAAGAGCCTTAAGATTGATATCTATCGGCATTTTTCACACACACACACACACACACACACACATATATATTAAGATATCTGTAATAGTATAATTTGTGTTCCAATTCTATTTTTTTAATCCTGTTTCAAATAACATTATTGCTTCCACATACGCATTCATCACATCTAGGTCCTCATCTAGAGTGTTGTTCCCCAAACCTCATGGGATCTGGATCACTCAACCTTGCACCTCTTATTCAACTGTGGAGCAAAGAGAGGAGTACCTCACTTTCCTAGACCAGTAATTTGTGTTGTTATTGTAGGAGAGTTTCTTATTTCTCCACTTCCAATCCCTCCAACAAGGTTCTATCACACTTTGTTGCATTTTGATCAAACAATTTTCAGGAACCAATTTGCAAAGCTCTTGGATGACCGGTTTATTTGTTATGGCTATGATTTGGTCTCTATTTAGATTGTGCCAGCATGCCAATTCTTCAACGCAGTAGTCTAGATATTCCCCCATCAATCCAGTTCGTTGCCTACAAATGCAGACAGAAGGCCAATCTGCCCGAGGAGAATGGAACATCTAGATAGGTTGTGAAATAGATCCCTAGCATCTATTGGGCCTTCAAATATTCAAATAAAGACGTCAACAAGTAGTTGCCATGCACCTTATATTCTCTTAAATGACATTAAACCAAAAATGTTAAATGTCCCGACACTTACATTGCATACCTGAAATGAGCCCCTATTTTTTGGGTATGTCATGCAGTATGAATTCTATGGCAAGCACCTATGAGGGGGGCCTACCCTTACATTGCTCTTAAGACTTACAATCCACCTACTTGCAAGTGATATACTTTGAGCTCTAATGTGAGGAAGGCCGAATCCTCCATCACGCAGAAGACTGCAAACAGCTTGTGCAACCAAAAGAAGTCCTTCCGTTCCAACCTTCCTTCGCCACAAAAAACTTGTAAGGTCATTTTACAGTGATTTATATGTTGTTTGAGAGGGAAAATGACAAGAAGAGTAGAACGTAATGCTTGCCACTAGCATCTTGTCAATGATTGTAATCTTTCCTGTGGAGGACTGAATACTAAAAGAAATACCCGATTGCCAAATGATCTCGTCTCGTTTTATGATTTTCCATCTCTGGTTAAGCAATTTAAGGATATCCTCTTGCCTAACAAGAAAAGTTGATATTTTCCCCCTCACTCATGACTGCTGCGGCAGCCTTGACAAAGGTCACCCATGAAAAACACATGTTTATCCTTCTCCATCTGAAACAAAATGCTGAAAGAAGCCTTGGTGAGGTGATGAATAGAATGTATGTAATGTCCCCTTTTCCCAATCGAAGACCTTTGGCCCATTTTGTCAACCCCGACGGCCAAAGGAAAAATATAAGGGTGATTTAAGTTATAATAAATTATTATAAAGTGCTATAAAAAAAATAAAATAAAATTATTAAAGCACTTATTTAATTTATTTGACTTAATAATAAATTTGTAATCTCTAAATAGGTGCATTGGGTCTAATATTATGTTGTATCCTTTCTAGGGAAATTAGAAAGAGACCCATGCTATGTTTGTCATCCCTAGGCAAGAGAATGTGACTTGGACAAAGGAAGGACAGTTAGTTTAGAAAGGATAAAAGTTATCACTCTTCCCAAGAAAAGTGCGACTGGGCATGGGAGGCCAAATAGACCTTAGGGAAAATAATAAAACATTATTTAATGTTTATTTATTCAAGGAGGAAGTGCGCCTAGGTTTGGGTATACTTTTAGGGTATTTTGGCACTCTTTTCTCATTGGATGATGAAAAGGTCATATTGTAATATTTTTCCTATAAAAAGGAGAGGGGCGGCTTGGGTTGAGAACCATTATAATCACTTATCATTTCTGAATCTGATCTTAAGCCCAGTGCTTTTGTATTAAAGTATTCTAAGGACGAAAACCCTTAGTATATTGCCTCTGGAGGACGAAAACCCTCTTAGAGAATGTGAGGGATTTCCCACACAGGAAATTCTATTGGGCTAGCATGAGTATTTTCAGTCTTTTCAGTCAGTAGTTGATAGATCTTGTACCAGGTGTGAAGAATAAAGATTGTAATTGGGCTGTGCCATTTTGATCTAATGAAGCGACCCATCTTTTGGCCATTTGGAGGTGTTTTGAAGACATTTCAGGTCTGAAACTTATTGCTGTATGTTGCATTAATTTTTATGGATCAAATGAAGTGTTTTCTTTAATTTTTGGGAAGGTTTATACAGTTGTTTCAGTCATTTAACATCTGCAGATTTCTGTATTAAATTCCAGCCTGTTTTATATTCATAAACATCAGATTTTTATCAGACTTCAGATCTGATTTTCTGGGTTGTATCACTTGTAATAAATTCAGTTTCCTGTATAATTCAGTCTCTAAATACCTGGGCGATCATTAGAAATCAGAAATATTACCATTGGGTGTTATTTTTATTAATTTCTCTATTAGACCCTAGTCGCATTTTTCAGATCTGCATTAGGGAAATTGCCATATCATACAAAAATCTGTATTTGCTGTTTTGTTTGATTTAAAACTCTTTGGGGTATAAAGAGATCCATTTGGGGATCTTTCAGAATCATCTGCAAAGTGAGATTTCAGAAGCTGGTTACGTCTTGGCAAAGCAATCCCTCTAATTTGTCCCTGAAGCCTGGCTGCCTCCAATAAATAACCAAAGGCACCTGCTGTAATGATATGGAGGTAAGAAGCTATAGGGAAGCCTTGTTAGATGGATTTATGTAAATGAATAGGGTCTGATTGATCGCCATTCATATTTACCCGAAGCATGTGAAAAAAGCATTGCAGGTGCCTTGTGGAAAAAGGATTTAAGCACCAATTTGTCCAGTTTGTTTAGATCGAAATCCCATTCTATCCGATCATATGCCTTGTCAAAGTCAATCTTGAGAAGGAAATCCTTCTGACTAGATTCATTTGCCCTTTCAATACCTTCCCACACTATGATAAGATTATCAAGAATAAACGGGTGTGTGGTCTACCGGCAAAGCAGCGGGGTGATTGGGCTTGTGTTAACATTGAGACCCGGGTTCAAACCCAATGTAGGCACAATTGTAAACAATTCTTCTATGTATATATATGGAGCATATTCAAAAAAAAGAAAAAGAACAAACCTTCCCTTTGTAAAACTAGTTTGCTTGTTTCAAACTATTCACAACACAAGCGACTTGATCTTTCAAGCAAGATTTTTTAATAGAATTTAATAAGAGACATTCAAAAGAGTGACGGAATGCCAGCCCCGTACAAGTCCTCTTTTGTCGCATTTAGGTATGAGTTTAATAATATCCGCATTGACAAGCTCACTAATGATCTCTTCATGGATTCCCAACACTTTTTAAAAAAGAGACTAACAATGTGCCATGTATTAAAAAATGAGACTAACAATGTGCCATGTATTCTTATAGAACTCCATTAAAAGACCATCAGGGCCTGGGGACTTGTCATGTTTGACTTCTTGTTTCATAGTTTTAGTTTTAGATACTTTATTTCAGTTGTTGGAGATCCTTTTACAGTTTTGATTAGATATTGTAACTCCTTGTACTTTTGACTTCACTTTGACCCACTTTTGTCTATCATGGACATTAATAATTTTCTTCTCTCTACATCATATTTGAAAATGTAGTATATGAGCCATATCCTTCAATGCATCATGCTTCTCCAAATACATTTGTAATGTGATGACAAATGACTTGAATTTCAGGAGTATTAATAGCTTTCATGGGATCCCAATCCATGTTGAATTTTGATGATTGGTTGTCTATCTTTGGGACTAAGCCCCTCCTTTTGGCTTCTAATGTTGGATTGAGGCCCATTGACGACTCATCTGGTTTCGATTATGGGGTCTTTGAGTTTATATTGTAACTCATTAATCCAATTGTCATTTGTAGCCAATCATATCTTCTTGTAAGCCTTGGAAATTTCTTTAAGGAATTCCTTGCTAACTTGTGTGTGAAGATTTCATTCTTTTATGAAAAGTCAAGCCGTGACAGCTGCATCCTTTACATGAGAAGCAAGTTTCAAATCAGGACCATTATCAAAATTATGGGTTTGACTGCCTCAATGTTCAAAACTTAAACATATATTAGGACATTCAGAAGCAGTATATGGCAATCTGAATATAGCGCCAAATCTTGGTATTATACTTTTAGTGAATGGTCCAATGTGTAACTGTGTTAGTGTTCCTCAAAAATCATCTTACAATGATGATTGTGATGCAATGGACTTGTTTTAGACTTGAATTCCAGCTGTAAGAAAATATGAAATAAGACATATGAGATGAATTTATATCCACATTCTTTTCTTGTTCAATTGATGAATGTAGGAGAGTAAGTATCCATCAAAGGATTTAAGCCGTGTCACGTAAATCTTAACATCAGCTATTTAACACACCGAAAATCTTCTTCTGAAATGTTAAGATAGGTTTGAATTTTATGGTATGTTCTGTGTATATTTGGACAGCCAAAAAGCCATGCAAGGGCAAAACATTTGAAAACATATAAGCTTTCCACAGTCATGCTGACTACTGACTAATGGTGGAAGAAAAGATAGAATTCCACAATAAAGACAACTGAGTATTATTCCTGAAACATGTTATACAGGCTTCCATTTTTTTGATATTTAATTCTTGCTCAAGCTATTGGAAATGCCACATTGAGAAAATAGACAGCTGTAAATAAAAGTAGGATTTGTGTTAACAAAGATTATGTGAAAAGCAGGACTTGGTAACATGTTGGGCAACATGCTCTAGCTTTAGATTGAAGAGTACAACGTGAAGCTGTTCTTGTTTGATGGGGCATTGCTACCACGTCCATATCTTTGATAGTTGACCAAGAATGCATCCATTGCAGATTTATCACCCTATATGTTACCCTTGGAAGAAACTATATGTTAAAGCTTAGAAATGAAGAGAGGCCTGTATTTTCTGATTTTTTTCTTTCTATTGCTATTGTAGCATTGTTCTTGACGATTCTTTTAAGTTTCACAGTTTCTATTGCTCTTCGTTTAGCTTCAAGTTCCTAGATCATAAAACCAAAAAGGGAAACATAAGATCTCATCTATAGTCCATCGAAAGTATCCTCCCTTCATTGTACTGTTTACTTGAGTTTGAGTTATATTGTTAGTGTTCATCTTTCTTTTCTGGGTATTGATGATTTACTGCTTTATAAATTCCTCTTAATTTGCATAGCTCATGTGGATACTAACATCTATGTATTGTTCTATGCAGACATTTAACACATGTGCAACTTCGAGGACATATACCAAAAAGATTATCTCATCTCCATCATCTTGAAGATCTGTATGTAATAATACTGGAGTTCATAACAACTTTACATATCATGTTTTTCCCTACAGGTTTATATCAAATTAGAACATATCTGCCTGAAAATAGCAATATAATCCTAGGCAAGCGAATCTATATGCAATATCCCGTCTATTTTTAAATTAATACTTCTATAAAAAGAACTGGATGAATATAACAAGTTTAGTCTTTAGAAAGAGAACAATCTACCTCTACAGGTGTATCAGAAACTGCCTATTACTGTCTATTTTCCTACTACAGTTGTGCAAGTGGAGAGTATAATATACATGGTCATGGTGGCTACTCTTGGGCTTACTGCTATATATGTAATAACAAACAGATGTCCAATTGGATTCTGGTCTGAACCTGTAAAAATAGTCAGATATGCTCAGCCTCCTAAATATTTTTCCTTCTGTCACATTTCCTCAATAAGCAGGTTTGTAGCCACTATTCATAGTTACTTGTTAAACATGGAATTGGCTTATATAATGGCAGCTCGATCCAGACATGCATAGGGACTGTTCTGTGATTACTTCTTAAGCCCAGGATATATGTATAGCAGAGGAAACTCATCTAGAGACGCAAACCTTGTGTACCATAGGATTTAGGTGTCCATGACAATTCCTTTGCCAATTATAAAAGGGAGGTGGTTCTATCCTGATTTCACTTATATCCACTTTCCAAAGCTGACAGTTATGGTTTCAATCCGTATAATTCAGTCTACGAAAATATTTAGATGCACTATACCTCTCCTTCAACTCCTACAGCTGGAAGCATAAAGAATCTAAGGCCACTGCCATCTTCATACTTTAGTTTTTACATTAGCTCTATGGCCCAACATTTACCCTGGTTTGTATATGTATATCTGCCTTTTAAGGTTACACTTTTCAAATGGATTCCTGTGAAAATAATTGAATTTGTACTGGATTTATAGATGGCTAGATCATAATAAACTGGATGGCGCAATACCAGTAGAGCTGGGAAATCTTGCAAATTTGAAATCGCTGTAAGCCTTATTTCTTGCCCATTTTCTTTGGAATTCATTCATGAGCAGGGTGTATATCTTATTTTTGATTCTATTGCAGAGGTCCTAATCCTAATTATACGAACTTGAGGTTTTAGTTAGTATATGAATTCACAAGTGTTAAGATGTTCTTTCTCATTCTATGTTTTTCATCTAATAGTTACTTTTCTTAGCCGATTATTAAGAGTCTGTCTATTATCTTCCCAGAAGACTTCATGGGAACATGTTAAAAGGATATTTACCAGATAAGCTGAGGAAAATTCCTGACCTCAGGTAGTTCTCATTTGAAAGAATGGTTTTCACATATTTAAATAACATTAACTCCTACAAAATCATCAATTTGTTGTTGTTTTGGGCTTACCAGGTAGTTGGATTTTTATTTGATTTTACGTTCTGTTTCTTTACTGAACATTTGTATCTGGCTGCAGCTATGATCCCATGTTCATATGTAATGCCCCAGATGATGAGGCATGTGTTAAATTCAATGCAAATCTTGGATCAAGGCAGACTTCATTATTTCAAAACAATTTTGCTTCATCACCTGTCCAGAGCCGGCTAGTGTCTTCACAAAATTTGGAAATGGAGAAATCTGGAGAACACAGTGAAAAGTCTTCTGAGGTTTTTGAACGGAGTTTACTGAGTCAATTGAGTGCACCTACTCCATTGATTGCACTGCCTAAAGGAGAAGACAAACACAGCTGGACATGTTTGTGCAATCCTGGAGGAATACTAGGGACACAAAACTACAGCAGTAGTGACAATTCTTTCACAGACTGCAACTGCTTATCTGGTGAGAGCCTTGTTTAACTCGAAATATGATCTTTTGAGGTTGAGTTATGAGAAAAATACACATCCCTAATCTGCCTTTGTTGTTACTAAGAAATACATGAATTCTGAGGAAACACAAATTTTAATTTAAATATGGAATTTTCTCGAGGGATGTAGATTATATTTGATGAATAATCAAAGGTGGCCAACATGTAATCTGACTTTGTTCTTCATTAAGGACAGGTTATTGGAAGAGAAACCATGATGACTGGTTTCATTGATAGGTGTTATTGTATTGCTTCCCCTACACATATTCATGCAGATAGAGACCAAATTTTCTGGAAGATTAGCATCAGATGCAACCATTCACCAACATAAAGCCATTGACCAACAAAAGATTGGTAGTCACATAGCACAGTAACACGAAATGAGGAAAAAATACGAAAAAAGAGCACGCTTATAGTAATGAAATAAAATGATGAATGTATGTTGCCTAGGGCCTATCACTTCATTGTGGAACAAATAAGCAGATGAACTGATTATATTCTCCTGACTCTACAGTATACTTAAACAAGACAATATAATGGTTGAACAATCCCAATGACACTATCATGTGAGTCCTCCTGTATTGTAGACATCAAGAACAGTACAAATAAATAAAGTTACTGTAATATCTGTCTCGCCTCTTCCATTTTTCATCCCCGAGACAAGCCATACTTAAAAACTAATTCACCGAATCCTGAAAAGCTGCACGAGTACTGGTGGAATCTGAATGGCACTGATTTATAATACGGAGCTGAATGGTTTCACGGTCTCTTCAGTTGCCACAATAGGAAATAGAGTTGGGCACGAGGTTCTTTTGAAATTCTCAGAACTGGATTCCACAAACTGCCAAATGTCAATCAAATCCAGCCATCTTGCTGCTTTTGAACAGAAAAGTACACTATGAATTTGAAGAAAATACATGACTACTTATCTGCAAACTGCTAGCCAACTATCTGAGATTTTACAGATGAACTCTTCAACCATCCTATGACCCTGGTCAAATTTCCCAATGGTCCCTGCTACACACCTTCAAGTCCTTGCTACTTAACTTCTACATCTAGCATTTACTGCCTACTAATTACTTTCCCAGCGTATGTCGATGATGCACATGTGAACTGGCAAATAAGAGGAATTTCATGATCACCTCAATAATGTTATGGTTAACATTAAGTTCATGGAGCTGGAAGCCTGGAACATGATGGTAAACTTCCATTCCTTGATGTTCTCCTTTCAAGGAAACCTGATGGATTCTTTTCTTGCCTGGTCTTTAGAAAGTCCACACACACCGATCTCCATCTTCATGCCAATTTGCATCATCACCCTTCACAGAAAGCCAGAGTATTGAGAACTCCAGCTACGAGAGCTATGAGAATTTTTGCTGATGTTCATTTATGAATGTACATTGCCCTAGGGCCTAACACTTCGTTGTGGAACAAATAAGCAGAGAAACTGTATAGATTCTCCTGAATCTACAATGTGCTTAAATAAGACAATATAATGGTTGAATAATCCCTATGACACTATAATGCGAGTCCTGCATCCTGCATTGTAGACATCAAGGACAGTACAAAGAAATAAAGTTATTGTAATATATGTCTCGTCTGTTCCATTTTTCATCCCCAAGACAAGCCATACTTAACAACCAAATCAACGAATCCTGAAAAGCTGAACAAGTACTGATGGAATCCGTATGGTTCTGATTTATAGTACGGAGCTGAATGTTTTACCAGCCTCTTTAGTTGCCACAATAGGAAATAGAGTTGTGCATAGGGTTCTCTTGAAATTCTCAGAACTGGATTCTACAAACTTCCGAATGTCAATTGTTCCAGCTATCTTGTTGATGCTCAACAGAAAAGAGCACTATGAATTTGAAGAAAATACACGACTACTTAAATGCAACCTGCCAGCCAACTATCTGAGCTTTTACAGATGAACTCTTCAACCATCCTATGACCGTGGTCAAATTTCCCAATGGTTTCTGATACACACCTTCCAAGTCCTTGCTAGTTAACTATTACAATTAGTATTTACTGCCCATTAATTATTTTCCCAGAGTATGTTGACAACGCACATGTGAACTGGCCACATGGTTTGGACAAATCAGAGGAATTTCATGATCACCTCAATAATGTTATGGTTAACATTATGTTCACGATGGAGCTGGAACAAGATGGTAAACTTCCGTTTCTTGATGTTCTCCTTTCAAGGAAACCTGATGGATCCTTTTCTCACCAGGCCTTTAGAATGTCCACACACGCTGATCTCCATCTTCATGCCGATTCGCATCTTCACCCTTCACAAAAAGCCAGCGTACTGAAAATTCTAGCTACGAGAGCTCTAAGAATTTGTATTAAGGTTCATTTAGAAGATGAAATCAATCATTTGATTGACGTTTTTAAGTAGACCGGTTACATCAGTAAACAACTTGCTAGCACTTTCAAAAGTGCTAGGAATGCACAAACTAGACCTTGTATTAGGGAGGTTTTATTTGATAAACTTGTAGCTTTTCTTACTTACATTGAGGGAATTTCTAACAAAATCTCTAAAATTTTGAGATGTAAGAACATCCATACAACCTTCCTACCTCATAGACAGCCCAGGCAATTGATGAGGATGTCCGAAGGCAATTTTAGAGCTGACTATAAGAAGTGGGGTTAACAAGATTGATTGTTCCTGTGGGAGCTCATACATTGGAAGACTGGGCGTTCAATAAGTGCTGGAATTAAAGAACATGTGGCAGACATAAGACATGAAAGGGTGGTAAAGTTGACATTAGCAAAGGATTCTTGTAAAATCAGACACCATGTTTGCATTGAGAACATTAAAATTCTAGCTTTGGAGGATCATTTCTGAAATTCTGGAAACTGATAATTAATTTATCTAAGAAACCCAACATAAAAAACCATCAACTCTTCTCTCTTTCCTCGGATGCTAGTGTTTTAGTCTTTCTAAGGGTTGGTTTGATATGCCTTCCTTTTACGCTCCCCTTTTATCATTTATTTGTGCGGATCTTTGGTTGGTTTATTATTTGATTTTTAATATTAGACACGATTATTATTTTTAGTATAATAAATGCTAGCTCAATCCTTCATCTATATTTCCCCCCCTAAGTTTTAGGTTAACCTAATTTGGATTAAATATTAAAATTAAAATGCATAACAATATAGCAATATATAACATGTAATAATGATACCTATTAATATTAATTAATAAATTTTAGGTGAACTACCAGTTTATTTATACAATTGGTAATAAATAGATACAAATTATTGCTATGGGAGGCATTGGCAGGGATGTTGACTGTGGGGTCTAATTCTTTTTTGCTGAGAATCTTGGATTTACTACTAACAATCTTGCTGAGGTTAAAGCTATCTACAAAGGCATGCAGGAGGCCTTGAAAATTGGATGGCATAAGATTCAAGTTGAGTCGGATTTCCAAATCATTATTCACCTGCTTTCTGATAACAGACGGGACTCTCCTCCCAATTGGCGTATTGCCAAAGAGTTGTGGAAGATAAAACAAATAAGGGGAAAATTTCAAGAGGTCCAATTCAATCACATTCCTTGTGAAAGGAACAAAGTTGTTGATGGACTGGCTAACTGGGCTTTGGACAACAAGGACCTGTTGTGCTATGGCATGCCCCCTCCATGGTGGTCCAACAAGCTTCAGGAGGATATCAGATATATTCTTAATCTTGATTCTCGGTCATGATTATTTCTTCTGCTTTTTTGTTGTATGATGTTCAAGCTTGGACCAATAACTTTCACTTCCAAGTGATGATTGTTGATCCTAAATTCATCTAGAAAACTGAAGTCGATCTCCTATCTTTAAAATCACCTGTATAGTTTGAATCTGAATATTCAACTTGTTTGAAATCTACCACCTTAGAGTATTCTAGCTCAAAATTCTGCAGTTCCCTTTAGATATTGAAGACCTCTCTTTGTTGCTATCTAGTGAATTTCTCTCGAGTTGTTGCATGAATCTACAGAGAGAACATTGATAGACAAAATAAATCTCAAGTCTGATTGTGGTTACATAGCTCAGACTTCCTAATGAGTTGTCTATAATTGAGTTGCATCTTCAACTTGTGCAGTATTATATGATGTGAACTTGATATTTTGTTCAATGGGCATGCTGAGTGCTTTACAATTTGTCATTCCAAATTTTCTTAGAATTTCACCAATATACTTATGTTGTGTGATGAAAATATACTTGGATTTTTGAATCACTTCAATACCCAAATAGTAATGAAGATGACCCAAATCTGTCATTTCAAAACCTTTCATCAGTTTTGCTTTGACTTTTGCAGTGTATCTTTCATTATTTCATGTTATGAGCAAGTCATCCATATATACAAATAGATATACACATGTTTTGTGAACTATCTTGAAAAAAAGAGTTGCATATTCAAATTCAAAATGCTTTAAGTTCATGCTCAAGAGGTGCTCAATGACTTTTTCATAAAGCACTTGGGGCTTGTTTCAAACCATACAGCGATTTTACCAACTTGCACACTTTTTGTTCTTGACCTTCAATTGCAAAACTTTATGGTTGAGTCATGTAAACCATTTCTTTGAGATCACCGTTTAGAAAAGCAATTTTCACATCCATTTGATGGACTTTACATCCTTTTTGTGCTACCAAAACCAACAAAACTTGAATGGTGGTCCATTTTTCTATTGGTGCAAAGGTCTCCTCATAGTCTATCCCTTCTTTTTGAGCATATCCCTTTGCAACAAGCCTTGCTTTGTGTTTGTCAAGTGATCCATCTGCTTTGTATTTGTTTCGAAAGACCCACTTGCAACTAATAGGTTTACAATTGAGTGAAGGATCAACCAATTCCCAAGTTCCATTCTTGACCAAGGCATCATATTCAATTTTCATTGCTTTTCTCCACATGCATATTTTTAGCTTGTTTGAAGGAAGTTGGTTTGAATCAAAAGCAATATTGATTTTTTTGGATGGTCTGCCAAGATAAACTTTTCTAGCTTATCTTGAATCTCTTCTAGGAACTTGTCTATTTGTTGTCTGGCTTTGTTTGCACTTCTAGTGCATGTTTTCCCACCTTCATCTGGTCTGAAATCTATCAATGTCTGAGCGGCCCATCTTGGCATCTTTTAATATATTTTCTTGTGGAACAATTGGTGCCTTATTTTCTTGATTTGAACCTCCTTCATCTTCTGGTTGTTGCTCCAGAAACATGTTTTCATTTTCTGATGAAGTTTTAATTTCTTCTTTAGGGGGATTTTCTTTTTCAATTACTGGAGAAAAAATAGATTCAACAAATTCCAAACTATATGTGCCCCCCTTAATGTTTGGAATCTCCTTGAAAACATCAAATATTTGCAAATTTCTCAAGTCGACTCAATTGTCGATCAATGTTGGTTGTGTCCTTTGTGGTTTCACAGAAAACATCTCTTGCAATGAGAAATTTCTTGTTTTTCTCATCATATAGTCTGTAGGCCTTTGAGGATTCAAAATATCCCAAAAGGATGCATTTTTGACTCTTGTGGTCCAACTTGTTCCTTTTCTCCTTGGGAATCAATGCATAGCATGTGGATCCAAAAATCCGAAGATGTCGCACTGAAGGAAGATGACCACACCAAACTTCATATGGAGTCTTCATTTGAAGAGTTGTTGAAGGTGACTTGTGGAGATAGACTGTTGTTTGAGTTGCTCTACCCAGAAATGCAATTTTACTCCTTTGAAATACAACATTGCCCGAACCATATTCATCATAGTTTTGTTCATCCTCTCAACTACTCCATTTTGTTAACGAGTGTGAGGGACTGTGAGATGATGCTTGATCCCATTTTTCTTGAGATAGGCTTCAAACACCTTTGATGTGAAATCACCACCATTATCAGTCCTCAATGTACCGATATGAGATTGTGCTTCATTTCAACCATTATGCGAAACTTTTAAAAAGTTTCGAATTCTTATTTTTGCTTGAAAAGGTAGATCCAGGTCATTCTAGTATAGTCATCAATGAACATGATGAAGTACTTATTGCCACTAGTAGAAGGAACTGGTAGTGGACCACACAAATCTGTGTGGATCAATTGCAATTTCATTTCAAATGTCCAATTTGATTTTTTAAATGGCTCTCTTTTGATTACCCAAGATGCATGCTTCACATTTTGAAATTGTTTGGGGCAGAATTGGCAAACCTACAACACCATTCTTTTGCATTGTTCAATTGCTGTCATAGTTGGTATGCCCAAATATTGCATGCCACAAAAGACTTGTTGACATTCCTTCTTCAATGAGATGAGAAAAGTTTCTTGAAATTGAAGGCTCACCTTTGAGTTTCAACAACTTTCCTTCCTCAAATCCAGTCAAGACAATTGTATTATCACATTTTCTTTTGATTTTTACCTCTCCATCATCCATCAAATGGAGTGGTCTTGTTGTTGAATGAGCACTAGGGACAACAAGTTTCATTTCAGTTGAGGAAGGTATAAGACATTATGGAGAATGAAATTTGGAAGTCTTGGTGACTTGAGTTGAATTGTCCCTTTTCCTTCAGGTTGCAGACTTGTTTTGTCTGCCAAATATACAGGACCACATCTTTCTTCATGAAACTCCTCAAAGAAGTCCCTTTGGAAAATAATGTGTTGCGTGGCACCAGTATCTAGGACCCAAACATCAAACTAGGTTGAATTCAATGAGGCATAATTGACATCATCTGATATGGAAAGCACACATTCACTTGCAAACTGAGTCGAGTCTGATTCTGATATTTTTTTCTTTTCCTTATTTGCTTCCTTTTGTTTTTGATAGGCCTCAATCTTATCCCATGATGTTTTGCATTTATGAGCCTCATGACTTCCTTTTCTACCAAATTGTTTGTGAAACAAGTTTTGTCTATCATTTTACTTCACGATGGTGTTGACCATTGTTTCTGCTAGTTTTGCCTCCTCATCCTTTATTTCCTCCTTTGCCTCTTACCATTTCCTTCATTCTTGGAAGAGGAGACCTTCATGGGAGGAATGCCTTTTTGATGAGCATAGCAAATATTTTTCCCCGTGGTCTCTGTCTTTCTTCCAAAGGCCTTTTCTCTTCTAAGCCATCTTTTCAACCAATTGATCAAAAGTGAGTGATTTCAATTGATTGCTTGCTTGCAAAGACTCTAAATATGTTGAATACGTGGGAAGAAGCACTTTTATGAAGGCAGTCATCATATACATCAATTTTTCACCAACTTTCAACATCATGTTTGAATGTACAAATTTATGAAGCCAAACTCATTACATCACCATTTTTCAACTCAAGGTTGAACAACTTCAATTGCAATTGTATGAATTCCAATTTTGAATGGGAATCATACAAATCCTTTAACTTGTGTAGTGCTTCCCATGGTGTGTTGCACCCTTGTATGCGATGAAGAAATTCTTCACCAATTAAGGCTCTTATCAAAGCCAATGCCTTAGAATTTTTGGCTCTTATCAAAGCCAATGCCTTAGAATTTTTATGCTTCTAGATTTGTTGGTTCATCTGGTTGTGTGTCTCCATCACAAATGTCAAACCACAAATCATTGAAGATGAGAGTATTCTCAACTTGCCTTGACCATTCTAACTAGGTGTCCTTCCTTGTTAGTGTTGTCCTGACTATTGATGTGATTGAATGCATTTTGTTGTCAATCTAAGATGGATTGGTTCCTTATCACTCCAATAGGTTTACCTTTCTATATAATACCAGACCAATATACCAAACCCTTTGATATGCTTTCCCTTCCCATATACCCGTTAGTATGTGGAAGAAGCTCAGCTTTTCAATATACCCATGTACATGAAAGAGATGTTAAAGCAAGCAAGAGAAGAGTGGTACATGGCACTTAGGTAGTACGTGAAAAGATTCCTCCTATCAATGACACCTGCTTAGAAAGAAAACCTTGTATGCAGGCATAACTTCCCTATATACTTGGAATTTCTTATTGTCAAGATTTACATCTAACAATAGAGATGAATGGGTAACGGAGGGAAATGGAAAAATGAAAATATCGTGTCCTTATTACTCCCCGGTGATTTATAGGGTCAAAGCCTCAAACACCATTGTTGCAGCTATGTTAGGCGTTGGATGCAGTAGTTCAAGCGTGCCAACCTTACTCATAAGCATGGACCAAAGGCGTCACATATACCAGACACTACAATTTATTTTAGGTTTGCAAAATTTGCTTTGATTTTTGAGTTTTGATTGCACCAAAATGACTTATTTTTCAACATTTTAAGTAAGTCATAAAAATTCTCTGCAATGAAAATATTTCCCTTTTTATGTGAATCGAAGTGCTGGGCAGAAATATTGCTGTCAGATGGAAAAGCTTGTATACAACAAATGGATTAATATCCTTTTTGTAATTCTTCAAAGACAACTTCTTGAGTCTCAGAACTGTAATCATGCATGATTTTCCATGAAAGCTAATTGAGGCCAGTCCCTGCCATCGCCATGTTGACACTAAAGAAGTTCCATTTTTTCAGTTTAATAACCTCTTTCAAGTACATTATTGCCTCTTTCAGTTGTAGCATGACCAGGCCATAAAGACTAGCTAGAAACCTCTTTCAAGTACATTATTGCCTAAATGTTGGTTGTTTGGAGGTATGTCTTTCAATTTATTACAACTGCGCTAAAATTAAAAACAGAGCAGATTTGGGACAGGTTGAGATTATAATGCACAAAGTGAAACATAAATACAGAATAGAGATTTGGAGAGGAAGCAAAGATTAGATAGAGGAATAAAAGGAAAATTCCCTGTGCTGTGATACCAATGTCGGGCGAGGAATTTGGACTAAAGAATGAATTCTAAAATTACATATGTGCAAATCCAAAGATTATATTACTCAAAATGAGATGCAAATATATATAATGTATGACCATTCAGTTCATCTCGTAGAGGACTGTTCAGTTCATGTCCAAGATGACTGTTCAGATAATAGATTCTATAAGAAGAGAAATATTACTAAAAGATTTTGTACCCATCCTTTTGTTCAGTTCAAGTACAATGGTGGTGCAGTATGACTAAGGTAAAATGCTAAAAGTATCTTTTATGTTTTCCTGCACTCTTTGACCATTCTAAGGTGATCTTTAACTGACTTGAAAAGACTTCCACGTGACCAAGAACATATACTGATAATCTTATCACATACATATAATAATGTCAACATTAAGATCATTACTTACCACATACTTTTTCACCATATTCTCACTAACTCAATATAGGCAAACAAATTTATTGGCTTACAGAGACATCGTAGAGACACCATCACCACATACATACAACTCAACAACTACACTACTTGCTAGCTGTGATAATTAAGTGTAAGATTATTTTATTGCTGCTAGAGAAAGGAGTACACAAATCAAATATTATTTTTTTCAACCTTATATCTGCTCCTGAAGGAATAGATACGGTCTGCAAAAAGTTTCCAAGGCCCAAAATTGTAACATCAGAAATTGACATGGCATTGAACGAAGAGTTTTGAGTGGTTCCAGAGATGGGAGAGTTTGGGGACCGTTCCTTTTGTACAGAAGATGATGTACCATCTTTTTGGGATGGAGACTTTACAAAAAGGGAGCAGCAGAAGATTGTTTGGGATCCAAGCATTAGCGATTGCTTGAGGACAAGCAATCTTGGGGAGGGAGGACTGTAATGTCCCTTTTCCCCCCATCAAAGATAGTTATGGAGTTTTCAGTTATTCCTATCCATGGCCGAGTCAAGGAGAAGAAGCAACAATTAATGATCATCTTTTTATGTATTTTTTATAAAGAAAATAAATATGTAAGGATGGGTCGGCCATAATAGGTCAAATTAACATTAAAGGGGGTCGGCCAAGATATTTGAACAGTCATGTCTATTCAGTTGGCACCACCTTTAGAATTAGTATAAATAGGGGTTATAGGCTTTATTAGTAGATATGGACTTGCTTGTAATCATTCAAAAATTGTGAGAATTGCTCTCATTATTTCCTATTGGGACGAAATCCCCATTAGAGGTCTATTCTAGGGACGAAAACATTTGTGTAATCATTGCATATTATTGAATTCAAAGTATTTTATCAATTCAGATTTATACTGTGTATAAATTGAAATAATTAATTATATGTGGGCAAACCATTTCATAAAATTTCTTCTAATCTGGTCGCTTTGACATTAGAAGGCTATTTTTACAGTTTGCACACAAACCGAGGTCATTTTTCATGCAAATCGAATTGCCTATCTAGGGCTGCGATTTTCAGAACTTGTACAGTCTGTAACAGCAGTTCAAATTTCCCTCCAATCTATTTGATTTGGCTTGGAATCACTTCTAAAAGTGTTTGATAATTTTTGCTAATCATTCCCCGATAATTATTGAAGACTTTGAGCACTTATTTCCATAAATATCGTTCGCTGCAATTTAATTTCAGTCAGCTGTAATTTAATATCAGAATTTTGATATTTTGTCTAAGTCCCTAAAATGGGACATTACAACAAGGAGCATTATCAACCAATTTTCCTTACCAATCAAAAGTAGTGGGAACATCACATATACCACCTACTTTGTCAAGAACATCTACTTCAGCACTCGTGGTTTGAATCTCACATCAACATTGCATCAAAAAAACAAGGAACCTCACACATGAACAAGTATCCACTTTTGTTCTTATGTTCAACCACACATAAATTGAAAAATGAAAACAAATGCCACTATACCAACATGCGACCCCATCATTAATGGCTAATAAGAGGTGTTTGGTTTACCTCCAACCTCCCATGTCTTCGTCCTTCTATTGATAGTAATCTAATAGAGGTATTCTTCATCACTGAGAGTTTTTTGTGTGAGAAGTTTTTAGTTCCCAATCATTCTCTTCCTTTACTTCATTGACGACCCTGTCATTTTCTTGCAGTTTTCCATCGAGGAGATCATGTGCTCTGTCTACACTACATAACACAATGTCCATGAGTTTTACAATAATGGCACATAAAGCTTTTCTTTGAATCTTTGGAACTTCCCTGCTTGAACATGTTTTTTACATATGGTTTCCCCTATTTGAATTTGTTTTTACTATATATTACACTTTCCTTTGAATCAATCTTTTTTTCTCTATTTTTTCCATCTATCAGAGAAGGAATTAGATTCTCCAAGGTAGAATTTGTTTTACTAAATGTGAAGACCATGCTAGAATAACGTGTTGGCATATTGTTTAGTAATATAATTTTTGCATCATTATTATTCACATCAATTTTTATTCTAGCTAACTGATTCAAAATGGAATAGAACTTACTAATGTGTTGCACCATGCTGTCATTTTCTTCCATTTTTAGTCCAAACAATTTCTTCTTCAGGGCCACTGCTACACTTTCTACTTGCGATCCAGACAACTTATATAACATTTTCTGGATGAAATTTGATGTCTTGGATAAGTCTATATGATGCAGGTAGGCATAAAAAAGACCCAGATTGATAATTGGTGTGGCTCTTCGATTTTTGTTCTCCCACTTAGCTGCTTCATTTGCATTTGTTTGTGTTTTCACTTTCCTGTTGAAAAATTCCCATCGATCTTTGTTGATCAACTGCAATTGAATTCAAACTTGCCATGTATGGAAATCTTTGCATTCAAACTTTTCAATAAGGTTTAATTTCTCCATTTTTGCTCTTATAGATATTAGAACCCCTCCCCACAAATTTGACAATTGTTTTGAAAGAGACGACACAAAATGATTATTCGTGGACAACAAGACTTTTACCCAAACAACAAGAAAATGATATACCATAGTAATTATTATCTAAATAGATTGTGTTGCAAGGAGACTCAAGAATGACTAATTTCAAAAACCCTACACAACAAGGTATTTATTAGTGACACAGACTATACTAAGTCTAAAACAACTACCATCTAATCGACTCAATACTATATGCTCGAATCATGAACTCTTGACCATCATACTACAATAGTTTAACTATGTATTTCTCAAGTGTTGCTTGTCTCCTTCGCATCAAAAGTAGTGATGTATGGAATGTGGATCATATCGAAGACAATTTCCACTCTACGCAGATGTCTATCATTGGCACAATAATGCACTTACACAAGCATGTAGCTGACTAAAGATCACATACAATGAGTGACAAACTATGCATTGACTAGTGCAAAGAATAATACGGTATTTGAGAGTTACTGATGCCAAGTATCTCGTAAATGGTGAGATGATCAGAGTGCTGGATGCTGCATATCAGCACCAAGAGCATTAAGGAGGTGAACACTCTGGTGAATTGAGTGGCAATACAGCCCAAAGAATGCACCGCCACAGGGAAGGGCTTTATTTGGTGAGGTCCCAATCGAATGCAGTTTTTTGTAGCAGGTACTGTCAATGTTGGGACGTTGGAGCTTCTCAATACCAAAACAGTGTGAGCTTATTATCGATGCATGGTCTGAGTCAGATTAATCAAATTGAGCCATAAACGTTGTGGAATTCTAGGCTTCAATGGTGTATAAATCAGAAGAGTACAGGAGTTATAAATTCCTCCCACACCAGCTGCAGGCAGAGTGTCAGGCAGACAGATTTGCCAGTTGAAACAAGGAGCTGCACACTCTGAGAGAACAAGTCTGCACAAGACAAGATTGCCATCCATGGAAGTAAGCAGAGACAATCCTTCCAGATAAATCAAAATCTCACGAACCACTCCGCAGTCCTATCTTTTTGGTGGAATCACTAGATACCATAATATTATTGAACACACTTCAACAATTCTAACCTACCATCAAAAAATTCTCTCTAAAAGCTTTTAAGACTCATTTCAATTCTCTTGCTTTGATACCAAATGATGAATTTGATAGAGCATCAACAAACATGAATACTCAGATTGCAGACACAATAAACTTGAGAGATGTTTCTTATTTACAAGGAGAGAGGTTACATATATAGTGTAATGATCTCCTACAACGGAGCAATCAACACTTATCAACTCAGCCACTCATAATAATATCACGAGCAGTTAAATTCTAACTATAGAATGTAACTTACTCAAGAATCTCATTCACCCCTCATTATTTTACGCAACTAACTATTACAACACATAACAACAATATGAGTTTTTATTATAACTCATCACGCCACATACAATATGCTAACACACAACATGTGAACCTAAGTAGCCGATACGACACCCCTAGGGCACCTGGTACCGGTACGAAACATACCCGGTGTGGTACGGCCCGGATACGTGCCCGGATACGACCAAGATACGATCAGACAGGTCCGGGTACGGCTGGGTACATTTGTAGATGTACCCGGTCGTACCTGGACCTGCCTGGCCGTATCCTGGCAGTTTCCAAGCCCGAAACTGTGTTTTTAAATTTTTTTTTTCTAGTTTAAATTTCATATATCATTACAGTAGAAATTACAATTTTCACAGCACCATTATTCTACAGAGGGTACCAAATACAAGCCATCATAAACATGGATAAAAATAGCATGTATGAGATAAATCATAAATGTAATAAACACCTCAACTAAATATGGTAGGGACAAATGAAATTATGAATTTATGAGTAGTTTGTTTTGTTTTTTAGCTTGTTTTCTTTTTCACATGCATAATAGGTGGTTAATTACTATTTAACAGGCTGGAATTTATATATTTCTTGAATTTATCACACACATTCTTGTGTGGACCGTATCCAATGTTGTACTCAGATCTGCACTTCATCATTCTGCCGAAACTTCTCTTATCGGCTACTGCACAACCCGTATCTGTATCCAAAACACTCTTGCGCATAACTAAGCCTTGAACATTACCTACACATGTCTCACTTGAGTGGATCTACACTTAGGATGACTATGTCAACACCAGTGCTTCCAAGATGCGCCTTTCAATGATTGGTCAACTAGTTCTGTAGGGCTACCGATATGGTGGAATTTTGGTGCATGCTTTTTACAACAATAAGAAGCAGGACGTAGGCTATGACAAATAGTGGTGCATTTTGAGTGACACAAGATGGTGCAAACACCATAGAATGGGATGTCCTTTGAATGGACAATTTTAGAGGCCTATGACACCTCTCATGTTTTGCTCTGAATAGGCATGCCTAGTCTATTGAAACTAAATTCTAACGTTGACATATTCACAACCAGACGGGATCCATTTTATTACTACATGCGTGAAATGGAAGATTCCTGTGCACTGACAATGTATAGATGGACAAGAACACACAATCCAAAGATGCTATATTCCAAAACCCGACATAGTTTACCCTATCCTTTACTTAGTGGGAGGATGAGTACCAGATATATCCCTAAGCTATAGCGGTGCAAGAGCAGGGTTATGCGTGTTGAAATTCTAGGCTTGAGCAAAGCATGAAATTGACTATTTGTAAGGTGCAGGAGGGTGGGTAAGATGCTTGAAGATGAAATGCGTCATTTAGACATCATTAGAAACTTCAGTAGGAGACTGTAAAGCATTTAAAATGTGCATGGTGATGACCAGTTGATATTACATTGAACTACTACGGACGAAAGAGGTAAATATCCTGGGAGCAATGACAGATGCCACAAGTTTTTCAAAATTAATAGCGATTATTTATCTTGTCAAATGTCTTGAAATGTGTTGGCTAGATTTTCTGCATAGCTGAAAACCTAGGCAGTCATGAGATAAATCTCCCTCATTTATTGGTGAGGCTCCCATGTCAGATTTGTCACTAAAAATATGCTAGTATCTATATAGGGGTTTTACTTTAACTATTCAGCTCATGAACCATAGCTGTATAGCTTTGCAGCAAGTAAGCAACTGTTTAAGAAAGGAAATATTTATAGAAGAAGGGAAATAATAATCAACACAGGGAAGAAATAGGGAAAGATGTGCAACCCAATCAATAGATAACAGAGTTGATCGCATGCACATAGAAGAAACCAATAGATATCAACACACAGAATTATAAGCAAAGGCAACTCCAGATCTAGATCTAAAATAACACAAAGTTTATTAGAAGATCTAAGATTAAAAGCTAGAAACAAAATGCACCGTGACACAAAGTTCTCTGGAAACTTGCTCCTTTATATTCCTTTGCTTCAAGTGGCTATCAGGGGTTTCAGCACAAAGTCTGGAACACAAGAATGCTGCTTACAAATTCTGATCATTAACCCGAAGGTTCTTCTTCTACTTATAGAATGTAGAAGGGAAAGTACAAATGGGAAACTCAACTGAACTGAAACATAAACAAGAAGTAAAGATAACATCTGACAATCATCCTCCTCTAATTTCTCTTCAAGTGACACAACTGTCACTTAACTAATAGAATTGTTCCACATAACTTAAAGTAATGGTTTCAAAACCAATAACTTTAAAGTTTTACAATTTCATCCGGGAACATGGAAAATAGAAGAAGAAAAAGTAGAAGAAGAAAGACACGCCAGCTATAACATCTATATCTTCTTTTTGTTCTGATACTGAATATACTTGTCGAACATGTAATTCAACATCTTCCCATCTGTCTTAGCCATAGCTTCCTTTTCTGTCCTGAACTGCAGCAATCCTTCATTCAACACCCTAATACATGCTTCCACCTCCTCCAAGCTAGGCCCAAACTTTGCAATATCTGACTGCAGTGCCACCAGTCTACTGATAGAATTCATCGTGAAAGGCTTAACGGCTCCATCAATTCTCCCTTGCACCATCAGAAGAGACCCTTCCAGGGAATTAGGCACTCTGCTAGGAATGATCCACGTGTATGAAGTAACATTTCCGACCACTTCCTCATGAGTGAAAGCAATGACATTGTCTGGTAAAGATGATGTCATACTCTCAAGTGCCTGCATCCTCTTCAGCATAATTCTGCAGATCTCCAAACGGAAAGATACTGCAAACTCCAGCTGCTTCCCCTTCTCAACTGATCCACAAGGCACAATCTATTCCGCAATCAACACTTCTCTCGGAAGCTTATTGATTTCGGCCAAAGTACTCAGGTTACTCTCAGCAACTGTGTTCATATCTACCGTGCTTGTCATCAGTTGCTTCAGCTGATTTGCTACATCTTTCATAATCTTTAGGCGGGCTGACACCTTTCTGAGTTATACAGAAGCTTGATGAATAATCAGACTTTTCCATTCGTCAATAGCTTTTACCTGGTTGCTTGCATCTTCCATTTCCTGCATTAGATGATCACTCACGTGCTTCTGTGCTGAAATGGGCTAAGTGGAAGATTTAACAACCTTGGCAATGATCTCGCACAACTGAGATACCTGCTTCTGAAATTCAACTTTCTCCGCCTTTTCTTTGTCAAGCCTAAGGAATAGAGCATCTATCAATGTCTGTGTATCCTGCTTCAATCCTTCTGTGGTGGCTTGACCTATGGGTACTCTGGTTACTATTATGTCTTTTGCCGTGAGCTCATCCTCCTTCTTCCCTTCTGCCAGAACTGACATCTCAGCAAACTTCTGTCCTGACTCCTCGATGATCAACCTTGAAGTTACCTTAGCAACTTTAGGTTTTCTTTCTTTTCCGCCTAGATGCAGGAGTAGCTACAAGTCGTGTTCCTCCAAGTTGATTTCATCTCTAGCCTCTGGAACCAACTATGAAGTCAACCATTATGAGAAATTACTTCTCGAGAGAATGAGAAGTTGCTGAGTGTAACACTATCTCACGCTCTAATTCCTCTCCATCTAAAACCACTACAGTGTTATGGCTACCATCCTCTGAATTGTCCAAAGACAAAGCTCTTTCAAACTCTACCATCTGTAGATTCAACGTTTCTTTAAGAACAGGTGCTGAACGGAGTGGTTGAGGAGAGAAGATGAATGTTTCTAGATTCAATGGAAGGAATGGCAATGTCCTACTGAGGTGCAATAGTCAGTGAAGTACTAGATGCTAGAGAAGCCAGAACTAACATCATAACCGTAGAAGTGATCTTCTCCTTCGAATGAGACCTTCTGTGCACTTTCATCTTCTTAGGCCTTCTATTGCTTTCTCCTCCATGCTTCCTCTTGAGGGAATACCATATGCCGAAGTTTCCTGTGATTTGATTCATCAATGCTTCATCAAGGCAATATCCCTTCATCAGCAGAAAGTTTGAAGTATTCACAAGAATAGCAATAGAATTTTCCTCAATCGTATGGAAACCCCTTACGTTCTCCTGAAGTATAGCTCTATCTCCTCCCATTTGATGGTATGTGTCAAGTAACACATACCCATCATATTTAAGATCCATAGGTATCCGTGCTAATCCAAAGTCAAACACTTTCCACTTATGATAGCCTACTGAAATCTTTCTTTCTAACCTCGTACTCACTTTTGCACTTCATCCAGAAATCTTCTAATGAAGGCACATGTGCGTATTCTTGGGAGATCATCTTCCTGGCTACTCCAAATGGATCGAAGTTCAGCTGTGCTGGGAAGAACTCTTGCTCATACTCAGAGAACATTTCTGCTTCCATTCCTCGGGCTTTATGAATGCTCTGGAAGCTATAATGGCCCACAGTGATCGGGAAGAAGCTCGTAGACTTGTGTCATTTTGACTGAAGGCCGTGCATCTCTACAAGTTATCTGCTCAACTCCATGGTGACCAATCTCTCATTCGATATCTGGGCAACTTAATTGGTTCTCCAGAAAAGTTGGTGACCATAAGGTATGCGAAATCCACAAATTTAATGAAGAGACTGCTAATTCTGGACACAGCTTCCCACATTTCCTTTCTCACCCTGTTGGCCTTTAGATCCCTGTCGAGCTTGCAAATGAATTCATCGAAGAATCTATCATTGACCACTTTTAAATCTTTCTTACACGCAGGTACAGTAAGCTGTGGGTAGCACTTAAAAATAGGGTCCTTGGAAAGAACACCACATCTATCCAGCTTGGAGAAGATGCCTAGTGAAGCTGCTGCATATACCAAATAAGAAGTCATTTTGAAGTTGAAAGTACGCCTCACGTTCCGGATTTGCTCACCAATGTTGTCGCTAATGATTTCTGACCAATTGATTATTGAATCTAATTTGTTGATTTTAATGGTCCTGATGAAAGCATACATCCATGCACAGAAGGTGTGAACGTTTGCTTCGCCATTTATTCTGCATAACAATTTGGCAATATCATCAACCTCTTGTACTAGATTAGACCGCGGAAGAGTTCTTGGGAATTTGGAAGGAGATCTGGGCTTCTTCATGTATCTGCTATTCATTATGCTCACGTAGTCAAGTCTATGCTTCTCCCACCTGCTGCCGGCATTCTGTATGCTAATAGAAGTCACCACCTTTCATGCCGTAATCTTCAAACAATAATTGATGAACTATGATTCCAACCGGATTATTGTTTTCCCTGTAGCATCTCATACTGATCTAGATGATGGATGGTAAGACCTAGCACACTCCATAACGAACTCTGGCAACTGGGGTGTGAATGGAAATGTTGCAGCTCGAATAATTCCATTGCTTTTGACTGCACGCATGAGGGAAGTCTTTCCTGCTCTGGATCTGTCAATCAATTCGGAAAGAGGTTCCGGACCTAGATTTGTGTCTCCAATGTCTGCAAATTTAGAAGTGATGCATGACTCTGTTGTGCTCTCTTTTTCATCCCTCTTTGCCATGGCTGTATCTATCTTTGTCTGAACAATTCTTTTTCTCTTTATTCGGCCGAAATTCTTCACAACCGGTGCAGATCTGGATAATTCTTCAGATTCAGAGATATGTTCAATGTATTGGACATTGATTTAAGCTCCCTTTCTCTTATAAAAGCACCTGTAATGAATTCCTGCAATTAATTCAGACAAAGATGGCAACTAGAACATGAACAGTGGATTTTAATCATAAAAATTTGCATATATCAAGCTTGCTGCCCCAAAATTTGATGTTTTATTTACATGCAAAGCAAGCATGAATTTTACCAACTTCACCTGAGCACATGTATCACTTATGCAGACAATTATTTAGACACAAATCAACCTCCTTCAAACCTAGGCGCCAAATTTGGAAGCTTCCAACAATAATTAAACCTTCTTTTGAGCAAAAATCCTCTTCAAATGGAGCACACTTTTTGTCTGGGCTGCACTTCTCTGCTTTTGAATTAATTAATTCATCCTTATGGGAGCCCCTACTTATATAATCCTCATAATTCTATAATTAATTAACGCCTCTCCTATTCTTGGCAATTAATTAATTATTTAATAAGCTTTACTCTTCAAATGGGGCACCTATTTTGTGCATGCTCATGGCTGCCATTAAATAAATTAAATTTATTTAATTTTAGCCTTCTACTTCCAGTTAACTTAAGCCTCACAGTATGCTTTGACTTTAGCCACTGAAAATAGGAATTAATTAAATCAATTAATACTTAAAAAAGTATTATTCCTCTCCCAAATGGGGCACACTTTTTGACATGAATGGGCTGCATTAAATAAATAATATTTGTTTAATTTTAGAACTTCTAATTTTGACTTCCTTTGTCCACTTTCCCTTTGTTGACTTTTCCACAAGCTTGGGCGCCAAAATTGAAGAAGAAATTAATTAATTTAATGTATTTAAAGCTGACCTTCTTTCCCTAAAGGGGCTGCACTTTTTGGCATGAGCAATTTCTATTTTTAAAAGTCAATTGACAATGGGATTATTTACCCTGCAAGGCAGATCCGAAAATCCCATAATCCACTTAAGTTGTTTGACTTTCATAATGGGATTATTTACCCTGTAAGGTAGGTAATAAAATCCCATCAATGCCTTAAGTGATTTTTCTTTTATTTCACAATGGAAATTTTTACCCTGCAAGGCAGGTAAGAAATTCCCGTCGACTTGCTGCCTCTGATTTTCCCATCGTGACTTAAGTGGTGTTGCTTCCATGGAAAAAAGTACCCTGCTACGCAAGTACAAAAATCCCATGCTGCTTCTAAAAATCCCATGATTCACTTCAAACCCTCTTTTTCCAAAAATGCAGCCAGCCCAAAAGAAGATTTTTTGTGCACGACTTCGTCTTTTTCGAGAGAACCAGACCTCCGATGGTGAATTCCTTCTGGAACAATGTGCATAGGTGATCTCCAGACACTTTAGGCCAAGAATCAGGACAAATCGGTAAAGGAATTGATCCAGATAAATTTCATAGAAAACAAAATGGGAAAACACACAAAAACACAAAAAGTTTCCAGAAGTCACAAATAAAGCCTATGATTCATTCCTGGTTAAAATCCTACTGGTATATGGGAATATTGACATGTACGATCACAACAGGGTTAAACTAGAACACAAATTACCTCAAATGAGGCTCAAAATAATTAAATACAAATTTCCCGCAGGCAAACCCTAATGATAGAATAAAACAAATTTGGGCATCTGGGTATTTGGAGAAAATGGCTAATATAGCTCCTTGGGAATATCTTGACACATTATAGGAACTTTCTGGCAATAAAAAACACAAAAGGACCCATTATTTTAAAAGTACGATTTTTTTTTTTAAATAGGGTAGTCCCAGATTTCAGGGTGAAATCTGGGGACACCATTGTTAAAGTCCAAAACTGAAATTTCAACGGATTTATAAAAGGTGTCGTGAATGTAGTAATGCATTAACAGATCACAACAACCAGTACTGATTTATCCTATTCATGGATCTATATTCTAAATTGCTACACCATACACCAATATAGAATAGTTGGTAAGCATGACTATTTTGAACTAACATTCTAAAATATTTTGCTACTAAATAAACTAAGGGTAATAGTGTATTGGGAACATCAAAATGTAATGTCTCTTTTTAGGGCTGAAAATGAAAAACAAGGAAATAACACAAACCCAAACTGAAAGTAATCATATTTTTATAATAGCCAACTGAAAATTATAACAGCAGTGAACACTGATTTTTAGAACAACAGGAACGGAAAAACAATAATTCATCAAAATTGCACCATTAACACCATCCAAAATATGTAGGGACACTTAGAAATACTTTAGAGCCAACAATAATCAAGAAATCAGCCTCTAAACCAGAGTTGGAAATTAAATAAATGACAGTAGAGTACACCCATACAAAGTGGCTGGAAATGAATGATTCCAAGTCCAAAAAATGAAGTTCAATGTAGATTCCGGCTCCCAAAAATATGAAGAATGCAATGATGGCTGAGTTGAGTGTTGCCGTGCCCTAGAAACCACCCAACACTTCCTCAAGGTGGGGTGTTCCCCTAGGAGGGGCAGAAAATCACTATAGGATCAAACCCTAGCTGAAAATCTGCAATATTCACTTTCTTGAAGCACTAGGAACAATCAATTGAAGAGTTTTCGTTCTTGAATCAACAAGGGTGGGTTTTGTCCTCCTTGTGTAGCCACACCAAAGGATTTTCACCCCTTCGTGGAAGGAATTTGAGCAATCAGCCCAAAACCAAAAAAATATAATTTTATGACAAGAGATGATCCACAAATGAGTCCAAACAGCCCCTTTTATACCCTTTTGGTGGCACCAAAACCAATGAGGGAGTTTTCCCCCATGACCGTCTTTGGATTTTCCTCTTCAACCTAGCCGACCCGACTTATGAGAGAAACTATGAAAGAAAATGAAAATGCTCACGAAAATGACTGAAAAACATGACAAACAGTTCCCTTGTTCACTTCCTTCTTGCCCACGGGAAGTGGAATGGGCTAGAAGTCTCGAAAGCGAACTAGTTTGGAAAATGGGACATTACACAAAATAATTCTAACAACACCTAATTTTTTTCTTAATGCAACAAAAGGCACACCATATATAAATTACTGTGCAACCTTAGATTTTTGAATTAGTATAATATGTATTTGACATATGTAGCTTCTAAAAGAGGTAGAATATGATAATTCACAAATCAGTTTGAAATTTTCTTGATTGAGTAATAAAGCCATTTTGAAATTACGTCTTTTGTAGGCTGGGAAGGTTTAATAGTTTTATATTCAAATGATGGAGTGGTGCAATTTTTTTAAATAACATTACAAAGGCAAAATGCTGGGTAAACCTTTTGTGATTACGTTCCATACGCGGCATGTTAGAACTTTCTGATATTAACTTCCACCATCCTTGGGACAGGGAGGCCTTGCCACTTTTATTTCACAAATCATTCATAAGGTTGAAGAATTTATCAAGACCACTGATAGGATTTCATCATCATTCACCCTGAATTGTCCAATTTGAGCAAGTGTCCATTGTGTTTTCCCAGATATTGACTAATCTCTTGTTGCAAGATATTATCTAGAATTACTAGCAGCTTCATTAGCCATGTTAACTACTAAAATATTGAAACATACCTTTCTATAAATATTTTGTGGGTTTCACCTAAGCATGCAATGATGTGTGGTTAACGAGCTTTAACCCTTATCTTGCAATCTATTTTAAAAATATGGCACATCTAATATGAGTAGCAAGTGATTAAGCCCCAAGTTTATTAATGCACACAATTTCATGGATGTGCCTTGCAAAGAAGTTAGTGCATCATTTTGGTGCTCTTTATCTTGGAATTCATTAGGCTGAAGACCATTTTGTGGGTGTCGTAAGCATTTTCCTATACCAGAAACTCCCCAAAATGTTTCCAGAAAATCTGGAAAACTTTCCAGCAGTTTTTCCAGAAGTTACTTGTGATGGAACTCAGCCTTCGAGGATATTCATTAAGTTTCCGTTCCTGTTTCCAAGAGTCTGTGAAAATTTCTGACATCGTCTCCACAAGTTTTTAGATTTTTCTTTGTGTTCCCAATGTTGCTTCTTGTTGATTTACCCTTTTTAGATTAACTTTTTAATGTGACTATATCTCGACTAGAATTTACAGGTATAATTCCATTTCCCATTTCTAGGTGGCCCTTGTAATTTAAAATTCTTAGATTTGTTGCAGGTTATGTAAGGTGTCGATTCGTCTCGGAGTGATCTATTTCTGTAAATGCCTCGTGATTTTTTTTATAAAAATATCGTTCTAACCAGGACTACTTTAACTCAAGTGCACACTAAAATTGGGTATTTGTTTTGTGTGTGTTTTTTCGTAGCAAGTTCATATTTGTTGGTTGGAATCAAAGATGTATTTTTAGTTATCTTCAGCTTGCTCCATTTATGCCTCCTGTCATTCTATATCAGTTCCTAGTCATTTGTTAGAGGCTTGACACCGTTCCACTTAAACTTGAATCAGTTTCTCTTATTTCACAAGTTTGGTTTGAGAGCAGGTCCTGCTTATGCAGTTACAAAGTTTAGGCAAGATTGTATTCATTGACGATGGAGGTTTTACCACCCATCAATTTTTGTTCTATTTCTTAATTGTTTTTGGTACGATATCCAACCTGTTCCCTACAATGATATGGATATCTTTTCTAGGAGAGTAAATGATCAATTTTGAGCATATGGATGAATTTTTATGGTGTTAAAAAATTATTTTGATCCATTGTCTCATGGGTAGTTATGTTTTCATATTTACAGCTATCTCTTCCTTTTAGCACGTTACATATTTAGTGTAAGCATGTTGAGCTATTTGTAATTTGTACTTGTGAGTTAGTGTCTTTAATTTTTTTTGCCTACAGAATTGCTTTATTTACATCTTTGTAATCATATATTTGTAATCTAAAATATTAGTAATACTTTTCTTATTTATGCATGCAAATCACGCCTTCATCAGTAAGTACTTGCAAGAATTCTTATGTCAATAAGCACCAGTCACACCTTCGCATCTACAATGATGATTACAAAATCATGCTCAATGAGTTCTCTACTTCAATTAATAAATGGGCTGTTACTTCAAAATCAAGAGATTGAGCATCTTTTGGCCTGTGTGATATGCCTATTTAAGCACATGGTAATACAATATGAGAGCACAAAACTCGGAGAGTTCTCCTAAATAGTCATAGGACATAATCACTTAACACCAGTATTGCGTTTAAGATATTGAAGCTTTTTTTCTGCTCAAACCCGGACAACATCCACACAAGCTCATTGTGATTCCTTTTGTGGTTGTTAGTAGTTTTTCTTTATTTGTTCTCAAAGGTATGCTTGAATCCCAAACACTAGCAGTTCAAACATGGAGTTTCTCGGGATTGGGCTTAATAGAAAGTGGCCATGTCAATGTTGTTTGATATTAAATAAATTCTGTATGCAATCTAATGTGAGATGTGAGAGATTTATGTTTTGCAGGGCTGTTTTCTCCTTGATATACCACATCTTGTTTAGGATTCCAAATTAGGAGGGAAATTAAGAATCATAGGTTAAACAACATAAAAGTGGATATATTTCGAGTGTAAAGAAAATGTGAATCCATTTACTTATTGTATTTTTTCCTTGCTGCATGTAGATTGCCCATCATGTGTTGCTGGCCATGTCTTGAACCCTTTGACGCCTGATGATAGCCACTGTATCTGTGTTAGACCTCTGCTTGCTGTTGTTGAATTGTTAAATGTTCTACTACCCAATTACACCTTGAGCATGGAAGGAAACTTTACAAGAAACTTTGCTGCTTCTCTGGAAGTGTCCCCCACCCAGGTAATAATCTTTTTTTTTTTTGAGATTCTGTTTCTTGTTTGTTTTTGAGTTTATTCTTTTAATATGCATCTCGACTACCTTTCTTGGTATTTTATTTGATGGGACGCTTTCTTTAATATTGCTTTGTCCTTCGAATGATTTTTTTTAGAATATCGTATTACTCATCCTTTTTTTATATACTATCTCAGGTGGTTCCTATAGCAAGACGAGGTGGAAATGTTATTGTAGATATTTATGTTTTTCCATTTCCAAATTCAACCAAAGGCCAAGGCTATGAAAATACCATAAAGGCAATTTTGATTCAGAAGAATGCCAGCAATCATGGCATCTTGCAAGATCCAATGCTTGGACCATTTTCTATACTTAGAATAGAGAATCCCCTTGAATCAAGTAAGTTGATGCTTGGCCTTGGCGGAAGCAACTGAATTATTTATGCATATGAAGCCAAGTATTGATGCTTATTAAAATGTACAATTTTCATTTTAAAAATTGCTGTTTATGACAAGAACTTGTCATGATAGATTATGGTGTTCAGCATGCCTAACTTTCATCATATATGTTTTTTTAAAAAAAATTAAAAAGCACATATTAATAGAGAGAGAGATGCCCAAAATTGACCAAAATAGGTTTGTGAGACTCAACGAATATAATATAGAAGTACTAGTGTAAGGTACCCTAGATTACTGAAAATTACAAAGTACAAATCACTACAGAAGCATAAACAAAACAGTGGGTAAACAAAAACTGTGTACAAATAGTCTTGTGAGGTTTGAACCTCTCAAGGAAGCATGTAGCTGATGAATATGGAAGCAAGAAATCATGACAGGAGGCTATAAATATCATGTCATTCGTGTGTTAGCAAGGCTTGGAGCAAGTCAGGTAATCCCTCTAGAACATGCCCAATGAACGTAGATAAAAAACTAGTAATGCATGCCAGCCTTTGTGACCTGGCCTAAAAACAAGGGGAAGACTCTCAATGTCGATATGATGCTTGAATTAAGAGATACTCTAGTAGCAATATGCAAAGAGGAATGTAATCTCATTGATATGCCCCCATCTGAGTGTGACTCAAACTTATCCAATGGGTGCTTAACACATCCAATGCGTGAAGTGGAATGAAAGAACGAAGTAATCAGCATAACAACTCCACGAGTCCCTTGTAAGGATCTATGTATGAGAATAACAACCTCCCAAAGAAAAAGGGCTAGGCACCTTTGATTTAGGTACGGAAGAAAGTGGATAGACAACCACCCGAATGTCAATACAGACAATGGTTTCTTCCTTAGGTCTCATAGTAGATAAGGTGCTTGAAAATAAACTGCTCCTCAGTCTCTACCTCTTGGAGGAGGAGACGACAAATTCTATCACCTCGTGGAATATGATGGTTAGTCTCAACTTGTAATTGGTGAGAACACAACCATAGTTACCCAAGGGGAATCCTCAGGTCATGTGACCAATGATGTTGGAGATACTTAGGCTGAATAATGATGCCATCTTTGATCCTTAAGTAATACACAATATAGAAAGTTGACATGGTGCTAAGTGACTTTGGAGGAGACATCCATGTGACTTAGATATACTATCAATATATATCCTCCTTGATAGAATTACAATGACCTCCTTCAAGGGAAGAAGGCTAGGAAGATAATCAATAGAGATGTCAATGGACTGGAGGAGAGAGGCTGTCTCAAGATACCATTAACGTCTAGTGGGCCCAAAGAAGCAATTGCCTTGGAAAAAAGGCTCAAATATGGGTGCCTCTCTTGCCATGAGGTTGAGTCGCTCGAGGATATGACTGTGAATATAGAATATAAGCTTAATGATACTCTCACAGCAAAGGGGCTAGGTGGGAAAATCAACTTGAACAATGCATTGAAGATTTCTCTGATTGCAGAAAATCATATGCTAAAGCACGGGAGTCTAGACCTGCTCAATACGAGCCCACGCGGACCATTCCATACTAGGGCCCCAAATATCTGAACTGTACAAATCTGCAGGTATGATGACCGCGTTGAAGAGGCTTATCTTCAAAGGGATATCCTAGAAATGTATTTGAAAACATTAGTGCTCGAGGACAGAAAATGAGGAAAGCTTCACACTGAAACACGTCTTTGAAACCGGGACTCCCAAGTAGGTGTAGGTTAATGCAATCTCGTCAAGTTTTTTTTTGTAGAAAAATTGAAATTTGGACAAAGCATCTCTAGAAGTGTTGAAGACCATAACATTATTTTTGATGAGGTTCACCTCAAGTTGGCGAAGCTTGCAAAAACAAGCAAGGGCATCAAGCTGTCTTTGTAAACCATCAATAGCGCGAGTGAGGAAAACATTAACTAAAAGAATAATGAAAGAATGATGTAATATAAAATTGTCATCAATGTGAGTATGTTGTTGAAGAAAGTCCACAAGGTCATCTATAGAAGTACAAAAAAGAGTTGGGGAACGATTGTAATAATCCTTTTGAGGGTTTTAATCAAATATTCTATATACAGATCTGAAAATAAAATTGCAGTAGACTGAAGAATAAAATCAGCGACTTGTACTTGCACCAAAAAATGCCAAAATCACCATAAAACACGACCAGTCAAATTGCCACTATTTTATATGTATCTTATGGAATTTTAGAAGCCAAAATAACAAAGAAATACTGAAGAATACTCTGCTGAAAAATAAATATGCACTGGAAATTGCAGCCACAAGATAAATATGAAATATGGGTTTAGAAACCCTCTAAATTCATACAACTTCAGATTCCGGCCTTTAAAAATATTACAAATCAGATTGTGAAACCAGATTTGTCAAATTCTTCACCAATGTCTCCAAACCCTACCCTAGGTAGGTCGCTCCAGCCTAAATAATTCAAATATCAGCTGGAAGTTATAAATAGATCTTCAAATCATCTCTTCTCTTCAAAGACTCAACAATGATGAAGGGTTTTCGTCCTCAAGTGGATGAACAAAGAGCAACTAGCTCTTTATGCCCAAGTAGAATAAAATATGCCAAGACTAGCTGCAAATGAAGTTTCTAATCTCCTTTTATATCCTCCTTTTTGGCACCAATGCTCAATTTGACAAGGCTAGCCTGTATAATGTAAGAAAACACTAAAAAAAATATAATAATATTAGATAAAATATATTATAAAGATGCTCAAGGGTCTTCTCCTTCATTTTTGCTTCTTTTCCATGGAGAAGGAATGACAAGAAGACCAATTTCCAGATCTTAGGTGGGAAAAAGGGACATTACAAAGAGGGCACCCTTGCTTAGCTCCAATGGGACTCTTAACAAAATTAGAGAACCCATGGGAAGTTCGGAATCAACCAACAACCATCTCGTATGGCTCATGACGGGTTAGCAAAAGAAGCAAAGATGCCTTCCGAAAGTCTACAATGCAACAAAACACTTTGGAAGACTATTAGGGATCCTTTTCAATAATAGCTCGAAGTGTGAAAATGTGGATCCAGTTTGGGCCTGCCACCTTGCTCCATGATTACCATTCTCTAGGTAGTCAGAAAGTTTAATGTCCAACATAGTGGTATTAGGTTTGGGAAATGTTTGCCCACATAATAGTTTTGTTATTTTTCTGGTTTGAGCTATCTACGAATGTGAATGATATGTGACCAAGAGGGTAGGGGCCTTGAGCAAACCACCTCATGAAGTAGCTTTGCCATAGGAAAGGTAAGTGAAATACACTATATTTGAGGAATTCAGTCCATAACACCACACAATTATCTGCTTTACAGGTATAGAGATTTTAACACAGCTCTTATGCATCACTTGTATAAAATAAATGACAAGAGGGAGGATGAGAGGCAACGCTAGTCCTCGGCTGATCTACATTTCCATAAAGATAAATTTACATAGTTAGTAGGACAATGATGAGATACATTGATTAAAAAAGATGTAACCGACTAAGAAACTACCACATGCAGAAATTGAGCCTCTACGATTGTAGACTGTTGAAGTTAATAAAAGCCTTATTTCTGGTAGCCAACTTTGTTATGTTGTCAATTATTCTCTTGTTGGTTTTGAGTAATGTACTAACGAGTCTTGGTTATGAATGGCTGGGTTGACAATTTTGTTTTAACTGACAATTGTAAGCTCTCTCATCGTATAAATAGCAAGTTCAATGTCAGGGTAAGTGCGCTAATGTGACAAGCTCTCTTTGTTTTGAGCATTGTATTGAACACTACATATACAATAAAGTTGTTGATTCTCTCATGTCATTTTGTGCTATGTTCTTGGTATGTGTCTATAATTCCGCAATTAGTATTGTTTTGCTAGTGTATCTTTTTATAGCAAACAAAGATTATTGCATACTAAGGAAGCAAGTATAAGTATTCTCATATACTTTTACTATGTGAACAAGAAAATGAGTTGTGCAGTATCATTGCTTTTATCATCATGATGTTGAATCACTGTTACGCGGGGACGCGTCCCCCCTAAAAACCAGAAGTCCCAAACGTTCTGGGGATGGCCGGACCGGGGGGAAACTGGCACGTAACTGACAATTGTAAGCTCTCTCGTCGTACAAATAGCAAGTTCAATGTCAGGGTAAGTGTGCTAATGTGACAGGCTCTCTTTGTTTTGAGCATCGTATTGAACAATACATATACAATAAAGTTGTTGATTCTCTCATGTTATTTTGTGCTATGTTCTTGGTATGTGTTTATAATTCCTTAATTAGTATTGTTTTGCTAGTGTAACTTTTTATAGCAAACAAAGATTATTGCATACTAAGCAAGCAAGTATAAGTATTCTCATATATTTTTACTATTTGAGCAAGAAAATGAGTTGTGCAGTATTATTGCTTTTATTATCATGATGTTGAATTAGTGTTACGCGGTGACGCGTCTCCCCTAAAAACCAGAAGTCCCGGACGTTCTGGGGACGACGAGACCGGGGGGAAACGTCCCCCCTACGTTTCCTAAAGGGCGGGAATAAAAGGGGACGTCCCTGAGATGTCTCTGAATATCAAGGGATGTTTCGGGGCATAGTTACCTAAGTCTTGGGGACGGGGGTATCGGGGTACAAAGGGATGGGGTTTCCGGGATGCAAAACATTTCCTAAATTTTGGGGATGACTATTAAAATAATACATAAAAATTAATGTCTCAATATTTTTAACTTTTCCCAATGACATTTAGGGATTTAAACTATATTTAATATATTTTAGGTACTTTCAAGATTATAATTGAATGCTCTTGGTAAAAATAACAACTTTTCAATAGTAAAAACATCAGAAAACTTTTGAAATATTTTTAAAAAATTGGGGACGTCCCCTATAAGTCCCCAAGTCCCCGAAATGTTCAGGACGTCACCAAAATCTAGGGGACGCGTCCCTGCGTAAGACTATAAATTTGAGGTTTTTTTTTTTTTTTTTTTAAATTTTTAAATTTATTTCTTTGTTGTTTTACAAAGACATATTAAGAATCGAGAGCGATATATGAATACACAAAAATTCGAGCACAAATGCACATGGTGAACTGTCACAACATGGTATGAAAACCAGCAACATACATATTAATATTAAAATTTATATGGACATATAACATTAGTATAGCTATATGTATGCTGCTGAGTTTTTAATATGAATGTCTGGACGTGGATTGTATGCACTTGGTGGACTGATATATAAATATGAACTGCTATTCATAATTTTTCAAAAATTTATCTATATATTTTTAATATTTATAATTTTATATATTATTTTAATAGCTTTCCCCCCACCATCCCAAAATTTTGGGATTTTTTTGCCTTCCTAGAAACTCTGTCTCCGTGTCCTGCTGTCCCGAAGTTTAAGGTAACACTGTGTTGAATATACCCACTTCTCTACTTTAGCGGCTTCCAATGAGGGTTAGGATTTTCTTACAATTAGAGCAATGATTTTCGTAGGAAGACATTTGCTAAAATTCTTGTGGATAACCTATGCAGAGGCTTTTGTCTAAGTATGCGTTTTTGTTAGAGGAGTTCAGCCTTGTAGGTGATATGGAAACTTTAATACCCAGTTTACTTTAGGGGACTATTGCTTTATGATATTCTCTATTAGGCAATTCACAATTTCTATTCTTTTCAATACAAATATTATTGATGATATAAAATCCACTTACAGTTGGAATTAAACAAAATAAATCCTATCTATAGCTCCTTTAACATAAGAAAAACAAAATGCATCTTGACTAGAAGCCACACGTCAAGCCTTGGACTAAAATTTGTGGAATCCCATTGTATTGTCAAGGCAGCAACACATAATGCCGATTTAAAATTGGCTTCTTACGGTTGGTAAGCAAGGGAATATTGTATTGTAGATTATCGGTTAAGGATTTTCTTATGTACAGAAGTCCACATAAAAGTATGGATTTTGGCTAAGCTTTGACCTTCCACATTTGTTTCCATGATTACTATGTACCTCATTTTTTTGGAGACTGATTGATACTCCAACTATATTAAACATGTGTTACTTGGAATTGGTCCCCATCTAACGATGTCTTGGTTGTTTGTCAATATCACCTCTCTTTGTTGATGTTTTGTGAGTATTTATGCCACTGTTGATTCATACTTGTCCTTGATATTTTCAAATATCTCTTAGCCTGAACATGCTGCCAGGCCTGGATCTATGTTGTATGAAGATGATCTTTGATTTTTATCTGCCCTCTTGCTTCTAAGGCATTTCTTATTTTTAGATATTATGCATTTTAGCTAAGGACGTGATTCAAACACTTGATTATTTTTGAGTTATACTAATTCTCAATACCGGACCCATCAACCACTCGGCCATCTCTCTTGGATGAGAACACCTTGTCCTATTTCACCTGGTTAGATAATAGTCGAATAGAAAGATATCATCCCAATATATATGTATGTATGTATGTATGCGTGTGTGTGTGTGTGTGTGTGTGTGTGTGTGTGTGTGTGTGTGGTATGTTATGATATCTCATGATGGAAAAAAGAAACAAAGTTCCCTATACTTTCACATTCGAATAAAAATTCGATGTATATTTTTTAAGCTCAATGATTATCAATAAAATAAAATCCATTGTGCATTTAATTAAAATTTATCCTATTATGTAGATTATACCGATCATTTAAAGCTTGATCATTTATCAAAAGTGAAGTTTGAAACTCATGTCAATTGAATACGGATGGGGCTTCCAGGGGAAATCTGGGAAATGCTGCGATGGGGGGCATTGGAAGAACTCATGATCGGAAAGTTGCCTTTATGTTTGCTGAAAAACTGGGAACCACTACTAACAATATTGTTGAGGTCAGAGTTGTTTATCGGGGACTGCAAGAGGCTATTAAGTGTGGGTGGACTCAAGTGCAGGTGGAATCTGATTCCAAGATCATTGTTAGGATGCTGACCATTACTGAGAAACAAAGGAGCTCAAACTGGCAGATTGAGAGAGAAATAAGTAAAATCAAAGGTCTGCAGGCAAAATTTCAGACTATGCAAATTAGACATATTCCTAGATAGAGAAATCAAGTGGCAATTACTTTGGTGAACTGGGCTCTGGATAATCATGATATAAGTTGCTCTGGTGATCCTCCTCTTTGGTGGCCTCAACGGGATCAGGAAGACATGAGAGCTATTATAAAATTGGATTATCCTCAATGATTTATGATATGGTTATTTTCCTTTATAATGCTCAGGATTGGACTAATAGTTTCCAAGCTTGGCATAGTCGAAATTGTAAAAATATATTTCCTTTGAAATAATTTTTTTTGCTGTTTTTAAAAAAAAAGTTTGAAACTCATGTCGTTGATCCTTATTTTCCTTTTTGTTCATGTTTTTGAAACACCTTGTCCTATTTCCCCTGGTTAGATAATAGTCGAATAGACAAATATCATCCCAATATGTGTGTGCTTGCACGTGTGCGCATCTGGTGTTGTATGTTATGATATCTCATGATGGAAAAAAGAAACAAAGTTCCCTCTACTTTCACATTTGAATAAAAATTCGATGTATATTTTTCAAGCTCAATGATTATCGATAAAATAAAGTCCATTGTGCAGTTAATTAGAATTTATCCTATTATCTATATTATACCAATCATTTATCAAAAGTGACGTTTGAAACTCATTTCGTTGATCTTTTTTGTTCTTTTGGCCTTTTGAGCTATTTTATGTTACGAACTTTCTGCTATATGCGACAATGAATGAGTTGGGATACATTAAATAAAATTCTTGGTTTTTGTGGGTGACATGTGTGTGTACGCACACACACATATATGTATGCATATGTACATACACATATATGTATAGGGAATCCCTAATCGATTCCCGGCTATATACATACATACATACACACACACATATATATGTATATGCATGCATGTATGAATGCGTGCATGCATGCATGTATATGTATGGAAAACCACTAATAAAAAGGCTCGTTGGAATAAGTTGGAATAGTCCACAGTAACTTAAAATATAATGGGGCTGCCAAGGGAAACCTAGGAAGAGCTAGGGAAAGAGGATTTTTTAGAGATGTTGTAGGACAGCCCATCCTCAATTATGATTTTGGAATCTACATTGGAAACGGCAGTAATAATCAAGTGGAAGCTTTGGGCTTGGTTAAGGGATTGGAAACTGCCAAGAGCATGAATTGGAATGGCCTATGGGTTGAGGGGGACTCCATGATCCTGATCAACTCCATGAAAAAGTGCAAGTATAGGGCATGTAGACTCAACGTGATTTTGAAGGAAACCTTGTAAATTGCTGGCTCCTTCCTCAAGATTAGATTTTCTTGTATAAAAAAGATGGGAAAAGGTATCTGACTTAGCTGCAAATCTCGAAGTCTATACTTCTCTTAAATCTTGGGAGATAATATGGTGCTCCCTATAAGACGATAGTTTTTAATGCTTGGCAGTCGTTGATCATCAAGTTAGCCTTGAAAGTGTGTAAGGATGATGTTATGTGCATAGATATAAATTTCAGGCCTTAATTCTTTAATCTCTCCTGTTAAAATTGCAGGCCTTGTATCTCTCCCAACAAACAAAAGAAAAAGACGACTATTATCTGTCACACCCAGTTAACAGAGTGCAACGAGAAGCAACCGACACAAACATCCTAAATATGTGGATAAGACACACCCACAAAATAAATACACTATGAGTCTCAAATAGAGATCCAAAAACAACCAAAAGTCTTAACTATCAAAAGAGTAACACACACCAGTACAAGAAGTCTACCAGCCAATAGGACCCTTCCTATCACTCTTTGTAGCAAGCTCCCGGTCACATTATCTAGGCTTCTTGATCTCCTTCGTATCCATAGGGACCATTTGCTTAGCAAGAGCAAGCTCGGCCTGTGTTTTTCACAAGGCTGCAGCCTCTTTTCTTGGTCTGCCATAACTTCTATTGAAACGATAAGGCCTCTCAAATGAAAAACCCTTCTCCTTGATTTGTCCACATGTCTTAGGCAACTGAAAAAGCAAGGGCTTATGATCAATTTTGTCAATGTACACCAGTTCTAATCCTTTCTTAGACCATTGTGCTAGCTTTGCTGTAAAATCCTCCAACTTCGTCCTTAACAGATTGATAGTATTCTCTGTTGTGGGCTCTTGGTACTTAGTAGAAGCACCAAGAAGCAAATTGTAAACTAAAAAGTCGTAGTCAAAATGCTCTTGAAAATTTCTCCCAAGATGGCATAAATGGAGTTTTTGCAACTCCTCCTTGGGAGTGAGGAGAAATAAGACAATCCTCCCCGATAATGGCTCGAACAAAGCCAAATGACCCGCTGACCCTCAATTTAAAATCCATATACAAGTCCGTGACAAAGACACTTGAAATTGCCATTGACACCCCTCCAGCTCTGCCTCTACAGATCCCACATAACATAAGGCCTAATAGAAAACTCACATCAAAAAACAAGAGAGACCACTCTGATTTAAAGTCAAGAAGCTACGGCTGGCATGAATGAAGGGCCAAATATTTCATGATAACAAGACTAGGGGTGGCAAAGAGGTGAATGTCCACCGCCAAGAGCACTGTTTAAAAAATCACAAATTTCATAATTAAATAGACTGATGGGAAAGAGGGGAGGTGGTCAATAAAACTTTAAAATTAAATTGGGCTTCTCCCATTCAAGAGAAGAGACCACCTTCAAAAGAATAGAACTCACTCCCACATTCGCTCACAAGTCAATAGCTTTGTTCCACTCACGGAAGCAATTTTTCTACTTGATATTACTGAAGGAAAGATGAAGCACATTCGCTTTTGAAGGATGGATGCAAGATGCTAGTTTGATTCCCAATCTCGACTCATGACAGCAACAACAATTTGCAAATCTCCCTCCACCTCAGCAATGGCACCTGCAAGTGGAAGCTAACCTTAAACCATGCACCAAGGTCCATGCCTCCACTTCCTTGTTAGTAGCCAAGCCAAGCAGTAAACAAAATGATGGCTTTGCTAGGACCGAATAAGACCACTTGTCCCTGCAAATTCCGGATTACTATGTGGAGCTCAATCAAACATAAGTTTGAAAGTACTGGGAGACTGGGATGACCAAGCACAGTTAAGCCTCATCTCCTTCTGTTTATGAATAGACCCTATCAGGTTTCCAGTGATGCCGGTTTCCTTCTGTGGGATTTATTTTCAGATTTTGGGATAGCGGTTTCTATCTCGCGGAAGTACTCCTTGGGCTTATTAGAAAACGAATTTACCCCTTGGTAGCCAATAAATCTTGTGTAGATGGGAGAAAATGAGACTGCATGGTCATGGTGTCAAGCTGTTTTGAGTTGAATGGTTTCAGTTGTGAAGGGACTTGTTTGCAAATTATTCACACCCCTGTGACACTGTGCTCATTTTGAAAGTCCTATTCATCTAGTTGTTCGGTTTTGACGGCTCTCTTCATTTTTTTAAAGGAAGGCTTGACTTGATGCAAAAACTATTTGGGTGTGGATGGTGTGGCCTTTTAGGGAGGAGGGTTTTCTAGTTTTTGAAGAAGGTTTCCTTAGGTAGTGTGTAGGAGCTTGCATAGACGGGAGGAAGTGAGACTGCATACATATGGCCAAGCTGGTTTGAGTTGAGTGGTTTCTATTGGGAAGGTACACAGCTATAAATTTTTTAACATCGTGTTCTTGTTGGCTGCTTCATTCATCTTCCTGTTTTGGTTTTGATGGGCCTTTTCTCTTTTTGAAGGAAGGTTTGACTAATATGGCCAAGCTGGTTTGAGTTGAGTGGTTTCTATTGGGAAGGTACCCAGCTATAAATTGTTCAACATCGTGCTCTTGTTGGCTGCTTCATTCATCTTCCTGTTTTGGTTTTGATGGGCCTTTTCTCTCTTTGAAGGAAGAGTTGACTATGTACAGGGCTAGCTGGGCATGGATTGTTTGGATATTTGGAGAGGAGAGTTTTCTGTTTGTGAAGGGGGCCTCGGAGCTAAATCTTTTCCTTCGACAAAAAAGCACCTCCCTCCTACCACTCATTTGTCAATTTTCACCTCTGATTGCCCCTTGAAATTTTGTTTCGAGAAGATTTCTCTTCATTTTGCTTTTACAATGTGCATCCTTAGCTTTTTTTTGTGTTTTCCTATAAATTCTAAAAAATGCACAATTTGGTTGAAGAAGGCACATAATTCAGTCTCCTTGTTGAGTCTGAATACTACTCTTGAAGGCCAGAATTTATATTGGCTTGGCTTATGGCTGATGTTGGGTTGAGACTACTTGAAAAGTCTTAACTTAACTCATGGTAGTTCAGTTTTTTGGTTTGTGATTGAGCTCCCTGCATTCTCTTTGGCATGTCACATATGATGTATAACAACGGGTGTGAGGGGAATTTATTTGGAGGAATTGGTAGAGGAAATGAAAAAGGTAAAGGAGAAATGAAAGTTGTGTTTTGCTACCACCCAAAAGTGACCAAAGTGAATAGAGCCGCGAAAGTGACAAGTGAGGAAAGGAAACCGGACATGAATAATTTCATAAATCACAAGATTTTTAACCCTAGTGTATGCATTTGGATCCATGATATATATTATTTGATAATAAAAGGTCACCTGTATTAAGATATGGGAAAATATTACATAAATATGGTTGTCAAGCAAACTAATTATTGATTAGCTACAACATGTTAAACTTGTAAACAACAATACGAATTAAAATTGAAAAGCAGCAAGTCCTCCTGAGTGTTATCCAACCTTTGTGTCGTAGAGCTCCTCCATTTATGTTGCGGACTGATTTGGAGGGACTTCAGGTTGTTTCAGATTTGCATGGCATCTGTAGGTACTTCTTTGACCTTGATGGTGCTGATTGAGGTCTCCAAGGCATGAGCTTGAAATACATGAGAAGAGAACGACGAAATAAAGCTAGTTTGCAGGGGATTTGATGGTGGTTGCTGGGTTGGTTTCCGTCTCTGAAGTCCACACAAATTTTTTTAGCAAGACCTATTCAATCAACAGGTCCAATGCAGTTTCATTGGTTTCATGAAAAGTGTGCTCCAGCTCCATATTCACACACATTTGCAAAATTGAATTGGCAATTTGCTGCAACAATTGTTCAGAGCAGGATTGTTTTATTGCAAGAAGTTCATGGGTGCAAAAATCCAAATGGGCTAAATTTCTCTTCCCTTTAAAAGAGTGGAGGGGCTTGGGTCATGATGGGCATGTGGTTGTGGATTTTCTTTTTTGAGTATAGTCGAGTTGAAGTTAAGAGTTTCAGGGATAGTTCCTGAAAAGCCATAGAGTGTTGGGGGAAAACAAGTGGCATTGATTGGGTGCTTTTGCCCTCCAATGGATGGAGGTTTCAAGGGAGGCTTTACAATAAATGTTAGAAATCCAAGTCGGGCTATTGGAATTAGTCTCCGCAATACAAGGATCCCATCCTAAACATTGAAAGGCATGAAGGCGTCCATTGTATAAACCCAAATGATCATGGTAATGAAAGAGAGTATGGAGTAATTGTGCATACTCATTTGTGTGATATGTTGGCATTTCATTTGATATGCTTCCTTGTCCTTTGATGCATTGTTAATAGCATTAACACACTAAGGGATCCAATATATATGCTTATATGTCTCCTCAAGCATCTTTCTAGAATTTCAACACACATTAGTTGCATGTGTGATATGAGAACAATTGAAGCGAGGTGGTGTTAGATCTACTAAGGGTAAAAATGGAAGCCCTTGATGGGACTAGATCCAAAGGCCATGATTGAAATGTTTTTATATCAATTGATATGACCAATTTCAACAAAAAAGATAGAAAACAAAATATTACTACTAGAGAAAGGGTCTAAGAGAAGAGAGTTGTACACAAATGTACAACATTTAAGAATATACACTAGCATGCATGCATATGTTGGTACTAGACTTAGCCAGACATTTTGTGTTAAGTTTGTAAATGTGATGGATAAAATGGTTGTTTAAAGTTGTCTAATGTTCATGGACATATATTTAATTTCTAGCTAGTCACGGTGGGTACCTACTGGGTGGCTAGGAGACAGTTGATTCACCTGACAAATCTCTTGGGCCGACATCAATATTGTAATGTCCCTTTCTAGGGCTGAAACACACAAACCCCAAACTGAATGCAATCTGATTTTTATAACAGCGGATCCAATATTCCTTGAAACCCTAGCAGCAAACTGAAATTTGTATGTTACGGCATCAAACACTCACCAAACAAGCTGAAATTAAATATATCAGTGCTTCTTCAATTTATATATAATTAATGGAACCATTACCAAGCCAAAACATGTGCCAAATCTGAAATATGACCCAACTGTAATTTATTTTAGGACAACAGAAGTGCAGTCCACAAAAAGAGCCTCCAAATCCCAACAATTACAAAATATGGTAGATACCAACCTTATGAATTATGATAAATCTGAATATCAAAGAATAATGAAGTTTTGTGCCCGAGAAGGCACCCAATTGATCTTCTACCCTAGTTGCTCCCTAGAAGAGGTGCTCCAAACAATGCCAAAAGCTCTTGTATGACTCGTCCTTGATGCCCTAGATGCAAACCAACAAGATGGTCTTCAATGAAAGTCTTTAACAGTAACACCACCAAATTGAAGGGTTTTCGTCCTTCAATCTCCCACAAGGGTTTCGTCCTCCTTGGATGCCACAATAATGGATTGTCACCCTTTAGTGGAATGGAATTAGAGCAATCAACCCTAGAATCAAGTATAAAAGTGTATATGCCAAAATTGATGCTCCAAATGAGCCCATGTGTCTCCTGTTATACCCCTTTGGTGGCGCCAAAGGTCTAAGGGAAAACTACCCCTAGACCGAACTCTTAAGAGCTTACTTTATCTTCTAATTTCATGTTGGGAGCTATATAACCCAACCGACCTGCCTTGAAAGGCAAAACACAAAATAAAAACATAAATATGAATAAAGAAACTGAAATATAGCTCAAGTTCTTCCCTTGTTCAACTTCTTTTTGCCCACGGAAAGGAAGATGAGCAAAAAGCCTTCAGTTTATATTATTTCAAAAAAAGGGACATTATAGTCCTCCCTGCCAAATTTGCTTGCCCTCAAGCAAAATGTAAGCTCTTGGATCTCAAATAATTCTATGTGGTTCCTTCTTTGATGCACCTACATATGAAACAAACATATAAAAAAAAACAAGAGTGTTTAACAACACTTTTACAATCTCTTCATCATGCAGTAGGGACATGATAACTAGCTCCCTTCCTTTGCTTGCCATCATCTCATAAATTCCATTCAAACGATGGATTTTCCAAAATTTGGTAATCCTGTCCCAAAAACAGCTGTAACCTTGCATTTTTTTCTCAAAAAACAGAATATTAGTGGCTGAAATCTCCTTAAATCAGCCACAAATATGCCAAGGTTAGTAGTAGTTTGGAATTTCTTCAACCTTATAATTGGAGGCGCTTTTTTTGGTGTCTCATAAGTAGGAAAGTGGCTGGAAAAGTTGTGAACAACAGTTGAAAAGCATGTACAACATCTGTAATCATGACCTCTCTTCAAAATATTCCACACTATTGATGACATGAGGGCTGAAAACACCCCAACATTGATGGAATAAGTCTCAGCAATGCCCAAGAACAGCCATTTATTACCTCCAATGATTGAATCTACTTGTATGACATCAAATATAAAAAAATGACATGGCTTACCCACTTCCCATATCAAGCATCTCGCTGCCCCGGTAAAGGTGACTATGTTTATACCTCTGTTTTCAAGTGTGAAACTTGGTTTCCAATAGTGATCTGCATTGCATCTCCAGAGACCATTCGGATTCTTCATGCCATAGTCAGCTTGGACTTGACTCAAACCAGCTCTATATCTATGGCTGAAAGTGGTGTTTCTTACCCTGTTATTCTCTTCTAAATTCACTTCATAGTAACAAATATTCTTACAAGAGTGAGCGACCTTCGCTGTGGAGAATTCTCTGATTGCAAGTGCCTTACTTGCTGCCCCAAAACAACTGTCCTATGTTGTTCCTTCTTGCCATGAATTCTGAATTTATCAACTTTGTCACTAAATTTCATTTCTTTATCAAGATAGTTGAGGGTGGACTCCCCCAATGTTTGCAACCATTGAATCCCAAGAACAATTTCTTCATTAGCTAGTTCAATCACAAAGAATTTTTCACATACCTCATGATCTCCCAAGAGATTTAACAGTTGTACTATTTTCCTTGCACAAGGTGTGATGGTGCCAGTTTCTACAAGCATAGTGACTTCTCGGTTATGAAGAAGACCCTTCATCCGGAATGGGTGATAAGTTTGTGTGCCACACATTAGAGTAAGGGTGCTGCCCTTCCACCATATTCTCTCTAGCTCTTCCATATTCATGGAAATCATGAAATGAAAAATCAGACTTACCAACATGCCCTTGGTGCCTCAAACATAGATATCCTCCCAACATTGCACCTATATTCCACATGCGGAAACAATTTTGAAATTGAGCCCAAGAATCCACACAACAAAAAGTACTTCTTACCTCATTATTCCGTGGAATATGAGGTGCATAATGATGTCCAATCAGCGGTGACATAGGAGGACATAACAAACACAAAATTTGGTCACCTTCCCCAATCAACTGTGTGTGAGGGCAACATATCAGCAATGACATATCAACAAGTAACAAAACTGAAATAATCTTATATTGGGGGCTTCCTACAACACCCTTATGACTCAAACAATACTCAAATGGCGCCCTTCTTTCACGCATGATGTCATCCTCATAGGTCCTTAGTAAATCTGATTTGACTTCCTTATGTGACTTCCCTGTGTGACCCTTAGGATTCAATAAACTATCACAGGACATCAAAGGATTTTGACCTTTCTTCGGATGATGACAAAATTGGGATTGTTATTTGTGGATGCCCCCATCGATTTGCTCCATGGTGACTGCTGTTTGGAGCAGTCCAGCCAGCTAAATATCATTAATTTCCTTTGAAAAACTGAATTCAACTCCCAATTTTTGTAAACCCAACTCTCTCTCTTCCCTCTTGGTACCCTTCATCTTCATAAGGTGGTTAGAATATTCCTTAGGGTGACCAAAACAATGTAGTAACCTAGTGTGATGCCATATACTCATGCTATGATCATAAAATAAATCAAGTGGTTTACCCTCAGCTGCTGTTTTGGAATTTACAGCAGGCTAAAAATCCAAACGAGCATCTGGTGAGGTTCCTTCCTCATCAACCTTTTGGTGATCTGATTTTTCCTCTTTCTTATGACTCAAAGGATCATCCAAAACCCAAACGATTATGTTCACATAACCTTGAGTTTTCTATAAAAGATCTATGTGCCATATGTTATTCAACAAGCTCTTCACATTACAGGGCATCAAACATGACATGTGATGGATCTCACGAAAATGCTGCCCAAAAAGACACAAGTATGGCCGCGGTATAAAGGAGGATAAAATGTGATCATTTCTATCATACCTTGGGCTGCCAACAATAATCCCACCCTTAATTTGTTGGTACTTGTTTGGAACATCCCCAGAACTCTCTCCAAGGTTATATAAGCTTCCTCAATCAGCCCATCATTGACTACTGTTTGGAAATTTCCAGTGAACTGAAGGTAATGACGAGTAACCGGAAATGCCCTTCCTTCATGGACATACCCTTCCATACTGTCATCCTCATTGCCTTTACGCAAATCTGATTTCTTTTCCACATTTAGCCACACACACCCATTAGAAATCAATGAAACATCATTAAATATTAAAGAAATTTTATCGTGGGACTCATGCTCCATGATTTCTCTTTCCTCTATAGGCTCATGCTTTAGACTTTCATCAAAACCTTGTGTGTCTATGGTGTTGTTTGGAAAATCAGCTAAGAGCTCGTCCTCAGGGAAAATGGTAGGTACTTCTACCTCTTTCTTTGGAGATACTGCTACATCAAAAACCCTTTTTGGTTTTTCATCTAACAACGCCCTTTCATGTCCCTCAACATGGTCTTCTTGGGACTCCACCTTGAAGCCCTCTTGCAGATTTGATTTTTCTCTTTCTTTTTGTGTAGCTCGTGACCTAGGCTTGGAACTTGATCTTCCCTCGCTTACTTCCACGAACTCAGAAAATGACATGGCATCACGAATATTCTCTGCAAGATTCCTATATTCCTCATACCATGTAGCAATGTTGTCCACTTTGGATGGCTAAGAATTATTGATTTCCTTTGAAGATCTCCTTCCACCCTTTGGAACTTGAAGGGTATGGATCATCTGAGTCATTTTATTGGCCAATATTTTTTTCCCTAAGGCAAGCTTTTTAAATCTAGCATCCCCAAAAATTCTATCCGCCATTTGATCTTTTTGCAAGAAAACTCTTAGGGTGGGAAAACGAAGCTCTGATACTACTGTAATGTCCCTTTCTAGGACTGAAACACACAAACAAGGAAATCACACAAACCCCAAACTAAATGCAATTTGATTTTTATAACATATCCAATATTCCTTGAAACCCTAGCAGAAAACTAAAATTTGTATGTTAGGGCATCAAGCACTCATCAAATCAGCTAAAATTAAATACATCAATGCTTTTCCTATTTATATTTAATTAATGGATCCATTACTAAGTCAAAACATGTGCCAAATCGGAAATATTACCCTGCTGTAATTTAATTTAGGACAACAAAAATGCAATCCTCAAAAATAGCAAAAAGTGAGGTCTCCAAACCGCAACAATTAAAAAATATGGTAGATACGATCCTTATAAATTATGATAAATCTGAATATCAAAGAATAATGAAATTTTGTGCCCTAGAAGGCACCCAATTGATCTTCTACCCTAGTCGCTTCCTCGGAGAGGGGCTTCGAATAATACCAAAAGCTCTTGTATGATTCCTCTTTGATGCCCTAGATGCAAACCAACAAGATGGGCTTCAATGAAAGTCTTCAACACCACCAAATTGGAGGGTTTCTGTCCTCCAATCTCCCACATGGAAGGGTTTCGTCCTCCTTGGATACCACACTTTATGGATTGTCGCCCTTTAGTGGAATAGAGCAATCAGCCCTAGAACCAAGTATAAAAGTGTATATGCCGAAATTGATGCTACAAAAGAGCCCATGGGTCTCCTCTTATACCCCTTTGGTGGCGCCAAAGGTCTAAGGGGAAATTACCCCTAGACCGACCTCTTAAGAGCTTGCTTTATCTTCTAATTTCATGTTGGGAGCTATATAACCCAACCGACTTGCCTTGAAAGGAAAAATAAAAAAACATAAATATGAATAAAGAAACTGAAATACAGCTCAAGTTCTTTCGTTTCTCAACTTCTTCTTGCCCACGGAAAGGAAGATGAGCAAGAAGCCTTCAATTTATATTATTTCGAAAAAGGGAACATTAGAAATACTTTATAGTACAGGCCATGAAATGGATGAGGAGCTTTCTTGTGTGTATATTCTTCTTGGTATTCTTGTTTCCCATGATTGGTGTATGTTGCACATTATATGAATACAAGGGAATTGTTCCATATAATTTATGTGAGTTGTTCTTTTGCATATTTCTGCATTATTTGTTTCTCGCACTACCACTATTTGGTTTATTGTCGCATGTGGCATAACCCATGTAACTGTGTGCAATATTCGAGAGTATACAATAGTTTTTAATGAAATAAAATTGCCTATTTGACTATGTCTCATATCCCATGTTATTGTCTTATCATTTCCTCCCTACTTAGAAGAAATTGTCCCTGATTTTTCGTGTAGATGTGGTATGTATGTCTCAAATGCTGATTAGGTCATCCACTTATGTTGAGCTTGCAACGAGCCCTTGCAATTAAGTGGTAGTGGAGTGGTGCCTAGTGGTGCATGTATGAACATCAAGAAGAGTATCTTCATCCAAAGAAGGATGAAAATCTAGAATGGTATCATTAAGATGAGAGATAACAACCTCTTCCTCCCAATGTGGTGGTTGTAAAACTTAACATGTATTCACAACATCATGTATACCAAAATGAGAAGGAAGATCCAACCTAAAAGATTTTTTTCCAATCTATTGCAAAATAGTATAAGATCCATACTAAATAGGTTTGCACTTATTATGTTGCTGAGATTTAAATATCTATTTATCCAATTAGAGCCAAACTTGAGCACTAATATGAAAATGTACAGGAATTCAATGACGATGATGCAGTTCTTTGTATTTGGATTGAGTCTCTAGCATGTATCATGAAGTTGTGCATGGACTTTAGCCTAAGTTTGCTCCTCTTGTTGATGAGATAAGTTGTGGGGAGAGGGATCAGAATCTCATAGGGCACTAGGGGCCGATACCTATAGAAAACCTAAAATGAAGAGAGTTTTATACAAACATTGATAGCTTTATTGTATCTCTACAACAACTAAAGATAAGTATCACACTACTTATTTTGTTTGTGATAGATGTGAAGAGTATGAACCAAAGAGTGGTGGACTATCTTTGTTTGACCATCAATTTTTAAATGAAAGAATTTGGAGAACCTTAATTGATATCCCAATATTCGAAGGCAAAATTGATGCCCCAACATTGAATAATTGGTTTTGACAACTTGAGGCTTACTTGTCAATCAATCACTTCAACGGAGAAGAGAAGATCACCTTCGCAACGTTTACGATGTCCATTTTAGTGCCCCCTAGTGGAATCCTACAATCATACAATGCATAATGCGAGAAATGTGGTTTGCATATTGATACTTGGATGTATTTGTTGGCACTTTATAGGAGTTTTACCCCTTCAAACACTATGAGGATGAGAATGCGAAGTTCAAACAATTGTTCTAGTGCAAGGAGTAGTTGGTTGAAGCCTCCACCAACGAGTTCCATGGCTACTCTATGCAGCTGCTTGAGGACTTGACAGATCAACATAAGGGGCTGAGTTACATTTGTGGAATCTCACCGTATATTTGTGTGAAGATGGAGTTCTTGTCTTTTGACACATTGGGGCAAGCGTATCACAATGTCGACAAGATTGAAGGCAAGGCAAAGATGAAGCTAAATTTTTCCTCTTCATCTAATGCTATGTGCAAGAACTAGTGTGACACAACTCACCATCTCATCCTTATGTGCAAAAGAAAGGGAGAGAAACCTAAGAAGGTCACACAAAACTAAAATATGACTCAACCTTCAATATCAAACAAAGGCAAGAAGAATCCGGGTGACAAGTGGTGTCGTCGACACCACATTCGTACCCATGACAATTTTGGTTGTTGCGCGCAACAATCCTTGATTGCGCAATTTACATCAAACCCTGCTTAAGATGACAACATTGATCCAAATGTTACTTGTTTGAGCACCAACACCATGGCTACTACCACTTCAAAGAAGCACGAGTGTCTCAGCCACACCAAATTTTGGGTCAAAGGTCAACCTCATCATTGCACAAGATGCAACCCAATGCATAGGCCTTACCATTGAAAGACATCCTTGAGCATACTGTATGTATGGCTTCGGCAAGGGAAGGTATACAAGTCCAACAACATTGCACTTTCTAGTACAAAGTCAAGCACATGGAGGACGTAGTCACTTGTGACGTCACACCATTAGAGGTTTGTGACGTTTTTCTTGGAAGGTTGTATGCATGTGATTGATATGCTACATATTGCGGAAGACTGTAGTGGTTAACCATCCATATCAAAGTTTGCTTCTTCAATCTCATGGAGTCACCTCCAATGACCAAACTCATTTTGGTCCTTGCCAAATATTGCTGCAAGCTCATCTGACACATGCAAAAGTTCGTATTGCTCATGGTTTGTCTAGATGCACTTGTGCAGGAGAGTAAGAAAGCATTAGCAACACACCAATCTATGCAATCATCGTTGTAACAAATCGACAAGCTATTGCAGCAATACAAAGACATCTTCACAAAACCAAAAGGTCTTCCAACACATTACACAGTAAGACACAATTCATTTTGTTCTTGAATTCCCTCTTCCACACACTCCTTTGTATCGCAGAACTATTTGGAAGAATAATAAACTTCAACGCCAAATCCAAGAGAGGCCTATCTCTTCTCCTAGGGCAGCTTGATAGTCCTTGCACATAAGAAAGATGAAACTTGGCATCTATGAATTTACTATTGCACACTCAAGAAGATAATGATGACGAATAAGTATCTATTTCTGTGCATTGATGACCTCCTAGATAAGCCTTGAGGTGCACAATACTTCACCAAGACCGACTTGAAGTTAGGTTACCATCATGTACAAGTCCACTGAAACATTTGGAAGACAATTTTTAAGATAGGATTGTATGTGTGACTGGTTATGCCCTTCGGTTGACCAATTCACCAATAACATTTATGTGTTTGATGAACGACATACTTTGGGCGTTTACAACCTCCCTTGTGATCATTACTTGGATGGCATCCTCATCTACAATAAGACTTGGGAGGAGCATTTGGAACACATCTTGCACATTTTAAACACATTGCACAAACATGAGTTGTAAACCAACTTAGCCAAATGGACATTTGGCATTGCCCGGATTCAGTATTTGGGTTACATCATCGCTCACACACTTTCCATGTAGATCTAGAGAAGATCAAGGTAATCCAAGTTTGGCCTACTCCACTCAATCTCTTGGACTTGTTATTGCATGTTTGTCTTTGGGTTTTGTGAACATATCTTGGCCTCTCAACCAGATCATGCACAACAAAGAAACCTTCCACTAGAATCCTATGCAACATCATTTCTTTGAGGAGCTGAAACAACACCTCCATGTGACACTTGTTCTAGCAATGCCCACCTTTAAGATCTAGAGTAGTGCATTTGACTATGCAATTAACAAAATACTCATACCATATAGACATCCAGTTGCGTATCTCTCAAAGACATTCAATGAAAAGGTTCAATGCTACTCCACCACGAAAAAGAGTTGTATGACATCATGCAAGCAGTCAAGCAATGGCTTCAATACATCTTGGGTAAGTAGACAATCATCTATTCTATCGTGTAAGTTGCTTCAATTCTTGCACATGTAGAGCAAGTTGGAGAATGCATGCCACATGAAGTGAATGACGACGTGCATTGGTTCCATCTGGTGATCAAACACAAAGGAATAAGGCAACAAATTTTCTTAGCCATCCACCAATGCAATTACTCATCATAGTGCTTGACACGCGGCTGATTTTGGGTATCTCTTCACTTTCCTGAGAAGGATTTTGGAAAAACCTAGACCGCTCACATGCAAGCTAAACATGTTCATGAATTCTACGTGTTCGATAGGTTTATTTACAAACTTGGAGATCTTTGTGCCCCTAATTGCAGACCTTGTCCAAAGACATATCTAGGAGGCACACTATGCCAAAACAACACATCCACATTATCAAGACACTAGCAATGCTTCAACAACGTTTCTACTGGCCTCACATGTGGATAGCCATTGAGTGTTACATCAAGTCTTGTTCCCTTTTTGCATCACCAAGCCCACAGACAAGTTGGGAATTTACATGCCTTTTTCACTTCCATCCAAGCCATAGAAATTATATCAGTATGGATTTCGTGACTAGATGACTTATGACAAAGCAACATAATGACTCTGTGTTCGTTGTAGTGGATAGGTTTTCGAAGATACCCCTCAGGGTTGCTTGCAAGAAGTGCATCAATCTGCTGGAAACCGCACACTCATTCTTCAACCATGTTTCGCTACCATTTGGACTTCCAAAACCCATTATGTTTGATTGTGACCCACACTCTGTAATTCATTTTTTGGCAAGCATTGTGGGACATGATGAATACTTAACTGGATCATTTGATGGCATTTCATTTGTGGACAGATGGACCAACAAAAGTTGTTAGCGGCACACTTGTCCATTTGCTGCGAATGTACAACAATGTGCATCCATGCACCTGCGATGATAATTTGCTATACGTCCAACATACTACAACAAAGCTCTTGCTAGGTCTACGAGGCATAGGCCATTCTAGACATGTCTTGGGTTTCAAATAGCAACGCCCCTAGACATGGAGTCTCAACACAAGGATGAGAAACAGACAAGGCACACAAGTTTTTGCAACATATCTAATTTATTCACCAACATGTTTAACATATACCCTTGTGCGAACAGTAGAAATACAAAGCCCGCCATGATGTGCATCACACACCTCATGAGTTTAAGGTGGGTGACAAAGTTTGGTTGCTTCTTTAGAAGGAATGCTCCAAAGATCCCTAGTGGAAGATCAAGCCTTTGCACTATGGTCCTTATACTATTCTACATGTAGCTGGTGATAACGCCTTTGTTTTTGATTTGTCGATATACTTGGGTCTTCATCCAATATTCAATGTGGAGCTCTATAAGCCATACTCCCCACCATTACTTGAGCCAATGACGACTCAAAAATCCTTTTGATTTGTTTCTTGAACAGTGATACACAATGCCCAAGGAATAAATCGAAAAAGTGACATCAACTTGCACCCTCCAAGGCAGACATTAGTCGTTTTGAGTCGTCAAGGTATGAAAAGACAGTAATCAAAGTAAGTGGTACAACCGTCAACAACTTTAGGATCAATTTTTTAAGCTAATTGAAGATGTAATGGAGACCATTACTCCTCAAGAGAGGGAAAATGATTCATACACATCCTCACAACACTTCACAACTACACAAGCATCTGAACTCTTCCTTGGGAGTTTGTGCTCCTCAACATCATAGCGTCTCGCACCATGCACATGGACATATGGTACTTTGTAGCATTGGGGAAACACCTCAAAGCATGCCACACAATTCAAAGTGGCTAGCAACACATCCTTCACTTTACGCTTACATAAAGCCTTGCAATACCTTGGTGCATCACACCTTCTAGTCTGATGTACACTATGCATTTGTCTTGTAGTTGTCACACTATCGTGCAACATCTCGCAACACTCATAGCTTTTTGCAGTGCTACGCAACACCTCACATCATATCATGCCATTCACAGGGTTTCACAACACTTTGCAACCTCACAATATGTTGGGGCATTAATGCATTGCTTCACAGAATACCGCACACCTCCACAGTCCTGTGTAGAACCTCCACATCCACCGTTTATGTTGCAACCTACTGTTGTTATGTTGCACAACAAGCATCACTCTTCACATATGTGCCATGTTAGAGCACATGTTAGCATATCGTGCACTTGAAGTTCAACCGCCATATATGCAAGAAGACCAACTGTCACTTGGCTAGGGGTGAATCGTTTTTTAACTGTTCCTTCTTGTAACCATTATCTGTTGTACCTACCTTCTTGTAACGATTATATATATATATATATATATATATATATATATATATATATATATATATCGTTACAAGAAGGTAGGTACAACAAGGTGCTTGATCCACTGGGAAATAAGAACAACCACATACCAGATAATAATAAATATTTGCATACCCTAAGTATCTTGTGTCTCTCCTACTCATTTGTATCTCGTTCTAGTCTAGGCATATTAGCTAAGTGTGTGTTCCCAACTTGTCGATCATAGGAATTTGTATTCCTAGCCTTATTGAACTTCGTACAGCTTTGTACTATTCCCAATTGTTTCATGTGAATAGAAGTACTCCTTTGAAAGAATATTTCCGCATTCGAATGTGTTTGGTTTGCTATTTAGTTTTGTTCAACATGCGCATTGTATAATCCATTTTTTGTCTCCAAGCAGAGGGTTGTCCCCTATACCAACATGCTTGGTTCCGTAGTGTGGATCAAAATCTCATGAGGGACTAGGAGTTGATACCCATTGCAAGCCTCATATGAAGAGTGCCTTGTAGAGACATTGATAGATTTATTGTAGCTCTACTACAATACATGAAGATAAGTATCACACTACTTATTTTGTTTGTGATAGATTTGAAGAGCATGAATCATGGAGTGGTTGACTACCTCCATTTGACCATCAAATTATAATTGAAATTAGTTGCAGAATCTTAATTGATACACCAACAATGACTAAAAAATCTCAAGTCACGCTAAAACATGATAGTAAGCAAAAATGACACCATACTTAATGGAATAACAATGCAACACCTTGGGAAGCATCTATAGTTTTGTTGCGTGGAATGAATATAGCCATTTTGGAAAACATGCAATCAACAACAATTATGGAATCGTGTTTCGTAAGAATGTGTAGGATCCCACTAATAAAGTTCATGGAAATGGATTACCAGTGTAATGTCCCCTTTTTTGGGACATTTCTAAACAGGTACTAAAGACCTTTAGTCCATTCTGTCCCCATGGAATAAAGGATAAATTTGGGGAAAATATTATAAAAGTGGTTTTCACCACTAATTCCATAACTCCTTTGAGCTCATTAAAAAAGAATTAAATTTACCTTTTTGTGATTTTAATCATTAAGTTAAAAAAGGTGAATTAAATATTAAAAAAAAGGAGATATGTTCTACATGATGAAGACCCCCTTTTTAATGGTCACTTACCCTTAAAGTGAGGCGCCATTCTAAGGGAGCATTGGGCAAAGAAAGGGCCCATTTGGAGTGCCACTCTTGGAGGGAGGAATATAAAGTCACATCACCTCTTCCATTGTGGGGGTATGCTGATTATGATTATTGTTATTTCTTCATGCTTGAAGAAAAGGGATGCATGCCCATTGATGCTCTACTAAAGGTGTTTTACAACACCACAGTGTTATTGGCAAATTGAAGACCCAAGCTAGTTGTTGAAGGATCCATTCATGCATGATTGCTTGTCTGTTTTTTATCCGGTGCCCTAACAACTTGATGTGAATGCGAAATCTGAATATTGTGCATTGATCTTATCACACAATTGCTTGGTGGTAATTTTGGTAATGCATTGATGCCCTAGCGAGCTGAATCTCACTTGTCTTGGTATTGCTTTGATGATTTAAGTTGTATTTTTTGTGCCCTAGATGACTGGGTAAGGGTGTATTTTCAGTATATTGGGTGCATAAAACTCGCATAAAAAATCCAGATCTGATTCTATATATTTTTATGAGCTTGTGCACAAGGTTTGGTGATCGGTGGGGTGTTGTTGCATGCATAAACAACCCTAATTGTGTTGGGCAAAATAGGAGAGCCATTTCTGGACTTTTGGTGAAAGCTGAGTTAATTCTGATTTTACATTCATAAACTTCATATTTTATAACCCCAATATCCAAAATTTGAAGTATTTTACATGGTTGGTTGAGCAATTAATTTTAGCATATTGTAGTAGTCTAGGGTTTGATTATTTAATTACATTAAGCTATGTATAATCAAATTGGTGCTAATTTATTGCGCTCTTGCTATTTTCCAATTTATTCCACTTACCGTGGTTAGTTTTAATCCCACTTCGGGTTAGGAATAGTAGACATTGGAATACTTTAGGATAATTTGCAAGGGTTTCATTAAATTTGGGTGAATATTGAACTAATCATTACAGTGGTATCAAAGCCATTGTGTTGATTGTATGCAAGAAGACAATAATACCTTGTATTATCAAAGGAGATAGAAGAAAATGGAGATTAGTGGTTTTACTTTAGGGGTAAGTGCACCAAGTTGGGGGACAATTAAGTGGACATCAAATCCTAAATTTTACATTAAAAACAACAAAACATCAAATTTAGTCTTCCGCGGACTTGAACCATCTATGATTTTACCATTGTGTAGGGGAGACTATTAGCTTTATATAAATACTGATTTTAAAGTGAATAGAAGAGGATAAATATCATTTTATAATTTTTTACTAATAGTAGGTCTTTAAGACACATATTTTATAACCCCAATATCCAAAATTTGAAGTATTTTGCATGGTTGGTTTAGCGGGAATTAATTTTAGAAGATTGCAGTAGTCTAGGGTTTGATTATTTAATTACATTCAGCTATATATAATCAGATTGGTGCTAATTTAGTGTGCTCTAGCTATTTTCCGATTTATCCCACTTACCTCCACTAGTTCTAATCCCACTCTGGGTTAGGAATAATAGACATTGGAATACTTCAAGATAATTTGCATAAGGGTTTCATTGAATTTGGGGGAATATTGAATTGCCCTAATTTGGGGACTTTACAATGGTATCAGAGCCATGATCTTATGCACCTGTGAAGCTTGATTGTATGCAAGAAGACAAGCAGCCCTTGCATTATCAAAGGAGATAGAAGAAAATGGAGGTTGGAGGTTTCACTTCAGAGCAAGTGAAATTTCTCCAAGAGTTGGTCAAAGAGATCTACAAGGATCTGCAGCTCACCATGAGTGAATAAGTGGCAACCATGTTGAAGGATGCCCTATTTTTTTTGGCAAGAATCATGATTCCAATGGAGAAGTAAGTTTGCATGGAGGTAAGAGGGTCTCCACCCATCCCACTCCCAAGCTTTTCAAGGGCACATTCTTGCACAAAGAGCCAATTGAAGAAGAAGAAGAAGAGCCATTGGCGGGGAATTTGTTTGATACACAAAAGCATGAGTACTCTACCCTACATTTGGCTACAAGGGCCATATTGACCTTCAATGAATTTTGAACATTGCGGATTGGCGCCAAACCAAGGAGAGCAAACATGCAGCCCCATAGAGATCTACAACAAAAATTGGGTAAGGTTTCACTTCCGGTTTTTGATGGTACTGATAAAATTCCGGTTAGATCATGGTTGTAGAAAATGGAGACCTATTTTTCACTCAACCCCATGTATGAGGATGAAGCCCTCAAATTCATCACTCTTCATTTGGAGGGTATGGCTCATGAATAGTGATGATCACCCAAGGCCATGGATCGATTCACACCTTGGAGGAGTTTAGCAAAACGATAATGGAAAGATTTGACCAGAAGGATCCGGAAATTCACTTTCGTGAGTTGGCTCAGCTCAAACAAAATCATGATGTGGAAAGGTATGTTGCTGATTTTCAAAAGATTTCAGTCATGGTTACGGATGTTAGTGAGAAAAGATTGGTTGTCCTTTTCATTGAGGGTTTGATTGAGCCCTTGAGAGGTTCAGTAAGAGCTTTTAATCCTATTTGATTATAAGATGCAATAACTAAAGCTTTGGATCTATAATGTTCAGTTTATAGAGAAAGAGAATGGAAAAGAGGACAGTGAGTGGTGGCCACTCATTTGCTGCCCAAAAGTGGAGATCCGGGACAGCCAAGGTCTGATTTTTGTGGACCATTAAAGGCACAAAGAGGACAGCCAAGGGCAGCACCTAATGAGCCTTCAAAAAATCCATTCCAACCCTATATGCCACCTCACAAAATGCAGCCCCACAACAGCCATTCAAAAGAATCAAGAGATGAGTTAAGGAGGAAAGGTTTGTGCTTCGATCGCAGAGATCATTGGACTAGAGGTCATCATTATAAGGGCAAGGGTCAAATCCACTACGTTGAGGTAATTGATGATGATTCAGATTTTGATTTTGATAGCACTAATGATGTGTCAAAAGAAGATGTTGTTGATGAGCATGTACATGAAGAAGAAGTCAAAGAAGTGGGTAGCACACTTGCCTCTCTTTCCGGAGCTCCTAAATACCATGCATTCTAGGTTAAAGACACTATAAAAGGACAAAGGGTGACTACTTTGGTTGATAGTGGAGCCACTCATAACTTCATTGATGGGGACTTGGTGAGATAGATGGCTTTGTAGACCACTGATTGCAAGGCTTTCAATGTGACTATAGCGGATGGGTTTTCTATTCCATGCTCCAAAAAGATCCAACAACTTCACCTCTCTCTTGGGGAGCACAAGATAATTGATGATTTTTATGTTGTTGATATTGGTGAGATTGACATTGTGTTGGGTGTTTAAGGGTTGCATTCTTTAGGATATTTCACTCAAAATTATAGGACAATGGAGCTGACATTCTTCAAAGATGGCAAGGAAGTGGTCCTCAAAGGACTAGCTAATGGTGTTCCACAAGAGGTGTCTATGAAGAGGGTGTAAAGAGCTTTTAGGAGGGGACAGATTGCTTGGGCAGCAAGCTGCCTTATCATGCTTAAATCAGAAAGATCAAAATATCAGCCCCTTCATGGTAAGATACAAATTATTTTGGAAAAGCATGCTTATGTTTTTAATTATTTGCATTATGGGTTACCTCCGGATATGGGTTTTGAGCATATTATTGAGTTGGAAAAGGATACAAAGGCAATTATGATCCACTCCCTATCGTCACCCATGTGTTTACAAAGAAGAAATTGAAAAAGCCATGAAGGAGATACTTGTCATGGGGCATATAAAGCCTAGCTCTAACCCTTTTGCATATTCAGTGGTTCTAGTTAAGAAGAAAGATTGCACCATGAGGTTGTGCATTGATTATTGGATGTTGAAAAAGAAGACCATCAAGAATAGGTATCCAATACCTAGGATTGATGAATTGATTGATGAGTTACATGGTGCCACATACTTCTCCAAGATTGATTTGAAATCCGGGTACCACCAAATTAAGGTAAGAGAAGAGGATGTTCACAAAACTGGTTTTAGGTGCCATTTTGGGCATTTTGAGTTCTTGGTTATGCCTTTTGGATTGACTAATGCACCCGCCACTTTTTATCAACTGCGAAGAGCACATCCTGCTAACTTGTTAGCAGCCTAAAACATGGCGGTTGAAATTGAAGACGACCTCATCATGGCTGGAAAGATAAAAAACAACACTTCTAGAGGTAAAAGTTCATCCTCTGCTACTACTTCCGATTTAGTATTGCAAACACTAAATAAGATGTTGCAGATGAAGAAACAAATGGCTCAAATGACTCGGGGCAACAACATTGCCACTATTTGGAATTTCAACAACAACCGGAACCGCATTGTTGGTTCCCAAAGATTAGCAATTGAAGCTGCTCCCAAAAACAACGTGGAGATGAATGAAGAAAACCAGGAAGTTGTCATTGATTAGCCTGAGAATGATGATTTTGTAGGTCCTGTTGGCAACTCCAACATTAAATACCTAAACTACAAATCTGAACATGACAATGAGGAGCTTCTTGAAGACGATCATGGTCATACATATGTAGTATTTACAAGATCACAAACTCGCCAAGATGAGGCATTAACTGATGAACAAAGAAGGGGCAGCCCTTTACCTTCTTCCTTGGCTCCCAAAAATAAGTATGCGTGCTCTTCATCTCAACCACAAAAGTCATCTCAGGTATCTGAAGCTAACGCATCTATACCTTCTTTTGACATTATTGATCCTGTCAAGAAAACCAGAGTTCAAATGTCAGAAGCTGAATACCTGAGAGCCTTTCTTGAGCAACTAAATAGGCTAGTCAAATACGCGGAATCACCAGGACCATCCAATGCATCAAAAGGCCTTTTGCCTAAACCCAAGGATACTCCTTCCTAAAACAATGCTGCAGTTGTTAACCCCCCATCATCTTCTGAAGGAGTAGAACCTTTCTATGTCTCCTTATTGCTTAATGGTTTCAAGTTAAGCAACTGCATTTTAGATTCGGGTGCTTCTAACAATGTCATGCAAGCTAAAGTTGCAGATGCTCTTGGGCTTACCCTGACAAAGACCATAGGAAGGTGTTATTCCATGGAAAGACAGGTCCCCTTTAATCGGATAAATCAAAGACGCACAAGCTGTTCTTGCAGCTTTTCCTGACAAAAGATTAAAGATGACTAGTGTCCCCAAGATTTCATCTTGAAATCAAGGACTACCCCTTTAAATTTTTCGTTCTTTCTAAGTAACGGGTCGTGTTTTGTGTTTTGTTTTGCCTGCGGTTGCTTGCATTGCTCTAAGGTATCCCCAGAGAGTCATAAGAGCCACATTCGCCAAATACCGACATGTTGAAGCTCGCTCAATTCTTTCACCAGGCTTTGTCTAAAAGCATTTTATTTATTTATTTATATATTTATTAAATAAATACAGTTCTTTTAAAAATAGATTAAGCTAAAATTGGAGGATTTAGGTTATATAAAGCACTTCACCCCATCATTATTACCACAGAACATTCACCCGAGGGGAAAAAAATTTGCAAATCAGCTAATTGGAGAAATTTTTCGAGCAATTGCCCGCAACTTCTTTCGGGTTTTGTTTTTATTTCTTTTTGTCTTTCTCTGTTTTCCGTCTGGCAGTCCCCATAGCCTATTCATTCTTCCTGCCAGACCTTTTCTTGGGCCTAGGGTTTTGAAAAACTATCCATTGTTTTTAATTACTAATTGATTTGTCTAAAGGTGACCAGAGCTCAGGATTCCTTCAGGAGATTGCAAGAGGTTGCTTGGTCCAAAAAGGTGCAATAATGGATTGTATGAAAATAAGAAAAATATTGCCACCAATGTGTAGAGCTCAAGAAAATATGCACTTTCAAAGAAAACGACACCTAAAACGGAGCCACGGAATGAAAGTTATGGCACTTGCAAGTTTTTGCTGCAACATCTTCCCGGACCCTTTCCAAAAATGGAAAAATTTATTCTATCCTTGTGTTTTCTTCACTGAAAATCCAAAAATGGAAAGAAATGCTTCTTAGACAAAAACGTAAAAGTGCAAGCTACCGGCACTTTCTATTTTCCACGCAAAACATAAAAGCAATTCCTAGTGTCAGTCGCAATTATTCTAAGCTACCTTCTACCTTGGATTTCCACGCCAAATTTGGGAAGTCAATTACAAGTGCAAGTCGCACATTTTGAAGCTGTCAAGCAGGGTGAAGTTTAACATCATGACTTAAGTGGAAGGTGGGAAATTAAAAGCTCCGAGGCAGGGTGAAGTTTAACATCATGACTTAAGTGGAAGGTGGGAAATTAGAAGCTGCCAAGCAGGGTGAAGTTTAACATCACGACTTAAGTGGAAGGTGGGAAATTAGAAGCTCCCAGGCAGGGTGAAGTTTAACATCATGACTTACGTGGAAGGTGGGAAATTAGAAGCTCCAAGGCAAGGTGAACTTTAACATCATGACTTCAGTGGAAGGTGGGAAATTAGAAGCTGCCAAGCAGGGTGAAGTTTAACATCGTGACTTAAGTGGAAGGTGGGAAATTAGAAGCTGCCAAGCAGGGTGAATTTTAACGTTTCCTGCTCCTTATGTTTTTCACACAAAAGCAAGTTAATTCACCCATGCAAGTCGCATTTTTTGGGCCTTCCTAGAAGGTAAGAGTTTAGCATGATAACTTAAGTGAAAAGTGGGAATTTAGAAGCTGTCAGGAAGGGTGAAATTTAGCATTGCCTACCCCTCATGTTTTTCACATAACTTATAGCCAAAAAGTGTGACCCATTCTGGCATAGCTTCATGCCTAAAAGCTGATATCTTTTAATTATTTTTAGCAAGGGTTGGCGCTAAAGTTAGGGAGGAATTCATTGCATGCAAAATCCCTTTAGAAGCCTATACATGTGCTCCCAATCTTCCAGTTGAAGCCTTCATTGAATTTACTTATATTTGCCTTCATCCGGAGTGCTTTCCAGAATTCAAAATTGCTCATATGCAATTAAAAATAAAATGTGATGAGTTTTGTCTGAATTGTTTACGGCAAGCATTTTATTGGTGCATGTACTGGAGAAGAATTGCAAAAGCTTCAGGGATAAAAGGGGAAGACAAGTCAGAGGCAACACCCGCAAGCAAAATCACAGTTAGCTGCTTCCAGATCCAGTTTGGTAATAATCAAAGGCAAAGAGTCATGCGCATGCAAGAGAAAAAAACATCTCAAGTTCGAGGCAGAAATATCATCCAAATCATTCATGAGGCGGAAGTGCAATATAGGTTGGATCATCATGCAGAGTATGGAAGAAGAACAAGACTGGGAGTGTTACAACTTTCTTCTAATTTCTTCTTTTCTTTCATCTGCTTTCTCTTATTTTCTCCGACAAAGCAATTGAGTAATTAATTAAAATTGTAAAACTTAGGTAATTGGTTTTAAAAGCCATTACTTCAAGTTACTGGAAGAAGTCAATTACTTGGAAATTGGTGGCAGACATGCAAAATAGAAGGTTCTATTTTCAGTTGTAAAGCATGCATGTCATGCAATGAAAAATTCTAGGGGAAAATATTGTCAGTTGCTTCCCTTTTTCATAGTTCCCACATGCGTCAATTCATTGAAAGCTTCTTATTTGTATTTTCTCTGTATGCATTATAAATAGAGGAAGAGCCTACGGGTTAAAGGAGGACAATTTGTTAATCAGCATTCTTGAGTTCCAGACTTTGTGTTGTAACCTTTGATGTCATTTCTGTGAAAGCTGAGGAATTGAATAGAGGTGGATTTCCGGAGAACTTTGTGTCCATGGTGCTTTGCTTCTTACTTCTGTGTAGATCTTTAGATAAACTTTGTGTTGTCTGAGATTTAAATTAGAAGCTTTTCTTTTCCTTTACTTCTGAACATTGTGAGATCTACTTGTTTATTTAATCTATGTGTATGAAACCAACTTTGAAAACTATTGGTTGAATCACATATCTTCCTTTCTTCTTTCCCTAATTCTATTATTTCCCCCCTTCTGCAAATATTCCAATCACAGCTGCTTACTTGCTGCAAAATTGTCCAACTTTGGTTCACGAACTGTGGGAATTAAAATAAACCCCCTGAAAATAGTTATTAGGACTCGCCCTTACCAAATTGATAAACATTTTACACAGGAGCCTCACCATTAAATGAGGGAGATTTGTCTCATGACTGCCTAGGTTTTTAGTTGTGCATAAAATCTAGCCAATAGTGACAATCTTAGTTGCAGATATTCCTATCTCCTACGAGATGTTGCTAAGTAGAAACTTCTGCAAAGAGTTGGGAGAAGTAAAGATGGATTGGTCCTGTGCCCACATTCCTATCAAGGGGATTAACCATAAGCTGGAGTCGGAAAAGAAGTCCAAGTACACTGTTACAAAATTTGAAGATCCTAGATCTCATATTCTTTTTCAGGAATTTGACCACAATGTATACTTCTTGGAAATGGGTAAAGACGTTCCAGAGCCGGAACTTCAACCAGAGCCAAAGCCAACAGAAGAAGAGGAAAAAGTTTGGACGCTAGAGTTTAAAGGCAGTTGTTGCTCTTTTGGGTCAGGAGCCGGTGTTCTATTAATATCTCTAAATCATGAGATATTCCCATACTCCCACAAGTTGATGTTCGAGAACACCAACAACACGACGGAGTATGAAGCCTTGCTGCTAGGTATGGAACAAGCTAGAAAGAAAGGAGTAAAACTCCTCAAATCCCAAGGAGATGTTGAGCTTATATTAAAGCAAGTTCAAGGGAAAAAACAAGACAAAAGAGATAAGCTGAAGCATTACCAAGATAGAGTACTTTCTGCCATGCTCAATTTTGCAGCCTTCTCTATCGACTTCATTCCAACAAATTAGAATTCCAAGGCAGACTCTTTGGCAGTCACAGATGCACTATTAAATCTGGATAGACCACTGTCCATATTCAAACAAGGAAACTATAAGGTGGAGATGGTCTACCGCCCCAAAGTCCCTGATAGTGTTGAATAGTGGCAGACTTTCAATGACGACAAACAAATATCTGCATTTCGGGAACAAGACAACTTTGACAAGTTGTATGTTGAAGGGAGTAAATCACCGCCACGACAAACAGTCATAGGCGAAATTGATCCAAATTATGATGATAGTAGTGGAGTAATCCAACTAAAAGGTAACAAAATCCCCAAGGGTTTAGTTTCCTTAGAGGAGACTTTCGACAAGCATGATCAGTACCTAAAGAAGAATAAAGAATATGGTGACAGTTTTTCCTCAGGAATGCAGCCGGTAAATATGGGTACAGAGGAAGTTGATGAAGACTTACCCACCACAAAGAGAAGAATGGATGAGCCACCACAAGATGAAGTTGATGAGGACTTGCCCAAGGTATTTGACAAGAAGGCCAAAGAAAGGAAGTTTGAGATCAGAGACTGGGTACTCTTGTGGGACAAGAGAAACGAACCGAAGGTCATGCACGAAAAATTTAATTCACTCTGGAAAGGGCCCTTCATGATCAAGAGAACTGCCGGAATGGATACTTTCATCCTTGCCTACCAGGATGGAATTGAGTTGTTGCTGCCTTTCAAAGGGCAACATCTGAAGCTGTTCAGGAACTAAGATATAGGGTAAAACCTGTGTGTGCATAAATAAAAATCTCAGTTGTTTTCTTTTATTTTATTTTTATTTTTGTTTGTTTTGTGTTTCCTTTTGCCCGACTCCTAACCCAATAGACAAGACACGAAACTAGAGATGCGGAGATCTCATCTTCATTTCTTTCATTTTGACAAAAATATAGATATCCATAGACGGAGCTAACTGGTGTCCCTAAGATTTCACCCTGAAATATAGGACTACCCCTTTTTAAATTTTTCGTTCTTTTTAAGTAACGGATCATGGTTTTGTGTTTTGTTTGCCTACAGTTGTTTGCGTTGCTTTAAGGTATCTCCAGGAAGTCATAGAGCCACATTCATCAAATACCCACATGTTGAAGCTCACTCAATTCCTTAGCCAGACTTTGTCTGAAAGCATTTTATTTATTTTTATATTAAATAAATAAAGTTCTTTTAAAAATAGATTGAGCTAAAATTAGAGAATTTGGGTTATATAAAGCACTTCACCCCATCATTATTACCGCAAAACATTCACCCAGGGGGAAGAGTTTTTGCAAACTAGCTAATTGCAGAAATTTTTCAAGCAATTGCCAGTAGCTTCTTTCGGGTTTTGTTTTTATTTTATTTCTTTTGTGTTTTGGTTTTGGTCTTTCTTTGTGATCTATTTGGCAATTCCCCGTGGCCTTTTCTTTCTTCCTTCTTAACCAGTCCAATTGCATAGGGTTTTGAGAAGTCATTCTTTGCCTCAGACAAGGGGAAAATTAATTAATTATGTTGGTTTTCAAGCTATTTTCAACACAACTATGGGGAAAACAAGTGCAGTATTTTGCATGGCAAAGTCTTGTTGATCTTCATGTGCCTTGTCTGCCAAATTGGAAGGAATCCAATTGCCTCAAAATCCACGCAGCTTCCTTCTTCAAATTTCCACGCCAATTCCTTCAGTGCAAGTCATAGTTTTTGGGAAGCAATTTACTTGTGCAAGTTGTTTTTTGGCTGTCCTTCCACTTGACTTTCCACGCACGTATTAAAGGGAATTTGCAAGTTCAAGTCGTAGTTTTTGCAAGCTGCTTGCTGCTTCTAACTTTTATGCTGCTTTCCACTTCTAATTTATGTGCAAACTCAAAGCAAAATCACTTAGGAAGTCGTGAATGTAAGCTGCCTCCCACTTCTAGTTTTTTCGCTGCCTTCTTCTTCAGGTTTTCACGCAATTATTAGGAGTTTGCAATGCCAATCATGAATATTGAAGCTGCTTTCCATGTCTTACTTTCATGATGTCATGACTTATGGATTTCCACGCAAATGTTAGATAAAAAGCTAGTGCAAGTCATTGATATTCAAGCTGCCTTCTCCTTTATGTTTTCACGCAAATGCTAGAGGAAGTTTGCAATACAAGTCGTGCAAATCAGCTGCCTTCCAATGCCAACTTTTATGCAAAAGTTTAGGTGCAAATCGTGATTTTAAGAGCTGCCCTCCATGTCTTATTTCCATGCTGCCTCGTCGTATCAATTTCCATGCAAAAATTAGGAGTTTGCAAAAGGTAAAGCGTGAATGTTAGCTGCCATTCCATATTAATTTCCACGCTGCCCTTCCATTCTAATTTTCACACAAGTCTAAGGCAAAAAGCTTAAGTTAAAATCGTGGTTTTTACAAGCTGCCTCTCCTTTCCAAAATCCACGTATCTTTTTATAACGAGTTGGAAATATTGAAGTGATTTGCGTGAATATTAGCTGCCCTCCTTTTCGAATTCCACGCAAATATTAAAAAGAGAAGTTGCAAAGTTGAATCCTTGTCTCCTGAATGCAAGCTGCCTTTTCTCACTAAAATCCACGCAATTATGAGGAAGGAAAAGTCACTTAAATTCGTGAATTTTCATGCCTTCCTCCGTAAAAATTGCATGCAAAATCTTCCAGTTGAAGCCCACATTGAATCTACTTATATTTTCCTTCACCCAGAGTACTTTCCAGAATTCAAAATTGCTCATATGCAATTAAAAATAAAAGGGTGATGAGTTTTGTTTGAATTGCCGACAAACATTTTATTGGTGCACGTACTGGATAAGAACTGCAAAAGCTTCAAGGATAAGAGGAGAAGACAGGTCAGAGGCAACACCCGCAAGGAAATCACGATCAGTTGCTCCCAAATCCAATTTGGTGAGAATCAAAAGAGTCAACCGCATGTGGGAGAAAGAGCTTCTCAGATTCAAGGCAAAGGTACCATTCATATCATTCATGAGGCGGAAGTGCAATACAGGTTGGATCAACATGTAGAGTATGGAAGAAGAACAAGACTGGGAGTGTTGCAGCAAGAATAACTTCTTTTCTTCTTTTTCTTTTTCTTCTTTCTCTTATTTTCTCCAACAAAGTAATCGAGTAATCAATTAAATTGTAAAACTTAAGTGATTGGTTTAAAAGTTGTTACTTCAAGTTACTGGAAGAAGTCAATTACTTGGAAATAGGTGGCAGACATGTAAAATAGAAGGTTCTATTTTCAATTGTAAGGCATGCATGTCATGCAAAGAGGAATTCTAGGGGAAATACTGCCAATTGTTTCCTTTACGGCTTCCACATGTGGTAGTTCATTAAGAGTTTCCTATATGTAATTGCCTTCTATGCACTATAAATAGAGGAAGAGCCTATGGGATAAAAGAGAAAAAAAAGATTTGTATCGAAAAGATCAATCATCACAATTTGTTTATCAGAATTTGTTTAGCAGAGCATTCTTGAGTTTTTAGACTTTGTGCTGAAACCCTTGGTGTGATTTCTGTGAAAGCTGGGGGATTGAATAAAAGGTGGATTCCCGGAGAACTTTGTGTCTACGGTGCTTTGCTCATCACTTCTATTTAAGGTTTTAGATAAACTTTGTGTTATCTTAGATCTAGGTTGGAAGTTGTTTCTTTCCCTTACTGCTGAATGTTGTGAGTTTTCTATGTTTATTTAATTTGTGTGGATGAGACCAACTCTGATAGCTATTGGTTAAATCAACACATCTTCCTTTCTTCTTTCCTTATGTTTTCCCGCTTCTGCAAATAATCCCAACACAACTGCTTACTTGCTGCCAAATTGCCCAGCTGTGGTTCACGAGCTGTGGGAATTAAAGTAAAACCCCTAAAAATAGTTATTAGGATTCACCCTTACCAAATCAATAAACATCTTATACGGGAGCTTCACCGTTAAATGAAGGAGATTTATCTCTCGACTGCCTAGGCTTTATGCTGTGCATAAAATCTAGCCAACAATTCATAAACTTCATATTTTATGACCCCAATATCCAAATTTTGAAGTATTTTGCATTGTTGGCTGAGCGGGAATTAATTTTAGAATATTGCAGCAGTCTGGGGTTTGATTATTTAATTACATTCAGCTATGTATAATGAGATTGGTGCTAATTTAGTGTGCTCTAACTATTTTCCGATTTATTCCACTTACCTCCGCTAGTTCTAATCCCACTCCGGGTTAGGAATAATAGACATTGGAATACTTCAGGGTAATTTTCATAAGGGTTTCATTGCATTTGGGTGAATATTGAATTGTTCTAATTTGGGGTCATTACAGCGAAGGCCCGAAGGAAACCAAAATTGGCTGGCACAAACCAATATATTCATTGAAGGTGTATATTGAATGCATAGTGAAAATTGAATAGCATCTTCCACGTGCTTCCTTATAGAAGGCCAATGGAAATATCTATGTGAATGGTATCTAATGTGTCATAATTCCCACTCTATGATAAACAATGTGCCTCTCTATTGAGTGTGAGGCAAGTTGAATAAAATGGAACACAACTGATTTAATTTGTACAACAAAATATCTCTTAATGGATAATCAAGAAAAGGAGTTTGATTTACCAATGTAGGTTGCTATAAAGAGGTAAGTACCGAATCATTTGAATATTAAAGCGATTTTTGATCTTCATAAATTTGATATTAATATTATGCAAAACCTTGAAGGAGGTCTACTCAACATATCCAAAAATCTATTAGCAATCCCTTTTTTGTACATGATAGTGAGATGAAATTGCCAAATATGAGAAGCCCATTTAAAATGCCTTTATTCTTGAATCTTGGATTGCAAATTCAAAAAAATGAGTGGCTGATGATTATTATGAAGATTAGTTTTCTTACCAAGGATGTAGTTACTCCATGGTTTGAATGCTTGATGGTGCGAGTGGGTTACTTTGGTTGAGGATTTCGTGAAAATTCTCCCCGATGAGGTGCACACAATATAGAGGTGTCCTTGAGCACGAACAAACAACCTTTTCGATGCTCAAATCATTCACCCCTTCTTCAAAATTAATGGTCCCCATTGCAGAAACTAAACTTAGAAATGTTTCAAAGCAAACTAATTTGTTTGGTTTGCGTATTGTTTGACTTGAACAACTTGATAGAGTTGATGAGCACCATGCGCCCATGTATCATCATTATGTCAATGATTGCATTTTGCAATAGCTCAAAATTGAACACCATATGCATTCTCAAGGATGGTGTAAGGTTGAGTACAAATGTGGTTTCATTTGATGCTCAAAGTATGGTGTAGGGACCATATTGGAGAGGTTCAATCTTTTGGTGTAGACTTTGAAACACTCTTTTTGTAATTGAAACCAAATCCTTTTGCTAATGTGGAACTGATGAGTGTGGTGTTGTCATGGCATTCCATGTACTTTTGCAAGTGTCTTGAATGGTGGTTGACATTCACAATGCAAGACCACACAAGGTGATGATTCAACTTCTTTGTGTGTGTGCACACATGTTACTTTTCTAATGATTGTGTTTAAACCACACAATGAAATTTGCATGATCGAGAGGGTTGCCTTTGAGAATGTGCAACTGTCTTTGTTTGTGCTAGGAGCATTTACAACATTGCAAGGGAGTCCCTAATGCTTCTTTGAACTAAGTACAAAAATAACACAAAATTTATATGAAGTATTACCCACAAATGTGCCACTAGTAGTACAGGAAATTAGTAATGAATATAATTGTTATAGAATTTTCAAAAGTTAAGACACTTCTCTTCCTCATGCCCCTACAAAATTTTCCAAAACTTTGTGCATATCATACAAAAAAATGTCTACAAACATGGGGGTGTTGGGTGCAAATCTTGGGAAAGGATCATGTAAGGTACAATGAGGAAAAAATCTCTCCTAGCTTCTCAAGTGACTCACCTATCTAATGGATAGAAAATATGCACCTAGTGTGGCCTCATGTAGGATTTAAGTAAATAATAGAATTGGTAATACACGTAGTTACCTAAGTCTCGGGGACAGGGCGATAATGTGTTTGAGATGGTAATTTTTCTTTTCCAGATTTTAGGGACAACAGAAGAATGGCTATTAAAATAATTAATAAAAATTATTAGTTACATGTTTTAACTTTATTCAATGAAATTTACGGGTTTAAACATTATTTAATGTTTTTTAGCTAGACTGTTTTGGTACAGGTACGGGTACGGTACACCGAAATGACAATTTTTTTAAAAACCTAGGGTACGGTACGCTGTGGGTACGTTCTTACAATATATTTTTAAAAAGTAAAAAATATAAATATATATAAAAATTTAAGGAAAACAACAAGCTTATAGTCTCAGCAACCTATAAAATATTAGAAGTCAACAACAAGTTTATTATGAATCAGAAGCCATATAAAGCAAGATTTCTTTGACTGAATACAAGAAGACCACAAAACATTAAATCTATGAGTCCATCTACTAATGGGCTCACAGAAATTCCACTTATTGTTAAGACCCAGGGAAAGGTTTGGGGAGAAGGCAATCTTTTCATAGAGTTGTTTGGAGGTAGCCTCTTGGAGAAGGGGCCCATAGTATCCCTAAAGTCATTCTCATCCTCCGCAATTAGTCCAGTAGAGGGAGCTGTGAAAGCATTTCTGAGCATTGTATACATTCTGAACTGAGATTGAGGAAGCTTATAGAGAGCTTTAAGGTCTGTCCATTCCATCCACTTCCCCAATCTGTACAAGTCGTGAAATATTTTAATTCCTTTCTCAAACCAAAGGAGGCCAGAGCAGCCTCTTGTCAAGGCAAGGATCTTGTCATTATATTTCAGATTTGACGAAATCAATTTGTAGGCTTGGCACCTAGTGTCAAAGGAAGATAAGATAGGCTGCCCAACTACCAAATGATTCACTTGTTCCCATGCCTTCCAAATTGACCGAAGAATAAAGGACCCATGAGGAGCAACAAGAAAGCACCCAAATAGTAAGTCAACCAAATGAAGTCCTTTTCATCTCTCTGGATCCTTCAGAGCCTGCTGGCAATATTGAATCTCACACAAACTTTCCAAGGTTCAATTCTGGTCAAATCCCTCAAGTTTAATTTATTTTTTTGCACTTAAAAAAGAACTATGTGGGTAATTTGTGGGTATTTCGGTACCTGGGATGGATCAGGCCTGGTACGGGGGGGTACTTGGCATTTCCGGACAGTGTAGTTTTTTAGGGTACTTTTGGGATCAGGGTTCAATGTTTATGTATAAATATATTTTTTGGGGGATGGGGGTTCTTTATTTAAGTAAAAGCATTGGAAAAAATTATTTTTTATTAATATATATTAAAAAGAAAAAATTGGGGATGTCCCCTTCAAAGAACCCCATCCCTGAAATGTCTAGGATGTCACCAAAATGTAGGGGACACATCCCCACATAACACTAGTAATAGATTGGATGATTGAGAACCTTATGATAATTTATTTCCTTTGAGGTTTCTAATCTCTTGAAGTTGATTATGTGATGTGAACATTTTTGGATATACTTTATACTTTTATCATTTATGGAAATTAAAGTGCACAATTTCATGAAAATCCTCTTTATTGTGTTTCTTATACTTCATCCTCAGGTTATTCATATTCTTCAAACTTTTCAAGAAGGGATGCTTACAGAAAATTGTATGCACCAGCTATCATATTTACCATTACATTGGCAGTGGCAGTTCTTGTCTTCATTGCTTGCTTTATAAAAAAGCACAAAGTAAAAAAACAGTTTTCTGTATTCTCATTTGAAAAAGATACAAGCTCAAGCGGTCTTACCAATCTAATAAGCCAGGGGTCATCTTTGACAGATGAATTTCAAGTTTATGACAACTCATGCTTCAGTTCTAGTACAGGTACCATATTTAGATTTCCTTGACAGCTAAGTCAGCACTATAGATAAATAATAAGCTTCAAATCCATCCACCAGAAAAAATCAGAAGTGTAGAGTTTCCAAAGAATAAAGTATAAATAAGAAGTGTACTGATGTCTGCATTAAGGATACAGATGGGGAAAAGTTACTGATATAAGTGAAATGCCACTTTGCAGGATGCATGAGAATGGCATCTTTCAGATTTAACAGTAAAAACGAAACTGTACCCGGCACAATTGTACGACGGTTCTCTTATGCAGAATTAGTAGGGGCAACAGAACAGTTTTCAAGGTTCAATATCATTGGCATTGGAGGAAGCAGCAGTGTTTACCGAGGTCAACTTGCAGATGGAAGAGCTGTTGCAGTCAAGAAACTTGAAATTCGAAATGGTCCTGTTGCAGATCGTGAGTTTCTAATTGAGGTATGCTATTGAAACCATTTTGTCAGTGTTCTTAATATCAAATATAATGCAGAAATAGTACTGTTTTCTATTGTCAATGTTGAAATAGCATATTTTCTCTTGACCCATGTCAAGTACAGTATTCTTGTTCTCCTGTCACATACTGGCACTCAGAGTACAGTTTCAGATGCATACTTCTTATTCTTGTATGACATTTTATTGTTTGGTGCTTCTTTCTTTGCAGCTGGAGATCATATTCAGCAGATATAAATAAATTATTTAAAGAAACTTTCCTTCACTTGTCTCCATTCCTTGTGGATCTATGTTTATATAAAATTCATTCTTGGGAATATCTTGAAATTAGACTGTTACAAAATCAACCTTAGTATGTTTTCTCCAGGAAAATGCGAAGCTTCTTACCTTTCCATGAAGTATAAATTACAAAACAACTTTAAGACATGGCTAGATTTAAACAACAATTTCTATGTTTCCTCCATCAAGTAGAACCCACCACAGAAAAGGTCTATACTTTTATATGATAACTACTAGTAGTAGGCTGAATATTTTTAATTAGTCTTATGCTGATATTAAAGAAGTATATAGAACATTGTAAAGCCTCCTAAGGTTTTCCTGCTACAGCTGTATATATTTGCGTTGATGTCCTTTTAATAGCTTTCTTTACCGAGTTTATTCTTGTTTAATCCTGTGCATATATCTTTTGTACAATTTTTTTGTTTACATTTTTTACAACCAGTTTATCATTTACCTTTGTCTTCCAAGAAAACAAGTTTGTACATTTCAAACTAATTAGAAATTACTCAAATTCATCAATTATCTCGAACCTTACGCTCTCCTACTTGCTGTTCATTCCCTATCTGTTTGCGAATATCAACTTAAATCTTACTGTGGTTTTTCTGTAACTCCAGAATAAAGGAAAATCTACGTATTGTAGTTCTTATGTGAGTTCATGAAGATATATTAATAGAGTGAAGGAGTTTGTGGGAAATATTACTAGATGTTTGTATGGTTCCATACTGTTTCTATAGTATGTCCAAAATTATTTCGATCAAGATATGGAACTCTTAAAATACACTAATTTTGAAGCAAAACAAGCAATTCCATCCTCATGTCTGAATGTTTCTGTTCTATCAAGTTTCACCTTATAAAAAAATAACCCATGAAGTCCCGTATCAAATAGAGACCATATTTCTAAGTGCCATTCTTTGTGAATAAAAATGAATGTCTTATTTAGAGTCTGGATTAAGTTCTACATGCAGCCAAGCAGATTTTAAAACTAGGTAAATAAGAGTTTGCTGAGGATGAAGGGAAGGTTTTTTTTATGAAGGGTATTGTATTATAAAATGTAATGATTGCTTACAGCAATTTAAGATTTTCTCAGAAAGTTTCAAAGTATTCTTCCTCTCAATGAACAATTTGAGAACTTGAAAGTAGTTAGAATTTTTAAGTAACCTATGTATATTGATGTAAGCAACACATTCTTGCACAGCTCTCATTCTCTTTCGTTTATGCAAACCAGGTTGAGCTTCTATCCAGGCTTCATCATTTTCACCTTGTTCCACTTGTTGGATATTGCATAGAGTTCCACCGGAAAGAACTTCAGAGGCTCCTGGTATATGAATATATGCCTAATGGCAATCTTCGGGAGCATTTGGATGGAACTTTGAATAAGGAGCTGCTCAATTGGTTAACCAGAGTCCGTATTGCACTTGGAGCTGCAAGAGGTCTGGAATATCTCCATGAAGCAGCTGTGCCCAGGGTTCTGCATCGTGACTTTAAGTCGAGCAATATTCTCCTTGATGACAAATGGAGGGCTAAGGTGAGAGTCAAACATTTCAATTACAATCCTTTGGAGGAACAACATAACTTTTAGGCCAACATTGTCATTGACGTAAATCCATAATGTCATGCCCATGGTATTATCCACATCAAATACAATGTGAGATTGTTATTAGTTCATCTGTGCGTTCATTTTTCTTAATTAGTTCTTTTTGCACCTTCATATATCCTTTTATCCTTGTTATATATCTTTTTGCCCTTCATATGTCCTTTTCTCCTTGTTATTCATTTAAGGGATTACATAGTTATTAGAGAGTTACAACATAATGAATGATGAAGCCTGAAAATATTAATTTATTGTTGTTTAGCATGTGTCTAGGATGACTGTTTCATTTTTCTATTCTTTAGGTTGTTGGTCATTGCTTATTCCAGGAAACACAGACTATAGTATATTGAATATTTGAATATTTGATTCTAGTTTATTATGAACATAATGAGTCAAATTACTTGAGTTCTTTATTATGTTCAAGTTTGAATGCAGTAAAACAAATAATTGATTTCATATTGGGGTCATGTTTGACTTGCCCATGGTAGTTTTCATTTTCCGCAAGGACGTGATATGAAATGTTGACAATTTAAGATGATGGATTGAGTTTATGCAGGTCGCTGATTTTGGTATGGCAAAGACAGTCACCCATAGTGATCATAATGGTCCATCAAATTCTCCGGCAAGAATGCTGGGTACATTTGGATATTTTGCTCCTGAATATGCAATGATGGGAAGAGCATCTTTGAAGTCTGATGTTTTCAGTTTTGGGGTAGTTCTTTTGGAACTGATAAGTGGTAGGCGTCCATTAAACATGTCTTTGCCAAAGGGACAACAAAGCCTTGTTATATGGGTAAGATGGCTCTGAGAATGACAATATTGCATGTTTTTTTTTATTTAAACTTTCACATTATATTTTATTTATTCTGGCATGTCTTCCTCTTACTGTTCTAAATTATTCCTTCTATATTAGAACCTCTAGCTTAATTTTTATCATTGCTTGTTGTTTTCACATATTTATAGAAAATATCAAGAACAATGAGATATACTCTCAGAACTTGTGTCCAGTGTTACTTATATTTAGAGCAGCTTCTCTAGACACGTTTGTGAAGTTATTTGTTCAGGATTACTACTGAACTCTGTTTCTGCAAGATGCATTCTTACACACTGCCCATCTGTTCATGTGATTGTGAGGTGTTTTTTGTAGTGCGGTGTAAGTCAGTCTGGAAATACACATCAAACTAAAATATTTTTAAGCCTTTCATTAACATTCATGATATCGATATTTACTCGTAATTTCTGTTTGCTAGGAGACTCCTAAATCTCATACCTCTGTTTCCCATTCTGTTGCAAACTGTCTATATGCTTTCCTAGAATATTATATGCTCTGCAATACTTGTACAAGAAGTAAAACCATGTAAGCAACAGACATCCATAAACAATGATTACCATACAAGGAACCATACATTTAAATATTGACATTGCATTCAATTTAGATTACCCACCTCTATGTCTGATTCTTAATGAAGATTCTCTCATGGAACATCAGAGGTTTGGGGCTCCCAATAAATGCAGATTCCTCAAAGATCTGATCCAGAAAGAGCATGCGGATATGGTTCATCTACAAGAATGTGCCATACCAAATTCAAGAAATGGACTTCTTTTGGATGTATCATGGGGTACCAAACTGTAATGCCCGTTTCCGGGCCGAGCTGAAAGAAAAAGATAAATGCCACCAACCCAAACCACAGAAAACTGAAATTTATAACAGCAAGCTACAGCAGTCTAAAATCTTATGACAGCAAGAGGGAAATCACAATTATTCACCACCATACCACATTTACACCATCCAAAGCATGTAGGGAACAATAATAATTATTTTAGACCAAGTACAAACCAAGGAATGAGTTTTTAGAAAGCTAGCTGAAGCATAATAATTAATTTTGCAACAGCAGCAAACCCACTTACAAAAATGGCCAAAAATAATGATTCCAAGGCCCAACGTTCAATCCGTAAAATGTAATCAGCCTTATAAATTAGGAACAATCCAAACATCAACAAATAAAGGAGTGCCGTGCACTAGATATCACCAAAACCCTCCACCATGCAAGTCGCCACCTTAGGAGAGGGTTTACAATGAGCTGGAAATGGCATGTTCCCAAGGAAAATCTGAATGTAGCCCAAGTGTGACCTTCATATGAGATCACCAAATGAAGAAATGGCGGGTTCCATCCTTAAATCAAGCGCAAAGACGGTTTTCATTCTCAATTGCAAGAGAGAGCAATCAATTTCGTGCTCCAACTCCCAAGAAAATGAATTCCAAAAGCAAGCATGTCCTTCTCCAAGCCAAGCAATCCCTTTTTATATCTAAAGGTCGTGCCAAAACCAAAATATATTTCTCCCAAAGAGGACCAACCTCTTTGGAAACATATGAGTTCCCTTTGCTTTTATTTTTCAAGTGGCTTTTACACTTTTTTGAACCAACTTGGCTTCTCTAAGCTATGATTAGAAAATTACTTTAAAAAATAATACAAAGCTACAAAAGTAACTGAAAATCATGACATTAAATACTTCCCTTGCTCTTTCCTTTTAGCCCGTGGGAAGTGGAATGGCCCAAGGTCTTCGAAATGAATTAGTCTTGAGAATGGGACATTACAGTCCTCCCCTCCCAAAATTGCTTGCCCTCAAGCAATTGTAAGCTCACATGCCCAAGTGACAAAACATGTTGTAATTCTCAAGGAGCTTGGATCTCATGCCTGTCAAATGAAAAAGATCTTTCCAAAACAAGATTCTACACCTGTTGTCCCTCTTCCTATTAATGTTTTTAGGCTGCCTGTGAAGTTTAAAAACTTTCCTGGAAGAGATTAGCTATCACTTCAAACTTGTCATCTTCACATTTAATTCTAAAAGCAACAGCATTAGTTGTGCTTAAACCCCTCCAATCTTCTGTAATCTCAGTTTTAGAGCAAAAAATGATGAATAATCATCAGCTTGACAAGCTAACACAAACTCCAATGTGGCATCCTTACTCTTTCATTCCAATCTTGTCAACGATGGCGGGAGAACATCCTATATTCACCAATATGAATGCAACTGAAATAATGTGGTGGCTGCTAATGATGATGAAATCAACATAAATGGTGGCGATTTGGCTCATAGTTGCCTTCGCGAATGTCATAAAAAATGTCTTAAGCTGAAACTTCTTTGCATCCTTTTTCATCAAGGATTTTTCCTTAATTTGTGCAAACTTACAACCGTCCTTAGCTGGTAACAACAGTCCTATACCTGCTATTTTCATGACCAACAACATAAGAAAACTACAGCAAGCACCAAAGTGGAATTTCCTTACAAAAATCAACAATTTGGGCAATGAGGGGCTGGAAACAGCCATACGAGTACTGAAAATACCATACTAGCCATCACCAATTGTATAGAACTCCTCATGTGTGAAGGAACTTGTAAACTCCTTTGTATTACCTTTGTTGTTGTAATGCTATCATCTTTGTTTCACCTTGTTGCCTTGCTTCTCATATATGTGATTATACTGGTTTGAATCAAAATTTTGCCTTTTCTTATCTTTCTTCTTCATTCATGGACCTGCGCATAGAGAAAACACATTAAAGGAAACAAGAGCTCTCAACATCACTTCTTCATAACTCATAGGTATGTGAACTAGCTCGCTTCCCTTTCTTGCATTCTCCTCAAAATTCCCACTCATATGATGGACTCTCCAAGGTCCAGTCATGCTGCCCCAAGCATGGCTGTAGCCTTGCATTTCCTTTCTCAAAATCAGAATGATAGTGGTTGTGATCCACCTTATGACAGCTGCAGATGTTTTAACATTGGTGGTAGGTTGGAGTTCCTTCCGCCACGTGACCGAAAACTCTTTTATGACTGTCATAAATGTATAAAGGGGGCTGGAACTGTTGCTGGCAGCGGATAAATGAAAGGTACAACTGCCACACTGAAAATACCTTGCAAAAATCAGTAATGTTGGGGCTAGAAATAACCATACAATGACAAGAAATGCTTCATTAACAGCAACAAATGGAAAATCATTCAATTTTATGATCGAAAGCATTTGTATGGTTGCAAATGATGCAATGTAGCAGTTAGAAGTAGTGATGATTTTAGGCTTCAAACTAAAAGTTTGGGGCATGGCTGTCCCCATTATGTTGTCCTTTTCCTTGGGAGGTAATAGATCATCCACCCTAGCTCTTAATTCCTTCCCAAACAACCATAAGGGTGTTGGAATATATGCACTCACTGATCTCATCAAGTGACCCCTTTCATACATCATGTTAGACCAAGAGAACTTCATCCAACTTGCCAATCTACCTTTGCCCAAGGAAAGTACTTTCATTCCAACACATGAAATTAGACAGAGCATCATACCTTGACTGTAACACGATACTTTCTTACTCAACCTTGGGCTTATGGTGGCTGGAAACCATCTTGTAACAGTTGCGAAGACCTTGTCAATGACTTTAGGTGGAATATGCATATTACTTGTGAAAAAATCTTCTTCTATCTCAAAAAAATATATATGGAAGAAACCGGAAATGTGGTGGACAGTAGTCCAAAAATTTGAGACAACTCCCATATCCATACCCACTATGTTAAGTTGATAACACAACCAAAAAATCCCATTTTACCTAAGTAAAATATAGGATGTGATTGATGTAAAATGGAAAATGATGCACGCACCCTTGCATGCAACAAGTTGTTATCTAGAGCCCAAACTATTTCATATAGATAGAGATTGTGTTTCTGAAGTCACGAGTCGACTTTATGAAGCCATTGACAAGCTTGTTCTAGATTCTGACCTTGCAAGTATAATTAGGCACCAAACAAGGTCATCATGGTTAGAAGAAAGGGTATCTTCAACATGAGGAGCTAAGGATGATAGATCGCATCTTGATGGATACAAATGGTGAAAATATTATGGATCAAGTGCAAAGGAACTACTGCACTTTGCTCTTTAAACTTTGAGTCAAGAAACAACTGTGTTAGCTTGTGAAAGGAATTGGAGTTGTTTTGACCACATCCAATTTAAGAAAAGAAATGGCTTATTGTCAATAAAGTTACAATATCTTGTTTGTGTTTGCAGAAATTTGCAGATTTGGGTGAGAAAAATGGAAAAAAAATCCTTTTCTTCACAATCCCAACATGTTGCAGCAGACTTGGATGATGCAGATGATCCATGCTTCCTTTGTGACGAATCTAGGGAAGATGATGATGATGTTGATGAGCGAGTGCTCTTAATGATATGGAAATTTTTGATGTAGCAAGTAGTATGTAAGGCTATGGGGTGTATTTGCTCTTGATGGCACAAAACTTTTTTATGTAACAGGTAGCTGCTAAGGCTATAATGAAGTTCGTATGAAGTTTATGAACTTAGTATTGCATGTTTTAGATTGTGGTTTTACATAATTTTATATGTTTTATGTTTTTCTATTACTTAAACATAATGGCAATTTTTTTTCAAACTTTATCCATCAGAAAAACTTGAATTGAATTTTATCCTCGTTGAACTGGAACTGGAACTAGAACTCAAACCTTGAGACTTAGGACGCACAAGTGTAGGCGGAAGTACAAGATCTGACTCGTCAATGGTTTATTGGGTGCAACAGTTACCTAAGAAGGTAAGAGATTAGATAGAAGCAATGATTGACTCACAAGCTATCAAGAAGACAAGAGGGAAGGAATATAGTTATTTGGTGAAGTGGAGAAACTAGATAGATGAAAAGGCAACATGGATGAGTGCATTTGAAGTTGCCATACTTGGAATTTGAGTCCAAGAATGCATGGAGTGTTCATGAGCAGGAGAACATGGTTCATTTCACTTACCTAACGTGTATCTTGTATCACCCAAAAACGGAGAGTGTATGTATTTTGTGTTGGTTGGTGGCAATCTGGTGACTTACGGCTTCATCAAGCGTGATGTAGGTGATTAGACACAACCAATTACAACTTCTAGAAGTCATTTTCCTACGTAAAATCCTATGAAAGGAGTTTCCGTTGTTTTCCCTGGTTAGAGAGACCTTTTCTTTGGTGGATGACAAAACCGCCGGTTTATGCAAGAGGCTATTGTGAAACCAAAAGTTTGCATTAACTGATGGTTACACAACTGCTGTAACGATTATTTAACCATTGCAACAGTTTTGTAATTGTGGGTCATGTGTAAAGTGGTGGTTTCACTCATGGTGTTTGCAACAATGTTTTACAAATCGGAACCGGACTCGAAACTAGTCGAGGGTTGGACCGGACCGGAATCGGACCAGTTCAAACTTTATGAAAAGGTTTATAAAAAAACACAAAAAATTATATTTTTAATGAAAACAATATATTTGAAAGATTAGAAACCATGATTCCAACAATTACACACAAAATATGCAAAGTTTGCTCATGTATATTACTATATAACATGTTAGAAAGGTGTTTATATAAAAATTTCTATTAACATCAGAATTAACCTTACTATATGTACTATTGACATCAAAATTTTCAGCAAAACCATAGGAACATAAATGACAGATCAATAAACCAGTGTTGTGAAAAGACAAACAAAAACCAACAATGGCAACAAAATACCAAAGATATAAAAATACACGAATAGGAAGAACAAGCAACTCAACACCAATCAAGGTCAATTATGAAGGGATGAATGCTCAAGCATGGGAACATGTGGATGCAAATTCAGGCCAGATTATGAAGTGGTTTCATCAAATGCTTCAAGTTGAAGCATTTTAAAGTGGAGAAGTAATCTGATGTACCACTGCAAAATATAATCCATGCATGTGTCGTATTATAGCGCTTTAGAAAGTGGTCTCTAGCATAAGTCTTGTTTAGCACCGTATTATAGCGCTTTTTCCTGCTCTGCCGGTTCAGAGCATAACCGGACCCGTTGAACTGGTTTTATTAGTGGTTTGCCCCCAAAACCATTGAACTGGTCAAACCGGCCGGTTTTGGTTCTGGTTTGACCAGTTTTAAAAACACTAGTTTGCAATTGCATATGCAGATAATGGCCAAGAACCTCAAAATTGTCATATTTAATTTGTTAATAGACATCTTGTGAATGGAAATTCACAAAGATTGTCAGAGTTGTAAGGGGATTTGCTAGGGATCAATCAAGAAGGATTGGTATCAATGTAGAGGGTGCCAAAATACAAAGGAGAAAAGGAGAGTTCAATTCAACATAGTAGGACAAAGAAAGTAAAATATAGAGCTTGATGAGGGGATAGTGGTCCATAGTCTACTAGTGAAATTCCATTAAAAGGACAGGGTTGCAATCATCTTCATGCATGTGTTTTGATTCCAATAAATGGGATACGAGAATGTGTGTGAAATATCTAGAGTCAGTTGGTTTCATGAATATAAGTGTATGTTTCGAGGATTGCATTTGGATGTCTGTCCTTGGGTATTGTGTTTTGGTAGCATCAAGAGTTTTGGTTGGGGAGTAAGGAAGCCATTCGCTTGGCCCTCAAATTCTCTTCTACACTATGTTACCAGGGTTCATCCCCCACCCTCCTGTACCCCCTTGGATACGTACCTGATACAGATACGTCCTGGGTACGGTACGGATACATCACGGATATGTTTTGACGTATTTGTGACGTACCCGGGACGTATCCGTATTGTTGGGCAGTGGGGGGACTCTAAATTTATTTTATTTTACTTTATTTTGACTCAAACAAACTTCAATTTTATTGAGGACTCAACTAGGAGGGCTTGACAACCACAAGGAAACTTGGAGATTGTTTAAAATCCCTCTAGTTCATTGAAGAGAAACTATTCAAAGGATATCAAGAACATTGGAGGTAATTATTTGGGATCATCACAATTGGCCAAGGAAAGAAGCTATTCAATTAAATTTGGACATATATCTGAGCCTCTGTACAAGTTATTTATGACATCAAATCTCAGGTAATCTTCAATACTAATAGAAAAATTTGGAACCACAGATTGCATAGCTTAAAGTTTCAAAGAGCATGCTGTCCTAGAAGCTACTAAGGCACAACATCGACTCCTTCCTGCATTCTTAAGGAGGATTAGAAGGTGATTTTGGATAACATGAATGCAAGAACCAACCATTGGACTGACCTCTTTAGTTATCATTGGCAGGTTAGAGTAAGCCTAATTAAATAGGTCCTTCAAGAGCTCCCTATATACATCTTTTATGACCACCATCACAACACAAAAATTAATCTCAAAGGAAATGGATGAAACACAAAGGAATATAATATTTATATATCATAGACAATATAAAATCTTAAGTATATTGAATGTTTTGAACATTGATTGTACTAGATTTTTCAAGTTTTGTATTTCTTATGGACTAAAAAATGAGTAAAATGAGTATATGAATTATATATATAATATTTTTTTAATATATATGTACGGACGTATCCAAGACGTATCGTACCCAAGGGTTTTTAAAAATTGACGAATCCGCGCATCGAACCTGTACCCAAACCCGTACCCGTACCCGTATCTTGGCAACATAGATTCTACATCGTGTTCACCTCACAAGGTAGTAGAATAACCTCAAACTAGATAGAGTGAATACTTGCATACCCAACATATCTTGCGATTCTCATACTCTTCTGAATGTCATTGGAGACTAAGAAACTCGGCCAAGGAAGTGGTTCCCCCTTGTTGAGCATAGAATTCCACATTCCTAGCCTTATTGAACTTTGCACACCTCTATACTATTCCCTATTCTTTCATTTGAATAAAAGTAGATTTTCCTACAAGAACTCTTCCATATTTCTAATGTGTTTGGTTGGTTATTGTGAATAAATTTTCCAGCACATTCTATAACCTTTGCATCTTGTTTCCAAGTGTAGGGTTGTGCTCCACATGTTTATCTTGTAGCTTCTAGTCACTTCGCATAATCACTAGCATTTTGTAATATGCAAAATACAGAGAGATGGCTTCACATATTTTCTTAAAGATCACTATCTTCTTTTTACAATAGAACGTGAGAAGTAGTTCATATCTCTTCTTAGAGATAGCCATGAATACCTCCCATGTCAATGAATCATTTAATTTTTTATTCAATTTTTTTTCTATGTATCTTTTTTCATTCCTTTGTGGTTCATTTTGCTACATGCAATATTATTTTATGCTACAATTGCTGTAATTAAATCCCTTCCACCTATAACAATTGTTTCTTTTGCAATTTATTGTGTTTTCCAACGGAGTCCCTTCACAGTCCAGATAAGTAGTACCGATACACAAAAAAACATTCCGTGCATTTTGCAAGAATTTCATGTCATGGGAAAAGCAAGTACAGCCCCATGACAAGAGAAACAAATCTAAGATGTGGATTTGTTTTGGGCAGCGCAAAGTGAGCATGAGTCACTTGAAGATAATCTATGGTTAAGGATGAAAACCAAGGGAGCAGAATCTAGATGATAGAGATGCAGAAGAATATTTTTTAATTCGGCAATTCTATCGTTGAAAGATTACTCCAAGCAAAGCAAAGGCACAAAAAAGCCATGTTGAAGCTTCGACAAGAACTTGTAGGAAAAAACATCTTGTGACAAAACTCAAAAGAATTGTCTATACTACAAGCTGAATTTGGAAGTATGAAAGAGAAGACACTTGTTGCAAACATGCAGAAAGAACAAGAGAAAACATGGTATGTCATTCCAGTTCCTCAAATTCTTATCATTCTCAGTATTTATTTCGTAGTTCTAAAAAACACACAAAGGGCATTGGTTTCAAGTTAAATAAACTGGTATCCACTAGTCAATGCCTTGGCAAAAATGGTCAAGGAATTCAAAGACCTCTTGATGCAGAAATGAGGCCCAATAATTTTGGTCTTGGGTATATCAGAGAATCTTCTCAATCCATGATGGGTCCCACTTCCATTAAAGAAGACATATATTGAGAACAACCTGCTTAACATCAGTGCAAGCATTCTACTCACGCATGTATAAAGTATTTGTTTCATCACATTATTTGTAATTTTGCAGTTATTGTGGTAAAAAAGGTCATGATTCTAGTTAGGGTTGGAAACTAAATCCTTGAATTATGTGGGAAGTGCAACCGCAACATTTCTACATGTTGGTTCGTTAACATTGTACACAGATATTTTTGAAATCAGTAAAAATGAATTTTGGATGGGCCACCACATTCAAGTGGAAAGAAACCTAATGCAGCCATGGTTAGGGGTCCTAATGAAAGGGTACCTTAGACCATGCAATGTTAACAAAATCACACAACCAAATATTAACAACATTTATAGCAATAACAATGTATTTTATTTGACACTCAATAGGTTACACACTTGAGACTGCTTGCCAATGATGCAGTCATACAACACACTATGCTCAAAAGCAAAAACTCAACACCACAATGTTGCCTCAATGATTCACTTGTGCTTAGCCCCTTACAGACCTGCACACATATCTTATTGCTGTACTCCTTGCAATTGCATACAAGTCGTTCTTCCATGGGATCCAGAACCAAATTCCAGCTGAATTTCCTGACGTGCATTGGAATATCTATTGAATTGAACTGCCCTCTATGAATGCAGTGATGTGTTTACATAGACACAATCAACTACTAACAATGTTATCCTCGAGACATCCTACCCACAAGTAATTAAATGTGTTACAGACATTAAATGGAAGAGAAGGCCCAAAGGACCCATATCATATTTGATTCGAGGCAAGAGCAATTCGTCCCTTCGAACATAATTTGAAAGTAAATAAACTTTCGCCGGCTCGCACGTAAGATCCCACTTTTTACGCTGACAAAGAACCTTGTGCGTTATCCTTGAGAAGTCACACACGCCCTATTTCAAGATCGCACCATGTGGTAGTCTAATGACTTCATGGTTTCACATGTGTATACATGATATCAAGGTAAGCATTCCGTTCTAACGCGAGCCTTTGGAAATGCCTTTGGCGTTGCCGCACGTGTTTTAAGGGTTCTTGGTTCCGTGCTATACTTCCAATTGCCATGTTGCAGCTCCGCACTAAGGCCTATAAGCTTTGTGCCTGTTAAGGGAATGCATATGCGTGATGCGGAGATGTCACGATGCCTGTTGAGCATTCCTTAGCTTGCACAAGACCACCTCCCTGAAACCACCTTTTCTGCTCTGTGCCATTGGATATCGACCTGCGCCAACTTCGAAAGGGTTGTCTAGATTCAAAACAATGCAGCAGATCCATCTGAAGCACTTTGACAATGCCACACACACAAATATATAATTACAAAAATTACACAAATACAAATGCACATAATAGAGAAGTTCAAAAGAACAACATAGCTTAGGTGTGCTCGCAAGGCAGTCAAACTATGCAAAAACACTTTGTGTCCAAACAAAACTATACATAGCTGGAGTCGGCTTAAGCTTCTACTCTCAACGTATTTTTCGTTGATGCCTTATATGCATTGGAAAGATCATGAAAGGAACTAGTTTTGATGGGCCTAATGGTTAGAATAATTTTCAAGGGAAAAAAGAGCCTTGAAGGGCCTAAAAAATGCTATACAAAAAAGTGGAAAAATTTGAATCGTCTTTTTGTTTAGAGTCCTGCAAACCTTGCAGCTTCGTTGGGGAACACTTGTCTTGTGGCTATTCCCATTCCAAGTCAAAACACTTCATATTTTATTTCTAGATTGTTCATTTCCTGCTAAAAATAGAAATAAAGGAATTGTCATTCGAATTGTAAGAATTAGTGGAGTCAAGATGGAGAGAAAAAGAGTCTTTTAGCTTCTCATCTCTTTGTAGAGATTGCTTCCATTCTATAATATGCAGAAGCAGTAGCTTCACATCTTTTTATAGAGACAGCCATACATATCTCGCATATTAATGAATTAATAAATTCTTTTATTTGGAATGTGTTCACTTTGTGTATAATTTATTTCTGTTCATTTGTGGTTCAATTTGTGAGATTTTTGCAATATTATTTTATACTACAGCTGTTGTAATTAAATTGCTTCCACCTTTAACACATTAAACATCTGCAACTTAGTGTGTTGTTCACTGGATTCCCGATCCAATCTAGATTATGTTGAATTTAGAAGTATAAGATATGGATAGAGCAACTGATAATCCATATGTTGGATATGCCAAAGCAACTTCAAATAATGTTGTTGTTGAGTCCTTATCTAAAGGACATAGGTAACATCTCGGTCAGATTTAGTTTCATTAGAGCATGTTGTGTCGGCTACATTTCAAATGGAGGCAAACCATAAAATAATAGAAGTGGAGCCTTTTCATAAACCTTTTGGAATCCACAAAGTTCTCAAAGCTCAAAAGTCCATATGAACATTCAAAAGCTGAAACCAAACACAATGACAAGGATTCTCACAATATCGGGGAAAGATACCTTTTTTATTTGCTTGGAAAAATTTCCGCCCACACCCATGTGGCGCATATTTGACAGGTCACTCAGCATGTTTCCTTGGGTGCTCCACAAAAGCTTGTATTTTAGCCCCACAAGTCACCTTACATTTTGTAGGTTTTGAAAGTCGGCCCCTCTCGAGCCAGTGTTGAGGCTTGACCATTAGACCACTGTCAGAAGTGTTGGGGAAGGGCAGTTCTTATCTGTATTTAAAAGTTATCCAAATTGGTCAAAAGAAGGAATAATAATCTCCATGTGATTGTTCATTAGAAAACAATCCGGTTCCTCTTTTGGGATTTAATATTTATTCTCTCTCATGTGATTATTGGGGCATAGGGGTATCTATGGAATTTGATTGAAAGTGTGTTATGTAAATAGTAGCTAAGTGACGGTGGAAAATTTTGGCCTGCTAAGGGTTTGTTAACACGAAGGTTAAAAGAGGGTGTAAATTTTCGCAAGAGTTTGATTTTTGTGGGATTTTTGTTGCGGATTTGGGCGTTTTTTGTTTGTCAGTTCATTCCTGTAAACTAAATCCAACGCCAAGACCCATTACAATGGCGGTCGAGTGCGGAAAACTCACAGGTTTTGTCGGTGATGAGGCGGTGGATATGGTTTAGGGATGGGACGCTAATTTCCAACACTGTGTATAGGCTGAAGAGGTGTCTTCTGCCTGCTGCCTCAGGTTAGTCTTCATTTGCAGGAAGTTTTTTCATCTATTCATTTTTTAGGAGAGTTATCAGTTTTTGTATTGCTGAAACTTAGTGTGGTACCAAGCCAGTCGAGCCCTGAGGGGCCGACATAGGGCATACATCTCTGGTTTTTTCTTCTGGTATTTTCCTGGATGGCATCCACACAGAACCCGCATGCAAACAAAACTATACCCAATTTGGTCCAAGAAAAAGGGGAATCATCAAAAATGTCTTTCAAAGAGGTGGTTAGGGGAATTCGACCTCAAGATGCTGGAATAAATAATAACACTAAAACCTTTGCGCGCTTGCTTAAAGAGGATCCTCGAAAGACACCTTCTGGATGCATGAAAGTTGTTGTTGATGTTCTGGTTCTCAAAATTCCTCATTCAGATGTGCAAGGAGGAATACATACTTTATAAGACATGGCATTGATAGTGAGGTTTTTGGGGTTTAAGCCTTCTCTAATGGCGTTTAAGGAATGGGCCAGTAAGAATTGGCATGTCCCAAGTGAAGATTATGTCTTACTTTACCATAATAGTTACTTTCTTGTGGTCTTTGCAACTATGGCAGAGAAAGAATACATTTTCCAAGGGGGTCCATGGTTCTTTGGTAGAGCAGGCCTCTTCATGAAACCATGGTAGTCTATGTTTAAGGCGGAGGAGGATCTTCCCTCACTTGTACCGGTTTGGATCTGACTGTTCGAGCTTCCAGCTGAATTTTGGAATCCTGTTATCTTCCAAGCTATAGGCAATACTTTGGGTCAATATGTTCGTGCTGCAGATGCCTCTATTTGCATGGAACACATGGTATATGCTCGCCTATGCATTTATATGGACATGAACCAGCCCTTACCCTCTAAAATCATGTTGGATTTGGGTGATGAACAATGGGAGCAGGTAGTGGATTATGAGAACATTCCCTTCAGATGTAGAGTATGTCATGAATATGGACATTTGCTTAAGGACTGCCCTCATGCAATACAAACCCCAACTGTGGGGAAGGAGAAACAAGATGAATTTATGGTGCCAAATAAAAAAAAGATAGTAAAAGGGAAACCTCTAGATAAAGACTTGCAAACCAATTCCAATCGTTATGCAGTCCTGTAGTCAGAAGATGCAAATCCGAATATGGAAGATATTGTTGTCTCACAAGTTCCTGAAACACAAATTGTGTTGGTAGCTCCTGTGCCTAATGCAATTGTAAATTCAAAAGAGAATGAACCTATTACAGAACAAAGTGATAACAATGTTCAAGAGGATAATATCAACGGTTCTCAACAGAAACACAAATTGTCTGGAGCAAGTGAAGAAAAGGGTCCACAGGTGGCTCAAGTGGAAGAAAGTTGTCTAGCCTTAATGCTTCCTCCCCGTCTACTTGGAGCTGGTAGCAATACAACGTCGTTGGGGGTGCATCAAGAATCTCAGAAAAAATTGAGATTGGACACTCTGCTACGCCCGAGAAGGAAATCAAATAGTTCCCGTATTCAGAAGACAGGTCATGGGTTAACTAAAGGAGGTAAGGTAGCAGATCTGATAGCCTTTATTGAACAGGTTTCACAATGAGGGTCATTACATGGAATGTGTGGGGGCTAAAGGGGAGCCCTTCTAAAATAAATGAGATTAGAAGATTGATGCAACAATATCAGCCTCAGATGCTATTTTTGCAAGAAACTAAGACATCAGTTGAATTAATGAATGTTTTGGCCAACAATATTAGCAAAAAAGGTCAAGTGCTTGCATTAGGCTCTGATGGAGCTTCAGGAGGTATGGTGTGTATTTGGGACCCTCAGCACCTTCAGATCTTACATAGTGGGGGCTCGTATGGAGTTCTATATCTGGGTGTGCGAGATATGGAAACTGATCAATTACTACTTTTCCTTAATATCTATGCCCCAACCAATGTTGAAGGAAAGAAAGCTCAATGGAACCTTATTAATTCTGTTGTGAATGATCACTTGGGGTATCTTTGCATAATAGGTGGAGACTTTAATACTATTCTCTCTACACATGAAAAACATGGTGGAAATTCACACTTGGATGCTTCATCAGCCATTATGAGTAATTCTATTCAGAACCTTCAACTAATTGATGTTCAGACCCAAAATGGTCTTATGACATGGTCTAACAGAAGAACTGGGGATAGCTGCATTAGGGAAAGATTGGACATATTTCTGATATCTGAGGATTGGATGAACATGGATTTTCTCCCAATTGCCAATGTCCTTGATCATGGGGGATCTAACCATTGGCCGGTATTGTTGGAGATTGGACAATCAAAGACATTTAAGGCACCCTTCCACTATCAATTAATGTGGATGAGGCATGAACAATTTCTTGATTTGATTACAAAATGGTGGAAAGATGGGAAGCCAAGATATGGGACCTGCATGCATAGATTTTACCAAACTCTTAACTATGTTCAAAGACAAATTAAGGAGTGGAACAGGAATGTCTTTGGAAATGTGCATGCTAGAAAAAGGGATCTCATTGAATCGATTCAGGTCCTTAACCAACAGATTAGATTGCAAGGCTTTTCATTCGATCTACAGAAGGAGATTGAGCTCACTAGAGATCTACAGGAGTGGGAGCAAAGGGAAGAGATATTTTGGAAACAAAAGGCACGGGTACAATGGTTAAAGGAGGGAGACAAGAATACTGCTTTTTTCCACAAATCAGTCTTGGCTCATCGAGCACATAACTATATAGCATCTTTGACTACTGAAATGGGCCATTAGGAGACATCCAAGACGGGAATCCAACAGGTGATTTTACATTATTTCAACAATCTGTTTCAGAACTCTGTCCTAAATGGGAGGGCACAACAAACTATCTATGATAATATTCCTTCTATTATTACGGAGGAAGACAATCACCAATTGCTTAAGCATGTCTCTGAACAAGAATTACATCAGGTTGTGTTTACTATGAAGAAAGGAAAAACTCCTGGGCCAGATGGATTTCCAATAGAATTTTATCAACAGTTTTGGGAGTTGATTAAGATAGATCTTTTGGAGGTGGTTGAGGAATGTCGACAGGAAAGAAATCTCTTACCAAGTCTTAATTACACTCATATAGCTTTGATTCCCAAACTGGCAGAGGCATCTACCATTGTTGAATATCACCCAATTGCTTTATGTAATGTTCTGTATAAAATCATTACTAAAGTGATGGTTGAAAGGCTAAAACCAATTATGCATAAAATTATATCGCCGGAACAAGGAGGTTTTGTTCCAGGTAGACAAATTGCAGATGATATAGTTTTGGTGCAAGAAGTTCTTCATTCTATGCAAATTCAAAAAAATCTTGCCATGTTCCTACGATTAGACCTTGCAAAAGCATATGATAAAGTGGATTGGGGATTTCTGGCTATTCTTTTACAAAGATTTGGCTTTGCTACTCAGTGGATTGAGTGGATCCAAACTTGTATCACTACTGTCTCATTCTCTGTTCTCATCAATGGGGAACCTTCCCCTATGTTTTTAGCCTCAAGGGGACTCAGGCAAGGTGACCCGCTCTCTCCCTTTTTGTTTATAATTGTGGCAGAGTCTCTTGGGTGATTGTTAACTGCTCCCAGAAATGAAAAAAAGCTTAAAGGTATCCAACTTGTGTGACAGGCTCCGCCTTTGACACACTTGCAGTTTGTGGATGACTCTTCTATAATGGGGGAAGCCTCTAAGAGAGAAGCATCTCATATTGCCTCTATTCTACACCTTTTCTCTCAGGCTACCAGACAAGATATTAATGAAGGTAAATCCAGCATCATCTTCTTTCATTGCCCCCCATGACTTGAGCATGATATACTTCAGAAGTTGAGGTTTCAGTAGGGCTCTTGGCCACTTAAGTACCTTGGTGTTTTCCTTTCTCCTCAAAAGCTCACAGATTGGACATGGGTTACGGCCAAAATCAAAGCCAAATTTGACAGATGGACAAACAAATGGCTTTCTTTAGGAGGACGAATGACCCTGGTCAAAACTGTCCTGTAGGCCATTCCAATATATATTGTGTCTCTTCTTCATATTCCGGCTAGGATTCTTCATGATATAGATCATATTAGTCAGAGGTTTCTTTGGTGTGGAAAACAACAGGATAAAAAATGGCATTTAGCCAAATGGGAGATTTTATGTCGTCCTAAACACACTAGGGGACTTGGTTTTAGAGATAGTGTTAAGAACAACATGGCATTGGTAGCTAAATTATATTGGAGGCTTCTCCAAAATCCACACCAGTTATGGGTTATTAATGTGTGTGCTAAATATGCAAGTGGTTTACCAACGAGTCAACTCATTCGCCATTCCTTACCTGCTAGCGGATCTCCTATGTTGTTTGTCCTTCGCCTAGGGGAGACTCTTATCAAAGACAATTTATTTTGGATTGTCAAAAATGGTTGTCAAGCAAATTTTTGGACAGACTCATGGAATGGGTTTCCACCGGATTTGCTACCTGTTATGAATGCACTCTATGCACAAGGGCGGATAAAAGCCAACCATTATCAACAGTCACATCCTCAGAAAGAGTGGCTTCCATTTTCTCAATGGCCAATGACCTTATCACAACAACAAATCCAACAATTGATGTACATTTTACAACCGCACCAGCTATCCTTGTTAGGCATGGAAGATGAACTGGGGTGGGGAAGGCAATCTGATGGCAGTTACACAGTGGCAGAGGGGTATACTTCTTTGGCTGGGCCACTTAATCATCCATGGGCAGATATCTTCAGAAAGATATGGCAGCCGGTGCTATGGCCGAAAGTGAGCTTTTTTACCTGGACCCTTCTTCATAAATGGGTACTCACAGGGGGAATCTTATGAAAAGAGGATTGAATGGACCTTTTAGATGTGTGCTATGCTTAAATGAGGTAGAAATGTGTGATCATCTTTTCTTCTCTTGCCCTTTTGCTTTACAACTATGGAAGTACATGTCCGACATGTTCACACTAGTTTGGAATGATACCACTGACCTGGTGCAGGTTATTCGTAGTTGGGAATTGGTTGTAAAAGATACCCATGTGATGAATATTGCTTGTTGGATTTCTATAACTTTAATGTTATGAAATGTCTGGAAAGAAAGAAACATGCACATATTTAAAGGGAAAATAGAGGAACTAGCCTTTTTCTGGACCTCTATCAAAGCTAATATTGTTGAAACACTCCAAACCAAAGGCAAATCGCCAAACCCAGTATCGGCTAAATGGAAACGAGTCCTTGCATTCCTGGAACTTCGAGAGGAAAATATGCAACAAAGTCCTTATAGCAACCCATCACCGCGACCTAAATGTTGGCAGTTGCCTCCTGAAGGTTGCATTAAAATTAATACAGATGGGGCATCTCGAGGAAATCTAGGACAAGCTAGTATAGGAGGAATAGCTAGAGATAGTGCAACACAACAACACCTTTTTTATGGGCAGCAAATTGGAATTACCACAAACAATATGGCTGAAATCCTTGCCATTCAATATGCTTTGAAGGAGGCGGCCAAAATGGGGTGGACCAAACTTATTATTGAATCTGACTCTCAAACGATTATTCGACTGCTTAATAAGCAAGGCACCATTCACTCTTCTAATTGGCATATTTCACAGATCCGAGAAAATATTGGTATTTTGGCTCAAGCTTTCCAGACAGTTCTTTATGTTCATACTCCTCGAGAGAGTAATAAAGTAGCGGATGCTTTGGCCAACTGGGCTTTGGATCAGGAAAATGTTCATGTGATAGGTCATATTCCTATAGGGTGGTCTACAGAGAAACGCCAAGCATTTCATCGAATCCTTCATTTGGATGAATCACAAGGATGACTTCTTCTTGTTGTACTATGCTTTAAGTTGTTACCATGGTATCTCTAAGGATGCTTCCTGGTGTATTAGTTACATTGCTTGGCACTGTATCTACTTGTAACACGTTTTTTGATGATTAATGGTAGTACTATGTTTAAAAAAAAAAGGTGCTAAGTGCAAAATGTTTGGAATGATACATACTAAGCTGCCCCCAATTGGTGTGTGCATTGAAGAGTTAACTCTAGTAATGCCGTAAACATTCTGAAGCAATGAGGGTTGTATTGTGTTCCTATAGATATTGCTCTCTCATATCATGCATCCCTTAAAATAGCGAATATTATTTATGATTTTGATATTTATATACGTCATTCTTTGTTATGCCTTGTTCTCAGATTCCCTGCTTGCAATTTTTCTAATATAAATTACTACAGAAATTACCTTGAATGGAAATTCCATTTTTTTAAATAAAAACTTTAGTTACTAGATATCTGTACATACCCAAGCACACACAAGATTAGTCTCATTGTGTGGTGGTAAGTTGAATAATTACCTTGTCTTGATCACTTCTTTGTGCTTGATTGTTGCAATTTAGTTTTTGATGTTTGGTGCATTATTGATCATTTTTGTCAAAAAAAAAAATTATCTTACTATTTGCTTCAGCTATTTAAGTTACTTTAATCATGATGTATCAACAATTGTCAATAATGGTGCAGGCTAGTCCTCTTTTAGAAGATGAGAATAAGGTGCTCAATGAAATTGCAGATCCAGTCTTAAAGAATGTCTTTCCGATAGAAGGTATGCTCAAAATGGCTCAGTTAGCAAGGGCATGTTTGCAAATGGACCCAGAGGCAAGACCCACAATGACTGCAGCTGTGCAAGTTCTAGCTACATTAATTCCAGAAAATGCAAGGAAGAGTGCATTGTTGCCGAAAAATGGTGTCCAGGTAGGGATTGCTCATATTTTCTAGATTTACTTCTCATAAATTCAACGATCCGAATTGGGAAGATGTTATGGATCATTTTAGATAGTACATTAAGGTTTTGATGATGTCTTTGCTCCTAACTTTCTCATTGCTTCTACTACAAGCTTAATCCCTACATATAAGAATATGTATTTTCATTGGATAAAAATGTTTTGAAGTAAACAATGTCAAAGCAGCATAGCTTGTAACATTCTATCTATAATTGTTATTCCTTCTTGACATACATTAGGATTTTGTAAATAATTGGTGTTATTAGGACTATATTTTTGAAACCTAACCACTCGAAGATGCTATTAAACTTATTTGTTAAATTAATAAATAGAGTCTGGAATCTTAAAATTCACATTATTTGGCATGATTTTCTGCTCCCTGATGTATATGCACTTGTATTCAATATTATTTCAAACTGAATTATTTTATGGCTGGTCCTTGATTGATAATTCTTTTCAAACTCTAATGCTTAGTTTTGCCTGGTAAATGGGGATTTACATGTCCACCAACCCTATAAAGAACAAAAAATGGAAAAGAAACCATAAATGCAAGCTGACGCTTGAAACACAACCATGTAAGAAATATTTTTTATTTCATTTATAATAGGGTGGACTGTTTACAATGCTGATTTATCAGCATATAATGGGGTCTCACAGGTCAAAATCGATTTCTAACATTTAAAAACTGTTATCCATACAAAAACTGCTGTACAATATGCATGTCGTCAATGCATACAAAAAAGGGGATGTGGCTGAGTATCCATGCACATTGACTATAGGAGGCTAATGGGTGGGGTGGCAATGTTTCTAGCTGCTGTACATTTGTGGGTACGCTGCACCAATGTCTGCCTGGTCTGCATGTCTCCAGCTCCTCCCGAGTGATAGGTTTTGGTACTGCGTGAGCCAGGCTCACATCAATTACCACACAACATCCTGGTAAGTAGTGCCCAGATTCGCCTGCCACAGTGACAGTTTTCTTATGCCTTTTGCTTGCCAGGGCCCTTCCTACAAGATCCCACACCATGGTCTGCCTCCACCACTACTACCTTCCCCATGCTCCAATTGTGCCCTGGATGATGGGTGGTATGGTAGCAGAGCTCGCTGACCCCTTGCCTGATCCAAATCAAGACCACCAGTAAACTAATAGAGCGAACTGTGTATTGCTGGTAGGACCTCCATGTAATTTTCCAATTTACCAACCCTGGCTAGAAGGGGCAGTGTTTGTATTTTGCACCTAAATATACAAACAGGTGCTTTTTTTCATTAGATACCCCAATGTCTTCCACTTCCCCAGCCTACATACCCTGTCTATCACAAACTCAATTGCTTTTACTCCTAACTTTCATAGATTAATATTCATACCTAGTATCTTATTTTTTCGTTTCTTGTCTAAATTTCATTTTACTCAAAGGGAAACCATTAGGAAATAAATCTGACAGGTATTAATATTTACATGTTTAATTTAAATCCTTTGCTTCAAATCCAGGAATCACTGAAACCAATTCATTGCATATGCTCTGATTTGGAAAGTATTTTTGCAAAATTTACAGATATCTCTGTGTACAAACATCCTAATTTTCCACAATACAATGAATCCTATGTATCTTTTGTTCAATATCTCTCCATTTTTTATTTTGAATATGCCTCCTATGATAATAGGATGATTCTACCAATATATTAAGTTGGCGTTGTTTGGTTCACCAGATGGAGTATTGTTTAAACTCTATCTAGGAGCTGGGTTACCTTTGTTGCTTTCATTCCAATCAAAGTCACCAAAAGAAGGCATGAAAATATCGATTTAATCCGGAATGTATTTTTTTATTTTTTAGTTTTTTAAAAACACCGGAAATTATATGAATAGAAATATAATGTTCAAATTACAATGCCAAGCTATTATACTCATACTCCAAGATATATCCTTGGAGTTCCAACAACAAATTAAAGAAGAGATAGAGCATATCTGCCAATTATCCATCTACTGATTGCAAGTGAAGGATCTTTTCAATCTGTTGCCGCTTCTCTGGAGGCCATGTCAAAGGTAAAGGGCCAAAGTTGATTAGATTATTGTGATCTAACGCCCAATTTGCTAAAGCATCTGCCACTTTGTTTTGCTCTCTAGGTACATGTTGATATATAATGGTCTGATATTGTCTAGCTATAGACTTAATATTCCCCTGAATTCTAGCGATGAGCCAATTATTGGATATATGTTGCTCTTGAGCTGACAGAAGGTTAACAATAACCTTAGAATCAGATTCCACTATAATACTTGGACATCCCAGTTTAGTTGCCTCCAAAAGAGCTCGCTGGATAGCCAAGATTTCAGCCACATTATTGGTGCAATGTCCCAATTGATGAGCGAAGAAAAAGAGGGCAGTTCCGAAATAATTATGAGTTATCCCTCCCATATTGGCAGGACCCGGATTACCTCTAGCTGCTCCATCAATATTTAATTTAACTACGCCAAACGGAGGTGGTTTCCATTTTCTCAAAACAGAGGGCTTCAAAGGTTTAGAACAAGACTTTGTCTATAATTGACTGTCCCCCAAATTAAGTTTTTATAATAAAGCTTTCCACTTGCCAGGTGTTGAAGAGGGAATTTTCAAATTATGCACCATAGTTTCCACAATGTTACTTCAGATTAGTTCCTTGAGATACCAACTATCTCTGTTGTTGGATTTGAAAATACGTCTATTTCTCTCTTTCCATACATTCCACAACAAAAGGGAGATAGCAATCCAAATTACTTTGTTAAAGTCCTAAGTATCAATGACTGAGCATTTCCAACCTCTAAGAGTATCCAGTAGATTCATAGAAGAATTCCAAGTAGCAGATAGCCAATTAGCTAGGATGTTCCATAGAGACGTAACAAAAGGGCACTGAAAGAAAAGATGGATTGAAGTTTCAGCTGCTTCTTTACATAAAGGACACCAAAAAGGTCCGACCATCCCGCGTTTCATCAAATTGTCTCTAGTAAGAATCCTCGTATAGAGCAAAAGCTAGATAAAAAATCTAACTTTAGGCCACAAAGCAGGTTGCCAGAGATCAACAAAGATGTCCTTCCAAGGATGCGGCTGAGTAACTATCAAAGCACTATATCCTTTAGCTACAGTATACTCTCCTTTTGAAGATTTTCCCCATGCAAGGGTATCAGATTCAGAGGTGATAGGAAGGATCCTATTCTATAGAAGGGTTTGAAAAAAATGGATTTTACCATTAGACAAGTTGGCCTGCCACAGAGATGGAGAGATCCTTTCAATCCCTTGGGACGATGATTGTATATAATGGCTCACCTTTTTCTTTCCTTTAGTGTGAAGAGTATTCATAATATTTCTAGTATGGTTTTTTTAAATGAATAACAAACATTTATATTAAATAAAATCAGGACAAAAGTACCCTGAAAACGGATTACATAGCTACAATACCAACACGAAAAAAGTCCTGGCCAAAATAGCTAAACCTGATGGGACTCCCTATGGGTGGTGGCAACCACTAATATTATTTTACATAACAAACAAGTTATTATCGACATCAACAACCTTAAACATTGCCTCCATTGTTACCGTCTGTAGAGCTACTAGTTTTGCTCCAAAATTTCCAGCTCTCTAGAAAGTCAAATAAATTAGCCAACGAACCATCTCACTTAAATTTCTAATCTGGCTATGACATGGCTAACTTCACAAACATAGTTTCTATAGCTCCGCAATGATATCATAAGCTCATGGCAATGTGATATTAATGTCAGGTGCAAAGGAGTGACAATTAAAAGAAATCTCTCTTCACGTGGACTTAAACCATACATTAGTATTAAGATTTAGGCCTTGGGTAGCTTTAAGGAAATCGATTTCTTCATCCACATTTTGGGTTTTCCTGCAAGACAAACTTTTGGAGAACTATGAGACGAAGATGCCTACTACTTGAATCGATGCAAAATCTCCTTAAAACTCGTTTGATCATGATCATGAGAGGAGGCTCCCTCCACATTAGGTGTTTCATTCAAGTTGGGAACCCAATTCTTCATTGGGATGAATGTTATATGTTTTGTAGTGCTTTCCGTTACTTCCACAACTTGAGATGGAATGAAAAATATTTGAACAAAACATTCCTCTCCATACGTGGAGATTTGATTAGCATGATTCTTATTATGCTTCTTGCAACAAGCTCAAAGGCTAACAAATGACAATAGGTTGCTTTCTGTCAACCAAATGATTGTTGTGAATATGAAACTTAATGAATGGGAATTGGTCTTGAGAGGAATTATAATAGTTGATAAGGAGTATATCTTTCATGCCATTATTATTGGCACTCACCACAGAGGTAGTATGTTCTTGCAGGTGAAAAGTCATCTTCATTGTAACCATTTCAAAAGAGTAATCTCCATCAATGAAACATCAAGGGAACAGGACAAATGAGAACAGGAAGGGCTCGAAAACTTAGCCTTTTGAAAGATGCTAGGGAAAGTAATTAGACAATAGGCTATTCTCTCCATATAAGGAATCCAATGTAATGTCAAGAATATGGTGCTTCCTATTGACCACATGCTTGTGTTGAATATGAAACTCAATGAACAGCGAAGGATTTTTAGAGGAGTTATAAATGTTGATAAGGACTATATGTGTCGTGTCATTATTATTGGCACTTTCCATAGAGACAGAATGTTCTTGCAGGTGAAAGATCATCTTCAACGTAAGAATCCATTTCAAAAGAATAATCTCCATCAACAAAACATCAAGGGAATGAGTAGAGGAAGGACATGGAAAATTGGCCTTTTGAAAGATGCTAGGGGAAATAAATAGACAGTAGGGTATTCACTCCATGTAAGGAACCCAATATAATCTCTCTGAAAAACAAACAACAGGTTTCAACAACTGCCAAAACATGTTAATCACTTTTCAAGATGCTCATTTAACCCCCATTTTCTATACTACACATGCAAAAAGTTGAGAGCTTTCCAAACACTTGAGCACCATAATATACAAACTCAATTATACCACCAAAAAAGCCAAGACAAATCGGAGAAGTTCTCCACCTTGGCAAGTGCAGTGAGTGAGCTGCAGTGATACAAGAATATTCAAGGTCGTCCCATTGCTTAGCCGTGGTTTGCCAAAAAGGATTGGAAACTAAACTCATGCCAGGTCATTTCAATAGACAGGACATTGTTACGGAACCAAAGATAAACTTGGAAAATTTGATCGAATAGGGAGGAAACTACCTCATCTGCCACTATCCCACCATTCTTTAGATTATTCAACAAGGCTCTGACCCATCTAAAATGAAAACCCATCTCATGAAGTCCAATGACAACTGTGAAACTGATATGATTTTCAACACAATCATTGAGACAAATCAACACATATCCAACCAAGCAATGGCTTGTAAACTCTTGCTATGCAATTGAAATTTGAAGGGAATGCCCAAGCAAGAAGCAGCATCCACAGAAATGCTACCAACAAAAATACTGTTAAGTAAAGAGGAAAGTCCAACACAGTTATGCACCCATGAAAAATATTAAATTGAATGGGCCCCTAAAGAGCCTAAGAGCTTCTCAAATCCACATGGTGCTATTGCAAAACTATGCCGGGCCAGAGTATCGATATTGAACAAGAGAGAGCCAGCATATCTTGTAAGCCACTCAATCTTCATAATATTCCACCCATAATAAGGGGTCCACAGCTTCAAGTAATATTGAGCAAGTGGACCTACTTTAAGAGTCATACGCAATGAAAATGGGTGGCGGAAGACAACTAAATATTCGTCAATGGAATTACTCATGCAGCAACACACCTTAACTAACCGAGTAAGCCCCATATTGACCAAACTGACACTTTAAACTGTAAAGTAATCTAGCACCCAATCACCAGCTCTAGGGCATAATCGCAATCTTTTGAAACCTCGTAGTTCATAAATATCTCTATGATAGGACTGGTGGGTTTCACAATAAGAATCTGCCCAGCGATCTGCCAAAAAAAGCCAACCCCAGAATTCACATCTCTATACCAAGAGAACAACTATAAAGAATCATTACAACTATCCTTCTTGTACCATGCGTAATAAGAGTCCTCTCCAACAGCTCGGAAGGATGGGTTTTAAAAAGACACGCAACCTCTCAAACAACTTTGGCTGAGCTCAAAACTTTGAATTCTATGAGACTTTTCCATGAACCAAATTGGTTTTTTCATCTTATAATGGTTGTGTCATCATGCTCAAGAATTAGTTGTCATCCTGCAAAAGCTTTGCAGAGATGCTGAAAACCCTTCACACTTCCTTTATCATCTTCAATGCCTGTTCGTTCAAATTGAGCGCCTAGATTAGCAAGCCAGACAGATACCCTGTTTCCTTCTCTGAAGAAATGAATAAAAGTTTTCTCGCTAGTAAACTCTTCAAGTCTTATATCTCCTTCACAATAATCCAAAGTCTCCAGTGGAGGCATTTACCTTTATTAGCCACATTGATAATGATCTTCCAACTTTTTTGTCCTTAATACAAGGATAATTTTGTTGTTTATAATGAATTGTCATGAACCATGTAGGAATGGTTATGAACTTTTTTCGTCCATTTGAAGTAGGGATGGCTGTTAAACTATTATGTTTTCCTGATTTTGACATCCTCATGCCGTGTGAGGACTGATTAGGTTTCAGACAATATGAACTATCAGGAGCCTATTAAAGGTTTCATATAGCTTGGAAAAGCATGAATAATGTGTTTTGAGTTACTCATTATGCCTATCAAGGGATAGTTCCACATCTTATTGTTCATCCACAAATGGTATAATAGTGTTTCGAGTGCACTATCATCTGTAAAGAGTGCTAACTCAACTGGATATTCTACTTCCTTTTTTGTGAAATCTAGATATCATCATATACTTCTTGTGCTTCCCTGTAATCGAACATTCATAGATTGTTTTAAAACCCTGATAATAAACAATGTCCATCTCCTGAGTGAAGCATAATGGTAAGGTACATTGATTTATGATGCTACGTTTTTTAATTGGTTGATTTTGGTATTCTAGATTTTGGTTGTTTGTCTTCATTGAGAAAGTAGGCAGTGAAGTACATTCATGTGTGATGGTAGGTTTTAATTTTTGGTATTCTAGTGTGATTTTGGTATTCAAGATGTTGCTTGTTTCTGTCTTCATCTAAAAAGTAGAGAGTAAAGTACATTCATGTGTGATGGTAGGTTTTTAAATTGGTCGATTTTGGTATTCTAGTGTGATTTTGGTTTTTGGTTGTTTCTTTCTTCATCTAGAAAGTAGGCAGTAAAGTACTTTAGATGGAAACTAGATCACTTATACTTGAGTCCTTCCTACAAAATCACCATGTTTGATTTCTATTAGTTTGAAAAGCTCTTTTGATGACTATGTGTTTCTCACATGTTCAATTTGCTCTGCATTTTTACATGGAAGACTAGAGTATTTTCACAGTTGAATGTTATTTTACCTCATAAAATCATGGTTTTTTACATTTTTAGTATTTAGTGAAAGCCCGTTAAATTTCCCAAGGAACTCATTCAGGTTTCAAAGCATAGATATTAAAGAGAAAAGCTGAAATACATGAGAATAAGTTATAACCAGACAGAGAAATATTATATTGATTGAACCCAAAAGCATTTCGGTTTCTCATGTAATGTGTCTTATGAGGAAATGAAGATATATATTATTACTTTTCTTTCATGTCTGGGACGTGGTATCTTGTATGTTGTTTTCCTCCAGGTGTCCATAAGCTTACTTTAGATAAATTATATTCTACTGTCAATTATAATTGCTTCTCTTTATGTATTCAAGCAAACAGATTATCTTTTTGACAGGTTAAACAATAATTGATCTACACAACTTCCTGTAGTGTGCTGTTTTCCTCATTTGTTGTGTAATATTTGTGACATAGAATGTCTTGTAATAAATCACCTTCTATAGCTAAAATATTCTTCTCCAAAATCGAATTATTGTGGATAAAAATGTATTTTTGTGTTTTATTTCAATGTGTATGCCATGCTTCTTTTGTCAGACAACTTATTTGTTAATGATCATTTCTGATTTTTTATTTTCTTTTCAATGGGAATGTCTACTTGCAGATTCCGTTAGCGCTACCATGGTATCCTGATTGCAGTGACTATAACTTTAGTCGGGAAGAAGACCTTGACTTGGAGGAAAGCCCAGTTCCACCAGAAAAGGTAAATGCACAGACTGTGATGACTGGCTCATCCTTTGATCCTGAGATTGAGAAAATTTTCTCCCAAAGATGGACACAAGGGAACACCTTACTTTTAGGCCTCGAGGAAATTCTGGCCTTGCAAGGAGAACTGAAGCAGGGTATTGTAAAGGGTTCATCCCCAGTCTCGCCTGCAGGCTACTTGAAAAGCCTCACTTCTTTAACAGCAGATAACCCAGTTCGCAGGTCATCTGTCGAAGAATTACTTGATCTTACGGAACCACGTATGGAATCATTCTGGCACCCTAACGTGCATTCAGTTGATTTGGAAAAAGAAAGACAATAGAGATGTTCTTGGGAGAGGTATCACTGAAGCTTCCGTAGTAAGGACATGTTTATCACAGCATGGATAAAGAAAAAACTTGCTTACTCAGCCAGGAAAGGATGCCATTTCTTTATCCGTGTCCATCATGTTACATGCTTCTGGCAATCCAGTGTTTGCCTTTTAAAAAATGAATAATGTATAAAAGCTCCTGCCTGTATGTTCTAAATTTCTTAATTTTGGGGGTCTACATTTGTATATTATGCCATGCAGAGGCAATATAGCTGGATTTGTGAGATAGGAAGTGAACTATACTGCATATTTGGAAGAGGGAGAGAAGTCTGTTATTTCCATATTGTAATTTAATATGTGTCTTTCCTTGGAGTTACGTGGAAAAGAAGGGAACGTGCTGTATGGTTTATGGCAGAGTGATATAGTGCGAGCAGACAATTCAATATGTGATATTGTGCCCTATCCATTCTTATATAGTACTAGTATACAATTCAATCTGTCTATAAGAAGAAGAAAAGCACACAGCTCATTGCTGCAGGCTGTAGCATGACATGTATGGAAATGCTTACCAGGTAGCATTCACGGCATGGTTGTATTTGGTCATATCGATTTATGTAAATGATGATACATCTTTTACAGTGTCATTTTCAATTTTCAATCTAAAAATATAGTGTATTTGAATTGAACATCACTATAAAGTGTGACTATGTTCTTTCAAAACAATCTTTGGTATAATGGTTAAATAGTTTTGCAGCATGATCTATGTTTAACAGAATGGACTGCAAGTTAATACCGAAAGTTCCAAACTTAATATCAATCTTTAAATGTTATTTGAGGTTAAGATGTATTCGTTTATGATTGCAACATTGGTGCCATTTATGCTATTGATCTTAAAAGAAAAAACCTTGTGATATTCGAAGCCCGCATTGATGAACTTTTGAGTTAGCGATTAAAATGGATATCAAAAAATTCCAACAGTGGCCATTAATGATATCAACAAGGTCCAAACCAATGCAGGGACTATCATATTCTTCAAGTTGATATTCTTAAAGTAAGTTTTTACTATATTGAATTATTCATTAAGGGGAGTAAAATGATTTCAATTACTCGACCAGCTATCATGTTGAGCCAAGTAAGAACATTAATTATTATGTATTAACTAATAATGATGTGGCAGCTGTTGAATCATGGTCAAGGCTTCCTTGGCTCCCTTGCTTCTATCATGTGAGCTATCTTCAGTTTGTTTTAAAGGGACTCATGGGCATTTGAATCAACAAGGAATGCCATTCCAGGTTCAACCATGGAATATGACAGAGTTCTATGTTTATTGGTCTCTATTTTCCGTCTCACTTATAACACAACCTCTTAAGTAACCCTTTTCTCCCTCTTTTCTTTCCAAATATTTTTCATGTTTCTCTTTTGCTGTTCCATAACAATTGACGCGTGAGTATAAACTTCTAAGATTTGATAGAGGGCTTTGAGAGATGAGAAGAAATTGCACGGGCATTGGATATAGCCTTTGATATCTATAATGGTTTTAGAGCAAAACTCGAGCAAGCTTTCAAATGCAAAATAGATGTAAGATCTACATTTACATTGAAGAATGAATGGCAAACGATCAACAGTCCTTATACTATTCACTGCAATTCTTCCTTCCAACTACAAATGATCAAAATGGATTTATTATTAATGTTGCTATTCCCGATACTAATTCTCGTTTAAATACAGGACCTGAAATTGTAAGAAGCTATTTTTGATATGGGATTTAAAATTGTATGGAGTTGGCATTCCAATGTGAGTCTTGAAATCCTATGGGAGAATTTTTCACACTAATACCATTCGTCGAGAATTTCACTAACAATAACATTTTATTGGCTTCTTTGGTTATGCGAGAGCACATGATGTTGTGGGAGCCATCTTTGGTCTCGCAAAATTTTGTTGGATTCCGCGAAGAAAAAAGGGATAACTTATCAGGGCATTCACCAACATATGGTGGCATATTCATTGCTGAAAGGTTTGAGAACTTGTGCCTCCAATTATATTTATAACAAAGCCTCTCATGCATGGCACAAGGCGAGCAGATTTGAAGGGGGTCCAGTAGGCAAAGCCAAGGGAGATTGTCAGCGTAGTTGAAAGCCCCCAACAGCGCAAACCCCTCTCCCATCTTTCAAAGACCGCATAAACACATAATCCTCAAGAGAATACATTAACGTATAAACAAATAAACAGGAATCATGAGGTTTTCTAAACATATGTACAGTTAGCAATTAAAAACAATCTTCAAAATATAATTTTAATTTGAAGTTTTTCAAACTTTATGGAAAAAATACAACTTTTAAAAACACAAAATATGAAGACATAAACACATCAAATCAATATAATCATAAGCTCCTTGCCCCTAATGTTCACATGCTTCCCGCCCTCGGAGGCAAGAAACCTCTCTACTCAAAATTACTCACGTGAATCTCAAATCTGCCTAGATTATAATGGACTCCCAAAACTTCATATATTTATTTCCCTTTTAACATTTCATTCTAGTCGATTTTCATTGTAGTTGGCCATTCTTGGCCTCATGTGCACACTAATATGTAGATTAAATTTAATCCATAAGTGTGCTATTGCAAACTAGATATTAATAATTGATACAAATGATTGTCCTATTTATTCTAATGTTTATGGAGTGTTAAATATGTCTTAATACCCGCCAACCTAAAAAACTTTGTTTTAACATCTTTCTATCTTTTTAGGATTACTCTGATTACATTATTTTGTGGTTTAATAACATACATTGAATCAATGCAGAAGCACAATGATAATAGAAAATACTTCAAAATAGAAAACCATGGTATGTTAAGAATAAATTTCGATATATTGTAAGAGTCATAACAAATTAGACAACATCAAATATTATTAACAAAATATACGTTGGATACATCAGAGTGCAGGGGACATGAACTATTGGCACATAATCAAAAAGCTCACTTTTGTTGATGCAAAAGCAAAGATGCTAACACAATTGAATATTAAGCGTTGGTCAAAGATTCAAAATACAAAACAAGTGTACAAATATTTTGTGCCCCAAGATTCAATATATATATTCTTCCCTAATGCAAACAAAGACACAAAACAAAACAACATGAAACACAAATGCCATCTCACAAGACAATTGGAAAGCCTCAAACATATCTATGGGACGGTGCGGATGGGGAAGTCAGTGGAGATGATGTAGCACCCAAAGGTGAACAATTGAGAGGTTGAGAACATTTCATCAGCCACATCGGTGTTCTATGTGGAGAGGCGGGACCGTGATTGTAGGGGATATATATTCTTCCCTAATACTAACAAAAAACAAAACAAATGAGAGTGATGGAATAGCATGAAGCAGAGATGCCATCTCACAAGATAGATGGAGGGCCTCAAATAGATCCACTAGATGCTTGCCTTTTGGAAACCCCTTCACATCCACACATGTTGTTCTCACCTTGTGCCATGCATGGGAGCCTTTGTTGGAAATATGATCGAAGGACCAAAGATGCTTCCCTTAACATGTCGGGTTCTTACGTAGCATAAGAAGATGACCAAACATTCTTGCTATCAAAATTTTGAGTAGACAATACTTATCTGATAATATCTCATTGTACAATTTGAGGTCCCATGTCAAAATGTTGGATCTATACATTTTCAAGTCCCTTAAAAAAATATCTCCATACAGTTTCAAGGTCCATGTTTGAATGAAAAACGGTTCCATGAATAGCCACAATGTTAATAAATCCATTTTTGTCATTTACTATTGGAAGGAAGAGTGACGACATACATGATCTATGGACCGTTGATCTTAAGTTCAACATATTTTCCCATAAGTCAATCCCCTTCTTCATCACCACTCTTCCTCTTGCATTGTTTTGCTCCCTCAACTTTGACTTTTGCAATGCATCCCTTTCAGCGTCTCCATTGCACTGCTTTCGTGTGATTGCTTTTTTTTAATGTTTTCCAAGTTGTGATGGTTACTACACATCAACCAAACAATTTTGTAGACGTACACAACCATGTGGATGGTTCTTATTCATTTAGAATTCAACTAAAACATTGACAACCGTCAGATTTTTGCACTTTATTAGATTTTGCAACCTTTGCTCCACCTTCGACGAAAAAAATAGTGATTGTAACATTAAAAAATGTTTTACAAAAAGAGGTGGACCCGTGATAGGAGGGGACCCAGTGAATGCATTCACGCCGACTCCTTCACCACTGACCACGATGTCTCTTCTTCCGAGCTTTTGTTTGCATTGCTCAGTGGTGGTAGCCACATAACCGATCCAATTGGACTCTTTGCTCCAAGCTTCTCTGGAGAGGGAGTTGGCGAGGAAGGTAGCTGGGAAGTCGGCAGTGGTGGTGCAGAGGTAGCAGGTGACTTGGTAAACCCTTTGTTGATCACCAACACTTAGTGGTGCCAACACAACTTCATGCAATAAGTCCCCTATCTCATATGTTGCAATTTCTGCAATATTTGGAGTGAGGGTCGTTGTTAAGGCATCATACGTAGCCTAGATGAGGTTGTCATAGAGGGGAATGGAGTGTCGTAGGGTGAGGTGACATATGTTGACTTTGATTTTTACAACTAATGGTACTATGCTTTATATATCCACTCAAACTCATGAGCACTCATTAGTTCCTTTCCCCTAAACGAATATGAGATTTGTCCCTGCCACATGCCTTTTAAATTCCTTAAGACATAAAAGTTCAAGGGACTTCATTCGTTGTAGCAAGGTTGGTCCCCTTAACTAATCTCATGGATGCAATTAAAAATATTTCATTTCATTTCATCATCTGGGTAAGAGACAAGTGTGTTCCATCCAACCAACTCAATTAGATGTGCCCTACCACACAATGAATAACTGCCAAGATGCTTATTACTATACAAACAAACAAATCCATTTGAATGAGACTCGAATCTTTTCCATATTTCTACACAAAAATATACCTAAACTATTGATCTCGTCTTATATCACATTTAGGAACCCTTTATCAAAATGGGGGCACGCCTATCGACGTAACTAGGAGGACCAACATCATTGCCACCTTCAGATGAAGAGGTCCGTCCCCCATGCATTTCCATTTGAATACATGAACTGGGATTGAAGTTCGAGAGCCCAGCCAACCGAAGCGTTACCTTCGCCGCTTAACCAACTAACACCGCAATCTTTTTCTCCATAAGTGGGTGGGAAGAATAGTACGGTGGAGGATAGAAAATCCACCCCAAGAAAAGCGAGCACAACATTGAGCTATCTAAAAATGAAGAATGATTGAATGAATGAACGAACAAACGATTTTAATTACATCCACGAGACCAAACAGTCTATGGGACCCAAAAACAGGTTCCAATGACTGAATCTTCTCCATTACCTCCACCGCGACAAAAAAAAAACAGATTTCAAGCTCACGAGACAAGGCCATTGAGACTAAACCCTGACTTCTGCCCCTGAAACAGGCAAATCGCGTGGAGAAATAAATTGGTCACCGCCAGTGCCTTGTCCAATCGTCCCCGTTGCTCCACTCGAATGAACATCTCTGCAATTTATTGAACAATGCATTTATCGGGATGAGGTCGAGAAGGTTGGATACAAACATTAAAGAAACCTAAGAAATTAATGTGGCCTCACATCTCAAGGTCAATGCCCAATATCTCCTACAATGCTTTGAGAATGTCGGCCGATTTTGACAGATCCAAGGAAACGTAAGTGTCTCTGGGGAAAGAATTAAGAGCCCATTTAACGTTTTCAATTTTCCTCAGTGATAAAAACCCTTAATCAAACTGTTAGGGATCTCCATCGCCTCCGAAAATAGCTACAAACATGCAAATAGGACATCTATTCAAAAGCGTAATTTAGTATCGCTAGAAGGAGGGCTTGAACCTCCGACCTTGTGGTTAACAGCCACACGCTCTAGCCAACTGAGCTATTCCAGCTTCGTTGTCTACCTTTTTATTTTATTATGTTTTGTATGCACTTATTTCGTTAAAAAAATAGATACACACCATGTTGGACAATTTTTTTTGGGCAATCTGTCGTTGCGTAGGTTTTGTTTACTTGTTTGCTATTCTCATAACCATGTGATTCTAAGGGATCCAATGAAAATAATATGTAGGTAGAGCTCACAAAAAATAAAATAAAATACATTTATTTTGATGTTGCTAATATTTTTATTTGAAAAATGTGAGAGATATCAATATTAAGGATTTTTTTTGCGCATACTTTAATTATTAATAATTTTCTTAGTGTTTATAAATGATGTCAATTTAACTATATTAATGTGTTATGGTTGAAAAAGTCTTTTTGACAAAGATAAATGAGAGCCAAATTCCTATTACCTTTTTCTTAACTTCTCTTAAAAAAATGAAAAATATATCTAAATGACGATCAAATAAACATCAAATTTAAGATCACAATTACTTGACAACTTATAAAAATTACAACCTATCACCACCTCCAAAACTACCTAAATAAAATATCAATTAGTATTATAAATTAAAACTTCAATTATCAATAAAACAAAACCGTTTATTTTAAAGAAATATTAAAATAATAATATAACACTAATTATATAAAAACAATTTTAATAATAATGAAGTGTTAATCTATTTTTTTAATATTTGTTTTAATTATATTTAAGTAACTATCAATACATTATTGATTTATTGTTTTTCCAAATGAACACGAATTATCACATATACATTTATTGCCAAAATTATATAGTCATCATCAATTTGAATACAAAGACAATGACTACAAACAACAATGAACATAAATTCACAATGTCAAGTTATAAAATTGTGAAGGAAAAAAAACTTCATTGTTAATGATCTATACATCACTAGCGCAGTTGAAACTCTCTAATTTGATAAAAACTCCCTTTCTACACGCAACTCAATTTTGATAAACAATTGAGTAGTGTGGATGGCAATAAACTGTAATAAAGTGACAGAATACATCTAGTTCCTCCCCATGAATTGAGTATGGCTAGTATTGCATGACTAGTTGAAGCTAAGTTCGTTAAGTAAACATAGTGTAAGGTTAGAAAGGATCACATGTTGAATGATGCATATCTTAATCAAAGATCAAGAGTTACCTCGAATGAGATGCATAAATTGCAACATATAAAAAAAATTCAATTATAACTTGTAAGGTATACATTTTGTTATAATTTACTGAGGTTAAGAAGATGATTTATCCAAAAATACTTTGTGTGAGGGAAGGAGATCAATTCCTTTTACTTAATTCAATTTCATATTAGGGTTAGAAACATGATATATATTCAATTTTCCAATTAAATACATAGACCAAAATATGCATATATAGCAAATTGTAATATCGATCAATTAGAACATGTGTTAAATATAATAAAACGTTATAGAGTGAGTGCACTTAGTTATTTAGCTACTATGGAAGTTAATTTGGGTGTGACATAATGATGGTAAGACTAAAAACGTCATGCATATGCTTTATCCTTTTTTTAGGAGTGTATTTTATGCAAGAACTAAATTGTCAAACTAGGACCGAACCGTCAAACTTTGTTTGACACTTTCATCCCTAACTAGTGCTTCCTTCTAGGAAGATGTTGGTGCTCTATAAATTTCTATGCCCTTACAAATGAATGTGATATGCTTCACTAGAAGAAATTAGGTCTCACAAATACATAAAACCCTTTGAAATCAACCGAAAAGACACAAAACCCTAATCATGACTAAAACCTGTGCAAAAAGGTTAGTGTTTGGGTTGAAGTGCAATCTGTACACCACCTACATTAGCACTACTCCAAAGAGGCCTCAAACATCACATTGTTCTCCATCTAGATATGTGATATATGTATGGATGCCTAAATATTTGACAAATCAATCACTTGATAATATTTACAATGACTTGTTGGTTCAATCCTCGGCTTGGCTTTGATGGCCTTTGACTTGGGAATCTTGACTATAGAACCTAGTTTGAAGTGCTTCAAACCTATATAGGGTTGCTTCTAATGAATGTCTACTTGAGAAGTGTTTGGAAGTGCCAAGTGAGTAAATGAGTGCATTTGAGTTACTTATATAGGGTTATGTGGGTATAATTTCACATTAAGACCTACCCATGAGGAAAGTAATGACCCATAAGAGATATCAAATTGAGAAAATGACCATTGGAGAAAATTGTCAATTTCAAACCAAATCGTTTTGTGGCTTGGTCTAGGAAGGGTGTGCAATATTGGAAAGTTATGTGCATGCAAAGTGCTATTGAAAGACTGCTTTGAACTAATGTAAGTTATTTTGTGACAACCGAGCAAATAAATGAGGATAGAGTATTGCAATGGGAATAAGGATATATGAATAAGGTTGTGAATAGGCGAAAAAGTCATGATTTATGAATTAATAAAATATTGACATTATTGAATAATTAATTGCTAAATTTATGTGTCTACATTTCCCCCCTTTAAGCTAGGAAAAGTTTTGTTCTTGCTTAAAGGGAAAAAAATCTTAATTGTGTAAACACACTTTTTCTTTGCTCAATTTTTTTCTTTTGTTTGATATGTTTGAGGTGGTTGCACGATTCCAAATGTGAAAACCTACAATATAGAGTGTAGTCAATGTCCATGTAGAAAAAATTAAACTTTATTTTTATATTGAAATTTCATTTCAACTTTTAAAAATTGAAAGATAACAAAACATGGAAGCAATACACTTATCTGAATTACCAAAGGAGAATCTCCCTTATTGAAGTACTTGGAGAGAGGGATTGGAACTATGTCGTTGATTGGATTTGGGGTGATTAGTCCTCAATTTAGAGAAGTAGTCAGAACTATGAAGGGAAATGAGTGACCCAACACACCATATAAGGGTATCATAAGGAATCTAGTTGCCCCTGAAATCCAGAGAGAAAGAAAGAGAGAGTCATAAGGTGTCTAGGCACTCCTTAAATATTCCAAAGAGAGTGAGAGTCAAAGTTTCACAAGGCATCTAGCTTCCCCTGAAATATTCCACCCATGAAACCAAACCACTACAAATAGATATAAGTCCCGAATATGTAAAGTAGTGCAAATTTGTAAGGGAGTGAAGTAGTTGCATGCCTCCACCATTCATTATAATAGTTATGATGTAACAAATCTACAAATTTGAATGGGAATGAAACAACACTCATACCCTATACCTTGCATTGTATAAGTGCTTAGGATTATGAGCTTCACTATGTCAAAAGGGAGTGGAGTACTCATGCCTCATCACATTCTATACCATGATGTAGTAAAATTTGTTGTGAACTATGTAATCTATCCCTGAACCTGTATCAAAAACCTGTAAAATCCATATATTCCAAAATATATATTTTATTGCAAGAAAAGTACCCAAGATGGTGTCATCTGTTTTGGATAGCAACTCCTTTTAGTTCCATCCCTATTGGACAGTTTTGTCCTTGTTGAGATTATGTGAATAATTTTTATGTGTTCTTATTCATGTATTCCTAAGCTTTTCTCCTATGTATTTTATAATATTTTGTGTCTTTGAATTGCATTGATATTCATGTGATAATCCCATTGAATACCCCCTCTTTTGAGGTGAGTTAGATATTTTGTAGATCAATTGCTCAAAAGAATAGAGGGGTGTGTCTATGTCGAATATAACATATAGTCATCATTGGATCACTTAGAAACTAGTTCTAGGTGGTCACCATATAAAACCGAGACCTACAAAAGAGTGCATGGTATAAACCATGACATGAAGAGATAACATGGATAACAAGCCTAAAAGGATACAAGGATAACAACATATAAGCATAAGTGTACTATAATAAATGCCACATAGTTAGTAATAGAGAAGGTCAAATTCACATATAAAGGACACAATAATCACACACACAATCCAGGATTGCATGGGCATACATGCAATAGGAAATGAAGGCCAAAAACAAGGGACACCTAAGTGGTGCACACACATAGTTGATAAGGCCAAAGATTGCACACAAAAGGAAAGAAAGTAATAAATTAAATGCATGATGATGAAAATTAGACAATAGCCAATGGGTGCATGGAATACAATATGATAGTTTGCACAATCCTCATGTATTAGTCCAAAATATCTAGATAAATAGTATATAACGTGTAGTGTATAATATAATCATAACTAGGATGTGAAAGAGCACTATGTAATGAAACAATGACACCTAATAGGATAGGATATGCCCCTATAGTTTCATAGCCATTGAGCAACAAGATAATCCCAACATCCATAAACATTGTATAGCAATGTGTGTCCTTCTTTAGGCCCATATACCCCATGAAACACAAGTTTGTAATAATTAGGAAATAAGTTATCTACCAAACCATGTGACAAACAACATATGTATAATTGAAAACTAGTATATCATGTCATGTTCATGTCTCAAATTTTTATTTTGATAATATTTGAATATTTTAGATTATTAGTATATTGGAATGTTTTTGTATTTTTATAATATTTGAAATCTTTTGTCCTTTTAGAAATATATTGTAGCGATGTTTACTCTACAATATAATCAAGAGGGTGAGAAGGGGGATCGAGAAGTGCTAGAGACTTGGTCATTGAAATTTCTTTGTGCACCATATGAGTAGGATGTATCACAATAAGCATAGGATGTGGGACACACAAGGTTTCTTACTTAGAGGAAGAGATATAACATGAATATGTTTGATAGGCATGTGTTAAGAAATCATTTCTTTTTTAGAAGGGGGAATAGGTAAAGGAGCATCATAAGGGATTCCTTGAATTGTAACAACTTGATTTCCTTAAGTGCATTTTACATATTGATCAATAATATAAGGGATAGCTCAAAGTGTATGATTCCAAAGGTACCCTAAAAGCATGCACTACTAGAGGTAGTGATAAAAAAAATTAAATTTGGGTTGTTTTCACGTCAATTTGTATTTCATTTTTTATGTTTTTGGGGGAAATCGACACAAATACGATGTGATAATAGTGCCATAAATGTGACACAAATTTGTATCACGCTTGAACCAAAATTGCATCGAATTACTTTTGACAGTGTGGCTCCTTATTGCCTATTTAATCCCAATTGAATGTCATTTTAACTACCAACCATCATTTTCACTTGTAAGAAGAAGGAAATGGAGCTCAAAGATCTACTATGTTTTTTGCCGCGTAGAAGAAAAGGTAATTTTTTTTGAATTCTCATTTTTTTTTTGTAAATAAGTGATATCAAATTGAAGTTATCCACTGATTTTATTTTAATGTCAATAAAATAAATTACAAAATGTATTCCACGAGACCACATATCCTTGAGTCATTTTGTCAATAAAACAAACTAAATAAATGAATTCAATGACACAATATATCTCAGAGTCAGCGTTTCAAACAATTTGTGCTTTGTGTATGCTTATAAATATTTTATACATATATACACGAGCATTAAAAAACAATAACATTTAGGAAAAAAATATTATATTTTGATAGATGTCCATATACTAAACTCCAACTCCCATTTTCACATGGATTTTCTTGGAAGTTTCAAAAGCCTTTTTCAGCCAAACAATTTTTTGCATATCTTGTATTTATTGCAATCCACAAGACCAAATTTCATAGATAAGCTTTTCGAGTATTTCACATCTTAAAAAATGAGCATTCCATCAAGCTTTGATGGATTTCCTTGTGCATATCCTTCATTGATTGCAGTGCAAAATATCACATCTCATATCTCTAATTATTTTTTAATTGTTTAAGTATATTGTGTATGATTATACTATTTCCATACATATCTACCAGATCACCTACAACTATTTATAGAAAACATATTTCCATTATGTTTAATGAATTCACATGTCTTGATCATAATGTGAATGAGGGTTACAAATACTTGAATGACATTATGTTATAATTGATCATTATTTCTACATGTTTAACATTCTTTGGCATGCTAGCTACTGTAATGTCCCCTTTTCCTACGCCAAATGGCCCAAGGGTCAAGTCGAGTCCAAATCGTGGTCAGACCCAAGGGGCTGTGGACGCTGGGAGCTTTTGGGAAGGGGCCCCGTGGTTTTAATATCCAAGCTTTACGTATGGGGGTCACTTTTGGACCATAGCGACTCAAAAAGGAAAAAAGTAACTATATTTACTCTTATTTTGTTGGCCCCTCCATGGAATGAAATGCGCCTAGGGTTATGGGGGCTCATTTACCGAGGAGAAGTATATAAGGAGTCATGGGAGAAAAAGGCACTTTTGTCGCATACATTTTAGCCTCCTTCATGTGTAGTTGTTGTTGTTGCACATCTACAACTTGTGGAGTCAAATCCCACAGGGACCCTATCTTCGGTGGTGAGAGACCCATCCCTAGCTAGCAGGGCATTCTTCGGTAGTGAGAGATTTACCCTAGTCTGTCATTTTGGAGCCGCTTTCTGGGTTGTGCTACAAAGATATTACCAAAGGGTTCAGAGGAAGGGTTTTAAGGATTTTTGGGGGCATCTGGGGAAGATAATCAGAGGGGTTCTAGATCAGACTTACGATAGCCATTTGGGTTGGGCATAACATCACTTTAAAGGCGCCTCTATCATTTTCTAACCCCTTTCCAAGTGAGGCGACTTGTAACCTTTAGTTCGGAGGGTTTTCCAATGGGTCCCTTTCATATCTAGAGGTTGAAATGTCATTTCCTCTACCAGTTAATGTTATTCCCAAGGACTCTTAATTTTTGCTCTTGTATTTGGTGATTTATGGATTTTAGAAGTTTACCAGCCGCCTAGGGCATTATGTAATTTTTTGGCAGCAATATATTATTCCAAAAATTCCATAAATGTTTTTCTAGTGTTTATTATTATTGTTGCAAGCTTCCCTCAAAATTTCATGCAATTTGGGAAATTATTTTGTGAGATATCAATTAAATACCATTCGTTGTCCTAGCTAGTCATTTTCTATAAAAATCTACATAAATCAGTATTTTTCTTTGTTGCAATTTTCATATATTTTGTGCATTTTTAAGTAGTATCCCATAAGGGATATTTTAGTGGTATCAGAGCAGTTGTTTCTCCAACCTGTTGGGATTGAAAGATGGGGGACAGAGACAATGAGGATATAGGGGTAGATCTGTTGAAACAATTGTTCACCAACATGGTAAAGAAGCAGGAGACTACCAATCTCTATTTGATCCAACTCACTGAGAGATTAGCACAGGACATGTTTGATACTCATGCAGAAATAGGAGAAAATATCAATAGGCGACAACATGGTCAAAGAGGCGAGGGTGGACATCTAGGACAACGGTCCCCCCATTCTTCTACCAGGCCTCTAGGGTTTCACGAACCTTCTTTCTTGAAGGATTCGAAAGTTTCACAGGTACGACAACCAGGGGATATTGTAGATGAGGAGTCTTGTTGGGAAAGGTACCAAACCTTAAATGATGGATTTCGTGACAACATGTCATTCCAAGAATATTGCAAAATGAAGATTGGCAGCAGGCCTAGGAGAGATTACCAAGCACATGTACCAGAGATGCAAAGGAGGTTGGGACATATATCTATTCCACATTTCAACGGTTCTAAGAAGTGTACTACACAGTCTTGGGTGCAGAAGTTGAAGACATACATCGACTTGAAGCGTGAGGAAGATGTAATTAATTTTACAATCTTACATCTAGAGGGAGATGCTCATGATTAGTAGCATCATGGGTTGATTACACAGGGACACATATACATCACAACTTATGTATAGTTCACAAAGAGGCTAGTGAGTAGATTTGATAAGAGGGACCCCAACAGGTATTTTAGACAGTTGACTCATTTGAGGTAGACCGGTTCCGTGGATTTTTATATCACCGATTTTCAAAGACTATCGGTCATGGTACATGATGTTACAGAGATGAGGTTGATTTCCCTATTCACAATAGGTTTGACAGATGCTCTTGCTGGATTTGTGAGGGCATTTGATCCTTCTTCGTTGCATGAGGCTATTAGGAGAGCTCGTGACCTGGAGTTATCTACTCCTAAGTCAAGTTTTCCACCTTGAGTGTAGCCTAAGGGTTTCCCTTCTAGAACTGAGAGTTTGCATCCGAAGGTACCTCCACCTAGGAAAGATATAACCTAGAGACCATTCGGATCTAGAGAGGACAAGTAGGAATTGAGGTGAAAGAAACTATGTTTCGATTGCCATGCACCTTGGGTTCCAGGAAATGATTGCAAGGGTAGAGGGAGGGCCCAATTCATAGAGGTCTTCGAGGAGAGTGATGGTGATGAGGAGTTGGACAAACATCAATTAGAGGATGATGATGACAAGGCATTAGATAGTGCGGGTGTTGAGCAGGATAGCGATACTTTCCCCCAGGAGACTATCGCCACCTTGTCTAGTACCCTGAGGTATAAGGCATTCAGAGTTAGGGGAGTTTTACAGGGACAACAAGTGGTGGCACTCATTGATAGTGGGGAAACCCACAACTTTATTGATGCCTCATTGGTTAACAGGTGAGGATTATAGATAGGAATTTGAGGGCTTCAACATGGTTGTAGCCAATGGAGATTTTATGAGATGCACATGACAGGTTTCTTAATTGAGCATCACGATGGGTAACTATACAGTTACCAATAATTTCTATATTATTGGTATTGGAGAGACCAACATAGTGATTGGGGTATCGTGGCTCCATTCCCTTGTTGAGTTTCAGACTAACTTCCAAACGATGGAGCTGAAGTTTAAGTCCGAAGGGAGGATTGTGATCTTGAGGGGCTTATCTTCAGGGGCACCCCGAGTTGTTACGGCCAAGAGGATCGAGATGATCTATAGGCACGATGGGGTGGATTTGGCATTACACTGTTTGGTTTCAACCAAGAAATTAGAGGATGGATAACAAGAGTACCATGTGGATATACAGGGCCTATTAGATAGACATAGTGCAGTGTTTGGTGACATACCTCCGAGCATACCTCCAAATAGGGGATTTGAGTATGTGATTGAGCTCGAGGATGCTAGACCGGTGGTCACTTCTCCTTACCATCACCCTAAACAGTTTAAGTATGAGATTGAGAAGACTATACAAGAGCTCATGGATATGGGGCATATTAGACCGAGTTCCAACCCTTTTGCTTCTTCGGTGGTTTTGGTGAAGAAGAAGGATGGGACCCCACAGATGTGTATGGACTACCAGGCCTTGAATAAGAAGACAATAAAGAACAAGCATCCCGTACCATACATTGATGAGTTGCTGGACGAGCTACATGGTGCAATCTATTTTTCGAAAATAGATTTACATTCTAGATATCATCAGATCAAATTCAGGGAGAAGGATGTGCATAAGACAACGTTCAGATGCCATTATGGTCACTTTGAGTTCTTGGTGATGCCTTTTTGGATTGTCTAATGCTCCAGATACCTTCCAATCTTGCATGAATCATGTGTTCAACCGCCACTTGTGGAAGTTTGTATTGGTTTTCTTTGATGATATTTTAGTCTACAACAGGACTTGGGAGGACCAAATCAGGCACCTGGGTGAGATATTGGGGATATTAGAAGCTAATTCGTTATATGTGAAAGCCTTTAAGTGTGAGTTCAGCATGACCGAACTTCTATACTTGGGATATGTAATTAGTGGGGGTACAGTGAAGGTGGATAGAGGGAAGATACGGGCAATCTTGGATTGGCCACCACCTAGGACATTGACACAATTAAGAGGATTCGTGGGGTTGTGCACATACTACCGGAGGTTCATGAAGAATTTCTCTCAGTTGACTGCTCCATTGACCAATTTGACCAAGAAGGGGGATTTTTCTTGGTCAGATGCAGCACAATAGGTTTTTGATCACCGTAAGGAGGTGATGAGTTTGTGTCCCATCCTCACATTACCATACTTCTCCTGCCCATTCATTCTAGAGTGTGATGCATTAGGAGAGGGTGTTGGGGCAGTTCTCATGCAGGATAAGCATCCCGTCACCTATGAGATTCGGAAGTTGAAACCCATGGAGAGATGGTATTCAATTTATGACAAGGAGATGTTGGCCATCATGCATGCCTTGGCCAAATTAAGGCAGTACCTTGTGGGCAAAAAATTGTGGTTCGTACGGATCACAACAGTTTGAGGTTCTTCATGGGGTAGAAAGAGCTCAACGATTGCCAGCAAAGATGGGTGAACAAGGTGAAAACATATGACTTTGACATAGAGTACACTAGAGGTAAGAATAATATTATTGCTGACGCTTTATCTAGAAGGCCTTACCTCACTGTTTTGCTTAGTTCTATGTCTGAGATTTCAATGGATTGGAAGGCTCATATACTTGTTGAGTACTCCAAAAACCAGTTTTCCTGTGAGATCATGGATGGTATTATACAGGATGACCGATATAGAGTAGTGGATGATCTCATTTTCTACAAGGATAGGATTTTCCTTGTACCAGGATCCAAAATGAAGGAGAAGATCCTTCGTGTAGTACATGATACACCACTAGCTAGACATCCTGGGTATTTCAAAACATACAGGTTCATCAGGGAAATATTTACATGGAAGGGGATGAAGGACGATGTCCTTAATCACGTCAGAGAGTGTATGGTTTTCCAGAAAACCAATTCTGAGAGTTCTTTCCTAGTAGGATTACTTCAGCCTCTCCCCATTGCTGAACAGAAATGGGAAAGCATATCTATGGAATTTATCACTGGGATTCCCTTGGTGCATGGGCATAGTTGCATTTATGTTGTAGTTGATTGGTTAACTAAGTATGCTCATTTCTTTTCCCTACCCAAGGGGCACGAGGCAGTGGATGTGGCCTAGATCTTCTATACCAGTATTTTTAGGCTACATGGGTTGCCTAAAAACATTATCAGTGACAGGGACAAGATCTTCATGAGCACCTTTTGGCAGGAGATCTTCAGACTAGCAGGTACAGAGTTGACTCCTAGCACTAGCTACCACCCATAGACAGATGGGCAGACGAAGATAGTCAATAAGTGGATATAAGGCTACTTACAGAGTTATGTAACAGGAAACCAACATGCATGGATTAAATGGTTACACATGGGCGAGTATTGCTACAATACCACCTACCATATGAGCATAGGTATGACCCCTTTCCGAGCCTTGTATGGGTATGATGCTAGGACATTTGTATATTTGGTATTACCAGATAGCTGAGCTCCCAAAACTTGAGATTGGCTACAGGAGAACCGAGATATTCTGAAGGCTCTCATAGAGAATCTTTAGAAGGCACAAAATCAACAGAAGGTATATGTATATCGGCATGGGACAGAGAGGTCTTTTAAGGTTGGGGATCTAGTGTTCCTACGTTTACAGCCATATAGGCAGTCTTCACTAAATCAGAAGGGTGCAGAGAAATTGAAACCATGATTTTATGGTTCGTATCGAGTGGTTCATCGAGTTGGGGCAGTGGCATATGTGCTAGAGCTACCAGAGCATGGTAAGATACATAATGTCTTCCATGTTTCATGCTTTAAGAAGGCACTCAGACCGCATATTGTACCATCTACAGATTTACCACCACTAGATGAGGAAGGGAAGTTGGTGCTGGAACTAGAATCCATTTTTGAAAAGAGATAGAGGGGGCTCAGGAGCAGAGTAATCACCAAGTATTTGGTGCGATGGAAGGGACTGCCACTTAAGGATGCTACTTAGGAGGGAGAACAGACTTTGCAGCATCCTAATTTGCATTTTCTTGAGGATAAGAAAAAATTGGGAAGGGAGGACTGTAATGTCCCCTTTTCCTATGCCAAATGGCCAAAGGGCCAAGTTGAGTCCAAACTGTGGTCAGACCTAGGGGGCTGTGGACTCTAGGAGCTTTTGAGAAGGGGCCCCGTGGTTTTAATATCCAAGTTTTGTGTTTGGGGGTCATTTTTGGACCATGGCGACTCAAAAAGGAAAAAAAGTAACTATAGTTACTCTTATTTTATTGGCCCCTCCATGGAATGAAATGTGCCTAGGGTTATTGAGGCTCATTTTTTGAGGAGAAGTATATAAGGAGCTAGGGGAGAAAGAAAAGGAACTTTTATTGCATACATTTTAGCCTCCTTCACGTGCAGCTGTTGTTGTTGCGCATCTACAACTTGTGGAGTCAAATCCCATAGCGACCCTAGCTTCGGTGGTGAGAGACCCATCCCTAGCTAGCAGAGCATTCTTTAGTAGTGAGAGATCTACCCTAGTCTATCATTTTGGAGTCACTTTCTAGGCTGTGCTACAGAGATATTACCAAAGGTTTCAGAGGAAGGGTTTTGAGGATATTTGGGGGCATTTGGGGAAGATAATCAGAGGGGTTCTAGATCAGACTTATGACAGCCATTTGGGTGGGGCATAACATCACTTTGAAGGTGCCTCCATCATTTTCTGACCCCTTTCCAAGTGAGGCGACTTGTAACCTTTTATTTCTGAGGGTTTTCCAATGGGTCCCTTTCATATCTAGAGGTTGAAATGTCATTTCCTCTACCAGTTAATGTTATTCCCAAAGACTCTTAATTTTTGCTCTTGTATTTGGTGATTTACAGATTTTAGAAGTTTACCAGCCGCCTAGGGCATTCTGTAATTTTCTAGCAGCAATATATTATTCCAAAAATTCCATAAATGTTTTTCTAGTGTTTATTATTATTATTGCAATCTTCCCTCAAAATTTCATGCACTTTGGGAAAATATTTTGTGAGATATCAATTAAATACCATTCGTTGTCCTAGCTGGTCATTTTCTGTAAAAATCTGCATAAATCAATATTTTTCTTTGCTGCAATTTTCATATATTTGTGCATTTTTATGTAGTATCCCATAAGGGATATTTCAGCTACCTTGAGGAAACTCTACAATTTATCATCAAAATTCCATTTAAACAAATAACAGTTATGTGAATGTGTTTTCTTGAGAAATTAGAGAAGGGATTACACTCAACCCAATGCCCTTCTCTCATAATGAAACAACATTACTAAATATATTATAAAACTATCACATCAAAAATGAAATTACAAATTAATTTTGTAGTAACCATGATTACTAACAGACACCCCTTATCAATCTTTGAGATTTAATGAAAATGTAGCTATAAATGGGAAAAAAATCCTTTGTTTTACTAATTAGTTCTCCCAACCATGATTCTGCATAAAATATTACATAACCTAACTTGACCAATTTCTCTAACAATGTTTAGAAGCTCATTGGAATTCAATCAAGTCAGTTTTTCAAAAACATCCATGCAAAACTTTAATACAAATTTAAACCCTAGGAGGCCTAATTATATTGATTTCAATAATCAAGTTGCTTCTCTAGTCAATTATCTCAAAATGGAAATATGACAAGTTGTAACTTAGCAATTTTATTAATATAGTATTATAGAATTTTTATCTATTAAGAAACTATAAATAACAATATTTGACGAGAAGTTACTTTCCAATATGCTCTTATGGATGTCCATACCTTGTTCTAAAGCTTACATTTTGGCACAAGGTGGGAATGTGGTGAAAAAGGTTGTGTAGTATGGTTTTTAATCTCCCAAATGTGATTACCTTAGAGTTTCAGACGGTATTTGAACACACTCATTTTGTACATATCCTATAATCATTATAGTCTATGAAACCAAATCTATTCAAGGTATTTTGTCAAGAAGTTCACATGCCTTTTGTATGATTCCACATTTTGTATACATTTGAACAAGGGAACTTGTAACTACAACAAAAAAAAAAAGTAGATTCCCATTGCGGTATAATTAATATCTATGAAGTGTTCTAAAGCATCCATTATGACACATGCTAGCAAGTTTGTGAAAATATTATGGGGTCAATTTTACGTTTCTAATTGGATTTGTTAGAAACCTCTGCCTAAATATTTATAAATCATTTCAATACATTCATTTGAGTATTTTTTTACAAAACTCCACATGCCTTGTTAATGCTACTGCATTTTGCATACATATTTACCAGGGCAATTTCAAGTACAACATCTAATAATAGTCCCATTTCCATGATGTACATTGATCTGAGAGGATCCCCACACCAAATTAATCAAATGGTCTGAATGATAAAAATTCCTGCACATAGAATATCTCATCGAGATATTTCTAACACACTTTGAATGAGTTCAAACAAACTTCGTATGTAGAAGTTATGGCCCGCTAAAGTTATGTGTCAATAGACAAAAATAATGGAGCGAGTTACACAATGATGATGTGTCTCAATTAGGGCGTACCATGTGGACCAATATAGTGTTGAAAAATGGCAGAGTGTGATTAAGCAAAAATATTGCTTGGGTTTTGGCTCTCGATCTTCGATGATCGAGTGTGGGGCCCATGCTATTTGTGAGCTGGGGGCCCATCAAATGTTGGGGTCCAATTTTTGTTAGGATGGGGACCATGACGTCTTATTCTTCACATTCTACTATAAGTGATGTTGCATATAAACCACATTGAAGACCAATTCCAAGTACATGTGGGATGAAATCTTAGGGATCCCAAAGCACCTAACATGGCAAGTTCAACAGTCTACTTGCCAACCAAGCTCACTACACAGTCAACAACCATGTGGCAAGCTCATCATTGACACCAGTAAGTTCCACATTGTCACAACAACCAATGCATCATATCTAATTCCAACAACAAGCTTAGTGTCAAATTTAGTGTGCTCCCCCAACTAAACAATGTCAGGCGTGTCCAATGCCATGAAACAAACCAACCACCAAAGTCTTTAAAAATCATATTCTTGTTTATTGCACAAAAAATGTGGGATATAGTTTCCCAATAGAATTTCTATGGCCTATTCAAAAGGTTAAGATGTGGGGAGTGTGAATTGAACCCATGACCCCATGCATGTTAGTAATAGGTCTAACCATTAGGCTAAAACCTAACTTTTGTAGACGTAAACAAGTTTTTTATTATATGCTCCAATTTCAAGATAAATAAGCCAAAGATAATGCGTTATAAGGGACATTTGAATCCCATTCATTAGTGTAAAAAGATAAGGGCCCAACCACTAAGCCATGAGCGTTGAAACAATATAAAAGGAAGGAATTTGTATGTAAAGGGTGAGTTTGTAAAGGCACAACCCCTAATTGGGAGAATTAGAGCAATTTTGGAGTGTTCTTATTACACGAAGCTATTGGAAGAAGAGTCATAGGTTTCCTAGAGATTTTGTAGGGGATATTTTGTAGGCTAAATAATTATGTTGATGTAATTATTGTTTTGCAAGTGATTTTACATCAACAATCGATTGATTGGAGAGTTTTTCCGTACCTAGACATGTATATGATATTGGGTGAACTTCGTTATCATCTTGGTTTGCATTGTCATTTTATATTTTCCTTATTTTCTTGTCGTTTAATCAGTTTCAATACTATTTTTAATTATCAAGCCAATTTTTAATCATGCTATAGGAAATTGAGAGCATTTTTTGAGTATCCAAAAACTAGGAATTTGGTAAGTGAATCACTTAATTCGTTTTTCAGATTAGACATACCCCTATTTCAATACCAAAATTGATGCAACTTGGTAAAATTTTCAAAATTACGAAATATAGAAAATTAAAGACAAATAAAAGAAATTAGTAAACATAGGGAAAATTACACAAATATGTAAACCATAAAATTTTGGCAAGCTTTTACAAAATAATGATATTATTGTAATTTTCTTGTTATTATTCAATTTTAGTTAATATCAGCAAAATAATGAAATTATTATTATTGTCGTAAATATTTCAGGCTTTGAAAATTCAATTTTCTCTTCACCATGAACAAACTTATCTACACACTCATATGTAGACAATATGGAAATTGAAGGAAATTATAAAAATAATATGGATTTGACAGAGGAAAATTTGGGAAAATGTGTTGAAAATGAAGAGGTTGAAAGAAGTTTCACTGGTGCACAAAGAAGCACTGGATTTTCAATAATTGTGGCTAACCCATGTGCAAAAAGGGGAATAATTAGATTATACCTAATGATGAATAGCCCAAAGATGATTTGGAACTTCTGGCTAATGAATTGAATAAATATACATATGATTTTCCCAATTGGTGACATTACGTAGCTTGACCAATGGATAAACCACTTCCAACATCTTATGAAGAATTCACATTTTAGAAGTGGATCTATATGATACAGCCATCTACTATTCCCAAAATAGTATGGGATATTCACTTTGATAACAATTAATATTGGGTCTACTACTCAATATTTAGGTCGTCTACCAATATTACCTTTTTATAACCCAATGTACCGGTTTCTAGATTGGTCTCATGTGGCAACCTACAAAGTCAGTATGTTGAGATATGACATGTGTTGTAATGAAAATTTAATGGAAGATTACATTTTTATAGCCTCAGAGAAAACTCATTGTATGCATGTATATTGATAGACACCCTTATGCATTTAAAAATATTATTGGTTTCATTAATAATGTTAGCATGTGTTTGTGTCTTGTATCTCCTAGTTGTCAATTTATAGAGTGTAACAATGACAAAGAGGATTGAATGAAAGGGCCAATTTAACTTTTTTATGTCATTGTGGAAGCAATAATTAACATTAAATCCGGTGAAGATCTTCTAATTAGAGGAAAAACAACACCAACGAGATTGAGGGAAAAATGTTGTTATTGATGATGATGATGATGATGATGATGATGATGATGATGATGATGATGTGTGTGTGTGTGTGTGTGTGTGTGTGTGTGTGTGTGTGTGTGTGTGTGTGTGGGTGTGTGTGTGTGTGTGTTTATTTAAGTGGTTATTTGAAATTCAAATATTGTCACAGTTGAGTTTCCTGTAGTGCTTTGAAAAAAATCTAATGTTTTTTTATGTTATGTATTGTGTTGTTACTTTCATAGTTAATTATTTTATTAAAATTTAAGATTCTGATAATATTTTTTCTAATTATTTGTATATAAATTTGATGGAGATGATTTTTATAGACAATTGAAAAAAAAAATTATGTCGTGGGACATCACTATCTTTACATTTTAATGAGGATCTTCCTCCATCCCCTGCACCACCTTTAACATCACCTCTAAAGTCACTTACATATTCACTACAACGTCACCTCCATCATCACCACATGTTGCAATACAATAACCCTGTAGATGATCCACTGAAACAAAATATGATAATACTTAATCGTCTACTGCCAGTCCTTCGAGACATTCTTTAGCAGGGTATTCATTCGTACCTTCTACACCACCTATCTATTGCATATGCTTTATATCAATGTACCCCTATACTAGGAAAATCATGGTATGAGATCTGTAAAGAAATTAAGGAATACCACTACCTTCACCTCAATGAATTAAATGTCCTTGTAATGTATTTCTTTAAAATGAAGGATAAAGGCCTTAGATATTCACCATGTTAGTTGTTAACCATGGGTTGTAATATGTGATTGTTATTATTTTTGTCCTATTTTTTCATACCTTGAATATAGTATGATGTGCTTGCTTTAACAAGTTGAGTAGTTTCTATTGATTGTTTTGACTATCCTTACATGTTAGTTCATTATGTGAAGTGTATATATGCAAGGTGTTGAGATTCTAACTTCATATTGGTTTAACTTTCTTAAAGATGTCATTTGACTATATATATTGGATTTATTGATTTGATTTATACTTGGATGCAAATTGAACATCTGCGTGTAAGCCTTGTTATAAGCCTCATTTTTCTTTCATTATGCAAGGATAAAAATGTAATTGTGTTCTTTCAAATATTGTGATATCTATACATTTTTAATATTAAATTAATTTGAATTGAATGTTTTGTTCCCTAATAATATTCGACACTTTTCCAATTCAGTTTTCTAATCAAAAGTGTTTATCAATAATAAAAACATTATTAATAAAAGTGTTTATTGATGAAAATGCTTATTGGTAAAACATGTTTACTATTGAAAGTTTTTACTGGTCAAAATTATAGTTGCAAAATTTTGAGGATCTAGCTAAAAGTGAAGAGTTATAAATAATCCTAAACCCATAAGGATGTTAACATGTAGTCGCTACCCAAACAACACAAAATAGGTAAGTTTGAGAAGGTGAAAAAACCCAAAATAAAGTTTAAACATAATTAGAGAAATTGCTGACATCCAATAATGACTAGATAGTTCAATACATAAAACATTGTTTTCGTGCCACTCACACCATTCTATGTATATATATATTTATTTATTTTGCATATCCTCTAATCGTTGCAGTCTATACATGTTATTTTATAATATATACTATTGCACAAAACCTTCAAAATAACGTAGGATAACTAATGTGCCCATGATTCTCATCATATCTTAGGATCCATGTTTCAGAAGTGGACAAGATATTTTTTGACGACCATATTTTCTACAAAATAAATACACATTAAGCCCCCCACGCCATTGGACAAGAGATGCATTTTTATTTTATTTTGAAGATTAGAGTGTTAGGAAATAGAGAGTCTGAGTGAATTCAACATTTTGGCATTCATATGAGCAAGTGTATACCTAGTTTTTTGAACCCTTAAGACTTCACCTAGGGGCTTAAGTACACGAGGGAAAAATTGCCATTTTTTAATGGGGATATTTTTTTATCTCAATCCATATTATTATAGTTTTGATAATAGTTCATCCCAATCCATATTCATGTTCAATAGAAAAGATCCAAAAATTGAACTATCACAATTCCACATAGGCCTAGCTTGGGCACAATTCTAAATATTTTCCAAATTTTAAATAAGAAAAGCAAGATGCTAGATATAAATAAAGATTAGTGAAAGCATTGGTAGAAATAAATATTGTGTTGGTAATCAACAAGGGCAAGAGATCCCATACTTGTTGTCGAATGAGGAGCTCCTTTTCATCTATTTTCTTCAACGAACCATATTCAATGTTGGTCAAGTATTCATGGAAAGGAACAATTTTTAAAAAATTGAGTTTTGTGAGCACCTGAACTTAATAGTTATGCACGTTGAAAATGAGTGCCACACCAAACAAGGGACAAAATCTAATTTTATTTTGGCTCATTCAACAAACAATTCAAAAAACCCAAAAGAAAAATCCCTTAACTTCAAGACCTATGAAAATAACAGCGCAGAGAAGGTGCAAAACAATTTTTTGAGCCCTTCATTTTTTCATTAAGAATGTTTGTCGGTGTTCACTATTTAACAATACTAAAAGATTTGTGCCCATTTAATAGTCCAAGTCATGGTTGCAAGATTATAACTTCAAAAACTGGTGTTTATAAGCATAAGTAGCATGTCCAACTAAATGCCCTACACTCCAAATTAGAGTAACAAAAATAAAATTAAATATTTGATCTATGCAAACACAAATTGCATGCTTAAATAAATGCCCAACAATCCAAATCTTAGAAACAATACTAAAATGAAAGAGCTGATTTATGTATGCACAAAATACGTGATAGAATGAATTCCCAATAGTAAAGACCATGGTAGCAATATTATATCAAAAGAGTTTAAGTTTACATATACAAACAACATGATAAAAAAATCCCAAGACAAAAGTATTTAATTTGGAAGTGTTGAAGTATATATGCTAAATGAATGCCCAATGGCAAAAATTAATGAAGTAGTTATTCTAAATGAATGTTATGCTAAATAAATGTCTAATAACCCCAAATCAACACAACAATTAATCAAAAGAGTTGAAGTATACACATACAATTGCATGCCAAACGAATTCCCAATGACCCTAAAACACAATAACAGTGTTTAATAGAAAGAGCTGAAGTATACAAATACAAATACATGGTAAATGAATGTCTTAAGAGCCCCAAATCAAGACATCAAAAATGTGTTTTAAGGAACTAACATACATCCACAATCTCATGATCAAAGAAACCAAAAAAAAGTTTTAAATCAACTAATATATAAACATACAATCTACTTACCAACTTAATTGCCCAAGATCAAGTATGGACATAATGATCGTAAGAAGAAAATGATCATATTTGAGACTAAGTATGGACATATTAGCCATTTTTAAAATTTATATCAAATAGGGAAAAACCAAGAGAAATAAAAGCAAAAAAGAAGTTCAAATTATGTAAAAAGGATATTGATGTGGACATGTACTAATCGTTGATGGAAGAATTTTAACATACGTGAATAGGTGAAAACTCTTAAACATTCATGAAATAACACCTTGCAAACCAAATTCCCAAACCACCCAAATCTAAATTTTGAAAACCATAAAGCATTATACCAAAATAAGAAAAATCGTATGATACATGACCACCTAAAAATAATCATTCTTAAGGAATAAAGAAGTTTATAAGTGAAAGCATAAATAGTTGAAATTCTAACGTGCATTGAAATAAGAATCTCCCTATGGAGAAAATAAAAAATTCAAGCATACATATTTGTCTTGCAATTTTTAGAGGACAGTTTGTTTTGAAAATATTGTTTTTGTTTTGGTGGTGGTTGTTTTTTTCTTCATTATCGTGTGGAGCTGCAATGTTCTTTTATAGGGTTGAAACTGAAAAATATGGAATTAGCACAAACCCTAATTTGATTTAAATATAATTTTTGGACCAACAAACTGAAAATTAAATCAGTATGAAATGCAATAGTAATATGAAAAACAAGATTTCACTAAAATATCACCTTACAATTCATCCACACTAGGGGAGAGGACCCCATAATCATGCACCCTAACTTTAGGGGCACGTAGATATATGTAGGGGTCTCGTCAACATAAAAATATATATCATCGTATAGCGTATCATCATGCCACATCAGCATTTTCGTTTTGCGTGTTTATTTGGAAGGAAAAATAATTTTTAAATTGATTTAAAATGAAAAAAAATAATATAAAGCATTTGAAAAAGGTACCAATGACCGAGCGCCCTATGTGTCACATTGTCATTAGCTCTTAAAAAGTGTCATTAATCAAATAGTGAACAACTATTAGTCATTTTTTCAACAACCAATGGTGAAAATCAATGTACATATTTTGGTACCTGCACAATTATGGGGTCCTCTCCCCTATTTATAGACCTTTTAGGAACACCTTAGAACAATTTCCACCATGAAAATCAAGCAAATAAATTAATTAATTATTAAGATCAAAAGTGTAACAAAGAGAAATAATCCAAATGAGGGTTTCCAAACCCCAACAATACCAAAAAAAGAGTGATTCCAGCCTTAGAAATTATATCAAATCTAAATATCAATAAATGAATGATTATCGTTGCTTAGAAGGCACTTATAATGACCTCTACCCTAGTCACTCCCTAGGAGAGGGCTCCCAAAACATATAAAATCCCTTGTAGTTATTCTTCTTGATCCAAATTTGCAAAGAGTATTCAATAGAGATATTCAATTCACCAAAATGAAGAGTTTTTCGTTTTCCACCAAGCCACAAGGAAGGTTTTCATCCTCCTTGGATGCCACACAAGAGGGATTTTGTCCTCAAATGGAATGGTATTGAGCAACTAGCCCAACAAACCAAGTGTAAGTATAAATGCGCCAAAAGTTGATCTCCAAATGAGGCCATGCAACCTCTTTTATACCCCTTGGTGTCAAAGGCCAATTAGATGAGGACAGACCTCCAAGCTCACTTTATCTTTTAATTCTTTGTTGGGAAAATCATAATCTCGACCGACCTTCCTAGAGGAGATAAACACTAAAGAAAAATATTAAAAATAATAAAAAAGAAAATAGAAATGAAGCTCACTTATTTCCCTAGTTCACTTAATCTTCTTGGCCACATGAAGAGATTGGCAAGAAGTATTCATTTGACCTCAATTCAAAAAAGGGGACATTACAGTCCTCCCTTCCCGAAATTGCTTGTCCCCAAGCAATTGCAAATGTGGATGCTCCAATATTGTTACACTTTCCCATGTAGCATCTTCAAAGGGAAATCCCTTCCAAAGAACCAAGTATTCCTTAATACTTTGATTCCTTAACTTCTTCTCACGAACCTCCAAGAAACTTTTCAAAATCAAAACCAACTTTCCATCTTCATCTAATGGTGACAACTCAAGTGAGGGAGAGAGGTGTTGTCTAAGTGCCTTTTTGAGGCACGAAACATGAAAAATATTATGTATTATACTATGTTCTGGAAGCTCAAGTTCATATGCAACATTTCCCACCTTTCCTTTTACCATATAAGGGCCGTAAAAATGTGGTTTCAACTTTTCTACACCTCTTTGTTTGATAGAATATTGCCTATACGGTTGCAACCTTTAAAATGTTGGTGTATATGATTTAATTCGTCGTCATTCGACGACTTGTCCACCATATATGGTTGGTCATCTCACTTAGTGAGAATAGGTCATAGTGGAATAGGTCAAATGGGTTGTGTACATGTCCCATACACAAGAGTTACACAACACTCTTATTTGTACCCCTTATTTCTTATCTATGAGCATCTCGGACACACTGCAATCCTTTTTGTACTTGATTTTCCTTGTGATTCATGATATTGATGATTACATGAAGCATTCTCATCCATTGGAAGTGTAACCCTCTTCGATGTGCACAAGGTTCTGCATTGATCCTCACAGAACAATCCGATATGGTATCAAAGTGGATGTTAAGTAAATGTGCACTAGCTTGAATTTGGTTGCTGATTACTTCATTTTTGGTTTTATAGCTTCTTGTGCAAGTTTTTTGTTCAATTTATTTGGAATCTTGTTAACAGGTTTGACAATCTAGTTTCTTGGAGTTTGTGCTAGTTTTTTGGTTTTGCATTTGCAGGTTACATGTGTTTTACAACCAAATCTAGCAAGTTGTAGCAAAATTTGGAGGAACCACTAAATCTAGAGGTTGGGTCTTCATCTCTAGTTTTTTATCTGATTTTTTAATTGAAAGTGATTTTTTTTTTAAATTCTAGTTTTTATCAACATTTTTCAATTAAAAATGATTTTTTTTTAAAAAAATGTGTTCTATGTATGTTCGTCCTCCTCCCTTGTTGGTTTGTTGTCTGGTTTAATCCTGCTTTTGTCTCTCCTTCCTCAAGTTGGCCGAGCTCTTGCAAAGTTCGGAGAGCTCCCTGGGTGAGTTGCCTCCCTGGATGAGTTGGTTATTCTCCGAGTTTTCTGGTGAGTTCTTGTTTTGCATTGTTGTTCGAGTTGTTTGCTTGCATCGACTGGTTTGTTTCTGCTTTGTATTTCAAACTCCTTTGTTGTGAAAACTGAGCTCGTGGCAGAAGTTATGGAAGCAAGATTTTAGCATGTTGTTAAGCGAGTTGCATTTGTTTAACATGGCCTACACTTCTTTGTCATGTCATATTCAAACCCCTACGTGCTTTGTTTGCTACATGTTTAACTGATCGTCCCCTCTTACTCGTGGCTTTGGTTATCTTGCATCAAGTTTGAACCAGTCTGATGGGTTGCTCAAAGTGTTCTCCCAACAACCCCTGCATGTTGTCCTCTATTTTGTTGAACCATGTACCTGAGCTAAACTGCGTCTACTCCCGACTATTTCACTTTGTGATCGTTCAAACTTGCCTGCCACCCTTTCCGTTCCACATCTCGCTCCTTATTGACTGAGATTTTTGCCACGAACCCCTCCTTCCATTTTTAATCCTGTCACCCTGTTTTCGTGGCTCACTGAGCCTCGCTCTTAGTTGTCCTCTATGACTCATCCATGTGGGCTCTTTCCTGTCCCAACCGGTGAGCCCGCGAACCGAGCCCCATACCTGTTGTTTGACCATCCTTTTCTTGCTTTTGCCTTTTTTTTGAACTTTTCAATTAAAAGTCAATGCTTTTAAGTGTGGCGGTGTTTGATTAGTGTTGGTTGGTTTTTTTAATGTGGTTGGGTGTTTGTTTAATATAATCAGTGGGACTAGATATTGAATCAGGCTTGTTTATTTAAAGTGTGAGGGGTGTTTGATAAATGGCAAGGTCCTTTTAAATAAGGGGTGCTTTTTTTAAATTAAAGTAAGACTTTTATTATTAGGTGCTTTTAATATAAAAAGCGGTTCGTTTCTTCCTTGGGTCTTTAAATTTTTAAATTAGTTAGTTCTAATTTAAATCAAAAGGTGTTTATTTTATTTAAATTATACCTTTTTTGAAATTATTCTAGATCCTAAGGTAGGTTAATTTAATTTACCTTTATTTTTTTAGAACTTTAATTTGTCTAAACTCGACATCTTTTTTCATTTTTTAAGCTCTTTAAAGTCATTTTTCTAACGTTGGAGTCACTTTTCAAACCCTTTTACTTCTCAAACTAGACATATTGGTGTTTTAAAAAGGTGTGATTTTAATGTTATTAGACGATTTTTTCTACTAATCATTTGTTAAAGTGTGTAGCGCACTTCTAGCATTTTTTTATCTTCCAGGTGCCCTTGCTACATTCTGGAGGTCCTTGAGACTCATTTTGAGCCTTTTTTTTACATTGTAATAGCCCTTATTATTGATTACAGACTAGTGAGTGCATCCACCACAATCTTGCAGCAAGGGGATTTTTGCTACTACGTGAGACGCTTTTTTCTCACAACAGAACTTGATTTTGCCCCTATTCCTGTTTTTTAGCTTGTTGTTCTTGTTTACGGTGTCGATTTGATCCATTCAATGAAACTTGATTGTGGTCTACTCTCTTGCCCATTATTACGCTAATTGCAAGGTGATTGGCCAACTGTTTCATGCCGCAAACTGGCACCAGATTGTATCCAACGAACTAAACTATAAAGTGTCAAAAGAAGGGGGTTATAATATTGTCCTAGGTGGTTGTGTTGCTTGTTTTTCTTTTCTGCATTCCTTCTTTCTCTCTCTTCACTATGGATGCACTTTCAATTCCTTTGCTTACGTCGTTCAACTTCTTCAAATGGAGATTGAAAATGGTAATGAAACTAAGGGGTAAAGGGTTATTTTGCATCACCATGGGAGCTGAGACTGAACCTAACGATGAGCCTAAAAAATCTAAGTGGTTGAACCGAAGTGACGAAGCCTTAGGTATTCTTTATATGTATGTTTCTCCTGACTTGCTCTTCCACATTGAGTCATCTGAAACACCTAATGTTGCGTGGAAAACGTTAGATAGTATGTTTGGACAACAAGATGACATGAGAGCGCATGAGTTGGAAAATGAACTACTAGGATTAAATCCTAGTGACTTTGAAAACCTACATGCATTCTTCTCAAAGTTTGTCCACACTAGATTGTTGTTAAAGGAATGTAAAGTGGAGAAGAAATATTCCCAGTTGATCTTGTCGATTCTTTCTAAGTTGGGTCCCGAATACTTTGTCTTTGTATCAACTTTTCATGCTATGAAATCCTCTTTGGGCAGTGCTTGGAATACGCCCTCATTTGACATATTTTCATCCCAACTCATTCGAGAACCTCAATCAAATGGGGTCTCTCAAGTCCAAGTCACATGCCCTTGTAGAAAGTATTAGTAAGGGAAAGAAGATTTAAAAGAAGAACGAGAAAAAGGACCAACCTAAGAAGGAAACCAAAACCAACCAAGCCAAAACCAAACCTAACACGAATGCTTCAACTTCTGAGCCTAAAGTGAAGAAAGAAAAGTGTAAGTGTTCCTATTGCAAGAAGATTGGTCATGAAGAGCATCAATGTATGAGAAAAAAATTGATCACCTTACTCATTTACTTGAGAAAAATCATATAGGTGTTCCTGAGTCTATCAAACAAAATGCTCCGAAAGTTGAGTCTTCCACTGCAAGAGAGTCTAAATCTGATAAGAAGAAAGGAAAATCCCTTGTAGCTCAAGTTGCTCCTTCATTGACATGGATTATAGATTCCAGTGCCTCACACCACATGGATTCTTTGCATGTTGAGTTATCCAACATCGAACCATGTGGCATGTCCCAAATCACATTGGGTGATGACATGACAATGTTGGTTGCCGGTAGTGGATCGGTAGAGATGGATGGGGGATAATTTAACCAAGTGTTGAGTGTTCCTGATCTCTCTACCAATCTCCTATCAGTTTACCAAATCACTCACCTTGGTGAAGGAATGCAAGTGAAATTTGGTCCTAACTCGGTGATTATTTGTGAGCTTCACAATGACACTACAGCAACTGAGGGAAAGGCAAATCACCATTCACGGTTGTATACCTTTTCCCACTTTACTTCTAATTTGCCCACTACCTTGCTCACTCATGCAGATGAGGTTAGTAAGTTATGACATGAGTGTTTTGGGCATCTAAATTTTTGTTACCTTGAACAATTGAGCCAAAACGAAATGGTCAATGGATTACCCCGCATCATATTTTCTAAGGGTTTTTGTGAGGTTTGTGCCCTTAGGAAGCACCTTGAAAAGATTTTTGACAAAGGAAAATCCTGGAGAGCTACTCGTCTTTTGGATCTTGTTCATAGTGACATCTCTAGCCCATTTCCATCTCCTTCATTTACTAGAGCTCTTTATATACTAACCTTCATTGATGAATTTTCATGTTACACATGGGTGTATTTTCTTAAGCTTAAGTTTGAAGTTTTTGAATCAATTTCAAGACTTTAAGGCTCTTGCTGAGAAACAAGCGGAATGGTCTATCAAGGTTCTTCGAAATGACAATGGAGGTGAGTATGTGAGCAATAGGTTCGAGGATTTCTTTACTTCTGAAGGGATTGCTTTGTAACGTATAATTTCTTACAACCCTTTGTAAAATGGAGTTGCGGAAAGAAAGAATCGAACTCTTAAGGAGATGGCCACTTGTATGGTTCACTCGAAGTCCCTTCCTCCGTAGTATTGGACCGAAGCAGTGAATTGTGATTGTTACATTCAGAATCGTGTTTCACACAAGGCAATAAGAGGGATGACACCCTTTGAAGCTTGGTTTGGATGTAAACCTGATGTTGAACACTTTCGAGTATTCATATCCAAAGCTATGGCCCGGATTCCCAAGAAGAAATGCAAGGCTTTGGAACCAAAATCCAAACCTTGTATCTTTGTAGGGTATCCTGATGGCGTGAAGGGATATCGATTGTTGAACCCTACTACTCATGAGCTTTATATCGAGAGAAGTGTGAAATTTGATGAGTCTTCTTCGACTTCTACTTCTCTACCTTCTGAGGTTCTTATGTTTTCTGATTCTGAATCTCGACTCTTAGGATGATGATGTTGTTGAGCATGCTCCTCCTCCTCTTGATCCTCCTGCACCTCCCGACCCTCATGCTTCAGAGTCTTCCGATTTGATGGTAGTGTTGAGTGGAACCTTGTTCCTTCTCACTTGAGTGAAGAATCTTCTGACTCTGACCTGATCCTCCTAGTCCTCGTTGGGATAGGAAAAATTTACAGAGTGTTGGAGAGTAGATGGGAGATCCTTCGGACAGAAGGAAAAATCTCTTAGAGTTCATTGGACCTCACTCCTTCTTCACCTCCGCTTCTGACCCTCAGTCTTTCTGGGAGGCTTATGGTATTCCTGAGTGGGATTCTTCCATGGATGAGGAGTATTCCTCACTCATGAAGAATGATACTTGGGATCTCACCCCTCTTCCAAAAGGAATAAAAATCGTTCGGTGTAAGTGAGTGTTCAGAACAAACTCTGGTGCAGATGGAGAGGTTGATAAGTTTAAAGCGCGACTAGTAGCTAAGAGTTTTTCCTAGGTAGCTGGGGTTGATTACTCAGAAACCTTTTCTCCGATTGTGAAGATGAATTCTATTCAACTGACCCTCGTCATCACTGCGGAAAACATATGGGAAGTCCATCAAATGGATGTTAAGATTGCCTTCCTTCATGGGGACCTAGAGGAAGAGATCTACATGGAACAACCTCCAAGTTATGTCCATGATCCCTCCCTCATTTGTAAGTTAAAGAAGTCTCTCTATGGTCTTAAACAAGCCCCTTGGGCTTGGTATGCCAAGATGGACTCCTTTCTACTTACATCAGGGTTCACTCGGTGTCACTCTGACCCAAATGTTTACATTATACGGTAAGATGACTCCATACTCATCCTTGTTCTTGTATGTTGATGACTTGTTGATCACAGGTAGTTCTTCCTCTATCATCGATTCTGTGAAGATTGCCTTATCCAACAAGTTTTCTATGTCTAACTTAGGATTGCTTCATTACTTTCTTGGGATTCATATTTCACAATCTGACTTGGGTATTGTGATTTCATAGCCTAAGTACTCCCTTGATTTTTTTTCTCGGTTTCATATGTCTGATTGTAAGCCTTCTCCTACTCCTTTCATTTCTGGGGTTACATTGCTTTTTGATTGCTCTACCCCCTTTGTTAAAAGTACCCTTTATCGACAGTTGGTGCAGAGCTTGATTAACCTTACTCAAACATGTCTGGACCTATCGTATGTTGTTGGGATCGTGTCTTGATTCATGCAGGAGCCACATGAGATGCATTAGAAAGCAACGAAGCAATCCTTCATCATGTTCGTGACACTTATACAAATGGCATTCACTATCTAGGAGGAGTAGATAGTGACTTAGTTGGATTTACTGACTCTGATTGGGCCGGTGATCTTGATCATCGAAAATATTCCTCAAGCTATAGTTTTTCTCTTGGTTGGGTCTTGTTAGTTGTTCTTGCAAGAATCTAAACACAATTGTGATATCTTCTAGAGGGGTAGAATACAAAGGAGCGGTTAATGCTGCCACAAAAACTATTTGGTTACATGGTATCTTAATAGATTTTGGTATTCACTATTGATGACCTACTATCATCTACTGTGACACCATGAGCACCATATCGATTTGTTGAAATCCAGTTCAACATCAATGGACGAAGCATATTGAGATACATATGCATTTCATTTGAGAGCTGATCCACGATGACATCATCAAATTGCAGTATTGTCAGACATCTGATGTGGTTGCAGACATTTTTACCAAGCCCTTCACTGAGGCGAAGTATCTTCACTTGTGGTCTCTTCTTGGGGTGAGGTCTTCTACAACCGCCCATCTTCTTTGGGATTTCTAGTCCTCTTCTCTTCTTCTCTTCTAGGGAGATGTTTGTACATGGGTACCTTATCGGGTCTAGTTGTCGGGCCTCATTGAAACATCTTTCTTAGGTTGTTTAGGAGAGTATTATCTCTTGTAAGTGGATGTTTTCTTTTTTGGTTTTTTTCTCCATTACTTGAGATCCTTATTGTACATGAGTATCTTATCAGGCCTAGTTGTCGGGACTCATTTTTCTCTTCTTCTTTTTCTAGAGAGATGTTGTTTGTATATGGGTACCTTATCAGGCCTAGATATCGGGCCCTATTGACACATCTTTCTTAGTTGTCTATGGAATTTCTCTTTCAGTTCTAACTTTCCATAACCTCTACCCTAGCTTCGATGAAGGGGGGTGTTGATACATATGAGTTGTTTCGTCGTCATTCGATGACTTATCCACCATAGATGATTAGTCATCTCACTTAGTGAGAAGAAATCATAGTAGAATAGATCAATAGGGTTGTGTACATGTTTGATGCACATGAGTTACACAACACTCATATATGTACCTCTTGTTTTTTTTTATCTATGAGCGTGCTAGACACATGGTTGTCTTTTATGTACTTGATTTTCCTTATGATTCGTGCTCTTGTTGATTACGTGAAGCACTCTCATCTCTATTTGAAGTGCAACTATTTTCGATATACACGAGGTTCCAGATCGATCCTTGCAGAACAATCTGATAAAAAACACCATGTCACCCACTTCAAATGACATCTTTTCTATGTTGATTTGCATTTAACTTCTACTGATTTTGGGTACGTTGGAGATTTTCTTTGAGCTCTTTTAAGATATCATGGCTTCATTGAATTAAATCTTTGGCGTTTGGCACTCTACTATCCATCATAACCAAATTAACAAAAGATGGGGCATCATAACCATACAAATCTTTAAAAGGAGATGTACCGATGGAGATTTGGAAGGTGGTTTTATAACAAAATTCAGCCATATATAACCATTTTACCCATGTGATTGCTTCCCATCAATGTAATTTCGTAGGTATCCTTTCACCCATTTATTAACTATTTCTATTTTTCCATCTATTTAAGGATGGTAGCTAGTGCTAGGAGTGAGGTTGGTACATGTTAATTGAAACAGTTCTTGCCTAAACATGCTCATAAATATGTTGTCCCTGTCATTTACTATATCCTTGGGCAGCCCATTTTTAAGTCTAAACACTTGCTTACAAAACACATCAACCACTATAGGTATATTGTACTTAGCTGGAAGCGGACAAAAATAAGCGTAATTAGTGAGTCTATTAACCACCACATACAAACAATTCTTACCTTAAACCATGGGAAACCCCGTGATGAAGTCCATAGAGATACTTTCCCATTTTTGAGTGGGAATGGGAAGTGGTTGTAGGAGCCCGACTGGAAATGCATGTTCTGCTTTGTTTTGTTGGTACACTAGACACTCCCAGATGTATTAGACGACTTCCCTCTTTAGGCCTTTCCAATAGAATCTTTCCATCACCTGTTTGTATGTCTTAAAATAACCTAGATGACTAGTTGATGGGTCATCATGAACAACCCTCAATATCTTACTCTTCACCTTTGATTTGGGCACCAAATAAACCAATTTTTTGTAAAAAATGAGCCCATCCATAACCTTGTATCTTTCATCAATCAATTCACCTTCAAAAACAACATTAGCAAACTTGTTCTTAACATACTTAGCTGTAATGAAAGATTTCCAATCTGTCGCTATTTTAGATAAAGAACAAAAATATGATTCCCTGGAAAAAGTATTTTCTACCAAGTACTTGACTTGAGGTGTTTCCGGAAGCATACATTGCAATGTAACCATCTTACCCTTGTCTGTAAAGATTATTTCCATGTTTAGGTAATTGAAGGCGAGTTCTCACAATGAATGCAACCATTGAACCCCAAGCGCAAGATTCATATCAGCCCATGCTAATTAAATAGAAATCAACACATACCTCATATTTTCCCAATGTGACTGGGAGTTGGGGACACCTCCTTGTGCATGGCATAACGTAACCATCTGCTACCATAAATGTGAAACCCTTGAAGTCTTATATATTCAAATCCAACTTGGCCACCACGAACTCATTAATGAAATTATGAGTGGCTCCACCATCAATCAAAACCATGACCCCTTGCCCTTGTAGGTCACCCTTCATTCGGAATGGATGATAACTAGGTGCACCAAACAAAGTAGTAAGAGTGCCATCCAAAATTTCTCGATCTTCTTCTAGTATATTATCTCGCTTTTCCTCGTCAACGCAAGTTTCATCCTCCTCACAATCTGAAAATACTTACCCTTACCTAAACAACAGTGTCTGGGAGTCCATGGATCCTTGCAAGAGAAGCATAAATTCTTCTTCCTTAGGTCATTTCTAATTTCTCCTTCATTGTTGGTTTGAGGCAACTTCTTGTGAATAATAGGCATCGTTTGGAAGGGCTTCATTGGTTGGTCAAAGGGAATGTTTCCATGTTGACCCAAGTGTTTTTTGAGATGTCCTTCACTCAAATTAACCTTGGGATGTCCATTGATTGTTGTTGTTTTTGGGGAAACACATTCAAGGTGTAAAGCCTTTTTTATTGCCCCTTGAAGAGACAAAGGATCAAAGGCTCTAACCAAACCATTGACTGGTTCAATCAAACCCTCAATGAAAAGAACCACAAATCTTCTTCCTATGACATCCGTAATCATGACATAAAGTCTCTGAAACTCAGCCACATACTCATCCAATGTGCCTTGTTGTCTCAACTATGGAAGTTCACGAAAGTGAACTTCTGGGTCAACTCTATCAAATTTATCGATGAGTCGTTTACAAAACTCATCATAGAAATGGATCTCATTGTGCCCTTGTGTCACCAATCCATGAAACCACCACACATGAGCAATCCCCTCTAGGTGAAGGGTTGTCAATTTGATGCCATCATCCTCCATTGTAGGCTTCAAGGACAAATATGCATCCATGCCCTAGTTATCCCCTTGGTCGATCCATCAAAAGTAGAGAAGGTCATCTTCCCCAACACATTTGGCACCTCTTTTTGTGGTATATTTTGTCTTGGCTCCATCCTAGACCTTCCTTTGCTCACGCCAATAAACTTGACAAGTGTAATGAGCTCATCTATCTCTCTTGGAAGTGCCATGTACTCTTCATATCTTGTGGTAATGCTTTCCCCAAAGAGGGCCTTGCTCCAACCTCTGGAATGACTTCTTCCCTTGGAAGGAAAGTAGGCCTAATGCTTGATCCGTGAGCTAATCTGAAGTGTTTCCATGAAGTATTTTCTCCGGATGAGCTTCCGTCTCCATTATGAACCCTAGGTTCATGAAATCTCTGAAGGGATAGGGCTATAAGGTCCATGGTGTTTGCTAATCTCTTTTGCCCTTCAACAAGTTTATCGATCTTGGATTTTTGAGGATCCTGGTGAGCCATACTATCCTCCCCTCTTGGTTGGTTTGATTTTCTATCTCTCCGTTGATAGGAGAGGAAACCCTTGTTGCCCTCTTACATGAAACCCTTAGGATGGGAAGATTGAAGCTCTGATACCATTGTAATGTCCCTTTGTAGGGCTAAAACTGAAAAAAGGGAATTAACATAGATCCCAATATGATTTTTAGACCAACAAATTGAAAATTAAATCAATACGAAACATCGACGTAATTTTTATAACAACATGAAAAACACAAGATTTCACCACAATATCACCCTACAATTCATCCATAATATTTATAGACCTTTTAGGAATACCTTAGAACAATTTCCACCATGAGAATCAAACAAATACTCACCTGGAAAATTAATTATAAACATCAGAAGTGTAGCAAATAGAAATAATCAAAATGAGGGTTTCCAAACCCCAACAATGCCCAAAAATGAGTGATTCCAGCCTCGAAAATTATATCAAATATGGATATCAATTAATGAATGAGTGCCATGCCCTAGGAGGCACTCAAAATGACCTCTACCCTAGTCGCTCCCATAGGAGAGGGCTCCAAAAATATATAAAAGTCCTTGTAGGTATTCTTCCTGATCCAAATTTGTAAAGATTTTTCAATAGAGATTTTCAATTCACCAAAATGGAGTGTTTTCGTTTTCCACCAAGCCACAAGGAAAGTTTTTGTCATCCTTGGATGCCACACAAGAGGGTTTTCATCCTCAAGTAGAATGGTATTGAGCAACCAGCCCAACAAACCAAATGTAAGTGTAAATGTGCCAAAATATGATCTCCAAATGAGGCCATACAACCTCTTTTATACCCCTTGTTTGGCGCTAAAGGCCAATTAGATGAGGACATACCTCCAAGCTCACTTTATCTTTTACTTCCTTGTTAGGAAACTCATAATCTCAGCCTACCTTCCTGGAGGAGATACACACTAAAGAAAAATACTAAAAATAATAAAAGAAAACATAAATGAACCTCACTTACTTCACTTGTTCACTTAATCTTTTTGGCCACGGGAAGAAAATGGCAAGAAGTCTTTATTTGGCCTCAATTTGAAAAAGGGGACATTCCATGGGTTGCAACTTTGTGAGGTGTATATGCTAAAATGCACTGAGAAATGCTCCTTATTGTGGGTTTGCTAAAAGACAACCATAACTTTATTCGTAAATAGAGACAATAAGTAATATTTGTTTATTGTGGACGAAAACTATTTTTATTTAATTAAATATTCTAAAATTATGGTTCAAGTCCATTCAAAAATCATGGGGAGTGTGTGTGTGTGTGTGTGTGTGTGTGTGTGTGTGTGTGTGTATAAGAGGCGATTTTGTAATCAAGGTGTTTCAGATTCAGGTTATTAAAAATTTCCCGACTTGTTCAATCCCGCTTGCAATCGAATCATAGCAAAAAAACCGTAAATCCTACAAAGAAATGGGCCACCAAATCACTGTGCAAACTCCATATCCAAAGTGTGGATATGCGAAAAGGGAAAATTATTGTGGACTTAAAGAAGGCCACACCATATGGTAAAGCAATGGTTGTTGCAGAAACGAAAAATGGTAAAACAATGCTTTCAAGCTCGAATTTCCAACAAGTTGAAACATCATAACAAAACCCAAACTAGAGAAAAACCCCTGAACAGAGAAAATCAGAGTAAAACTAATAAATAACGCAAATCAGTGGAGCCTACATATAATGAAAGCACACAAAAAAATGCAAACAAAGAATAGTTTAAACAAGTCTTTGATCCCAACCCATTCTCATAGTAATATTCTTTTTGCACACTAAATTTAAGCCTCAACATGGAAAAGGGAAGCAAGCCCACAAAACAGAATGCTCCTAACTATTATTGATTGCTAATACCAATGCACAAGTCTAAAACTCAGAGCATGGAAAGTGGGTTGCATACATCTCCAACGATGAACACCCATGTCGCAGCAAATAATCTTCCTAGATGCACCACAAACCAGCTCAAACACTTACTCATAGCAAACACCAACAACAACATCACACAACAATGTGACTATTTTTGTACACAACAAACAATTATGTAGAGGGCAACGACTCCATGCTATGTTAAAATCCCTTGTATTCTCTAGGAGTATGAGCATAAATTAACGATGTGGATGGTGCAAGCCAAACGCCCCCTTCCACTGACATTCAATGCTGCCATAAAAATTATGAAACCAAACAATTCATCTGATTTAGACGAGGACAACTAAGATTGAGTGAATGGTCGTTCCTGTGTACAGATAAAATACTAACCGTTGATTTGTTCATCTAGGTCAGGCAAGTCCCTAGTATAATGCCTATCAGCATAAATATAGGGTCCATATAATTCTATGGCCAAAAAATTAAATATGTAAATATAATGCATTTAGATATAATTTTAATTACATAAATTTTTTTAAAAAAAGTGATTCATTCAAATTTTTGGCTAAAGATATCTAGGGTTAAAATCCCAAAACATAGAAAAAATAGAGCAAAAATTAAGTGACTAACAACAAAAGCTCATCTTGTCGGGTCCTCCAACTGAGGAGAATATTATCATGCAAAGAGCATATAGGAAAGTTGACGCACCGTCATCTCAACCAATAAACATGTAATCCATTAGCTCGCTCCAAGGCTAGCAATGAGATTTTATCAACCCCAAAGACTATAGATCAATTTCCTTATCAAACCACCTTTGACATGTCTAAAGCATAGCTTTTAAGCCTCTATACAAATAATGCCAAGTAGTTGAGGAAGACATTTGAGTTCCTTTTAGAAACTTCATTGGCACGTGTTTTAGGGGATCTTGTTTACCCTTCATTGCTATTTATATTGATTTTGCTATCACTTGTGCTAGTGGCACACTACCTTATTTATCTCATGTATTTTTGTTGTTTTGCTTCTAGGAATTTCTTTTCCTAGAGCTTTCTATGGTTAGTCTTCGTGTCATCGAGTCCTATCAACCTACTTTTCATCATCTATGGGCGTTAGTATCAACTATTTCTTTCTAGCAACCCCTTAAGTCCAATTGGAATCTACTAATCCACAATGATCGAAAGAGTTCCTCTCTTCATGCCTCCTATCAACTTACTTTTCGTCATCTATGGACTTTAATATAATTTCTTTCTTTCTAGTGACCCCTTGAGACAAACCAAAATCTACTAATCCACAATGACAGAAAGATTTCCTCTCCGTGCCTTCAAATAGTAAAATGATCTCTTCATTCATTTGAAATGAAACTTCAATCCTCGAAATTTCATCCTCCTATAATGTAGTCACAAATTCCCACGTAAGAATCATGAAGATATGAAAGCAAGAGCTAACTTGATAATCCAACATTAGCTCTCCCCCTCAATCTCTAAGACCCCAAAAAAACACAATTGCAATGCACAGCGAAACTAAAGGAAAAATCTATTCTACAACTTCACCAATAGTCTCAACCCACACTCCAATGTAAATGGACCAACAATACTCCATTCTCTCTCTTGCACTCTCCTCTTGAATTCCAATTCAAGCATGAGATATCCATACACCGAGTTCTTGTTCTCTCATTTACAATCCTCGCTAGGTACTTGAGACAAGCAAAGATAGTTGAGGCATATTTAACCACATAATTAATTTGGGCAGAGTCAATTACATTAACTTTCATAACATGGACATTAATGGTTGGGAAGCAATTATACAAGACAAATTCAAACAGGCAAACATTTCCCTTGGCGAGATGAAGGAATGTAACCCTTGATACCAGAAAAAAATATGCTAACATTTCAACACATTTTTATATCCGTAAGGCAACAAATTACAGTTCATGCAAAGAAAAATCCCCCAAAAAATCTTCATCAAAGAATTTGAATAACAGTTAAAAACAGAGGCAGTATTGAGGCCATTATTGGAGTCATATCAGTAGGGTTAGAGATGGTATTTTGGATTTTCTGCTTTTTATTAGCTAGCTAGTTCGGTCTCTTATCAGCAGTTTTTTTTTTTTTTTTGTTGTTTATTAATTTTCTAATTATTGGCAATAATAGTTTCTTTGAAAGGGACTATACCCTTGAACAGGAAGGCTCAAAAAGCCAGATAAAACATGAATGCCCAACAGCAGAAAACACTCTGCTTTAGAAAAAAGAATGCCCAAGGTACCAACAACTACAGGTCAGCAAATATAATTCAGCTGAACTACGTTACAGCGGGATCCACACAGCTGCTGACATTAGGTAAAGAAATAGGTGAAGCAAAAAAGAAGGTGAGTATGAGCAGCAGTGGAAATGCATAACTAGGTCAGAGAAGCGGTAGTCTTGGAAATGAGTTTTTTCTTTTTACGCACGAGTTATCCAGTTCTGCTGAAGTTCGTCCGCAGGGGTGAAGGGATCACATAAAGGATGCAAACGTCTTTAAGTTAGCCCAATCTATGTTTCCAACTCAGTAATTTACTGTTCTCCTGAGTTAAATCTTCTGTATTTTCCTTTTTGTCGGACAGACTGAATGAGAGCTTTCGTTGATATTGCTACTTCAGCTGTCGGTATGCTGTATCTTATACATCTGCAGTTTAATGCAACTGTTGGTGTCAAGATATTTCCAATGTTAGCAAGTCTATATATTTTTAGTTCATGTACAAAGTAGAATAACCTACTGAAAATGCACAAATTTAAACAATCTTTTCTACGATCTTAGGAATTTAATGGAAAAAACTACAATAGGTTGGAAAAGTAGGATGACACATGATTGGATTTTAATTACAGTCCATGAGTACCATTAGCAGTCTGATTAAGTGCCTGATAAATGGGATCTTCATTGAAGCATCTTGGCAGTATTTTGTGAATTTCCTTGCAGTTGTATTGGAGTAACCGGATCTAGTTCCATCATTTTCTTGTCTTTAAAATGAAAATATGTTTTGTGGTTCCCTGATCTTCAATGTTGTAATTGTAGTGGATGGCTGCAACCTTGCTAAATAAAATGAAATCATAACATTTACTGAGAACTTTGAAAATATTGATAGACAAACATTGACAATCGCTTGTTAGAATCATATGATATGGAGAATAAAATGTGTACAAAGATCATACGTCCTCTTATCTAATGTTCAAGTATTGGAGCACCCGTGTGAAAGATTTGGTCAATACATTTTTGTGCAAAACACGCACTACACAATTGCAAGCATGCCTTTCTATTAGCAAGTAGCCCAAATGGAGTATTCCTTGGTCAAGTAAGTAAAGCATGATGCCATTAAAATTGCAACATTGCATTTTCAAAGTTGCAAGTTGAGCAAACACAACACTTGAATGATCCTCGCAAATCAAATATTGCTGATGTTTTTCCTGCAGGTCGATACATGCTTTCAGAGTGAGGTCAAACAAAATTGGAGATCTAAATATGTGATTGATCAAATTCAGCAGGCAAAATCGAATATTTTCTCAATCTCTGGATACCATGAAAGGCTATTAAAGATTACACAAAACTTCCTCAGTTTTGCAGTTTGTTAGCATATGCACCGCATGCATGCCTTTCCTACTTGTTTGCATTAAGATGGAACTCGATAAGGTGGGACATTTGCACAATGTCTTCGGAACTTTGATAGCTTTTGTGCAGCTTCGCTCCTTGTTTCATGAAAATCAAAGCATACTTTCCCCATTTTTAAGAAAGAAGCTCATGTCCTTAAAAAATAACTGCTCATTAATGAACTAAGATCTGGTTTGTTATCTTGCTTAAAAATTTAGTACTATTCCAGGATGCAACTTCCTGTGTTTTAAGGAATTCAAGTTGCACTTTATTCCCCGCAGCTCGACAGCAAACATAACTTGTCTAAACTTGGGTGATATGTATATAAAGAAAGCAACTCAGCAACTTTGAGCAAAACTGGTCTAAAATTGCACCTATGTAACTGATTTTTCATGACATACCCGACAAGTGCATACGGTCAATATCTATAGGACTTTTCAGATAGGATTTTTTAGTTCGCGTTCATTGTAGGTTTGCATGTATGGGCTGCAGGTGCTTACATGTGGCAAATTGTCCTGTGCAGCCCCGAAGGTCTGATGTAAACAGAGGCTTGGTTAATGCAAGAAGTAAAGCCTGGAAAGATTTCAAGCAGTAGTAAATTGGAATGCCCGAGCATTACAATGAGACGAATGACTCGTTTTAGAGAAATCAAGTTATGTTTGATGCCAATCTATCCTTGCTTCCTACTATATCCCTTGAAATGGAAAGTGATACAGATTAATACAAGAGTTTGACCACGAAAGTAGAAGCCAGTGAAGATGGGGCCGTGATTACCATTTGACCTGACGATTTATTTCATTAAATGGCGTGAATCCACTGGCAATTCTGTCATTTTGATCACTCTCAATTTTCAAGTTTGTGGACATTTTCTTTTCGTATCAGTCCTGAACTGTTGAAACTTTTTACCCTATTAGCGGCATTTCAGTTGTGCAAAAGTTTCATGTCATAGCCAGCTGCAAGGGGAGTCAAAATGGACTGTTCTCAGTCTGCAGAAACTGAAAATTCCGTTTGCTAAAATAATTGCAAACGATAAGTTGTGGATACCAGTTGATTGTGTTTTAAGTGTCGGTATTACTAATACATATGAATGAGTAACCATATAATATCTCAACATGCTGTTGTTAGTGTCATTTGCAAATTGTATTTACAATATATCTCTGTAGCAATATGACCTTTGCCGATGTGCTCCATTGGCATCGTGCAGGACAATGGCAATATTTACACCACTTCTCCACCTGATTAAAACCAGGGTCCCCGCCTTTCCTCTGACAGTAACTACAATGTTGCTAAAAGTGTAAAACTTATCAGCAATGCAAGGAATCTAGCTGATTTCTAGCAAAGGTATTAATCTGTAGTAAATAGGAACACGATTTCATTTTCATATCAGCTCAAGCTCATTAGAGCCATTTTGCATAGTTAAAAAGGCTTTTCCCCCATTTAGTGTCTAAATTATATTTGGATTTGTGCATCAAATTGGGTACGATCAATTGTTCCAAAGTGCTCTATTGCTGAAGTATCAAGGATGAGATGAGCAATATAGCTCTGGTCATCCATAGTCATCTAACCACTAACAACCTTGAAGAGTAACGATATTGCTTCAATCCCTTAGATGAACACTACAGGGCAGAGTGGTGTACATATCCATTAGAATTCACTCTGAGGATGCTTGGAAGCAAACAATGCAAAATTTTATTTTACAATACATTGAGCTTACATCCTAAAAATTCTGCATAGCTAAATTAAAAGCTAAGTCACAGGGTTGGGCCTGATATTTGGACATAAGTTCAAATGTTAACCACATCTAACCTCCAAAAAAAATGAGCCAATATTCGATTAGATATTCGTCTTGCCACGGTATACTTAACATACGCTCTTTGATGTAGGAATAAATGAATAAGACTTCCCCTTTTTATAATTGTTTTGTATGGTTATGCGGTTGTAACCGCTAACTAGTTTTGTAACCGTCTTTGCATAATAAATACCCGAACACACAACTCATTTGAACAGTGTGCATTCCGGTTTTCTCTTCATTATCTTTAATACATTCTATTCAGTTTGATTCCTCTCTCTGCAAATTCTAACAGTGGTATCAGAGCGTGGGGCAAGCAAAGAGAGGGCAGGAATGAAAGATATTTTCGTGACAGTCCCATTAGGGCACGTTAGGAACAAAACTTTTCGTGAAGCTAGAAAACAAATCACAGTCCGCAAATCATCTTTGACATGTACCAAGTCGATCCAAAGATAAAATCACGTTGCGCAAGTGTTTTTCTATAACAAGACTGAAGCAAAAATCATGGGTTTTTCATTGATCGGATGTGCCAGAAACGTTGAGCATAGCAATTGTGGTTTCATGTCGAAATCAAGGTGAATAAATGTTACATTCAGGGCACGAAAACTTGAATCTAGTACCCATTTGTTATTGTCGCGAATCATTGAAGAATATCACTCGCGTTTTTCTTCAAAAAAATTCAAGGCAGCACTTTGGAGTCACGAAAATACAGTCGCGATTGGCACATTTTCGAATAGCTCACGAAATTCAAGCCAGTATTTTAGACGATTTTACAGTCGCGATTTGCGCTAATATGGTGCATTTTACAGTCACAAATTGCTAGGGCACAAATATTTTTCATAGACACAGAAGCAAAAAGACTACCTGCGCTAGGGCACGGAACTGTGCAACTGGTATTTTATTTTATTTTATTTATTCATTGCCAAAATACGCAATTGTATTTATTCTATTTTCCATTTTCTAAATGGAAATGCCCATAGAAAAATATTCTGGTCTAAATTTTCATACATGGAGAGTGAAAATACAAATGCAACTTATGAATAAAAATTTGTGGGGCATTGTAAACGGGAAAGAGACAACACCTACCGATGCATTGAAATTGTTAGAATGGCAAAGCAGAGATGATAGAGCGAAAGCTATTATTGGCCTTGCTCTCTCTGACTCTGAACTTCATCATGTAGACCTAGACAAATCATCGAAGGACATTTGGGATACTCTAAATAAATTATTTGGAGCGAAAGCAGTCAATGCCAAATTTTCCCTGAAACTTCAGTTATATAGGTTCAAAATGGATGACGGAGTCTCTATGTCAAGCCACATCAATAATCTAAGGTCCTTAATTAGACAACTAGCAGAAGTGAAAGCTTCAATTGAGGACGAAGATGCCAAAGCTATCTTATTAAATAGTCTGTCTTCAAAATATAGCAATGTAGTTTTTACTCTCAGTCAAATTCAATCTCAATCTCTGGATGATATGATAGCAGCTCTTCTAGCTGAGGAAAAACGAACTACAGAGGATGCAGAAGGTCATTCCCAGCAAGAAAATGCATTCTATTCTAGAACCAGAAAATATCATAGAAGATTAGATAAGTCGGAGATTGAATGTCATTATTGTAAGAAAAGAGGTCACACAACATGGGATTGTCGTGTTCGAGCCAATGATGTGCTCAAGGGTAAAGTCATATCAAATACAGCCAATATAGCCATGGTTGAAGACCCACCGGATGCAGAAGGTAGTGAGGACAGTGACGAATACGTGCTATAAAGATGCTCTAAACTTTGAAGGCAAGAAAGGATACAGGGTAGATGAAGCTCGGTATGGATGGTTGCTCAGATAGTTTAGGAGACTGTGGATCTTGGGAATTATACCCTCACGAGGGTCATGAGACAACTTGATGGAGCTTGTGGATGGCTCAGTATGGATGGTTGTCCAATAATTCGGGAGATCTGTGATTCGGGAGTTCGGGGAGGTGGAATCCGGGAACTCGGGAATTCAGCTCGGGAACTACACCTTTACGAAGGTTACGAAGCAGCTTGATGGAGCCCTACCTTATCATAGCATTGCTTTCAAAGTGAAAGTGTTTGAAGATAGTGTAGTTCTGTTTTGTTAGATTGTTTGTTTTTGAGTTATGTAGGGTAAGTCTTAAGAGGGGGTGTAGGAATAAATGAATAAGACTTCCCCTTTTTATAAGTGTTTTGTATGGTTATGCGGTTGTAACCGCTAACTAGTTTTGTAACCGTCTTTGCATAATAAATACCCGGACACACAACTCATTTGTACAGTGTGCATTCCGGTTTCTCTTCATTCCATCTTTGTACATTCTATTCTTTCTTTTTCCTCTCTCCGCATATTCTAACAGCTGAATCATCCTTGATGGGAGGAATTAAACAGCTAGAACTACAATAGGGCTCTAACACAGGCCATCATAACTGCTTGTTTCTTTATGGCAGGCATACAGAGCGCGCCATCCAAACAGAGGGAAAAGGCAGGTTATAAAAAATGATAACAGGGAGTATTCCTGAATTTAAGACCAATGCACAGTAGTCCTTCCATGCAGAATATTCATGAATTTAGGACTACAAGCTTGAAATCAATACATAATCAAACCAAACCACATATTCCAAATATGGAATCCATTTGTTTTCGTTTCTACAAACAAATAAGATGTTCTTACCTATTATTCATACTTCGGGAATGAATCTGTTCCAGCCAACAATAACAGCAAGAAACTGTAGAGATTCACCAGATAATTGGTTGGAAAGTGCCTCTGGTAATATTCCAAGAAGTCAAAAGCGTGACGCCAATTTCCTCAGAAGAAAAATTAGCAAGCTAAAAATAGACAAGACTGCAGTTGTTGTAAGGTCATTATGAAGTTATGTAAATATTGTGAATTTGTTGTACAAAGGAGAAAAACGATAAATAGAAAGATTGCTTAAAGGCACGTCTTAAACTAAAAGCTTGCTTTCATTCACCCTTCCCAAGTTGATTTTCGAAGGGGAACATATGCACCTTTATGATGTCAGACACCCCTTCTCCAGATCTACATTTTGATAATCTTTCACGCTAAATTATTATCTTTCCATTGATCAACCATACATTCAATAGTAAATGAAGTATTTTGGGAAGTGGGGAATGTCCCCGGGATATATGGAAAAAAGTTCAAGGGGCTTCGAGGAAGGTGCAGCTATGAAAAAAATTAAATAGGTAAGATTTATTTTATTTTTAGTGACTAAATAAAAATAAACAATAAATTAAAAATTGCAGAATTATCATACAAATTAAAAATTAGTAAATATATTGAATTCCAATTCTAACCTCTCAATCCCGTCAATCATCGTCTTAATTTACAATGAAACATTCACGAGACTAAAATATAAAATGATAAATAGATGTGACAAGTCTGATGTCATATATGTCAAATAAAATAATATATTGTAAAAATAAATTTGAATCCTAGACATTGAACTTACAATGGGGACCTAGGCCTTGAAGATGTAACATTTTCTATTTATTTATTAACTTGTGCAAGATAGATAATTGTGTATCATTTTGTATGGAAGTAAAAGATAAAAGAGAAAGTAATGCTCCTAGAGCAAGGAAGAGGAACTCATCAATTGGGAAGCTGAAGAGTCGTGTGTAACTATATAAAATATGTAAAAGACCATGCATGGAAGATTGGTTTGAAAGCATTGATAATTGTTCATTGTATATCTGATTCACAACGGTAATGGAAATATCTATTCCCTAGCCTTTATGCATTTCTTTTACACTGTATATAATTTTCCAGCACTAGCTGTAATGCATAATTGCACGCAAATAACCTTTTGGTCTTTCATGTCCTACTTATGCACAAAAAAGAATTATCTATTTAAGGTGGTGTTATCCTTTATGCTGCTTTGAATATTGGTGCAATGATATATTTCTGAAATTAAACCTTGCAAAAAGAAGTTAAACGAGCGGACTACAACCCTAGCATGGCCTGATGAGGAAATCCAGGGACCGCTGCTAACAGTGGTTCCATTGCCAGGACCGTAAGATGTTAAAATGGTTACCAGGATAAAGAAACAGAGAAATGGCTAGAGGGCAAGATGGAACAGTTCGCCGAAGAAGCAATTAATCTAGGAATCCTAACGAAAGTAAAAGTGGAGGAACACATATATGGAAATATTTATGAAATCTTTTGGTGCGAGTTTCTTGAGTTGTTAGTTGCTTGGATGCCAAGTTGGAACACTATTGTTTCAAGCACCTAAAAACATAGAGTTTGAGTGGAATGAAGTTAAACTAGAGAAGTTGCACATGTTGGACACTGAATGGACCTGAGTTATAGACTATTGGTTGTAAACCACCATAGACGTGTGTGTATCTGAGTTTGCTGTTCAAAAAGATAGTTCTTTTGACAATGCACAAGACCAGTTTGTTAGGGGAATAAGAGGGAAATTCCTTGGAAAGCTACCCACAAAGCTAAAAAATTTGATTGTGGAAAAGGCCATGGCACCAATTCCTTCCTACAGAAAATAGTCAGCTAGGTGGCATCGGGACATGATTCTAGGGAACTGGAAATGAAGGGGAAACAACCTGCTGTGACCAAGGTCTGAAAAGAATCAAAAGGAATATAATAAACCTCCAACAATAGTTATGGCAATGCAAGAGATGGGGAACATAAGGTTCCACCAGGGGACAACCTAAGACTACTGTACATAGGAGTAAAGTAGGAAAAACACACAATGAGGGAGGAAAGCAACCTCCAGTAGAGACAAAAGTTGCAAGGACAATAGTGGAACTGAATGACCGGGGGGAGCAAGGAGGAGAAGACCGCCCTCAAAGGGGGCAGAGACTGAGTGGCTGAAGAAGAGAAAGTGACTACGAAAATAGATGTTTCATGAGAATTATATGAAGCTGATCCAAAAAATGGATCTGAAATACCCAATTCTATGTATTCTCCGTAATTAATTCTTGTAAAACATACCCTCAACATGTTCATTATTTTAGGAAAATGGCTAAGTCAGGTTGAAGGTGATCCGGACACCTTCGAATGACAAAAGAGACCATTTCTGGTTAAGTTCTGTTTATTAACTGTGAACTGCCGCGGAGCTGCTGTGGTTTGGCTGTGGCTTAGTCGTGGTTTGACTGTGTAACTGCCACACATTTCTGTCCCAGTAGCACCAAAATGGGGAGTCTGATCAGTTGCAAATGTTTGGGCTTCTCAAATGGTTCATTTCACATTCCTTCCATCCTTGGGGCAGAGTAACTATAAATATGAGTGCATTTATTAATTCTAGGAAAGTGATTTTGACTGAGAACAAGTGTGAGCAAAGAGGAGTTGTATTTCTTTCTTGTTTTGTTCATTGAGAGTGAGTTCTTCATTGTTAAGGATTGTGAGCAAGAAAATACAATTAGGAGTGTTGAATCCTTCTTGAAGGCCAATTATAGGCAGTAATTTGTAGTTTTGGAGATTGACATAGTTAGAGGGTGGCAATTTGCTTACCCACTAGAGTTTTTCCCACCTTGGGTTTCTCCAAGATAAATTCTTGTGCCTCCTTTGCATTCTCTTTTCTCAATTTGCAGTATAGTTGTGATTATTTATGCACATTATATTGGTTAAAAGGAACTTCAGTAATTTCCATTCAGTTATCATTAAGAACAGGATCTGTTTATTGTGTTAAGAGGCAGTTTAGGGATCAGAAGCAGTTAAATCTATAGGGAGTCTAGAATGCAAAAGAAGAAGAGCTGATTCTGAACTTGATGTATGATAAGGTCAGGTAGAGAGCAGGGAACTTCCTCCACCCACTACGATATGCATCCTCCACGCTATTATAAGAAGAAATAGTGCTGAAATGACTGACCAACGAAAAATGCCAAGATATTTGGAATACCATAAATAAGATCGATGAAACACACCGAAGGTGGAATTCCTACGTTGCCAGGATACGGATACGAGTATCCGTTTGGATACGGATACGATACGCGGATACGTCAATTTTAAAAAACCCTTGGATACGATACGTCTTGGATACGTCCGTACATATATATTAAAATATATATATATATATATATATATATATATATATATATATATATATATATATATATATTTTATGTACATCTACTCATTTTACTCATTTTTTAGTCCATAAATATTAAAAAACTGAAATAGTAATACAAAACTTGAATCAATGTTCAAAACATTCAATATACTTAAGACTTTGCATTTTTATTGATCATGTGGCTGCCATACATATGATATACGAATATCATGTTAACATGAATACGAACAAAACTTGAAATTTTAAAAATATACTAGTAACTAGATCCATGTTCAAATTTTCAAAACAAACAATATACTTAAGATTTTACATTTATGATTTCATTGTTCATGTGGCTGCCATACATATGATATAGGAATACAAACAAATCTAGAATATATCATCTAGATTTTTCTCAAAATCAAGTTCATGTGTGCCACTTGCGCTAGCTCCACTCTCATTAATGTCAAACATTTTTAAAAAAATGAAATAGAACTTAAAAAAAACGTTTTTGAAGGCGGATACGGCCCGGATTCGCGCAGGATACTCCAGGATACGTGGCGGATACGTCTGTACGTATCCGCCACGTATCCTAGAGTATCCTGCGCGGATCCAGGGCGTATCCGTATCGTATCCTTCATGTATCCGTATCCGAGACGTCTCAGGCAGGATTCGGTAGGGGTTTTGAGGTATCCGTGCAACGTAGTGGAATTCAAAGCAAAGAAGCCCCTATTCAGACCCAAAGAGCTATGCTAAAGCCTGCACAAACCTCATAAACCCACAACCCCTTACACTCAACCTAGAACTTGCAATTGTCACCCACATGCAAGCTACTCCAAGTTCACCCAAGATAGAAAATAAACCTAGCACTATCGATGATACTAGCCCCGCGAGCCAAAAATACCAAGTAAGCCTACCCAACTCCTCGAGCTCTAGTCATGGTACAAAATCAGCAGACTCTGAAAACTCACCTACCAATGCACTTTCCGCAAGCTTTACTTGCTCACCTAGCTGCGCAAGTGTCGACAATAGTCCCTTTTCAGCCTAGTTATGGGGACTCCCATCCATTGCACTTTGACAACTAGAGGTCCTAGCAATTCTTCCACAAGTACAATGCTGCACAACCCAGGCTCGTATGTCACCTTGCAGCCCTATGATGAAACCACTGACTCGAAACATTACTTGCTAACCTTCAATATGAACTGAGGGAATAAAGGAATCGCCGATGACAACATCAAACACTTTGAGCTGATAGGAGCTTTGTAGCGATGAGCTTTGGAGTTCATCTACAAACGTGACCTGCAAGCCACCACTTTGAAAGATGTTAGAGATGCTTAAACCTTGAAGTGTTAGAAGATGTGAACAATGTAAGAGTGAAGAGAATCCAATGCACTCTGAGGAGATTGTGTATCTGTCATTTTATTATGCAAGAGATAATTACAAAAAGGTTGAGGTTACAATCGAACATAAGTTAATACATAAATAATAGTTCATTAAGAGTTAATGAATATATTAAGAATGTATTTTAATAACCCGTTAATGACTAAACTAGAGACATGTTTGTCCCAAAATTTTACAAATGCAATAAAACCAAGAAGTTTGGTCATTAACTCTACAAGCTGCTCCTGATATATTACTTTCAAAGTTGCAGTCCTCTTTTCTTTTGTTGTTGTACAATGTAGGAGTTTTAGTGTAGTTAATGACTGAAACAAATAGCTGACAGAAAAACAGAGATCCGATTATGTGGACATTGGATATAGCAGGTTGTCCACCAAGTGTTCGTTGAGCGACTAATTGACTCGGAATGAATCATCATTGGTTGAGAAGTTCTAACCAATCTCCAGAGTTTGGAAATCAAATTATTGGAGGTGTTGATTAAATAGAGTGTACCAGGATTGAGGTGCTGCATGAGTCCATGCAAGGACTCGATAAATCTACAATCTGAATGATCACCTTCAGGAAATGCCATGTAGACCTCCTCATTCCAAGTCTCCATTCATAAAAGCACTTTGAGAAACCCTCCAACCCAATTGAGCTGCTATGGAGAGAAGTAATTGGGTGAGGATATTTGCAGGAGTAACAACCAACTTTGTAGTAGGAGAAATAACCACCTCCATAGTGGTAGGTTAAATAACTATCTCCTCTGGTTGCTCATCTATTCCCCCTATTGTGAAAAGCTTTTTGCAACAAGATGAGTGATGTGTCTATGCTCTACTGTCTTTCCAGTCAATGTGTGTGATTGAGTGGCATGTCCTCCCATCTCACCATGCACCTCCAATGCATACTAGATAGTGGAGTCTCCCTACACAAGTATTTGAGTGGATTTTCCTGCCATCTCATCTTGTGCTTCTTGCACATCCTGTAATTTGGGCATTTCATCCGCTTGCACACGAAGTATTTTAGTCCCCTGCACATTAGTGTATATTCCCTCCACAACTAGTGCATGTAGGTTGATCAAAGCAAGGTCAATATTCCTATGAGGAATGGCATCCTTTAGTACATTTTGTATGGTGGAGTCTCCCTCCATGCCTACTTTTAAGTAGAATGTAAGAGAGTCAACTAGCCTATATTGCCCACCATGCCCAATGCCTACGACAATTATCCGTCCCTGTTTTATATCTGACACAAAACACTTCTCCCCAAAGAAATTCACAATAATATTGGGATTCTTTGTTAACTAAAAAACAAATAAGAGATTTTTATGTAAGCTAGGAATATACTTAACATTCCTTACTTAGTGTTTGAGCATCCTGTAATTTAGGCATTTCATTTTCCCACACATGAAGTATTTAGTCCATGCACATTAGTGGATATTCCCCCCACAATTAGGGTATGTAGGTTGATTGGAGCAGGGTCAAGAATCTTGTGGGGAAAGGCATCGTTTAGTACATCCTGTATGGTGGAGTAACTCTCCATGCGTGCTTTTGAGTTGATTGTAAGAGAGTCAAGTAGCCTATACTGGCCACCATGCCCAAAGCCTAAGGCAATCACCCGTCCTTGTTTTACATCTGATACAAAACACTTCTCCCTGGAGAAATTTACAACAATATTGGAATTCTCTATTAACTAAAAAACAGATTAAAGATTTTTATGCAAGCTAGGAACACATCTAGCATTTCTTACTAAAATGTTTTGAGCGTTATTCATTACAATATGTCCATCTCTTATCCCCTCTACTACAGGGACTCTCCATCAGCTAATACAACTGAATTAGAAGGATTTGTAATCGCATAAAATGATACATACCAGCCTATTCAACATGAAAAATGTTTGAAAGCACCGGAGTCCATGATCCAACAACTTGCACCATTGTCATTCGAGCATGATGTCGTAAGGAAATAGAGAGCATGTTCTTCCTCAAACTCTTGTTCATTTGCAACTACTGCCACATTTGCCTCTTCCCGTGGCTTTTTGTTCTATTGGGAAATATCCTACTATTGCTTCTAGAAATCCTTTTTGAGATGCCCAACCTTATGACATTAATGGCATTTTACCTTGTATCCGGAAGATTCACCAAAATGTTGTTTCCACTTCCCTTTTGATTGAGCAGTCAGTGCACTCTCTGTTTGTCCAAAACTGGACTCAAGAATACGGTTCTCCGTTCTTTTTGTAACTGATAGGAACTAATTGTATCACAATAAAGGTCTAACTTTCAACCATCAAATGTAAGGCTTTCACAAATGACTCATAAGAGGATGGCTAACTATTCACAAACAATGCCACCGTATCGTTGCCATCCAACTTTTTTATTAATGGAAGCGAGTTGGTCTCAGAGATCTTTCCTCTGAAGTAGGTGTTTTGATAGGAACATATCTTCTTGCATCCTTGTTGAAAACAACAAATTCTTCAGGTATGAAACCTGACTCATCTTGAAAGTCATGCAATTGTCCTTAGGACTGGTCCATAGCCCACTAGCCTTAGTGGTGTTGCGGACCTCGGGCATCAAATCATCTAATACCAATAACATCAACAACAAGAAGGCCTCCCTATAAGGTTTGTCATAATTTGTAAAATTTGCAACCAGCTTTCCTTCAGTGCCAAGTATTATGTTATTACACTCTTGATATTCTGCAATAGTCAAAATCTTATGTCTCTAGACATTAAAGTTTTCACCTTTAAGTTTTTGAGCCTCTGCCATAATAAGGTTTTCAATGCTTTCCATTTTTCACACCAATATGACTTTCCGACCCGCAAAGTAATGCAGCAAAAAGAAAGTACAGTCTAAATTTTGAATACTTGAATTTTTGACCAACAAATGAAAAATACAATTGTTTGAGTTCTGATTTGTAACCCCCAAATTAATGCAATAAAATAAAAGTACTGTGTTTTGATTTTCACCTAGAAATCAATGCAAAGAATTTTTAAAGTCTGAATTTACAGCAAATAAAAAAGTACTAGGCAAAAGTTGTACATTGTGCCCTAGACAACTGGCTGTGCTTGAAAATTGCCAAACAATGTGCACTAGCAGCGAATGACCCCCAAAAAATCATGAATCTAGAACTGTGTCACAGTATTTTTTTTGTTTTTCCCTAGATACTTTCAAAAATCATGTTTTTCCTCTTCCCTGTGATTCTAGACTATCTTATGCAAAAATGTGCCCTATCAGCCTTCAAACTCACGTTTTTCACTTCAGCGTGATTTTGGATTAAAAAGTGCCCTAACAACACACTTAACAATCCCGTATATCGTAATTTTCACGTTGTCTTTTTATCTGCCGTTCCCTCTTTGAACCCTAACAGCAAAAACAAAACTAGAAACTCACATTTTTCTCTAAACTTAGCTATAAACGACTGTATTTTTATTGCAGCTATAAAAATCACTAATGTTTTTGGTATCTGCCCTTCCCGTCGTGCCCTAGACAAGACTCTCTTCTCTTTTACTGAAATGTAAGCCCTGACAAGCTTTGAAAAATCATATTTCTTTATTTTTGTGCCCTAACAAAATGAGCAACCCTAAAAAATAATTCAAAAAATCTGCAATGAGGTTTCAATGTAGTTTGCCTCGACGCCACAATTTGCACCTTCAAAAATTGTCTTCTACAGTTCATACCCGCCTTAGGCTTCCTCAAACTTCAACCCTCACAATCTTCTTCATTGTCATCTATACTCTATTCGAAGAGTTTCCTCAAACTGTGAGCCCTTCGAGCACCAATGGCTCCAATACCAATGTTAGAATATGTGAACTAAGAAATAATGAAGAGAAATCAGAATGCACTCTTAAGAGTTTTTGTGTCCGTCATTTTACTATGCAAGAGAGTTACAATATGGTTGAGGTTAAAACTGAACATTAATGAATACATAACTAATAGTCCGTTAAGAGCTAATGAATATATTTTAATATGAAATTCAAGAGGAACAAGTGCACGAGCCAAACCATTCAAGACTTGAAAGAGATTAGGTAGAAACTAGGAGAACTGGTACTGGAATATGACTGATGGTTTTCAGATGTTATGAACAAGATGGATTTCACCTTTGAAGATGCCAACAAAGTTGTGTGGTTTGTAGAAGGGATGCACAATAAGGTTCGGTTTGCTATCACATAGACTAAGTTTACTAGAAAGGAAGAGGCCATTGAAGCAGCCATCCTCAAAGCAAAAATTGAAGACTACAAAGAGAGTTCATTCGGGAGCACCAAGATAGATGCAAAACTAGATGCAGTGACGAGGAGAATTGAAGAGCTCCAAGAAAGCAAAAAGCCTCGCCTCGCTATATGGTGCAAAGATTGTGGTATGGAGGTCACTATTGGCATGATTGCCCCAAGGTCATTGGCTATAAAACTATAGCAACAACCAATGGTCAAACAAAATATTGTGGAATTTGCAGTGTATGGGGTCATCCAACAAGACTACCATTTGCTTCAACATTATGTGTGCCAGCCCCAGAGCATGTTATGTAACTTTTGTTGATCAACTGCCCATGAGTACAATGATTGTAGGGCCTTAAAGGACTTACAGGATGATGTCACTTGTAGCGTGTTTGCAATCTAAGCCCAAACACAACCTTAACCACAACCTTAATCTCCTACACAACATGTGGAGATGGCACAACAAGGACGTGGGGCTCCTCCACCCAAACATCAAGGATGATGGGATTCTCCCTCTCCGCAACACTAGATAGGTTGGGCACCGTCTTCCTTGTAAAACCAACCAAATTGGGCTCCACCATCCTCGCAGAGGCAATATAGGGAGTACTAGAATCAACAAGGGTGGGGTCCTCCTCAAAGGCAAGGGGGTAAAATGCGCAAGGAGGCTACCAACAGCACAGGTCAGGACTGAGACAACCCTGCCAAGCCATTATGTGTTATTTATGCAAAGAGGAAAATCACATTGTGCACAACTGCCCCCACAATCCTCAGTAGGAAACGTCTTGTGTATATTGTAAGATGGATGCACAACACAACACATGTCACATCTCTTTTTGGAGGCTAGCGGAATTGAAGACCTTAAACAATTCTTCCTCCCCATGGACTCAAGGAAGGAAGCAAGGGGAAGACTTGGATGACATTTTCTAAGTAGATATTTTCCTAAGTTGCCAGGAAACGGAAACGGAAACGGATACGAAACGCGGAAACGGCAATTTTCAAAAAACCTTGGATACGAAACGTCGACAGAAACATCCGTACAATATATTATTAATATATATATATATATATATATATATATATATACATATATATATATACATATATATATATATATGCATAGTACTCATTTTATAATTGTAGACCATAAGAGATAATTGATAAAGCACTCAAAATATTTTGAATTCATTGAAATTTGAACCTCTAAGTTCTAAAGAGTCATCATTCAACATGGTTACAATTTCAATGATTCACATATACATAATAATAATCTAGATTCTAGAATATATCATCTAGATTTCCTCATAATCATCTCCATGAACAACATTAGCACCGAAAAGTAAAGTCTAGGTAGTTGTATTAGGGTTAGGGTTCATTTAATGCAATTTTTTTTCATTTTTTAAAAAGTAAAGTCGGTTTTTAAAAGTAAAAAGCATAGGAAACGGCAAAAACGTTTCCAGAAACGCTTGTGCCGTTTCCGGAAAAGGTTTTGCCATTTTCCCCCCGTTTCCTTTGCCTGAAACGTTTCGGAAACGTTTCTAAGGGGAAACGGGACCCCCCCAAGCGTTTCTTGGCATCATAGATATTTTCATTATTATCATGTATTCCTATTGGGAAGCCAAACGCTCCAATAGAAGAATTTATTTAATTAGAATATAATGTAATTTGGAGCATGTAGGCTCTACAAACAAAATAGATAATTAAAAGTACTTAATGAGGTCGACCATTATTGAATTGTAGTGCCCCTTATGATATTAAAGGAGGTTGCTTGGCCATTTGATCATTATGTGAATTCTATTATCTCTTGGAAAGATTGCTTGTCAAGCATATCTCTCCCTCTCTTAAGGACAAAAACCCTTGGAGAGTCTTGTGTGAGGACGAAACCCTTCACCAAGTCTAGGAAAGACTTCAACACGAGAGTCTCCACACCCTTGAGGGATATGTTTCTGCGATTATCTTGTATTTCAGCCTTAGGCGAATTGCCCTAAGGTGCCATTTGATCAATAATTGAAGATCTTTGTATTACTTCTTGTTGTTAATGCATATTTGGCCTTTTTGAGGTGGAACAACCTGCTTTATGGTGTGTTTTGGCGTGTTTATTGGCTGTTCTATGTGGAGCGACCCACCTAGGGGAGCATTTCAGTACTTCATTGCAATAATTTCATGATTTTGAGGGTGGAATAATATTCTTCATATTTCTAAAGGCCAATTTCTAAAGTTTCATCAATTTTGGAGGTGTTTTTGCTATTTTTCCAAGCTCGTGGAAGTTAGTTGCAGTTCTGGACTATTTAATTAATTTCTGCAGTCGAGGGTTTTATCATAAAAATCAGCTCTCACTTCCAAGCTCATAAAAATCAGTTTTCTTGCATGATATGATTACTGATAATATATAATGATTTTAGAGAATTTGAGGTAGCTGACTTCAAGGGTTTTGAGGGCACAAAAGTGGGTTTGAAACCCCAAAAAGGGTCTCTGTCCTAGAAGGGTGTTTACTGGCAGTAGTGATGCAGCTAGTTATCCAATCATTCAAATCTTCTCCAAAACCAAAAGTCTTGAGGGTAGTGATGTCATTCCCCAATCACTGCCATCAAAAACTTTTAAAATGTCTAGCTGGATAGTGATACCGGACTTGCATTAACTGTTTAAGAAATGAATTATCTCCTGTACTAAGCCAATGCTGTCCTCCATTCTTCTTCCCAGCACAAAATCAACTGAGAAGGGGAGCTAATCTTCTGAAGTAGAAGTTTCAGTCTGATGGCTATATGCTTTGCAATGATCTTGTACATAATATTGCATTGCGGAATGGGTCTATAATGACCCAATTGCTTACCTTTTGTTTTATTTGGTATGATGACCAATTTCGTTGCATTTAGGTGCTTGAGCATTTTCCTATTTCTTCATGATTCCTCCACCACATCTAGCAGATCTCTTTAAGTAATATCACAATGTTGCTGGTAGATAAATGTAAGGAATCCATTAGGTCCTGGCACCATGTCCAGATAAAACAAAAATACAATTCTTCCTCTACTATGGCAACCATCAATTCCTTGTTTTCTTTTTCTGCAATGCTTTTTGGGATATTTTGAAGTAGGCTTTGCTGTATTTGCATTTTCTTATCCATGTTATACTCTGTCAAGATCTTTTTGAAATGTTTAGTGGCATACTTAATAATCTCATTTCGATTGGAGATGGTGGAAGCATAGGTTTTCTCAGGTGACTCACTGAGTTTTGTATGTCTATTCAAAAACGATTTATGAAAAAAGATGGTATTAGAATCCCCAGATTTTACCTATTGCTTTCTCGATTTCTGATACAAGTATTTTTCTTGTTGTTGTTGCACCTATGCTACTTGGTGGATTAGAAGATGCCCTTTCATAGCCATTTCCTGTGTATATTCCTTCTCTCTTATTTGTTTTTGCAGCTCTTTTAATTACTGCATACACTTTTCCTTTTCATAAATATGGTACCAAAATCCTTTTTACTCTACAGTTCAACCTTCTGTTTTAGATCCTTTCTGGTATTAGAATCCCCATATTTTACCCATTGCTCTCTTGATTTCTGCCACCAGTATTTTTCTTCTTGTTGTTGCACCTATGCTACTTAGTGGATTAGAAGATGTTCTTTCATGGCCATTTCCTGTGTATATTCCTCCTCTCTTGTTTGTTTTTGTATCTCTTCTAATTACTGCATACACTCTTCCTTTTCATAAATAAGTTACCAAAATCCTTTTTACTCTACATTTTCACCTTCTGTTTTAGATCCTTTCATTTCCCCAAAAATTTATACATTGCATATCCTTGAAGCTGATCTGCCTCCACCCGCCATTTGGATATATTTTATTCTCACATACTGATGAGTGAGCCACAATTTTTCTAATTTAAATTGAGGACAAATTGATTTCTTTTGATTAGTCAATACAAATAAATATATGGGTCAGTGATCAGGTTGATTGGCATTAGTTACCTTTGCTGATATTTGAAAATTGGGGTGCATTTATAGATCAGACATCATAACTCTTATCATTTTTTTCAGCAATATAATTCAGATCTTTGGGCTTGTTGCACCAAAAGTACATTTGCCTTGTGAATAATATGTCAATCATAGAGTTCTTGTTGCAAAGATTTAACAGGGACTCCATTGTTCTGCTATTGAAACCAGACCCTCCTTTTTATTCTATTAATAGTAGTATTAAATATCCCATTAAAATCAGATTGGTAAGCTTATGGTTTACAATCCAATCCAAAAATTATGCAAACAAAGAAATTCTTTTGTTTCCATGGAAGGGATATAAATATTCACACCAATAAATTACAATTGCATTCCTGAGAAAATAAAACAAGAAGTACCCCTGTGAGAATATCTTAGCAGAGAAAAACATACCTGGAAGGATCCTAGTGAATGAGCAATTATTCGAAGGATGTTGAATCATATTTCATGCATCCCATAATCCATGTGAGTGACAAACTTTTTTCACATAAGACCTACCAATTTCCTGAGGGAGGAGAAGATCTGTTCCTTCAATCGTTATTTCGTTTCTTAGAAAGAGGTGTTTGTTTGGCATGCCCAGTACTCGAGTATTCCAAAAAAGAATCTGCATTATTATAACTGCTCTTCCGAGGAGAACTCCTCTCCATGCATTCATCTGAGTTGGATGCTTTAGGAACCCATATTTAGATGTGTTTTTAAGCTATTGTTTTACTGATATTCCCGCGTAGTTATTTATATCCGGTAACAATTTACATTTCTTCTTGAAGTACGATTTCTTCAGTGTTTTCTATACTCCTGTATGTATGGGAATATGATCTGGAGGACACAGATCCGCACGGCTGGGTTTTTGGTTATGTCTGGAAGCATGTGATTCTGTTGGCTGAGCTGAAAATTTGATGCGATTCGGAGATTTACCTTGTTCTTCTTCTTGTTTTCTTGTACTAGATTTGAGTTGCAGGGTGGGCTGGATACAGAGAGTAGCCTCTTTCTTCCCCTTGTCTTATATTGATCTAACAACACAGCAAAGGGGTTATCCAACTGTATTTCATTTCACTCTGGTTGGGTTTTAGGGTTTTCATGAATGCTTTCTTAGTTTTTCTATCCCCTGTTTCGATTCCTGTGTTATGTTTTTAAATCTCTCCTTTGTTGAGAAAGTTTGGAATCTTTTGGTCTCCTTTGTTTTGTGGTCCCCTTGATGGATTTCCTTGGGTTTACCATTCAGGTTATACTCAGGCCAGGTGCCCATGCTCGTGCCAAACCCTGCACATAAAAGGAAGGTTTTTAGTAGTTCAGAGGCTGCTCCCATTTAATTCCTTCCATTTCATGGTTGAGACGGTCTGACAAAGGCTTCTCAAGATCCATGTTGATACATATCCTGGCCTTGTTAAGCACTGTTGGGTTTCTACTGAACTCGGAGATTGCAATATATTTACCTACAGCTGAATCAATCTTTCTGAGAGATGACTCTGGACAATATTCACTGGGAATAAGGGACAGTCAAACCCAAAACGACGAAGTGATCCATAGATCATATGTAGGATTGAAAGTAAGGGACCAGTGCTTCATGAACAGAGCTGTGTTTTTATAGAACCAAAGATCCTCCTTGAAACACATCATTTTTTCCTTGTTTGGTGGTAAACACTGCTAGGAAGCATCCTTTTGGTATTGTAAGTATCTTCCCCTGATAAATTGACTTCCAATCCACCTGAACCCAGAATCTCAATGACGGGTCCTTGGAAGGCTCCAAAGAATCTGCAAATCAGGGCACATATTTTTACAGTCACAGATCATTCTCTATCGCGTCCATCGTGAATGATATCTTTAAAGTGCTTCCATCTTTATAAAGCACTCATTTTCTTTTGACAATGAAACATTTGGCTTGATGACTAGAATTTTTGCATAACTTGTACAAATTTTCTCAGATCATCTCTGCAAATTGATGACCCCCCTTGAAGAACAGCAGATCTGAAATTAGCGGTACCATGATCTTTATCTACAGAGCTTTCCATTGTCAGATCCACAGCCTCCTCAACGGGTTGATCCTATATCTGATCAGTTGGATGCGGCATTAAATCCAGAATATGCTAACTGAATCCAAACTTGGGGGTAGATCTTTTTGTTGTATCATATCATATCATATTATTGAAAGAGTTAATTTCTTGGAAATTGATTGTCACATCTATGACCTGGCAACTTATCTTGAGCTCTTGCCAAGATAACTTATAGAATAACCATGAGACTATAATAAATGGCAGCAATACAGTTACTTAATGACAGTTAAAAGTTTGTGTTGCTGTAAAAGGCTCACTATAAATGACATTGTTACATAAAGAGAGATGACAGTCAAATGGGTAAAATGAGGTTTGTGTGTGTGTGTGTGTGTGTGTGTGTGTGTGAACCCTTCCCCAGTCAGCTGTCTAATGGCAATATGCATGCCTATTATGACGTCTTATGTCCTCTTTTCAGATCAGCTTGGATAGTTTTTTCTCATTGTTTGTCTTTTATTCTTCACATGTTTCAACAAAATAAGGGTGCATATATAAATCCAGACAAGCTTAAGAACGTACTTTCTGAAGCTGTTACAATTTTCATGTTGTAATTGTCTTAAATTTCACTATTTCTCGCTGAATGTGTGCCACTTCGTCTCCCCTAACATCAATGAAATGTGACTAGGGTTTAGGCTCTCGCGATTCACGTATGACGGTTTTGGTGGTGCTTTGGATCCCTTCCTCTGCTCTTTCTCCAACAACTTGACCCGTAAGGGTCGAGTTTTGTTGTTGCTTGTCTATTCGTTCGCTGGTGTGCTTTTCCCGCAACCCCTGTCATTTCCTTTGTTCATATCTTCGTTGTCTTTTGTCAAACGATTTGCAACCTTTGTCATTTTCATGCAACCATTCCTTTTCCCCTTTCGTTGGCTTTTATGTGACCTTGTCATGGTATCTTCATGATTTACATATATCTATCAGGTTTTAATAAAATCTTTGCTGGCACTTTTGTCTAGTCTGTTTCGTTTATTCCATTCACGCTAGGTTTTGTTCTGAGTCTTTCATCCACGACTTTGTTTTCTCCTCTGCCTTTGCCCTCTCGGATTTGCCCTTCGGGGCAGGGTGCTTTAGAAATGACTTCGCAGAAGAAAATTAGTGACAACAAACCCTCTTCCTCTGGTATGGATGGATTTAAACCCTCCTTCAAAGAAGCCCTCCGCGATTCTACGGGTGCTTTTGCAAATGGAAGAAATTTACAAAAAACTCCTTTAAGAATGCCCAAGCCTAATCCCAGGAAAAATGAGAAAGGATGTATGCGAGCAACAGATGGCACTCTGGTTCTTCACCTACAAAAGTTTGATGTCCAGAGTGGTATTAATGAGTTGGAGAATCGAGGTTTGATAGTTCACTTTCTTGGTTTTCAACCTTCACTGACGATCTTTAAGGACTAGGCCAAGAAAATCTGGAGTACTAAAGGTGAGTTCTCAATTTCTGTGTGTCCCAATGGTTATTTTTTTATATTCTTTGCATCTAGAAAGGATCATGATCTCATCTTTAAGGAGGGCCATGGTTCATGGGCAGAGCAGGCTTATTTATGAAACCCTAGCACTCCATGTTTCAACCAAATGAAGAACTTCCCTCTGTGGCCCCGATTTGGGTAAGACTGTATGGATTGCCAGCAGAATATTGGAATCAGAATGTCTTTATGGCAATTGACAATACTCTGGGGACTTTTATGATGACGGTTGATGCCTCGTTACAACTAGAATAGATGATGTACGCAAGAATTTGTGTTCTGATGGATCTTAATAAACCCCTACCTACAAAAATTTACCTAGTTGTGGAAGACGAAAAATGGGATCAAGTATTGGATTATGAAAGTCTTCCTTTTAGATGCAGATTATGTCATGAGTATGGACATTTGGTAAAGGATTGCATACATAAAGTTTTAGCACAACAAGGGGAAGAACAGGGTAAGGATGACTTTATCACACTGTTGGCTAGATTTTCTGCATAGCATCAAACCTAGGCAGTCATGAGATAAATCTCCCTCATTTAACCGGTGAGGCTCCCGTGTCAAATTTGTCAAAAAATGTGTTATTATCTATCAGGGGTTTTACTTTAACCACTTAGTTCATGAACCATAACTAAGAAGTTCTGCAGCAAGTAAGCAGTTGTTCAAGAAAGGAAGTATTTTATAGAAGAAGGAAGTAAAGGAAATACAGAGAAGAAATGGGGAAGATGTGCATCCCAATTAGTAGATAGCAGAGCTAATTGCATGCACATAGAAGAAACTTAATAGATATGAACACACAGAATTATAAAACAAAGGCAGCTCTAGATCCAGATCTAAAATAACACAAATTTTATTAAGAGATCTAAGATTAAAAGCAAGAAACAAAGTACACTGTGACACAAAGTTCTTCGGAAACCTGCTCCTTTGTATTCTTTTGCTCCAAGTTGCTCTCAGGGGTTCAGCACAAAGTCTAGAACACAAGATTGCTGCTTACAAATTCTGATCGATCATTAACCCGGAGGTTCTTCTCCTACTTATAGAATGTAGGAGGGAAAGTACAAATGGAAAACTCAAACTGAACTGAAACATAAACAAGTAAATATGACATTTGGCAATCATCCTCAACTATCTTCTCCTTAAGTGACACATGTATCACTTAACTAATAGAATGGTTCCACATGACTTTAAGTAATGGTTGCAAAACCAATAACTTAGAAGTTTTACAATTTCATCCGGGAACATAGAAAATAGAAGAAGAAAGAAGTAGAAGAAGTCATGCTAGCTGTAACATTTATGTCTTCTTCTTGTTCTGATATCGGATATACTTGTCGAACATGTAACTCAGCATCCTTCTATCTGTTTTAGCCATTGCTTCTTTCTTTGTCCTGAACTGCAGCAACCCTTCATTCAACACTTTGATGCACGCTTCCACATCTTCTAAGCTCGGTCCAAACCTTGCAATGTCCGCCTGTAGCGCCACCAGTCTACTGATAGAATTCATCGTGAAAGGCTTGGTAGCTTTATCAATTCTCTTTTGTACCATCAGAAGAGAACCTTCCAGGGAATTAGGCACCTTAGTTGAGACGATCCGCACATATGAAGTGATATTCCCATCCACTCTCTCTACAGTGAAAAAAATGACACTGTCTGGTAAGTCTGATGTCCTACTCTCAAGTGCCTACATCCTCTTCAACAAAACTTTACAGATTTCCAAGCGGAATGATATTGCAAACTCTAGCTACTTCCCCTTCTCGACTGATCCATCTGGTACAATCTGTTCTGCAATCAACACATCTCTCGGCAGCTTGTTAATCTCGTCCAAAATACTCAAATTACTCTCTGCAACTATATTCATGCCTTTTACGTTTTCCATCAGTTGCTTTAGTTGATTTGTTGCATCATCCATAACCTTTAGACGGGCTGACACTTTCCCAAGTTGCACAGAAGCTTGACGAATAATCAGATCCTTCCATTCGTCAATAGCCTTTTACTTGATTACTTGAGTCCTCCATTTCCTGCATAAGATGATCACTCACCCTACTCTGAAATGGGATGAATAGAAGGTTTGGAAACCTTGGTTATGATCTCACATAATTGAGATATTTGCTTTTGCAGCTCTTCTTTCTCCGCCTTTTCACTAGTCAAGACTAAGGAATAAAGCATCTATCAATGTCTGTGTGTCCCTACTTCAATCCTTCGGTGGTGGCTTGACCAAGTGGTACTTTGGTCACTGTCACATCTTCCGCCTTGAGCTCCTCTTCTATCTTTCCTTCTGTCAAAATTGATATCTCAGCAAACTTCTCTCCCGAATCTCTCAATGATCAACCTAGAAGTTGCTTTAGCAACTTTAGGCCTTCTATCTGTTCTGCTCAGAGCCTGGAGTAACTGCAAGTCGTGCTCCTCTAAGTTCATCTCTATTCTCACTTCTGGAACCAAATGCAAAGCCAACCATTTCAAGAAATTACTATCTCAGAGAGTGAGAAGTCAGTGAAGTTGCTGAGTGCACTACCATCTCCCGCGTCTGCATCCTCTCCGTCAGAAAGTGCCATAGTGTCATGGCTACCATCCTCTAAATCATCCGAGGACAAAGCTCTTTCGAACTCTGCCATCTGCAGCTTTCAACATCTCCTCTGGAATAGGAGATGAATGAAGTGGCTAAGGAGAGAAGACGAACGTTGCCGGATTCAATGAAGGCATGGAAACGTCTTGCTGTTGCGGTGCAATAGTTGGTGAAGTACTGGGTACTGGAGAAAGCTGGGGTCAAAGTCTATGGTTGTAGAAGTGATCTTCTCTTTCTCTTGAGATCTTCTGTGTACTTTCAAACTTTTTGGAATTTCCTGTTGCTTTCTCCTTCATGCTTTCACTTGAGGTAATCTCCTTTGCTGAAGTTTCCCGTGATTTGATTCATCAATGCTTCATCAAGGCAATATCCCTTCGTCAACAACCAGTTTGAAGTATTCACCAACACAGCTCTCGACCTTTCTTCAATTGTGTTGCATCCTCCCATGTTATTTTTCAGTATGGTTTTATCTCCTCCCATCTGATGGTAAGTGTCACAGTACCACATTCCCATCATCTTTAAGATCCGCAGGTATCGGCGCTAGTCCAAAGTCGAACACTTGCTTTGCTAACAGCTTGCTGAAATCTCTCTTTCTGACCTCGTACTCACTTCCGCACTTCATCCAAAAATCTTCTAACGAAGGCACATGTGCGTACTGCTGGGAGATTATCTTCCTGGCTACTCCAAAATGGATCGAAGTTCAGCCAGTGCAGGGAAGAACTCTTGCTCATACCCGGATGACATTTACACTTCCATTCCTCAAGCTCTGTGAATGCTAATGTAGCTGTGATATCCCACAGTGATTGGGAAGAAGCCCGTAGACTTGTGCCGCTTTGACTGAAGGTCGTATAACTCCACAAGTTGCCTGCTTAACTCCATGGCGATCAATTCTATCATTTGGATACCTGGGCATCGTTATTGGTTCTCCAGAAAAGCCCGTAACCCTAAGGTATGTGAAATCTGCAAATTGAATGAATAGACTGCCAATCTTGGACACCGGCTTCCCACGCTTCCTTGCTTACCCTGTTGGCCTTCAAATCTTTGTCTAGCCTGCAGATGACTTCATAGAAGAATTCATCATTGATCACTTTGAAATCTTTCTCGCCTGTAGGTACAGTAAGCTACGGGTAGCACTAAAAAATGGGGGTCATTGGAAAGAACACCACATCTATCCAGCTTAGAAAAGATGCCTTGTGAAGCTGCAGCATACACCAAGTATGAATTCATTTTGAAACTAAAAGTATGCTTCACGTTCCAAAGTTGCTCACCGATGTTGCTGCTAATAATTTCTGACCAATTAATTATAGAATCAACCTTATTGATTTCAATGGTCCTAATGAAAGCATACATCCATGTACAGAAAGTGTAAAGCATTCGCCTCGCCATTCATCCTGCATAGCAATTTGCCAACATCATCTAGCCTCCTGCACCAAATTGGACCGTGGAAGAGTTCTTGAGAACTTTGAAGGGGATATAGGCTTCTTCATGAACCGGTTGTTCATGATGCTCATGCAATTATCTCTATGTTTTTCCCACCTGCTGTCGGCATCCTGAAGACTAATGGAAGTCACCACCTTTCGTACTAGAATCTTCAAACAATAATTGATGAACTTTGCGTCCAAACGAATTATTGTCTTTCCCAAAGCATCATGCACTGATCTGGATGAAGGATGATGAGATCTAGCGCACTCCATCACGAACTCTAGCAATTGGGCTGTACATGGAAAAGTTGCAGCTCGGATAATTCCACTGCTTTTGACCGCACGCATGAGTGAAGTCTTTCCCGCTCTGGATCTATCAATCAAATCAGCAAGAGGTTCCGGGCCTAAATCTGTGTCTCCTATGTCTGCAAGTTTGGAAGCAATGCATGACTCCATCGTGCTTTTTTTTTCATCTCCCTTCGCCATGGCTTTATCTATCTTCGTCTGAATAATTCTTTTTCTTCTAACTTGGCCGGATTTCTTCAATACTGGTGCAGATCTGGACAATTCTTCAGATTCCGAGGATATTTGCAATGTGTTGGACATTGATAAAAACTCCTTTTCTTTTGTAAAGCACCTGTAATGAATTCCTGCAATTTATTCAGACAAAAACGGCCACCGGAGCATGAATAGTGAATTTAAATTATAAAAATCTGCACTTTTCAAGCCTGCTGCCCCAAAAATTGGTGTTTAATTTGCACATAAAGAGAGCATAAATCCTTTCAATCAACCCCTGAGCTCCTGTAACACCTGTAAAAACAATTGTGCAGACAAAAATCAACCTCCTCTAATGCATGCGCCAAATCTGGAAGCTTTTAGCCTTGTTAGCACTTTGTCTGAACAAAATCCTTTCTTTAATGGGGGCGCACTTTTCCTCTTGGCTGCAATTCTTTACCTGTGAATTAAATAATTCACCTATATGGCTGTCCATGCTTATATAACCTTCATAATTCTATAATTAAAAATTGCCCTAACAATTAATGGCAATTAATTAATTAAAAATCATGTTTTTCTCTTTTAAAAATAGCATATTTAAAGACAGCCATCTAATAAATTAAATTAATCTAATTTAATCCTTCACACAGAACTTCACTTAAGCTTCACAGTGTGCTTTGACCATTGCCACTAAAAATAGAAATTAATTTAATGTTTTAATGCCTTAAAAAACATTAAACAATTCCCAAATGGGGCGCACTTTTTGAGAGGAAGAGGGCAGCCACTAAATAAATTAAATTTAATGCATTTAATTCATTTCTTTTATTCCATCTTTGACTTGTTGAGCTCCTCCAAGCTTGGGCGCACTTTTTGAGAGAATAGATTAATTAAAATAATCAATTTAATCATTTTATTCTCTCACCAAAGGGGGCGCACTTTTTTGCACATGTAATTCTATTTTTAAGAATTTTTTCATAATGGGATTCTTTACCCTGCAAGGCAGGCACCAAAATTTCGTGATCCACTTAAATGATTTGACTTTGACAATGGGATTATTTACCCTGCAAGGTAGGCACTAAAATCCCATGATTTCACTTAAGTCACTTTCCTTTTATTATATCATGGGAACTTTCACCCTACAAGGCAGGCAATAAATTCTCTCCTGTCTGCAGCCTCTATTTTTTCCACTGCAGCTTAAGTGACTTTTATAACACGGGAAAAAGTACCTTGCTAGGCACTGCTAGGCAAGTATAAAATTCCCACCCTGCCTGCGGCTTATATTTTTCCCATCGTAGCTTAAATCCTTTGTTTTCCAAAAATGCGCCCATCCCCGCAGGGGTTTTTCTGTGCACGACTTCGCTTTTTCCCAGTGATTCGGACCTCCGATGGCGACTTCCTCGTGGCATAATGTGCGTATATGTTTTCCAGCTGCTCCAAGCCAAAAATCGGGCTTACCCGGCAAAGGAATTGCTCCAGGGAAATTTCACAGAAAACGAAACGGGACACCACAAAAACACGAAAAATTGTCAAAAGTTACAAATAAAGCCCAAAACTTAAAATAAGTTAAAACCCTTCTGGCACATAGGAATAATAACATATTCGCTCATAATAGAGTTAAAACAAAGCGCAAATAGCCTCATACGGGGCTCAAAATAATTAAATACAAATTTCCCGCAGACAAATTCCGACGACAGAATAAAACAATTTTGGGCATCTGGGTATTTGGCGAAAAAGGCTAACATGGCTCTTTAAGATTATTTTGACGCAATACAAGAACTTTCAGGTAATAAAAACACAAAACGACCCATTATTTTAAAAGTACGAAAAAATTTCGGATAGGGTAGTCACAGATTTCAGGGTGAAATCTAAGTGACACCAATTTGTTTTAGCAAAACATGTGTTTTGTGCAGCAATTTTATCGCATCTGTAGCCCGAATCTGTAAATGATGTAAACAACAAATGTGTGCGCCTCTTTCTTATCTTTCCAACAAAAAAATAATCGCCTCAATCCGATATCTTATGAAGAGAATACATTTGTTTAAATTAAATGTATTTGCTAGAATTTTTCTAACATGATTCTTTTAACCTCCTCTTTTATTGTTACACTTGCACAAGCTTCTGATTCTACACCACTCAAAAAAATTTACACTCCTATTGCTGCAAATTCATACAAAATACACTAAACATTCTTCATCAAAAATTAACTCATAAATTTGGGGCAACAATGCAAACTATGGAGATGTCCCTTAAAAAATTGTTATGCTTCCTTTGGAGAGAATACTTGCTCTAATACCAAATGTGAAATTTGGTAGAGCTGCTCAAAGGAAAGACACAGAAAACTTGAATTGCTCACACAATAATAGATCTCCAACAATAATAATTTGCTCAGTATTCAATTATATGGAAATTGCACATTTCTAGGCTTTAGATCTCTTTTTTAATGAATCAAGCCAATCCCACAACTATCACCCATTCTTGTGAGTGAGTTCAATAACCAAACAACTCACATACCAAACTAATATTACTCACCAACCACTTGCTAACTTTGACTAACCATTAACAAACATTAGAAGAGGTTTCATATAATTAAACCTATATACTAAACAACTAACTAGATTTACCTATTTACTCACACATGTAATTATTTATGTGCGCACTGACATGATAAATTCCTAAGAAATGACAACCCAAAAGCTACCCATTCTATATTATTATAACTAACTTATGGTTTTGTGAGCCACGTGTCGGAAAATTCATAACCCAAATAAATATCATAATATTATGGGCCTATACACATAACAATGTTCCCTAGAAAAAGCCCTTCCAAGTCAACATCCATGTTCAGATAAGCTCCTGTTAACCTTTTAATTGGTTCTTCATTAAAATCCCTAACCTCTCTTCTTGTATTCCTGTCTATAAGGAGGAGACCGTCATAGCTCAAATGAAGGTTCTCTTCGATGTCTACTTTGATGATTACATAAAGTTTCAGCCATATGTAAAAAGTGATGAGATCAAGAGGTTCTATTGTTCATGTTGAGCAGCATCTGGTGCATGGTTCGTGTCATGTCTCAAATCCGTGCTCATTTTGTGGATATTCTGAACCAGAGACTAGATACTTTGTTCCATTGCAATTTTTGGGCTCTTTCAGCACTTTCTTTCTCTGAGTCCAATGGTCACAGCTCCACTGGCTGGCAGATCTACAACTATAATACCACTGACAAGAACCACATTGATGTCAGCTAAATTCTGGAAGCAAAAGTATTTGATAGACCAATGAACTCTTCACTAGAAAACTAAAAAAAAGCTTTGTTATGAAACCACCAGTGCACAGATTACCCAAAGTTCTGAGGCAAACCATTCCTAGTGGCGAAGACAAACCAAAATTCAATGTGCTAAGCGTTGGTCCATTGAGATCACACAATTATGCATAAAGATGACACTCTTTATTACAATCTCTTATCATAGTCATATGCAACGAAGCCCTCTCCTATATTTCGACAGACTCCTAATAGGCTTCCACCAAAAATAAACCTACTTCCTTTAACCTTCTAAAGTAACTGGGTTTTTCATATTGCTTTATTTGTTTTATCCTCCTAAAGCAATCTCTAGCCTTTGCATGGCTTTATTTACTTTACTCTCCCAAATCGCATGGCTTTATCCTCTTCCAAATTTTATACAAGACTTAGTGCTTTGTTCTCATCCTATTTTCCTAAAATACACCTATGATTTTATCTTACTTATGTATCTACATAAAATAAGCCTATCTTTTGTTCACGTGCAACATTCTCTTAATTCAAGAATCCTTCAGTGAAAAGTGTTAATCTCATTAGACGATGAAAGATTCATATGCTAAAATGTATTGCCAAATGTTATTCAAGTTTGTAAGTTCTTGCAAATTATGGAGGTGTTTCAGCAATTTAGTTTTGCTTATAAAGATATCTATGCACTCAAATGAATTTAATAGTTTTTGCAATTGTAAAAATATAACAAATATATGTAAATATCATGAGTAACTCATAGCTGTGGTAAAAACAATAAGAGAGATGAGGGAATGAAGAGAATGGCAGGAAAAACATCGCAGTAAAGTAACGGATAGCAGCTGAAAGATAAAACAAAACAGTGAATAATAGTAGCACATTCATTACATGTTTCATTCTTTTACTTGCGCCCTGCACTTTCTCCCAATAGCTCTCTTCTGACCAATCTTTGACAATGGCCCTGTCTGGATCAATGATCTTCAAATCTGAAGGTTCGGCCAAATAACCAAACAGCAATGATGTTCTTCCGTGATATTGCGTTAAAAGATAAGAATGTCCATGGTCCATAAAGTGCAGCCAATCTTCCTTTGCCCATGTTTACCCTCACGTAGTCGGTCATTCATTACTTTCGCTTCCATGTAACCTAAGGAAGATGCTTCAAACAATATAACAGATTGATCTCTTCCACAAGAGATGAAGTCGGTGGGATGAAGCTTCTTGCAGCTCTTAGAGAAAGTAGTGTCCTGTATCGTCACATCTTCCATTGTTCCTCCCTCTTGAGTTATGCATGAGGCGACCGTTATGGAGTTAAACCTTGCTTCCACTCAAAGAGTTTTCTTGGAGCCCATGTTGGCTTTATAATTAGCCAACAGGTCTCTTGTCTCCATACTATGAGATGGCTTTCGGAAAGATTTGAATCAATGAAGGATGCACGGAAGCAGCAAATTGGCAGTTTCTTGTTGGATGCCCTTGTCCTTGCTCCTCCAATTGACCCTCAAGGCACGCTGTCAAGATTTTCTAGATTCAGTACTCCAACGATGACAAGAATTACCCTTCTTTTTCTATAACTCTTCCTGCATGAGCCAGGGCAATGCTTTCCATCCTTCAGAAATGCTAGGAGTTCCTCTGGCCTCGAGCAAAGGTGAAACATGACAATTCAACATTACCCACAAGGCTTGGCTTGGCAGAACCGCATACTTTGTCTAACAACCTGGCTTTAACTTTAGGGGGAGACATGCTTCTGATGCAAATCTTCTCTACAAGCTACATGCTTTTTCAGAGTCACTGTCGTCGTCGTTCGTAAGTCATCGTCATCTTCATCTTCATCATCCATGAGATTTGCATTGACTGTGAAAGTGTTCCTGCAAATTCTTATCGAGTGGAGTTGACAACTTTATCTGCAGACCCACTGGTCATTGGTGGGCTCAATGGGAAACCGACCATCTCGGCCAATGATTGCAAGGATGGTTAGGGACATTATTTATCCATGTGATCATCACAGGACAAAGCCATAGCTAATAAATTATACTGGATCACAACTTGCTCTCCCTAATGAATTGTGGGCTGCTACGATTAGAGCTAAGTATGCTGACCATACTTCTCCTTAGATCATTATCTGTATTTACCCCCCTTCTAAATTGTTTTCCCGACGTTTACCAGAATGGGAGAAGCATACTGATCCAGATACGAGCCTTCTATGATACTGTTAGCAATGGCCTTTCAAATGGCTATGATCCTTCTGTATGACATGATTCTGTGGGATGGTCATACCTCTCATTCGTACATTTCCCCCACCTTCGACCCAGAATGGAATACATGCATGGCTATTTGTTGGACGTACAAAGTTGCTTGTCCTCAAGCCACTTCCTTGGGAACAGATCGATTATTCGAATGATCTATGTCGGCACTGGCCCAATTGCAGTAACAATTGATCTCACTTTGAGACCGATAAAACAGGCTATGGGTATGTCTTCTTCACCACTACCAGATAAGTAGGATGGTAAGCACTTGATGCTTTGGTGTTACATGGGTTCAGCATCTATCTCCGCTATTCTTTATTGATAAGGTTGATAGATTCACATTGTCTAACTTCTCTGGGCGAAACCACTTGGTTTTGATGCCAAGTATGTGGCCCAAGGTCAAGTTTCTTGGATTGGCTACTTATTCATAGAAGGGTACTCACTAAAGTGACCAGTAGCTTGTGAAGAGAGGTATAATGGCCCTTTCAGATGTATTCCTGTGCTCTGACAAGAAATAATCTTCATTGAACCATTTCTTCCTTCCTGTGAGATGATTCCTATCTGAGAATGACCGCTGTCCTCTGCCATCCTGCCTTTACAATGGATTAACTCTGCATTAACAGAGAAAATTTAAAGCATGGAATACTAAGTCTTCAAAAAGGCCAACATTTGAACTTCCAGGTTCTGTGGACTGGCTATGTTCAAACCCCAGCACTATGCAAAAGAGGTTTGGAGTAACAAACATAAAAATCGAAGAGAGATCACATTAAATTCAGCTTAGTAGATGTTAACTCTTTGAACTGGAAGGTCGGAAAACAAGAGAATTAACGATAGAAGAGAAGTCTGATACATAGAGCATTTCATTTGAAACCCCAGCAAAACAGAACGTTAGAAGAGTAAAGAGTACATGTATTCAAACAAGTATCATCTAGACTCTAGGGATGTTAACTCCCCTGGAGGCAAATTACTCACCGGGCCATAAGCGTAAGTAAGGCGGCATGAGACCTCCTATGGGATTGGACAGTTCGCCACAGAAATAAACGACAAAATAGCCGGAAATTTCACAGGAAGACCGTTATGGGAGGCATTGCAAAGACTTTGAGGGTAAAATAGTAGTGACTCTAGAAAGAGAACCTAAACCCTATTTCTAACGGTTGGAAGCTTGCAAAGCCGAAAGAATTACAAAGTGACGAAGAGGAAGTTTCTTTGTTTGGGAAGTGAATAATTGAGCAACAATTGAATCAAACTCCCAAATGCTATTTTATTTTATTATTATGATTGGAAGTCATTCGTTCCTATAATCTGGTCACCAACAGCTAAAGAATTATTTTGAGGATTCACCAATTGAAGTAGAAGTTTCAAGAAGCTTAGATGTACAACATCCATTGTGTCTTTCAATAATGTTGCCGATGGATAAGCAAATTGGGCCTATAAATAATATTAGAATTTTCCCCCAATTTCATTAGTTGGACCTTTATGTTTAATGGAGCACAATAAGTTTAATTTTTTTGAAAGTGTATTAGGTATCCTATTAGAGTATAGTTTAAGGAAAGTTTTTTTGTTTTTTTGTTTTTTAGTTTTTCTTTTGTATCATGCTCAAGCCTGGGCTAATAGTTTTCAGGCTTGGCATAGTCATATATGTACTTTTGATTTCTATCTAATATAAAATTATTTTAGCAACAAGTTCTACTTCCACGTTGCTATTTTTAGTTGTTAAATTAGTACCATAATCATCAGACACTAGATTTTTTCAAAAATCTTGAACTCGATTTAGTGCATGGCATTATCCCACCCCCCCCCCCCCCTGGGGTACATATTGATTTTCAGTTTTCACAGAGAAATAAAGCTCAATTTTCTGTAACAAACAAAAAAGAAGTAAAATATCATAAAACTGCAGTGAAAAGATCATTACGGGCTAAGTCACAAGCTTCAATTTCAATGAGGATAAAGTTTAGTTCAAAGTTGCAAAGGGATGAAGTTCGAGAAAGAAAACGTCTTTAAGTTCGAACAAATAAATTTTTCTATCGTTTTTATTTTCTGAAAAAATGCATAAATATGTCAAAGGGATAGATTGGAAAAAGCTTTGTCCTCTCCTTTCAGTCAGTATATGTATATATACACACATTTGTAAAATGAAGCAAAATCGTGTCATTTACTTTCCATGCAAATATAATGGATAACGTTCGAGTTCATGTTCGACAAGAATAAAGTTTGGCGAAATTCGAACTTTTCGACGAAATTTAGAGTACCTTGTGACATAGCTTATGGGTACATAAAGTTTAATTTTGCATAAGTCCAATGCTTGTTCTTTAACTGATAATGATTCAATGTATGACTAAGTAAGACATTGTGGTCCTTAGGATAACACACCTTCATCGCCTGGATTTTTTTTGCCTGCACGACGATATTGATTCCATAATTTAGACACACTTTGGCTAAAATCTACATGTATTCTCCGGTCATCAATTAACACATTATCCATCTGCAAAACAGCAGAGTTATAAGACTTAGCATATCAAAAAACAATTAAGACCAATTAGACCATCATCAGTAATGCCACAAAGAACATAAGACTGATCCACAATGCCATGCATATTCTAAGTCTACATGCTTCACTGATCAAGCTAGTAATATCATATGACAAAAATAATGCAATCCAAAGGTGGCCCAAGCACCAAAGTTGGGTTTATGTTTGTCTATCATCTCCCACAATAGCTGCTATACAATGCATCACAAAAAAACAAATATAAGCTAAAAGAATCTATGTATTTATATATCTTTTAAAAGGCATCAACATCACAGGTTTGTGTACAAACAAAATGATACTCATAGCAAGAACCATATGGAATATGAAGGAATACCTGAAATAGCATGGGCGTGAGCATAACAGTGAACACCAGGAAACCCAACCGGTAATTTTATCTCCCAAGGAAGGATTAATATGCCGGTATGTCCTGTATACTGATGAGCTATTCAAAGTGGATAGTTGTCACAAGTGTTGGATGTAGAGTTCACAAACCTAATCAGCTAGCAGGTACAAAGATTAAAGAGGCTTAAGCACAAAATTGAAATGAACTCCAAATCCCATTTGGCCTTCTTGCAGCACCAAACAGTTTGTGTCGGTTTGAAGTATGCACGAGCAGGAATAATGAAAAAAAAATAGTTTGCTAAAACTAAAAAGACACATAACAAGCATGTAGAGGGGAAAAGCTCTCTACATAGAAACGGGTATATCAAAGTTAATAAAAATACATCACATAGGAGAAGAACACAATATACTAGAAGCAACACTATCAAAATTACATCCATAAGACTGCATACGTCACATAGATAACTACATCATACTCATCATATCAGAATACAAGATGATAGCACATATGATATTAATGACCAGTCTAGTAAGGAACAATGCACAATATATATCCTTATCGAGACATAGATGGATGCAATGGTTAAGATGGCAACCGCACATCACAAAAATAATAAGCCTCATACACAACAATAGGACATTGTTCATCAACGCATTTAACAACAAACTCCATCTCTATACACGTCTTATTACTCCATACAACTTGAAAACATAGTTGAACTTTGAGACAACTTTTGTGGTCTACATCTATCCCCCCAATTAAGAAAATGTCATCATCCTCAACAACTCATCCTAGATGTTGGTGTTGGAGTCAGCAAAGTGGGGGTGGCACTTATTCCCAGTAATGCTTGCAAGGAAGAGGACGTGATGCTCTTCCCTTCCTAGGTATCCAACCCTTTCTTCAACTTTATGACCTTTTGGACAGCTGTTTTTAAGTTCTTGTACTGGACCTTGAACTTCTTGTGCCACCTATCCTCCTATTTTGTCATTTTTCTTTCCCTATCCACTTCTTTAGTCTTGTATCGAGCTCTCTCCTAGTGCTTTGAAAGTTGCATGTCTTACACAATGGCATAAAATTTTCCAATTGTATACCTGATCATAATGTTCCTATTGTTTCTAGGGTTGGAGCTATTGACATACTTATGAATGGGATGGATTGTGTTAGGACCAAGAACACAGAAAAACCAAGCAAACCAAGCAAACAACCTCATTAAAGAGCTTTGCCAATGGAGAGGCAAGGGAATCCACACCATATTTCAGGAACTCATTTTGGAGGCCCTCGCACTCTGCTGCTTTGCTGGTACACAGCTTTTTAATAGCTCTCATGACTGTGCCTACAAAGAAAACAATAGTGGATGGTAGCGGAGTGGACACAATGACAGTAGGCTGGTCTAGGACATCATAAAGAGAACTAGCATACGAATCCCAAGCCATGGGTTCAATGTCAGAAGCAAGAGTTTACCTTGAGAGGAGAATGTGGCAAAAGGTCTTGAGGTAAAAAGGTAGAGGGTAGCAAGGAGAGCAAGTCATCTAGACATAAGAGAATCATGTGCTAGGGGAAAAACGAAGCCTCTAATGTAGGAATTTACACTCATCATTGCACCAACAATTAATAAGACAGGGCCCATGTGGACAAGGTGAGCTAGAGTAATGCACAGTATGGGGACAAGAGTTAAGGGTTATGTCCAAGATGATATAACATAAAAAGTCATACATGGACTTTGTGGTGGGAAAAGGAAGGATATAGTACCCAAACATAAGTTGGGAGTGTCCGGTAGCATAGTCAAATGGTGCACACATCCTCGAAGTGGACCATGGTGTGCAGAGTGTTGGAGGGTGTAGTCGGAGACTGCGGAAAATAGGAGTGAGAAGCAACATGAAGGGTGAATTCAAGGCACCAAGGTCGGCAAGTGGGAGTGGATGGGAAATAGTGATATGTTGAATATGGGGCATGAAGGATCTTCAAGAGAGAACATGATCAACTATGCTCGCTCCCCCTAGACATGGGGGAAACAATTAAATCTACTAGAATTGGAGTAAAGGGAAGCTTATTGAGAATGTGGAGACTTTGTATTCTCCCATCTGAAGAAGTTGCCTCCCAGAGGCTATGATCAGAGTATTTCTATCTGTCGATTGTATGTGTAAACAAAACTCCTCAAGATCCGAATCTTGGAGACATCTCATCCTGTGAAAGAATATGAATAGGTGTTTGGTGTGTTTTAGTATGGGCATAGAAGTCACCCTTAAGAATAACATCGCCCACTAAGGAATATTGAGAAACTTCTGAATAAAGGTCAAGGTATGGGACACCATCAACATGCACAAGAAAGGGCGATGAGGCAAGGTGGAAGTGGCATACTCAAATGAAGACATTGCAGAAAGGTGACTCCCCTTTGAACATGCAACCACATGTATCTAGAATGGGCATCAGAAGCTGCCAACAACACTTTGGACTTGAGGTTGTCATGAATGAGGAAAGACACTCCACCTAAAACCACAAACACCACACAACCTGCGGAACTCATGTCGGTAGGCTGTAAACAAGAAGTAGCATGTGACTAGAGGTAGTGCCCGCTCTGGGGCTCTCATGGGTGTCTGTGAGGATGATGAGATCTCGCAATGCAATCACATACTAGAAGGTATTTAGAGACGACCACTCAGCACCATTACAGTTCCGACAAGTAAAGGAGATGCCACGAACACCATCTAAGACCCCAATGTGCCATTATTTAGACGGTAAAGGATGTGACCACCCTGGGGGTGGTGAAGCACAAATCGTAGCCCCGCAATCCTGAATGGCCATTCATTTTTATTCTTTCCTAGCAATGAGATCTAAGGCCCAGGCCTCTAGAAGCTCCTCCATTCAGAGTCTAGTGAGATCATCATCTAAGTAGACTTTATTGAGGAGAGGAAAGAGCTTACATTTAGATTTCAGAGCTCTTAAGCTGTACCAATGGGAACTTGATGATAAGAGCGTTGTCAAGAGATGTCATTAAGTCTAGGGAGTCCTATAAACAGGTCTGCCCAGATTGCAAGGGATTGGCAGAGTTATCCAGGCCACAAACTCGAAGGTCGAGGGCCATGGCTTATCGTGGTCTCTCTTTATCAATTTCCGCTTGCACAGCCATTTCAACAACTGAAGGGTTCTCCTTCCCTTTAGCTACTTGGACTCACAATTTTTGTTCGTCAATTTGTTTTTGCATAGATTGTTCATGCGTTGCAGTTTCTTGCTTCAGGTGCTCCTGTTGAATAAGAATATCAGATTGTTTATATTTATTCTCACGAACCAGTTCTCGAAGCTACTGAAAGTACAGAACATCTATAGGAGGCCTTGAGATTGGTCAAGTAAAGTAACCCTCACCATCAACTCGGCAATGATGACATCTTTCTCTTACAATTATTGTTTGAAAAGTGACAAGATATGGTCTCTCTTGCAGCTTTTGTTTGAAAAGTGAAAGGAGTTCTTGAAACTCAGAACTCATTTTTTCAATAGCAGAAATCCAGCTGCTTAGTCTGGGGTATTGGATCTTGGGGTCTTGACAGCTCGGGTTTTGGGTCCTTGAAGCATAGAATAGGATGGGGCAGAAGTTCTAAAGTCTTGTGTCAAGAAGGCCTCCAAATGCAGAGGGGAGGTCTCCCTGTTCGCAGTCTTGGTATGCAGTAATCTGAATAGTTCTGTCAAACACTTGACATACATTCAAAAGCATGATTGAAGACTTATTAAAAAGTATCAACCAACCAAAAAATAACTAGTGCATTGAGTAAAACAGTTTACAATCAGCTCAAAATGCCCAGTGCTTGAGAACAAACCCTTCTCAGAAGTTTATAAAGATGTAAATAATTTTGAAGAGGTAATTGAGAAGCTAAAGCATAAGGTAGGTGGGAGGACCCTAAGTCGTAGTTAGTAGAAGAATCTCAGAAAGCACCCAGCTATGGGCAAATTGAAGAAAAGGTGGCAGCCAACACTATAAATAACAAGGTGCCCGGAGATTTGTTCCCTGCAGTCCAAGTAAACTGTCATACCTACTCCCAGCCTTCTCACACTGTCACTGCCAAAACAGACGGAGGAAACAAGTAAATCACAGGGCATAGCAGGCAATGTGAACCCAAAGGTAACCATAGAGGTGGGCTCTTTCACTAGAATAATGTTGGCTACATTTAATCAGCAAGATGAATGTAACCCCACTAGACCTACTGTAGAATTCAATAATTTCCCATGCTCAGGCTTGACAGGTATATATGGGATTCTACCTGATATGCCAACAGCATTTTCCCCTTTTCCCTCTTGCTACCTTGATGTCAGCAAAATAAAAATACCTGCCGGAATTATGAGCCAAGTTTAACACATAGAGATCGCAAGTCGTCAGCTTAGTATTGGTGATCAAATGCAAGAAATCCCAGTGAAGAATTGGAGATGGAAAAGTAGAAATATGAGAATATTGAAATGATTTTGATAGGAGAACCACATGTTTCACTTAAATATGAAGGTAAGAAGTTTAAAAGGCTACTGAAAGGAGAAAGAGGGGGAGGAAAACTGTGACATTGCTCACTACAAAAATTGGTTGTGAAGGTCCCTGCAGGATAGAAAGTAGAACCCACTTCGGTGATGAAATCTCTCAGCCAGTATGCCTAAGAAATTATTCGTTAAGAGACGGAAAAACATGCACAGGAAATCCAAACGTTGAAGCAGAGGACACAGAATATGCAGCAGCAATTCGCTGATTTGGTGGCCATCAATGCACCCAAATGGAAGGCTTTCTCTGGGATTGAGGAATCCCCCAAATTATTGTATCTCGTATATCTTATTTGCATGTTTTAATGGAAAGGATATTAAAAGTGTAGTAGAAGAATACTGGCAAGTTACAACTTACAGCCAACAGGTATTAGATAGCATAAGTCCATATAGTAAAGTTTGCAGAAAGGGCCCAAGTGCGACATGGTCTAAAAAGACCCCATTATCGCCAGATTTTCGAATTTTGACGTCAGTATTGTGAATGATTCTGTTAAAACCAACAAACTGGAACTATCTCAAGTTGGGAAGCAATTGGATCAGCTGAGGAAATCACTTTCTTTTGATATCTAAGTTCCATATAAGGGTTTGAGTACAGCAAATAGGATTTCACTGGTACGGCAATTTTTGTTTCACCCCAGTTTGGTTTGCATACACCAACAAAAAATATATTAAAAATTAAAATATTCTAGCCTAATAAACAACTAACAAGAAGTCACTACATGGTATGCATAGTGATAGAATAAACAAAATAACCACAAAAACACTACTAATAAATTGATAAAGCTAACTGAAAGCCAAATGTCATTATTATAACTTAACTCTTAAATCAAAAATAATATTCATCGCCATATTGCTCTTCATTGAGAGCATCAAATCAACATGATTAAATTAAAAACAAAGAACAGGCAAAACCTGTAGGTTCGGCATGGGTCTTCCACAGGTTGGACTGACTTCACCCCAAATATTTTGGGGAATGCCTGGGTGTGCCTGGGATTTTCAGCAGAATAACCCAAAGATACCCATGTCGTCCTGGACATACCCGAGACAGACCCACCAGCGTACTGGACCCAGACTGGCACCAGGTCAAGGGGTGCCAAATCGGTATCCGAGTCCAATACTGTTCTCTGTTTTCTTCATTTCCCATCTCAAAACCCCAGAGGGCCAGTGGCTCAGTATAGAGGAATTTTATGGGTTGGTCACAGCAATAATGACTTAACTAAGGCACTATGTAACAGATTTGAAAATTGTGGGCAAGACATTTCTTGATAATTATGCACCTGGAACAGCCAAAAAGACTGAGCAGGTTAAAGTCCTCCTTGAAGACACCAATTCCATAGTAGGGAAAATCTGTGGACTTTACTGAACTTGCTGCGAATGTGGATGTTCAGGGGATAGTCAATCTATCATATATTGACTCATTTTATCAAGCCAGTAAAATGTCAATTACTGGGACAAAAGCTATTTAATGATCCCCCAATAATAAAATCAATCTTTAATTGACTACTGATAGAGAATTTGAACGGTCATATGTCTCTTCGGTTTCCTTTCTGAAGTTGAAAGGGTTGGAATCCCAAACAACATTTGTATAGAGGCAGTTGCAGGCTTTGTTTTAGATATACAGACTTATAGAAAAATCTTATAAGAAGGTGCTAAAGAAAATACAGATTTTAATACACAGAATTTATTTCTCTACAAAGTTTGTTGTAACATGATATTATAGAGTAATACTAATTTGAGCTTTTGTTGTTTGATATTATAGAGTAATACATTTCATTTCATCATAACCACTACAGGGTTATGATTGTTGTTTATGCATCTCAACTATTGTTATTGGCATGAGCAATTTACAGATTTCATCTGCTTGTTTAATTTAGATTTCTGTTTAAACTACTGTTACTCAGAAATATAAAATCAAATAGTCTAATTTGATCATTTAAACTGTGCAGTGTACGGTTGCATATCTGGACCATTGTCACTTTCGTTCTAGGCAGCTAACTGTGCTCTACTGGGTGAGAAAATTTGTGACCTTGTTCATTATCCAGAAAATATTTCGAAGGACAATAATTTAATTATTGTGTTGGCTAGATTTTTTGCATAGCTGAAAACCTAGGCAGTCATGAGATAAATCTCCCTCATTTACCAGTGAGGCTCCCGTGTAAGATTTGTCAGTTAAATTTGCTAGTATCTATTTGCCGGTATTACTTTAACCATGTAGCTCATGAACCATAGCTAAATAGTTTTGCAGCAAGTAAGCAACTGTAAAAGAAAGGAAATATCTGAAGAAGGGAAAAATAATAGAAACACAGAAATGAAAGGGGAAAGATGTGCAACCCAATCAATAGATTACAGAGTTGATCGCATGCACATAGGTAAAACAGATAGATATTAACATACAGAATTATAAGCAAAGGAAACTTTCAGATCTAGATCTAGAATAACACAAAGTTTATGAATAGATCTAAGATAAAAAGTTAGAAACAAAGTGCACCGTTGACACAAAGTTCTTCGGAAATATGCTCATCTATATTCCTCTGCTTTCAAATAGCTATAAGGGGTTTCAGCACAAAGTCTGGAACACAAGAATGCCACTTACAAATTTTGATCCTTTAACCCGTAGGTTCTTCCTCTACTTATAGTATGTAGAGGGGAAATTACAAATGGGAGACTATAACTGAACTAGAACATAAACAAGAAGTAAAAAGAACATCTGGCAATCATCTTCCCCTAATTCCTCTCTTAATCACATGCATCAGGAGTTCAAGTCAAAATTGTGTACATTTGTCACTTAACTCAGAATCATTCCAAATAACTTAAAGTAATGGTTTTCAAACCAATAACTTTTAAGTTTACAATTACATCCGGGAACATAAGATATAAGAGAAGGAAGAAAAGAAGAAGAAAGATCTGTCAGTTGTAACTTCTACACTTTCTTTTTGTTTTGATACTGAATATACTTTTCGAACATATAATTCAGCAATTTCCCATCCGCTTTAGCCACAACTTCTTTCTCTGTCCTGAATTGCAGCAATCCTTTGCTCAAAACTTCAATGCTTGCTTCCACCTCCTTCAAACTAGGCCCGAACTTCTTAATGTCTGATTGCAGCGTTATTAGCTTACTAATTGAATTCATCGTGAAAGGCCTAACAGCTTCATCAATCCTCTCTTGAATCATCAGAAGAGAGTCTTCCAAGGAATCAGGCACTTTGTTGGGAATGGTCCTTATGAATGAAGAAATGTTCCCAGCCACTTCCTCATTGGTGAAAATAATTACATTGCTTGACAGTGACGATGCCATATCCTCGAGCACCCGAATTCTTTTCAACATAATTCTGAAGATTTCCAAGTGGAAAGAGACTGTGAATTCAAGTTGCTGCCCCTTTTCAACCGATCCATCAGGCACAATTCGTTCTACAATCAAAACCTCCTTCGGCAACTTATTTATCTCGACCAAAGTGCCCAGGTTACTTTCAGCCACTGTATTTATATCTACCATGCTTGTCACCAGTTGCTTCAGCTGAACTAATGCATCCTTCATAACCTTTAAACGAACTGGTACCTCCCTAAGTTGTACAGAAGCTTGGCGAATGATTAGGCTCTTCCATTCGTCGATAGCTCTGACTTGGTTACCTGCATTTTCCACTTCCTGCATCAGATGATCACTCACCTGCTCATGTGCTAAAATTGGCTGAGAGAAAGGTTTGGCAACCTTAGCAATGATCTCGCACAACTAGGAAACCTGGTTTTGAAGTTCAACTTTTTTTGCCTTCTCTTTGTCAAGCTTAAGGAATAAAGCATTTATCAATGTCTGTGTGTCTTGCTTTAATCCTTCAATGGTGGTTTGACCTATCGGCACTTTGGTCACTGTTATATCTGTTGTCGTAAGCTTGCTCTTATGTTTTCCTTCTGCGGAACTGATACCTCAGCGAACTTTTTCCCTAATTCTTCAATAATCAACCTTTAAGTCACCTTAGCAACTTTAGGTCTTCTGTCTTTTCCACCCAAACTCAAGAGCAACTGCAAGTCATGTTCCTCCAAGTTGATCTCCTCTCTAGCTTCCGGAACTGACTGTGATGCCAGCCATTTTGAGAAATTGTTTCTCGGAGAATGAGAAGTCGTTGAATGCACCACCATCTCGTGCTCTGGTTCCTCTCCATCCGAAACTGCTACAGTGTTGTGACTGTCGTCTTCTGAATTGTCCAAAAACAATGCTCTTTCAAATTCTTCCATTTGCAACTTTAGCGTTTCTTCAGGAAGAGGTGAAGATCGGAGTGGCTGAGGAGAGAACACAAATGTTGCCAGATTCAACGGAGGAACGACAATATCTTGCTGAAGTTTAAAGGCAGGTGAAGTGTTGTGAGTTGACGTTGGAGACGGAAGTTGTGAGTGTTAGCTTCTCCATATATCCTACATAGCAATTTGGTAATATCATCAACTTCCTGCACCAGATTGGATCGTGGAAGAGTCCTCGAGAACTTCGATGGAGATCTGGGCTTCTTCATATACCTGTTGTTCATTATGGCCACACAATCTACTTTGTGCTTCTCCCATCTGTTGCCAGCGTCCAACATGCTGATTGCAGTCACCATCGGTCATGTTGGAATCTTCAAACAATAATTGATAAATTGTGCGCCCAGCCGAATGATTGTATTTCTCGCAGCATCCTAGATTGATCTGGATAGTGGATGGTACGACCTTGCACATTTCACGATGAATTCAGGCAACTAATCTGTGACTGGGAATGCTGAAGCTCAAATGATTCCACTGCTCTTTATTGCCCGCATGAGAGATGTCTTTCCAGCCCTAGATCTGTCAATCAATTCGGAGAGGGGTTTGGGGCCTAGATCTGTATCACCGATATCAGCAAGTCTGGAAGCAATGCATGGTTCTGCTGATCCTTCTCTTTCATCCCATTTTATCATGGTCGAAGCACTCTTTGTCTGAGCAACTCTTTTTCTTTTTATTCTGTCGGAATTCTTTGCAATTGGTGCAGATCTGGGAATTTCTTCAAATTTGGAAGATATATTCAATGTATCTAACATTAATTTGAGCTCCCTTTCAATTATATAAGCACCTGTATTGAATACCTGCAATTAATTCAGACAAAGACGGGATCCAGGGCATGAACACTTGATTTTTATCATGAATATCTGCATATAAAGCCCACTGCCCTAAAATTTGAGGCTTTGCTTGCATGCAAAGCAAGCATAAATATTTTTAACTTCACCTGGGCACCTTAAAAATAATTAACCAAGCTTAAATAAAGCTCTTCCAATCCTAGGCACCAAACTTTGAAGCTTTCAGGCAATGAAAAACACTTTTTTATGCAAAAATCCTCCTTAGGCGCCAAAATTGTTCAAGTTGCAATTCTCTGCTAAATGAATTAACTATTCCATCACTATGGCAGCCCATGCTCATAGAACTCTCATCATTCTATATTTAATAAAGCCTCTCCTATTCCTGGCAATTAATTAATAAATAAACATGCTTACTCCTTCAATTTGGGTGCCTAAATTTGCATGTTCATGGCTGCCATTAAATAAATTAATTTCATTTATTTTTAGCCTTCTTCTTTCAATTCTCTTTGACTTCACATCATGCATTGACCTTCTATTTCTCCATGGCGCCAAAGTTGGGAATAAAAGCTATTAATAAATGCCACAAAAAGCATTATTTAATCATTAAATGGGTCGCACTTTTTAGCATGTTCCAAGCAGCCATTAACTAAATTAATTTAATTTATTTTTAGCCTTCTTCCTTCAGTTCTTCTTTGACTTCACATCATGCATTGACTTACCATCATCCCTGGCGCCAAAATTAGGAAGGAAAACTATTAATAAATTACATTAGAGTTATTATTTAATGCCCAAAGGGATCGCACTTTTTAGCATGGGTGGTTTCTAAATTTAAGAAGTCAACTTTGATGGGATTATTCACCCTGCACTGCAGCTCCAAAAATCCCCTCAGTCACTTAAGTTGTTTGACTTCCATAATGGGAATTTTTACCCTGCAAGGTAGGTAATAAATTCCCGTCGGTGCTTTAAGTGATTTTTCTTTATTTTACAATGGAAATTTTTACCTTGCAAGGTAGGTAAGAAATTCCCACCTGCCTGTCGCCTCTATTTTTCCCATCGCAGCTTAAGTGACTTTGACTTCATAGGAATTTTCACCCTGCAAGGCAAGTAAGAAATTCCCACCTGCCTGCTGCTACCAAAAATCCCATTGCAGCTTAAACCTATTCATTCTCAAAAAGTGCGACTTGCCTGGGAGAGGCTTTTTGTGCATGACTTCGACATTTTTTATTAGAGGCTTGCATTTTGAGGTTGATTCCTTCTGGCACTGTGTTGGTAGATGATCTCTAGATGCTTCGGGCAATTAAACAAACTATACTGGCGAAAGAATTAACCTAGGGGAATTTTACAGAGAAACCGAGGAGAAACCCGAAGAAAAACCCAAAAGAAATAAATAAAAGCAAAAAATGTTGCCAGAAGTTGCAGACAAAACTCAGGATTCATTTCTGATGAAAACCCTATTGAGACGAGTGAATACTGGCATGCAAAACTTCACCAGGGTTCAACTGGAGCACAATTTACTTCAAACAAGGCACTATTTACTTAATAAACAATTAAATAAAAAATTTCCGCAGAGAAAACTTGTTGGAGGGATAAAACAAGTTTGTGCATCTAGGTATTTGTCGAAATTGGCTCATATGATACACTGGGAATATCCTAACATATTACGGACATCTTCTGGCAATAAAAACACAAAAAGACCCATTATTTTAAAAAGGACGAAATTTTTTCAAATGGGTAGTCGCAAATTTCGGGGTGAAATCTGGGGACACCATATTGTAAACGCGTTTCTTTTCTCTGCTTTTTCAAAATTCTGAATTTACAAATTACAATAGAATTTCTTTTCTTTTTATGTTTGTAAATATTTTGGAGCCTTATACACATATCAGGTAACCCATACCATCCTTACATTTTGCATTTAGATTAAAATGGGAGAGTTTCCAAAGCTCTTACTATGTTCAAGCTAAAACACTAGACAACAAGTACTTTGCACATTCTCACCATGTCCTTTTGTAGAGCAATTATAACATGGGACTAAAATGTATTGTATTCATCCTTGTCCTTTGGATCGCTAATAGCCTTATTCATTGCAATCTCTTCGTCTTCATTTTCGAAGGTCATGGCTCGGTCCTACGCATCATTGAAGGTTGTTAATGGAACCACTCTCAGCTTGTTCATGTACTTTGGTCTCAACCATTTAACAACCCATCTCTTCATAAAGCCATCAGTCAATTGATTCTCTAATTTTGATATTAAGTTCTGGTTATGCATTCCTATGGCCATTCTTTCTATGTATTGTTTCATAAATTTCCACCACTATCTCATTGTCATAGTGATGCAATTTGAACTCCTCTAAAGCCTTTCTCAACTTCTCCTAGTTGTCCATGTGGTTCTTGTCCTGCTCTATGTACCATTTGTTTGCATTACTTCTCAATATTGAAGTAAAGGGAAATAACCAATATCCTTGATCATATTGTTGATTCGTTGTCCATATTGTAAGGTACATGCTACAATGCCTTACAGGGTTTTGGCTACCAAAACCTGTGAGCTTCGATAACTTTTGTCTCTCTCCCATAGGTGGCAGGCTCGCCATTGTTTCTCAATTACTTGGTGGTGTTTGTGGTGTCAATGGTTGTGATGGTTTCTATAATGTCCCCTTTTCCAAATCAGAAATACTTAATAATAATTTTAAGTTGAGCTCATATAACTTTTTATTTATGGGCAAATCAATAAGAATATTATTAACATTATTTTCCCTTAGCCTATTTTCATTATGTTCAATCGGCTAAATGGGGAGGAAGGAATTAAAATTAACAATTTAATTTTAATAATATTATTTTTAATAATTTAATTTCTCAAATTTGAGCCCGAAACAAACATTACAGTGGTATCCGAGCACCGATCTTCTCAACCTGTGACCAAGCTGGCAGGTTGGCAGGTTGACCCGAGCGTCTTAAAAAAATTGGCGTTTGTACAACACATTTTCGGGAAGTACGTACAGTATGGTAAGCAGTATTGTACTACAAGTTTTTAAGGAACACATGAATAGTAAAGTTGGACATTTTGTACAGGATTGTAATCATTAAAGCTAATGCGAGGTAACTGCCATTGATTTAACAGTGGATTTATTCCGGAGAAATAAAATAATGAGAGACCTTTGCCCGTGGTTTTTTCCTAGTCCATTACCAAGTTTTCCACATAATATTTGTGTATGTGTTTTAGATTTGTTTCTTTGTTATTGCTTTCACTGTGATCGTTTCTCTCTACATTGGTTATTTTTCTAACAAATAATATTTTTAAGTTGAGCCCGGATAACTATCTATTTATGGGCAACTTAATAATATTATGATTAAAATGAAATGTATTTTTAAATACTAAAGCCGAAAAAGGTCCTTTTCGCTTTCATTTTATGTGGTTGCCTCACAAGCATATCGATAAACTTGTTCAACAATGGTGGTTGGAAGGAAAGCCAAGATATGGAACTCAAATGTTCATGTTTGTCAAAAGATTATCATATTTGCAATTTAAACTAAAAGCTTGGAATTGGAACGAGATTGGAGATATTAGTGACAGGAAAGCAAAGATTTTGGATTAGATGCAAGATCTAAACATTATACACCGACATTCTGGGTATTTTATAGACCTCTTCAAAAAGGAATGTCGTTTGAAAGCTAAACTACAGGAATGGGAAACGAGGGAGGAGATCATATGGAAGCAAAAGTCCAGGATCCAACGGATGAAGAAAGGGGATAAGAACTCAGCTTTCTTCCATAGATTTGTTCAAGCCAGAAGAGCCCAAAACCATATTCATTCCCTAAACAAAGGAGATGGTACTTGAGTGTACTTGAGTCAGGGGATGAAACAAGTAGCTCAGCAGTACTTTTAGTAGTTGTTCACCTCTCAACCCCTAGACTTGAACTCACAACAACAAATTTTGAATATCCTTCCTAAAAATATTTCTCAGCAAGAAAATGAAACGCTGATGCAGCCCATTACGGAAGAACTCCAGAGTATTGTCTTCAAAATGAAAAAAGGAAAAACATTTGGTCCTGATGGATTTCCGATTGAGTTCTTCCAGGCATTTTGGGGGGTTATCAAGAGGGATCTTTTATTGGTGACTGAGGAGGTTAGAAATGCCAAAACTTTTCTTAAGCAAATAAATAGAATGTGCATTGCTCTTATCCCAAAAAGTAATGATGTACAGGATATTTCAGGATACCGTCCTATAGCCTTATGCAATGTCCTATGCAAAATAATCACTAAGACTATGGCGGAATGACTAAAACCCCTATTACAAAAGATTATCTCCCCTGAACAAGGGGGTTTTGCGTCAGGTCGTCATATTCATGATGAAATTGTTCTAGCCCAGGAAATCCTCCACTCTATAGACATACAGAAAAATCCAACGATGTTTATCAGACTAGATTTATCTAAAGCATATGACAGGGTTGATTGGGATTTCATGTGCAAAGTTCTGGCCCAATTTGGATTTTATACAGAATGGATTCAATGGATACAGGCATATATCTCTTATGTCTCCTTTCCGGTATTACTTAACGGCTCTCCTTCGGAATTTTTTACAGCCCCTAGAGGTATAAGGCAAGGAGACCCTTAATCTCCTTTCTTATTCATTATTTTGGCGGAAGGCTTACGAAGACTTGCTAAGAAAGCCTGTTAGGAGAAGGAAATTCTTGACATTCAGTTGGCTAAGAACATTCTACCTATTTCTCATCTCCAGTTTGTTAATGACTCTACGATGCTTGGAAGGGCTACCTTTCTGGAAGCGAAACAAATCCATAAGGTTATTCATACCTTTTCACAAGCCATTGGTCAGCTGATTAACCAAGGAAAATCCAGCATTTTTTTCTTTCATTGCTCTCGACAACAATAGGACCAAATTTTAAATATTCTCCAATTTCAAAAAGGGGAGCTTCCTTTACAATACTTGGGTGTCCCTTTAGCAGCTCACAAGTTAAAAGACTGGATTGGCTAATTGACAAGTATGAGATAAAACTTCATAAGTGGACTAACAAATGGCTTTCTTCAGGAGGCAGGATGATATTGGTCAAATCGGTTCTCCAAGCTATGTCCATATACATTTCATCAGTGGTAAATATTCCTGGCAAGATGTTGAAACAAGTGGATTCTATCTACCAAAAATTCTTATGTAGTGGAAATCGGGATAAAAGGAAATGGTCCTTTGTCAAATGGAAAACTCTTTGTCAGCCAAAAACAAGTGGTTCGGGTTTTAGATCATTGCCTAGCCAGATGAAAGCCTTAGTTGCAAAACTCTATTGGAGGATGTTAGTGTATCCTTCCGATCTTTCGGCTTCAGTTGCCAGAGCCAAGTACGCTGGTGGGGACCCCCCGGATGAAATTGTGTGTGCTTCCCTTCCTACTAAGGGCTCTCCTATCCTACAAGTTATTAAAATGGGCCAAGACTTAATTAAAAAACAATTGTTTTGGATAGTCAATAATGGGCAGTCTATTAACTTCTAGATTGACTCATGGGATGGAGGGTCTCCTCTTATTGTACAATTTCCTCAACTTATTCCCATAATGAAGCAAATTCGCAATATTGGATGGAGGAAGGTTTCCCAATATGGAAAGTTATCATCCAATCGCTAGGAAGGTGAAAAAGAATGGATTCCTCTCTATGAATGGCCACTTGTAATTCAACATGAACACCAACCTTTACTGCAATGTCTTTTCAACAATCGTCCTCTTTCCACATCACCATTTCCTGACAAATTGGGATGGGGATAAAATCCTTCAGGCTATTATATTGTTTCTTCAGGTTATGCATCCTTGGAGATTGACAATCCTCACCCTCTAAAGTTCCTTTTCAAGAACCTTTGGCACTCAGGGATGTGGCCAAAAATGAGTTTTTTTCTATGGCTTCTTTATTCATAAGCGGGTTTTAATAGGAGCTCAACTAATCAAGAAAGGATTTTTTGGACCTTTTAGATGTGTTATGTGCTTACAGGATGAGGAATCTCTAAATCAATTATTTTTCCTATGCCCTTTGGTTGTTCATAGCTGGAGACAATTTGCGACTCTCTTCAAGGTGAGATGGCATAATTTTGATTCTCTTGAACAAGTTATCAAAAAATGGAAGAATATGCTTCCTACAGGTCAAAGGCTTCTTCCGGTGTTGTGAAGTCGGATTTCTCTTCTTCTTTGGAATATCTGGAAAGAAAGAAATAACCGACTATTTCAGCAAAGAAGCAAAGATGGTTCCTATATCTGGGAAAAAGGAAAAATAAATATAGTTGAAACTCTCAAACATAAGATCCCTTTACCTAATACTTTATCCCTGGAATGGGAATATCTTTATAATCAACTTTCTTTGGCTCCAAGAGAAGCTACTTTACCACGGTTTCATATTAAGAAGGAAAGGAAGGAGGACAGTCAAGTCAAGGCACCTCCCTTGGGTTATGGACAACTAAACACGGACGGAGCTTCTAGAGGTAATCCAGGCAGAGCTGCTATGGGTGGCATTGGTAGACACCATGAAGGTGATGTGCAGTTCTTTTTTGCTATCAATCTGGGTGTTACTACCAATAATGTAGCAGAAATGAAAGTAGTCTATAAAGGTATGAAGGACGCGGTAAAGAATGGTTTGTTGAAAGTTCAAGTTAGATCTGAATCTCAATTAGCAATCAAGATTTTATCTCGCAACTGAGCCACTCTCCCACCAAATTGGCGAATTTCCAAGGAAGTTTGGAAGATTAAAAAATTGCAGGAAAACTTTATGGAGGCGCAATTTGCTCATAATCCTCGGGATAGAAATAAGATTGCAGATGGTTTGGCTAATTGGGCCTTGATAATCAGAATCTCCTGTGCTATGGCTCACCCCCTTTATGGTGGTCCAACCAGCTACAAGACGATATCAAATACATTCTCAACTTGGAATTCTATCTATGATGATTGTAATTGCCTTTTTGTTGTACAATGCTAGGGCTTGGACCAAAAGTTTTCAACCTTGGCATACCCATATATGTAAATTTGGATTCCATCTAATATAAAATCTTTGTTTTTTTCTTTAATATATATATATATATATATAATAAAGACAAAAGAAGACCCTTAGCCTATTTTCATTCTTTTTAATTGGCTAAAAGGGAAGGAAATAAATTAATAATTTGATTTTAAGTGCTAAAGTAATTTTAATTATTGGCACTTTAATTAAATTATTAAAAAGGAGGGAAAGTACATTTAATTAATTATTTTAAATGCCCTATTGGAGCGAACCAAATGTAAGGAAGGAGGGAAAAGAAGGGGAAAGTGGATTCAAATTAAATCCCAAGTTAGGTGACCCATTAGGGAGAATTCTTATGGGGTTTTGTGCCACCAATTGCCTATATATGGAGGTTGCTTGGCTCATTTGGGGATCATCTTGTCTATTGATATCTTTGCATGCTTTTTGGGTTGATTGCTTAACCATTTTCAGCCTTTGAAGACAAAAACCCTCATCAATTCCTATTGAGGACGAAAACCCTCAATAGTCACAACACATGGGGACAAAAACCCTCATTTGTTGCATTGGTGACTTCATTTGGGAGTCATAAGTGAGCTCAAAATTCAGAATTTCAGAACGGCAAGGGTTTCCATCCGTGTTAGACCACAAATTCCAGCTAGGGCATGCTCTTTTGGGGCTGCCACATTCATTTCCAGCTTGGGCGACCCATTTGGAGATTTTGGGACAGCATTTCACGGTGGTTTTGTGGTTGGAAAAATCTGATTCTAATTTTGTTTGATAGTTTCCATTTTTGTGGTCATTTTCAGCTATCGTTTGCATTTTATCTCCAAGTATTTCTAAAGATATGGATTTTTGAAGTTTCAACTGTTTTTGAACAATAATTAATTCCAACAGTTTGTATTTTGTTGTTGAAGCATTTATTTTGAATAATTTCATCAAGGATTTCATGTTGTGATGTATTTCTGAATATTTGTGTGTGGGAAATACTAAAATCTGAATTTTACTAGGTCGCTTAGGTTTTTGTGGACCTAAAGCAGGTCGCTGCGCTAATTTTTGCATAAAATCATATTGTTGTCATAAAAATCAAGTTTTCTACATGTGGCTGTCATCATTTCCAGCAATGTTCCATTAAGGTTTTGCGGAAAATCCAAATTTCTCAAATTTGAGCCCGTAAGGGACATTACAGTTTCTCTAGGATCCCCCTCTCACATTCAATCGAACCTACTTAACCTCTCTTCAACTGCAACCTATGTCACCTCTAGTAATCTTGATCATTCATACTTGTGCTATTTCTCCCACTGCAATGCCAGCCTCAAAATGTGATCTTCCTATACAGAGGAAAGGGTGTATCCTTTCCGAAGATGTCACTTGATGTAGCCTTGATCATTGGTGGTAGTTCCTCTCTCTCACCACACACTTCCCTCTCACCATGACCCTTGTCTTGGAATTGCTTCTTGCCATTCTCCCATTGTTGTTTAGCCAACCTCTTCCCTGACTGTCCTCTCACCGTCAACGTGATCCTCCACCTTACACTCTTGACAGTCCTCTCACTATCAATGTGGTCTTCTACCTCACAGAATCTCTTGACGGTCCTCTCACAATCTTCTCATCCACCTCTTAGTGTCCAGCCAAGAAGAAACTTGACTAATTTGTTATTGAGGAGGTCCCCATTTCCCTTATCCCTTTCTTTCATTCCAAGGGTCTCAAACTATATTTCCTCTCCAATTCATACATTGTTGGGCATTCTTGTTTATATGTGGGTTCCATCCTTGATAAACTTTGTCTCTACTCTCTTTCCACCATTATAGAAGATCCCTAGAGCATCCTCAACCAACTAAATCAACATAAAAGAATAATACAGTAAACTAGAAACTAAAATATCTCCATTATATCCATAACAAAGTACATTCCATAGACAAGCTTATCATACCCGTCACATCAAAATACCAAAAGATAGTACACCTGATATAAATGATCAATAGCAATAAACAAGGTACACTATATATCCTCATCAAGGCATAGGTAAGTGTGATAGTTAAGATAGAAACCACACATCACAAAAATAATAAGCCCCCTACACAACAACATAAAATTGTTCATCAACGTGTACTGATAACAACTCCAACTCTAGCACATCTTATTACCCCATACAACTTGATAACATATTAGAACAATTTTCAGACAACTTTGGGTGTCCACAACACACCCAAAAAATATAAAAAAATAAACACGTTACACGATAATTTCAACTCAGCGAACTAAAATGATTTACAAGATTTATTAGACTCGGGCTAAGGGCAGGGGTGAAGAGAAACAATTGAAACAAGACTAGAGGACTGACAATATAAGGCACTGGTAAAACATAGAATGCCAAAGGGGTCAAAAAATCCAGCAACAAGAATCTCTACACTCCAAAGGCAAATTTAAGCTAAAGCACTTGGAAGAAAAATTCAACAAAGTGCTCATGAGAAAATATTGAGCTAAAGTTCTGAACTACAGTATGCATACAACTCAAAACTATATAACTGAGTTCAAATTTGAGGCTCAGCAATCACCATCAATGATTTCATTAATTATGGCCACGTGCCATTCCATTGCTAGCAAGTACCTCTAGGATTATCTTACCCCTATCATATCACCTAATATAATAGAGTTCTTCAGAAATTATTTGGGCACCATTCCATACCCGTTATGATACACAAAGATGCTTAATGATATAAAATAATCTACGGTTCGCTGTTCCACAAAATAAGTACTAGTGACTCAAACCTGTAGAGCTGGGATCAAATTTGAGGTTCGGCAATCATCATCAATGATTTCATTAATTATGGCCACGTGCCATTCCATTGCTAACAAGAACCTCTAGGATAATCTTACCCATATCACAGCACCTAATATAATAGAGTTGTTAAGAAACTATTTGGGCACTATTCCCTACCCTCTTTAATAGATAATAATTTCTAGTGATGTCTAATAATCCTTTACTGTTAGCTGTTCCACAAAAATAAGGACTACTAGCAACCTAGTCAAAAAAATATAATATGCTAATATCAACCAAAACTTACACTAAATCATTGAAAAAATAACATGGACAGAAACTCAACAGACTACAATATCTAATTCAGTGTGAAAGATGAATACTTGACATCCAAATCATGAAAATACCTTTAAATATGCTGCCTCACATGCTTCTTGGGTCTCAAATTCTACAACAAGAAAAACGACAAGCATTAATGAATCGCTTAATTACAAAAATATTCAAGAGAAATGAAATACAAGAATTTCTTTTCTTCTCTGGTCTATAATTTTATTAAGTTATGGAGGCTGTATCACATTACAATAATATCATTAATTTCAATATCTTCAGATTACAGAACAATCCAATGTTCGATTAGTGAAATGAACAAAACTATAAGATGATTGAGATCATTGAGAAGTGTGATGAGAACATGTAAAACACCACCTTTGGTTACTGTGCAATCCAATGTCGAATTAGTGAAATGAACAAAACTATAAGATGATCGAGATCATTGAAAAGTGTGATTAGAACACGTAAATGCCACAACCCCAGCTTTCAGCTTGCATGAATCTAAAATTAAGATGTCTCCCTTAGATCCACTTATTATCTTAGGTGTTTGAGATTATATGTCAAAAGTCTAAAGAAGGAAAAAAGGGGTCAATAAAGACACGAAGTAAACATAGAAAAGTTACAGCCAGAGTCTTCGGAAAATTCAGTACCAATTTTTGGCTTTACTTTGTTGTTTATCAACTCTAATAAGCCAATTTTATGGGAAGAAGTTTGTTAGAAACTCTGCACTCATAGTCTATGGTTGCTTATACAAATGATGTTGACGTATTCTTCTTTACTAGTATAATTTGAGATTGGTCCTATGGTCGCTCCAAATAAGAAATATTACATTAATCTTTCATATTGTACCCATCATAAACCATAGCTAACAAGCCATTGTGAGCCTAAGCAGGCGATTTCCTATAAGGAGCTATGGACAATGCTCCCTGCATCTAGAGATACACAAAACGTACAGATTGCTCCTTTTTCCACATGACTATGTACCACTGGTTCAGCAGGCATGGGCCCCGAGAAAAGTTTTCAAGCAAATTCATACAGCGGCAGCCCCTTTGCAGGGTCAAGGGCCAGCACTATAGGCAGTGTTCCTGCCACATCTACCAAGCCAATGTTGACCTCTAGCAGCATCCTCAGCACCAATTTGACACCTATATGCCATCAAGATTCATCATGTTCATGATGTCAACTTGGAGCCATATTCTTAAACAGAAGGATGTAACATCCCCATTTTAAGATACTAGAACAAGGGAATTTTTTTATTTTTTATTTTATATACAACGTTCTCTGTTCTGAATTATATAATTCAAACACACGTTCAAGTTTTAATAATTGTTCTCTGTCCAATTAATGCAATTTGGATCACACAATTTCTTTTTAAAACCAATGTTCTTTGTTCGCATATTTGCAATATGGAACACACATTCAATGCCATTCAATCATATAACAGATACCATATGCTGTTGTAAATGACTCAAAGAACTACCGATCTCCCATTTTATGGCTCGAAGTTTCAGTGATCTCTCATTTCATGACTCGGTGACTTACCGATCCTTCATGTTAATCCATGCATTGTATAATAAATATACAGGGTTCTTTTACCGTTTCCGGTTATCGAAGTGATCCATTTAAGAAGCCTATCTGAATATCTGTTACTGATATTCATCTAACATCTTGCATCTTAAACTAGGTGATTAGGACAACACAACCAGCACTTGCGATACTTTGGCCAAAGATTTTCACATGCTTTGCATGATCATATTCCTAGATGTGATACACATCAATGGAATACATCCTTCACCTCACTTCGTCTGTTATCTAGAATGGTCTTTCCTGATCTTTGTCAGTCCTTCCGTCTAAGGTCAAGCTCTAACTCCAACTAGCAATATGAACGAGTATAGGAAGTTACTCATGGCAACTAAAGGTACGCAGACATATGGTGTCATCCCTAGACGACATCCGTGTGTCTAGTTACCTTTAGTCCTCTGGAATCACTCCGTATACGTGATCACATTCCTATCCCCATCTAAGAACTTAGTATCCAGCTTATGTAAACTTGATGATTTGATTCGGGAGGGCATTGTAATATGTCAGCTATAACATTGTGTCGTCATGAAGGCCCCGCCTTCATGAAGACACAATATTGTAGTTGGAGTATGCCAATGTCCTACGGAATCCTCTCATCGAGAGTACACATCCAGCTCGAGTGTGATTTGATTATAATCTTAATATTTAAGATCGGCTTTCAGCAGCCCTGCTGATCCTTTAACCTCATTCTCCTTACAGTTGTATGTAGCTAAGAGAGACTTAATTCGTCCTCTAGCTTAATATACATCCTCTCCTTCATACCGAAGGGTTGCATATTCTCTTTTTGGTTCCTTTTTTTAATCTTCGGACTAATCAGTCCATTACAGATAAACATAATAAGTTTAACCTATTAAACTTAACCAAGTTTTACCCACAACTGTAAACAAATTCAGATTTCCATCTTATTAGACATCGTTTAAACGAGGTCTAATTCTAAATGAATTTAATCATTTATTCTCCATAACCTTACTTCAGTTAAGGTCTGTTAACAATAGATATGTTTTCCCATATCTATATTTTCTGAATTTAAACATTCGAGGCTATTAACGGAGTTCAAATACAAGGTTCAGCTGCTCCTATGTTATTTAATATTCCTTAGCTTATAAGTTAATCCCGAATACCTTTCAATTAAGAGTTCATATTCACCTAAATCCATTTTAATGTCAATTTAAAATTCATCTTAACCCAAGTATGAACTAATTGTACATTCCAACGTAAAAGTTGCATTCAGGTAAAGAATAGATGTTATTTCTTTTTAAATCTATCCACTATCATTTGAATAATTTCAAATCAAGAAAGAATACTATATTCTCAATCTTATTCAACAATATCAAACTGATACAGCCATTAATATCACACTTTTCCTTGTATTCATCCATAAGTTTTACAATCTATACATTTGCCAGCCCAAACGACTGGACTTCGTTTATATCAAACAACATTACAACTCATAAAGATAGAAGAATGTAATTTCTTCCTTTCCCATTTCCTCGTAGAGGAATAATAGCTATCAATTACAATCCATCCTCAGTTAATCAAAATAAGTATCAGAAAACAACCATGTCTTCGTTTATACTCAAATTCCATCTGCAAAATTACTTGCACGAGTCAGTTCATTGAACTGAGCATATTAAGCACTTGTCATTAAAATGAGGTGCTTTTAATTAACTGTCTCAATAAAAGAACCCTGCTTTTATGAAACGTTAAAATGAACATCATCCAAGAATTAAGTACCGATAAGGATGAACAGCATAACAACCCAATCATCTAATTACCCTCCCAATCAGACAAGAAGGATTACTGCCCTTTTTTTCCCACTAATTACTACAAGAAGTAATTTCCTTCAAATAGTTCCAGAATTAACATCTGTAAGAACTAAAACACAATTAAGCATACTGCTGTTCCAATATAAATGCTATAATTTCCATTCCCTTACAATAGTTGTAATTTCAAACGATAGAATTTCACTGAAATTTAAACCGAACTACTTTCCCTTCTTTTCATACAACTCATCTGATTTCAAGCAATCAAACGCTGAAAAGAAAAGTAAACAGCAATTAAATGCAAATGCTTAAACCAAAGCAATACAAAATTCATTCCATAACAATTATAGATTCCCAACTGTATGAGAGAAGAAATGAACATTAATTCAAGTTATCCATCCACACTCTCTTTCCTTTCCTCATAACTGTACTGAGAATTTAATCCAGACGTGATACCAATCAATAATAACAGTTCAAAGTGAAATAAATAAAATCAATAATCAAATACAAGAAGGATCATATTACCTCTTCTCATTGTCTAACCAAATATCCACTATTTAGAACAGACACAACCCAATAGTATGATTCATTCTGATTATTATATTTCACTCAACGGACTTTCTTGTCCAAATATAAACAAGCAAGAATATACAGCTAATCCATAAACAACGCTTCGTCAAAACAAGCATTTCAGCTAGATCTGATCAATAAGAATGTACAGCTAGCTACGAAATCATGATTCATATCATAATAGTAAAAAGAGTCATTTTATTTTGAACTTTCAAAGTAAGAATTCCACTTCAATTCAGTTTTAACAAAACAGCAAGAGTTCAGGCTGCAAATTGAGTATATTTATATATTAAAAACATACGTATTTATTAAAAACAGTCATACCCAGCTTAGTCTGAAACGGGTAAAAGTTCAGCAACATATTATCATCATTTCACTGTAATGAGTGAGAAAACCCCTTCTTTTTTTACAAGAACAAGAATCCATTCGAGTTCAGTTCATAAACATCATATTTTCTCCAAAAGAAGGAAGGGAAACCAGTCACGGTTTTCATTTCAAAAAATATATTAAAACGCTTTTACCAGCAAAGGAAAAACGATGAAATGAATCCCTTGTCCTAGGCAAAATCGTATTCAATGCAATGAAAGCAATTAGGAGAAATTAATTCACACAACAGTTTCTCCACATTATCCAGAACTTGCTTTTCCCAATCTTTTCCTCGTACTGAACTCAGAAGACAATACTCGCATCAATATTATATGCAATGACTCAAACCCATATAGGGTAATAGAAGCAGGTGCTACACCCAATCAAAACAAACTCATACAGCAAGCACAACCTCATTGTTTCATTCGTTTGCAAAGAAATACTAAGCCATGTTCATTTTCATAATGACAGTTCAAACCAGAAGATCAAACCGAATCCATAATGCACAATAAAATCCACTTACCATTACCTTCAGATTTCAAAACAGCAAAAGAGAAAACTTAATTCATTAATAGTTTTAATAAGAAAAACTCTCATTTTCTTCAAAACGCCCAAGAATACCCAAGTCGTATTCATCCTTATAATGACAGTTCAACCAGACATACAGAATCATCTCATCCTTCCATTTTCACAAGAATGCACAGAACTCAGAATTGATATACGCTTAGCTAATGTATTCATTAGCACAAACTCATAATGGTAATAAAACGAATACCCAACACTGTCGAAACGAACCCACATAGCATGGACAGTTATATTCAACTTAATCATTATGCAAGGAAATGCTCAAGTCGCATACAACAAAAGAAAACGACTCAACCCAAAATCACCTCAACATAATAGCAAATCGAATAACCAAAACCCCCTTCATAAGAGCAGGGTTGTTTTAATGAGACGATTAAGCAAAAGGAAGCGGTTTAAGGAGAAGGGCTTAACATGCCTGTATTTTTTTTGTGGTTCAAAGAAAATCGCGTCCACTGGAGCTGTTTCTCTCCACGACGTCCTCAGCCAGGCTTTCCAAACAATCACTAACATCCACAGGCTCAAAAATAGCCTTTGCTTCTCCAAAGAACAGAAGTAATAACCAAAATACAGCAGGTTCGACAGAACAATGAAAAAAACAAAATGCAGAGCAACTAAAACCGATTGCACACAACAACAACAACAATTTTTCCTCAATCCTCTTTCCAAGGCGAACTGGTCGCTAAGACCAATGTCATTGAATGCATTGCCTTTTTCCTCTTTCCTCACGCCACCGCCGACTCAGGTTGGCAAATTTCCAATTTCAAATGTTGCATGTAATTTCCATTTTAGCTTCATAGCTAGTTGGACGCCTCCAACTTTTCCTTGTTCCCGCCAAACTTGGCGCTGCACATGTAAGGACTTCATTTACTGTCCCATTAAATTTCCAATCTTCCCTTCTTATCCGTTTCCATCCACATGGGTCCATACGTCCCCTTTCATAGGTTAGGAATAGTTTAGGATTTTTAATAGTCCATATCTAGGTTATTCACCTAGTTCATAGGTTAGTAGAATTTACATCTATTTTCATCCTTATGGAATTTAAAATCCATATAGGGTAGTAGTTAGGGTATAGGATTAAACTTAGTAGTAGGTTAGGGTTTAATCCCATAATATTTATTTAATAGTTTCCAATCAAGTCTTTATGACTGGCATTCATATTCAACACTATGCAGGACGTTTCGTCCCAAGTTCCATATACATGTGTCACTCGCATCCCGGCCCTTATTGACTTACGCTGTCTAGCGTTACAATGGTGTGTGGTTCGAGAATCGAACCTTTTTCATTGGCATCTACATACCAAATATTCATACCTGAAATCAGGTGCTGCAACCTTTATATCAACCTTCAATCTGGTTTAAAAGTAAATCGACAAGCGATCACAAGGAGGCCACAGCATACCTTGGATCAATGGAATTGATTCAAGGTGTGCTGTCAATCAACGAAAAGAGTTCATCAAGCATACGATTAATCTGTTGTCTCATTAGCAACACACAAGCAATAATAACTTCTGTCCCAAGTAAACAAATTACAGTAAACAAGGGTCCAGATTAGCAACACATTCCTTTAAGATCAAAAGATACGTCTTAACATATTTATCTTCATTTCTGCAGTTACAACATCATGAAAAGTGATTACCATGCTAGCTTACAAAAATTCAAGGCGTTACAAAGGAGATGAACCGTTTCATCTTCACCCAGCATCTACTAACTTCTGGTTTGACCTTATGTCTTAAATATGTAATGTATGCCAAAATGTGAATATAGTGGTGTTCGTAGTAAAAGATGTATATATTTTTCTATCTCTTCTCAGATATTTTCAACGTACAGGACTTTTAGATTAATGCTTACAATTCTGATTGAGCTCATATTGCCAACATTGTTCTTATGTGTAAATGGTTTCACATTATCTGTTCGCACTCTTAGCTGTTGTTTATAGATAACATTATACTTTTTCTTCCATTGTAACTCACTGAAATCACAGTACACCAGATTGTGCAATTTCAGTGTATTGTCCCCCAAATTAATCCTATAATCTAGATCAGAAACACTCAAAGTTATAAATATCCAGGCTACCTTGAAAGAATGGCATGCAGACGGATTAAATACCCAGAACAAAAATCATGTCTAGTAGACGAAGTTAGTGGGATCCCTTGGCCCAAAGGCTTTAGCGAAGTCGAAAAATGATTGATCCCCTCTACCCCAAGCCCCTAAACCTTACCTGTGAGATAAAATGATCAACCTCCTCAACCCCAAGTCTCCTGACCTGTCTAATCAGAAATGTCCTGAGTGCTCTCAGGGTGACAAATGATGTGATTATGAGATGTAACAACTAAGCCTACTGAAACATAGGCTCTAGGGTTCACTGATGAGATATAACATGGGATCCCTCAAACCAAAGGCTTTAGGGATGTCCAAAAAGATTAATCCCTTCTACCCTAAGCCTCTAGGACTGACCAGTGAGATACAATGATTGTCCACCTCAACCACAAGTCTCTGAGCATGTCTAATTATAAACAACCGGAGCACTCCCAAAGTGAATAATGACGTGAATATGACATGTAACAGCTAAACCTGCTGACAAAAAGTCTCTATGGGTGACCTGTGAGATATATCATATAACAATCAGTCCTCTCAACCAAAAGGTTCTATGTTTGACTGGTGAGGGATAATGATTTCTTTCAAGTATAGATAGTCAACACCACTCGATAACCATTGACACTCAATCTCTACAAGAGTTTGCTTTGTAGCTCCATACACTCATGATGCTACAATTGGGGGATGTTCACTATCCCAAAAAACCTCAAAGCATACATCATCTACAATAAGCCTAATTTAAAATTAGTTGGCATGCATGAGGACGTGAGGTTCTAATCTTCCCCATAATAGCAACTTTATGCATTACCCAAAAATACCACATTGCGGTTTGTCAAATCTCCCAAATACATTGTTACACATGTATGTAAAAGGAACCATCAAAGTATTAAAGCATATAAATCCCACATTACAAGGTATATCTGCCTCGTTACATAAGGATGTTTAGTTAAATGATGCATGGAATCGTCCAAGCATACCAGGAGATCAGCAATATATTGCTGATTATTTCAAATACTTCTTATTGAAGTTTTTGCCTACAAAGCTGTCTGACAGTCCACTACTCAATCCCAGTCCAGAGACTATCAGAAATATTATTATCAACTGCAAAATTCCCTGGTATGTTAAAATGAAATATTATGTTCTTACTAACACCATGCAGGGTCATCATGCAAATCCAAATGGAGCACTCTGGAGGAAGTTTTACATCCACCATACGATGAATGTACCTCCTCCTGCACCTGGATACTCTCTACGGATACCAAATCAATATTTGTATCCTACTCGAGCATATCTTCGTAGAGACATTGATGGATCACGTGTTGTTTCACGTCTGTGGTATGAGCGCAATCAACGACAACTTTTCCCTGTAACACAACAGGAAGATTCTTCCTCCTCCTCAGATGATGATGTTGGGCCCCGTGTCCTTTACAGCCCATAATGCTAGATGGCAGGCATGTTGTCATCATTTTCAATAAAGTAGTGATTTGCAAATCACTTTATGTAAAGTGTGGACCTCTCCACGTTCTAACAATGCTATGATGGGTGGCATGTACTCCTCCTTTTTGTTTTAGTGGGAATCTTTTGGGTAACCTGTGTTACCAATTCCCGGTCTTTAGGTTTCTAGGTTCCCGGTGAAACCCTTCTCTCCTTTCCTATATAAGGATGGGTCGGGCTTCTTCTTAAGGCATCGGGTTTTTTCCTTTAGTCATCAAGTATATTGTTTCCTCAGTTTTAATATTGTTCTCTGAACAAGAATTATGTAATGGAGTTATGCTCTTACATCGAATAAAATACGAAGAGTTCACGAGTTTTAGATCCTTGTATTGAATTGGTATCAGAGCTCCTTCTCTAATAGAAACGTTGGACATCTATAATTATCTAATTAAATTCAGTCATATCTGCACAATTAAACTGTGTTTGTGAGTACCATTCATGTAAAAGTTTGCATCTTCCCTCTTCATAATTTTCTCCAGTAAAAATTATTTTTCCCAATAAAATGGGAGATGCGGTGTAGTGTGTGATTGCCCATCTCATCTCATAAGTGGGAACTTTTGTAATGAATTCTCTTGTGACAATTTTTCCCTCTGGGGGGGTATTTATGTTTGTGAGTACCATTCAGGTAAGGATTTGTTCTTCCCTTTCCAGAATTTTCTCCAATGAAATTATTTTTCCCATTGCAATGGGAGATGCAGTGTAGTGCATGGTAGCCCATCTCATCTCATAAATGAGAACTTTTTGTAGGGGCTTCTCCTGTGGCAAATTTGGTCCCTTGGAATTTATTTTTACCAAACCATGGGTTCTCTTCTCCCTTTATGTTATCATGTGTCAATTTCAAAAGCGATCAAATCAAGTATGAACTTTCCGAGTATCCTATTACAATATTTGTGGCTGAAAGAAAACTGTACAAGAGATATGAATAATGAGGACAACAAAGACATCTACTTATAATATTTTATTCCTATGCTTCCAGTAGAGCAGCATGCTACTCAAAGCCATGTAACAGCCTCCAACTAAAGTACAAATACAACTCCTGCAATTAACTACTATTCAATAGTCATTTCTCAGCCTTGCACATTGGCCATAATTTTATCAATTTCTACTAGAATCCCCTTCCATAGTTTGAGAAAACTATAACAGGCTTCTCATCCAGTTTTCCACAGTACTCTTGTATTTCTCTTGACAATGTGTCGAACTACAACAAAATCAGGAAGGGGAGATTATTGCATTACCTTGTTCAGATCCACCAATCAAACTCAACGTCACAAGAAAAAAATCTCAATCACAGTTAATATAAATTTAAGGTGGCACTTCATGAGCTGAAATGTTTCTTACATTTCCAAATGTGAGTGCTTGAGGAATCCATAATATTCTGAATCAAATTTTTAAACAAGAATTCCTGTCTAACATGCATGCCCAGTTTTCCCCTACTACCAAACATGTCTTAATTTATAAGATTTATAGACCTGATGAATTTCAGACAAAACAATAAGATTTAACAAAAGATAATATTGAACCAATTTAATTATCATGGCATGTTTCCCTAAATTCATCGATTGCTTTATATTACAGTTATTAATTTTGAAGCCATGGCCATGGAATATCACAAGAAAACGTTCGATACAGAAAAGAACAAATGCAATCTACTACTACAAACATTACAGTACTAGGCAACATGCATCATCAGCAATAAACATTCTCCACAAAAAATAGCTTTTAACAATTTCTGCGACATTCTCCTTCCCAGAAATCTTTTTCTTTCAGATTATTATTATTGATTACCCACCACGTTCTTCTTTTAGGTTACAAATAACTAAAAGATAACTGATTTGAAAAGCTGAAATATTCATTATCAAGTGCATGATGTCACCCTTAGACAAGGAGCTTAAGAACAAAACATACCAATAAAAGCATAACATAAACTGTCTCCTGTCTTGTAGTCTCTTATAATATCAGCCCTAGTTTGACATACCAACACACAAAGTTAAACATCAAACATGAATAATAATATAATAGTAAAATGATAAAGCATAATGCCACTCCTTAAAGTATAAATGAGGAGACATTTACAAGTATTATTCTTAAGGTACTCAACGCAAACATTTTATAGACCAGATTATTAATTGTTGTGGGGTTTTTAACTCATGTGTGTTTAAGTCATCTCAAGATGACCACCATGAGTAGTCAATAACATAGTGACATTGTCTCCTCGCATGTTTTTGGTAATGTTAACAGGGCATGGGGACCCACTTAGCACACAAGCACCGTAAGCATTTGTTAGTAGGGGGTAGGAATGGTGAGTGTATTCCACTGACTTGGGCTTCTCACCCTCTAGCCTCCAAGGCGAGGAAACAATGTCACCATGTTAGAGATTACGTATGGTGATCATATTGAGATGACTTGAACAAATACAAGTAAAAAAAGTTAAAACCCCACAAAAATAAATAATCTAATTAAATTGCTCATAAAAGCCTTCAAATTAACATAAATTGTATGGACTGTTTTTTAAAATGAAAAGACTTTATTTTACCATAATTTATACTTTTTGAAAGGCCTTTTCAAAAATCTCTAAAGGACGAAGTAAAATATTGTCAAACACTCACGATATTACTTTCCCAAAGCGCGAAAATATGACTTCAAGATCCTCTTCCTGCTTAGTACATGGCAAAATATTTATGTCAGTAGTTTATGCATCAAGTACATGAAGTAATCATGAAGCTAGACTTGTTTTGTCAAAGAAAAGGGAAACCAATCATCATGAATCAAATATTGTCTCCATATATTCCTACAACGGTAAGAAAACTTATTACTATTGTGTTGTTCTAATATCTGCATCGAAGTTCATTTCATCTTGAGAAAGGACGTAACAATCATAACCTTTTTAAATTGTGTTGTCCTTAGATTCACCTATTTAGGCTCCAATACCATCATGGATGTACCTAGTCAACTCAAGTTAAGTGTTAGCCTTTCATGACAACTCAGCTCAAGCTTGAACAGTGCATTTGTTGTTTGCTGTTTGGATACATAAATTGTTACATTTGATCAGGTGGACAGACCAATGCTTTTCTTAGCTCTCAGTAAGAGATAAATTCAGAATTTCACTGAATGTAGTTTTTTGTTGTTGCAGATGTGTAGCTGCATATGCGTCAGATCTTGTCTTTTTCGGAGACCAGCTTGCGTCCACATCGCAGAGATGGGTTGAAGATAGCATCACTCAGTCTGGATCATTCGTAATGTCAAGGATCCTATTTTTCTGATGATTGCACTGAAAATGAACAATTTGGTTACTAAGGAAATAAGGTTTTTGAAAACAACTGTAGATGCAAAATATAAAGTGAAAGAGTATATGGTAGATGCAAGAATTAATTGACTGATAATGTATGTTTGTGCTGGCATTTATGTGGGAGTTGTTTGTTCATTTCTGTTCTGGCCTGAGAAGGATAGGAAATTTGTAAAATGAATAGGAATTTATACTCCCATTTTACTTGTTTTATTTTCTTAAATGTATACATGTTGTATCTCTTTGTCAAGAATGTGTGAACTCATTGCGTCCTTATTTACATAAAACATGCATTTTAATTTACTTATGCCTCGATTGTTCTTGCATCATTCAAACCCATCTAACTATTTTGGTAAAACTCCATTGCCAAGTGTCTATTTAGGGTTACAGGTTTTCCTCCTGTTTTTTTGCACAGATTGGCTTATAAATATGGCATAGGTTAGTGATTGGACAATCCCGCTTTCTTTTTTCTCTGTCCATTTTCTACATTTTCTTGAACAATTGAACATTCTTTTCCGGTTTTCGGGTTACTTTTAAAATGTTCTTATTTTCTAAGGTTGAATGATGATGTATCTATTAGGAGGATAATCATGGCCAATTATCTTAGCCATTCATAAAAACTTTTTTCCTTATTGTTTCCTGTATATATTATCATCTTGTATTTGACTGATCTTGATATTGACACAAACAGCTTAAGGCTAGTTTCTCATGACTTTAATCCATAGAGTTTTGCTTTTGTTCAAGATAGATCGCTTATTTGAAATAGGTAGTTAAGTTTCTAGTAATTCAGTTCAACTTTTCTCCATTAGCTCATAAGTTGATTGACCATTTTTACCATATATTATCAGTAGGGAAAGGTTGATTTGTATAATTCTTCTTATTTATACGATATTGGATTGTCAAGGGTTGGTGCAAATTCTTCACTGAGAATTTACTAAGTGCTCTTCTTTCAGAAAAATCATGATAGCAATTCACTTTTGGTCGGAGTTTGGTTCAAAAATTTTAACTAAGACATAAACCCAGTAAAGTATCAGGTTATTGCTGCCACAGAAGGTTCAATAAGATTAGTAAGATTCAAGTACACTGTATGAACAACCTGTAGGCATCTTGAATAAAGAAAAAGCATGCGACTCTAAATAAGTCATTCAGGGTTGTAAAATTTGGTTTGGTTTGGTTAAGTTTGATTTGTTTAATTTCACTTCATCAAGTCAATTCACATAATCTGATTTGGTTTTGCATTGGACTTAGGTATTTGTTTCTCAAGAGTGGCCTGCAGTCTCTGTGTTTTGTTTGTCTCTGTGTTTTGTTTGCCTTTGAGATGGGGGTTTTGACATTAAAAAAAAAAGTCAAAAAAGAATTCTCAATAGATTTCCACCCTGTGCAAGTCAAAAACCAGCCAAGCATCTTCAAGTTGTATGCACTGCTTGGATAGTTCCAACCTATTGTGATATAAACTGATTGGCCTCTTGACAGTCTTTGGATGATATATTGTTCATGTGTGTAGTGTGGTCCTAATGTCACATTTAATTTTCATTGTAAGGATTGAATGACTGTATGAATAATTTCATATATGTCATGGAAAAACAAAGGCTATGCGTCAATATCTCTAAAATAGAACCTACAGAAAACTCGGAAACAGGAAACATAGACTATGTTTTGGTGTGTGAAAGGAGGTTGTAAATTGAGAAAAGTTGGTTAATATAAGACAATGGTGTAACTTTGGCCTTATTCTACTTAGTTATGACCAAAAATATTTATATGAAGAAGGCATGAAAGCTATGTCTTGGAGTGCTGAGAGAGTTTTTGGCATTTTGGAATTCGTCTGATAAGTCCTATACAGTATGGGAGCTCCTAGGGGAAACGCTAATAACGCCCAAACCTTTCTTTTTCAATTTTTGTAAGGTAAGAAAGTTGCAGGTCCATAGAAAGGTGAAATTTGTCATGGATTTTTATGTGCATGTATTGTTGGTCATCTCTTATAATTAGCTTGGGATTGCTATATGAAGATGAATTTGACATAAATAGAGCTGGGTTTGCCCAATGTGAAAGATGCCTGGAAGTTTCTGCTGACAATCATGTTTGTTAGATTTTAGGGGTTTGTCAAAACCTGTGTTAGTTGCGTCCTGTGCCATGCAGCCTATAAACCAAACAAAAATGGTAACACACCTCTATAAGCTCTTATGCTTACACCTGATGCGTACTTGAGTAGTTGTACCATTGATTGCAGAGGTTGTATTAAATTAATCCTCCATCTATGCTTGTTTATACTTTTCCACCTTGATGATTTTAATATTTTCTACGTCAGAATATTCTGAGTGCAAGAAAAATACGTCTGCAATGCCTATTGTATTTCTAGTTGGGTTATTTCAACTTAAAAAAATAAAATGAGGCAAAGCCATGATGTGCTATTGTTGTGGAGGAGCTTGTAGCCATCTTCTGTCTATTATCATATAGAAGTTTCATTTTACATATTATATTCAGCTTATGTATTTCACCACTTCCACTTTATGCTGATTAGCTGTATATGTTGCGTCTTTGGCAAATTTGACAAGACCAAAATAAGCTTGAAAAAGGAAGAAAACGGGATTGAAAATATATATTTAAGAAATAAGAATTTAAATGCTTCACAAGGACTAAGCTCTTCTTTTGGTTACAGAATGTGGTTCCACAAGCCTTTCAAAGCTGACGAATGGTTGTTGTATGTGGTAAGACAAAGTTTGGAAGTTGACTTGTAAATATAATTATTGACACTGAATATATTTTTTACCAGCATATTTCTCACCTTAACCCCTTTATATGATGTGTTTCATCATATAGATGGAAAGCCCAATTGCAAGCAGTGGTCGAGGATTCAACATTGGACGTATGTACACAAGAACTGGAGAGGTAAGTCAAGAATATACTTACACTATGACTGCTTCATGAATTTTGGGTGTTCATAATTATGTTTCTTCTCTTAAGTTCTATAGTTTACTAATTTAGAAATACATTGAATGGCAGCTTGTAGTGTCATTGGCACAGGAAGGAGTAATCCGAAGAAAGATGCAGCCTACCTCAAAACTTTGATCTCCTGTATAACTTCATAAGCTATTTGTTATGTAGAGGAAAAAAGTGCTTGGAGTTCAACACCGTTATTCAAACTTAATATCTAATATAACTTTGAGTGCTAGATAGTCTGGAAATTGTATCCGGTGCAATGACCATATCCAAGATGCTAAACTATTTGTTCACGGACTAGATGGCTTCACGACAGTACGCAAAGAATATGTATATTAGTGATTAGTTAACATTTAAAAAAAAATGATTCCTTTTAGATGCCTACCGCAAGTTAGCCAGTGGGGCCAAACCTGAACTTGATTGAGATTTCTTTGCAGGGTGGCTGAATATTTCTGCATGTCCCCAAATGCGTCCAAAGTAGAACCTCAATTATTAAGGTTTTTCTGTAGTACCATGATATTCTTATTGAATTCTCTTCTTAAGGATTCCTTTTCTTATTTATTTAAAGCATTAAAGATTTGCACAGAAAACAAAACTTGGCCATATCTTCTTGTATGATAAATCTATGGTTCCATATTGTCTTTAAAAAGATGAATGAGTATTCTCTTCAGAATACCAAAACGTGTTGCATTAATTTGAAGCATTTGTTGATAAGAATATTTTTACTCGTAGCATTAGTAGAAACACAAGTGTGTGGAAGCTCTAGTAAGAAACAACAAACACAAACATCTCTAGTAGCGATTCATGGCTAACACCACAAAGGAAAGGGATGTGATTCAAGGAAGATTTATAACATTTAGCGTTGATATGCGGTTTAAAATACATGGAGGTAATTATCATAGAGAAAGTAGTTGGCTTTGGAAGTCTGCAATGCTTAGTTGATGATTGTAGTGTGGATAATGCTACAATGTTCTCCTTGATATTGATAACAAAATTGAGTAGGCTCGGATCTTCGACTCTTAGGATTTGTCATAATTCTTTACCTAGCTGTAGCATTAACTAGTGCTGTGCAGTAATATAAATTTGCATGTGCCATGCAAACATGTTGACAAAGAAGTATTTTGTTATCATCACTGTAATGTCCCTTTCGGGCTCAAATTTGAGGAAATTGGATTTTCCCCAAAATCCTGAACATTGCTGGAATTTATGACAGCCCCCTGTATGAAGCTGATTTTTTATGACAACAATCTGATTTGATGCAAAAATTAGGGCAATGACCTGTTTTAGGTCAACACAAAACCCTTAGTGACCTAGGTAAAATTCAGATTTTAGTATCTTTCACACACAAATCTTCAGAAATACATCAACAACATGAAACCCTTGATGAACTCGTGCAAAATAAATGCTTCAAAAATGAAATTACAGACTGCTGGAATTAATTATTGATTAAAAAAACTGAAACTTCAAAAATCCAATCTTCATAAATACTTGGAGATAAAATTTAAATGATAGCTCAAAATAACCACAAAAATGACAACGATCAAACAAAATAAAAAAGAACCACCAAAACCCTTTGAGATGTTGTCCTAAAATCTCAAAATGGGTCACCCAAGCTGGAAATGAATGTGGCAGCACCAACGAGCGTGTCCTAGTTGGAATTTGTGCTTTAGCATGGATGGAAATCCTTGCCATTTTGAAATTCTAAATTTTAAACTCACTTGTGATTCCCAAATGAAGCCACCAATGCAACAAATGAGGGTTGTCATCCCCTCTCTCTAGTGATGAATTTGTAGCATGGGTACAATATTGCAACTCCTTAAGAGAATTTGAACAACTTTTTAGATGTTTAAATTCATGAACAAATATTTGGTTTACTTTTTCCAATAACCAATTTGGTCATCAATGGATTATTAGTCAAATGGGCCCCAACATTTGTTTTTTAGCCTATTCTTTCTTTTCCTTGTGGAGCGCTCCATGTATACCTCTTAATTTCTTTTTAAACATTTACTTTTCACACTTAAGAAGGACGACATTCCCCTATAACATTCTTTTTCTATTTGGGAGTTGGCGCTTTGTACTTTTAGCCACCAACTTGTTATTTTTAATGTTAAAATTGGTAATTTGCCTTTTACAAAATATTACAAAGCTGAAAATAGCAATTACAATCATAGCACAGATGTACTTCCCTTATTTTCTCCCTTAAACCCCACGGAAAGTAGAAATGGGCCCCAAGGTCAAGTCAAACTCACATGGAAAAGGGGACATTACACCCCTAATCAAGATGAATGATAAGATTATAGATAGAAGCCCCTTATATGGATAACTTCAATTCCATCATGAAGTAGAAATGAATTACATGTCCAGTCATTTACATAATTGATTCCTATCAACATAATTAATTAATACCTATCAAGCATTAAATATTATCTTAATAGGATTAATATTTTCATTTACAATTCTGAGCATGTTAATGGTGGGCTTCCAAAAGTCATTAATTTCCAATCTTTTGTCCCTCTTTAGCTTACCAAGATACTTCTCGATCGCTATAGCTTTTGTTAGCTTCCTCTTCATGAAGTGGTCTTCCTCCACCAAATTTTTCTGCTCTATACAAATTTCATGAGATGAGGGATGTGTGTGCTTTATTAAAGTTGTGCTCTTAATACAGTCATAATCAATGTTAGCATAATGTTCTTTTAATATATGTTGAAAAGATCTCCATGTTTCAGTAATGTAAGGGTGGAAACAAACACAATCAATGAAATAAATGTTAAGCACATGCTTATACTAAGCGGGGCAGGAGGAGGGGGGGGGCGGGGGGTGGGGGGGTTGAATTAGTATACAATAAAATTTTATTTATTAAAACTTATATCCACAATTAAAACATTTAAAAGCATTCAAATAACATAGCATAGAGCAACAATAGATTTACGTGGAAAACCCTCTCTCCGGAAAAACCACAAAAGAACACTACTTGGGTCTATCGTCCAAATGCAGCCCAAACTTAAATTCTTTACAAATGTTCGTAGGCACCAACCTACTAGAGACACCAATCCCCAAAGCCAAGCACCAACTCACCTAATTTGTGAGCAACAACCCACTAGAGACACTAATCCCCAATTTTGTGAGGCACCGATCTCAACAATATAAACTTCCACCTTCTGTAGTTGTTTCTTCAACCGGATGATGGAAATTTTGCTTCTCTTCATACACACAAATCAGATTATACTTCCAACATGGATGTTGGTCCAATTAATGAAATCAGGTCGCTTTATATTTCTGCTCTTCCTTCTTACTCTTTATTCAAATGATATTCTCATTTTACTTTTGCTCTTCTCTCTTTCACTTCTTCTCTCAAATGATGTATCTATTTCATTTATTTGCTCATCTTTCTCAACCTTTTCATCTATCTTTTATAGTCTTAATGTGCTTCTTCCCAATAGGGGCGACTATAAAAAGATGTCTCTTAAATTAATATTAATTAACTCCTTCCAAATGAGTCAGTTCGGCTTGTATTTAATAGTTGTTTATTTCTTTTATTTCCTTAGATGAAATCGCCGATCCATTCATAATTAAAACGTTGGTATACAATGTGATTGTTGTTCATTACATTCACTGTTATTATATTAAATATGATCACTGAAAAACATCAAGGACGTTATTTCTCTTTGATCTTTGTGCATTCTTTTTTGACATCAATGACTCCTATTTCATTCATTCTCTTGTGACATCAACAACTCATTTGACATCAATGACAATATTTCCAACAATCTCCCCCTTTGTCATTGATGGCAACCCTACAAAGACATAATCATCTCCAACCAGAATACTCCCTCTTTCTAGACTTCTTCCTCTTACTATATTGCTCCCTCTTTCTTTAACTCTCCTCCTTTGACATCAATGCCAAAGGGATATACAACACAATCAAAATGTATATCACCAAAACATCCATGGAGCTGAATAATGCGATGAATAGTTCTCCCTTAATACACGATTCTCTTGACGGTTTTAATGATTAGATGAAGAATGGATCACTCCCAATTTCTGCCTTGTAAACTCAAAAGTTTCTTTTGGGAGGGGCTCCGTGAAGATATTTGCTATATGTTCCTTTGTGGCAATGTACTCCATCTTTACTTGTTGATATGCAACCTGTTCTCTCAAGAAATGATACTTGATTGGAATGTTTTTTTGTACTGAAGTGCATAACTTGATTCTTCAAAATGTTTCTTACACTAGAGTTATCACAGAGTATTGAGATTGGATGTTCATATTCTATCTTAAAATCTTTCAACGTTTGCTTCATCCAAAGGACTTGCGTACAACAAGACACTGCTGATATGTACTCTGCTTCAGTCGTAGATAAAGAAAATGAAGGCTGCTTTTTGCTTAGCCATACACAATATTTTTGCCAAGAAAGAACACTTGTACTCTTTTTGTCATCAACACTACCCACCCAATTTGCATCTGTGTATGTTGTTAGTGTGAAATCTTCACCTCTTGGATACCACAAGCCATACTATAAAGTGCCTTTTAGATATTTGAATATCATTTTCACCGCTTGCACATTTGTTTCTTTTGGGGCTGCTTGAAAATGTGCTACTAAGCCTACAGCTTGCATGATGTCTGGTCTTGATGTCGTGGTGTATAACAAGTTGTCAATCATTGATCTATAAAGTGTCTGATTCGCTTCAGGAGATTCATCATCTTTACTTAACTTGCATCCGGTAACCATGGTGTGCTACCAGGTGTGCAGTCTTCCATTCTGAACTTCTTTAACATCTCCTTTATATACTTGGTTTGGGAAATAAATATTCATTTGTTAGATTGATAAATTTGCAAACCAAGGAAAAATGACAACTCACCGAGCATGGACATTTCAAACTCCTTTTACATATCTTTTGCAAACTCTTGGGACATTCGTTTACTGTCTCCTCCAAAAATGATATCATCCACATATACCACAATAATCAAGTGATTCTCACCTTCAACCTTGATATAGAAATTATTATCAAAAAATCCCATTTAGAAACCTTCTTCTTGTATATATTTATCAAGCCTTGAATACCAAGCTATGGGGACTTGCATTAGCCCATATAGTGCCTTCGTCAATTTGCACATATAGTCCTTATTTTTATAGAATAAAACCTTATGGTTGTTCAATATGTACATCTTCCTCTAACTCTCAATTTATAAAGGAATATTTTACATCCATTTGATAAACTTTGAAGTTCTTAAAACCAACATATGCCACAAACATTCTAATGGCTTCTAATCTCGCAACAGGGGCAAAGGTTTCTTGCAGAAACCCTTGTTTCCCCCCTGATTCTGATTCTGACTGTGTTTTTTGTTTGTTTTTGCAGTTTTTGGGCACAAATGCAATAAAGCGATTTCGCAAGAAATAGAGACTAAATACTATAAAAATAAATCAAAATCTGAAACGATAGATTCTATTGCTAATAGGGATGCCAGTCTTTTTTTATCAATTTTTTGAGATGATTACAATTTAGATCCACTAACATGCAATATAAAAAGACAATGATTTTTATTGGAAGAACCTGGTATTTGCAGCATAAATGAAAAAAACCCTTGATCTGGTACAGCAGCAATGAATAACCTGGTTCTCCCTCTGTCAGATGTCTCAGAACAATTGCCCGATGTATAGGCGCCTCTGATCAAAGGTACAGTAGCAAATGATAGAGATGGAAGAGGCTTTGCTTGCTCTTGAAGGTTCTCTTTTTTTTTAAATGATGGTACAGATCTGGTACTCGTTACAGTACAAGCGCTTGTGAACAGCAGCAAATAATAAATAAAGGGTACGGCTATTCTCTGGATCTCCAGATCTTATGGAAGTTGGCGCCTTGATGCAAGAAACCCCTCTGGACAACTTGCTATCCAAAAACCCTGTAATTTTGACTCAATGTGAAGCTCTGTAATTTCTTCTGGATGAAGAAATTCCTCTGTCCTGGCAATAAATCGGATGATATTTCACACCCACTCTGAATTGCACTCACTGGAGATGGCTCGTTCCCCCAATGTTTCGAGACTGAAACCCTAGGCTCTTGTGCTCCTGCTCAAGACTTGATCAATTTTTTTATTCTCCAATAATAATAATCCCCTTCTTCATTCCCCACGCAAATGGCTTTATACTCATGAAAAGTGCGAAATTCCTCAATAATAGGGGATCATTAAAAAATAATTTGAACTTTTAATTTTAATCTTTCAATAGTCTCCAGCCAAATTTTAATAATAAAAATATATTTATAAAAAAAACTGGCGCCCCTTTTCTGATGATGGGCGACCCCCTTCACTGAAATCACTTAAGTTATAATAAAAATATTATAACTTTTATATTATAATGCTCCCACAATTAATATTTAATTAAATCAATTAAATATTAATATCTCTCTCTATATATACCCCGATGCCCAAACCGTCTGAAGCTGACGAACACTGAAGTGATTCTGCACGTGATCAATCCGTATTGCTAAAAATAGCAGGGGTCCCTCGCTGAGTGCTGAATACTGCTAAAAATAGCAATTCAGGCTAAAAAGTGTCCGAAACGAGAGCCTGAATGAAAGCCAACTGATCAAATACTACCAACTGAAACTGAGCCAAACTCCAACATGACCCCCTATCCAACCTATCAGCCTACGAGGGTCGCATAATAGGTTAATCCTGTGCTCTGAGAGATGTCAACTAGAAGGGGACATGACAGTCCCACCCCTCTCCTGAAATTGCTTGTCCTCAAGCAATCTCAACTACCGGATGCTGCAGAATATCCTCGCTCTCCCCATGTAGCATCCTCAACAGGCAAATCTCTCCATTTCACTAGGTATTCTCTGATAGTCCTCCTACGCAACTGTCTCTCCCCTGTACTCCAGGATGGACTTAGGTACTAAAATCAACTTTCCCTCATCATCTAAGGGAGGTAGAACTGCAGATGGTACCACACACGGTGTCCCAATGCCTTCTTGAGGTGTGATACATGAAAAACATTGTGTACCCCTGCTCTCTACCAGGAAGCTCAAGCTCATAAGCCACCTCTCCAACTCGCCTCAAGATCCTGAAAGGCCCGTAATACCGTGGCTTAAGCTTCTTTGACCCACTCTTCCTAAGAGTGGACTGACGGTAGGTGCTGCAGCATAAGATAAACCATGTCACCCACCTCAAAATGCCTCTCTGTTCTCTTCTGATCCGCATACTGCTTTTGCTGATTTTGTGCCTTGGCGATATTTTCTTTGAGAGCCTTCATAGTATCCTGACTCTCCTGCAACAAGTCTCCAGCACTCGGCACTCTACTGTCGCTCAGTAGCAAATCCAGAAAACTCGGCGCCTCATACCCGTACAACGCCATGAAAGGTGACATCTGAATGGTCATATGGAATGTCGTGTTGTAACAATACTCACACAAATGAATCCATCTGACCCACGCCTTCTGCTGCCCTGAAATGTAATTTCTGAGGTATCCTTCCACCCACTTATTCACTATCTCCGTCTGCCCGTCTGTCTGAGGGTGGTAACTGGTGCTCGGTGTAAGCTCGGTTCCACAGAGTTTGAAGACCTCCTGCCAGAAATGACTCAAGAACCGACTATCTCTGTCGCTCACAATGCTCCGAGGCAATCCATGTAGTCTGAATACCTCACGAAAGAAGACCTCTGCCACCTGTGTAGCTGTGTAGGTAGTGGTAATCGGAAAGAAGTGGGCATACTTCGTCAGCCGATCCACAACTACATATATGCAATCTCGCCCTTGACGGCTTTAGGCAAGCCCGTAATAAAGTCCATCGACAGGCATTCCCACTTCCTGTCAGGAATCGGAAGTGGCTGCAATAAACCTGCCGGGTACGTGTTCTCCTGCTTGTTCTGCTGACAAACAGGGCACTCACGCACGTACTGAAGAACATCTGCCTTGAGTCCTTTCCATGTGAATCTCTCCCGTATCTGTCTATAGGTTTTGAAATACCCGGGATGTCCTGCAGTCGGTACATCATGAAAGGCTCGCATGATTATGTTCTTCACCTCTGAATCTGGGATCAAATAAATCCTGTTCTTGTAAATGATCAAGTCATTCACAAGTGTATACCTGGTATCAACCGTCGATCCCTCAACAATGCTGGAAGCCCAAGTGTCCTTGGCATACTCTGCCACAATCATATGCCTCCAATCCTCCGTAATATGAACCATAGAGCTCAAGTATGGCCTACGTGAAAGAGCATCAGCTACTACGTTCTGTGTACCTTTGATATACGAAATATCAAAGTCATAGGCCTGCAATTTACTGACCCCACTTCTGCTGATGATCATTGAGATCTCGCTGCCCTAAGAAGTGTCTCAAACTGTTATGGTCAGTTTTAATGCAAAATTTGCTGCCAACAAGATACTGTCTAAATTTTGCTAAGGCATGCATGATTGCGAGCATCTCCTTATCATATATGCTATAAAGTCTCTCTGGCCCTCTGAGCTTTCAGCTCTCATACACAATCGGGTGCTTGTCCTGCATAAGCACTGCACCAATGCCCTCACCTGATGCATCGCACTGAAGCTCAAAAGGCTTCGTAAAGTCGGGTAGTGCTAAAACAGGGCATGTAGTCATCAACTCCTTGAATTTCTCAAAAACATTCCTGTGCCTCAGGAGTCCAAATAAATGCACCCTTCTTCAGTAAATCTGTCATAGGGGCTGCGTGTCGTGAATAACCATTCACGAATCTACGGTAGAACCCACACAACCCTAGAAACCCTCTCAACTGTGTCAGGTTTGTCGGTGTAGGCCAGTCAATAATGGCGCGGATCTTTTCAGGATCCATCCGCACTCCATCTGCACTGATAATGTGACCTAAATATAACAATTCGGTCATCCCCAAGTCACACTTGGATTCCTTGGCGTACAAGGACTCCCTCTCAAGAATACTCAACACGGTCTCCAGGTGACCCAGATGCTCCTGCCAAGTCCTGCTGTATATAAGGATATCATCGAAGAAGACCAATACGAATCTCCTCAACAGTGAATGAAAAACCCTGTTCATCCGTGGACTGAAATGTAGCTGGTGCATTAGTGAGCCCAAATGGCATCACCACGAACTCGAAGTGTCCACAATGACATCGGAAAGCCGTCTTCTCTATGTCCTGCTCACGGACCCTGATCTGATGATACCCTGACCGTAAATCAATTTTGGTAAAGTAACATGCACCATGGAGCTCATCAATAAGCTCGTCAATACGCGGTATCGGATACCTGTTTTTGATCGTCCTCTTATTTAGGACTCTATAGTCAATACACATGCGCAATGTGCCATCCTTCTTCTTTACCAACACAACCGAAGAAGCAAATGGTGACTTGCTAGGACCGAATGTGACCCATAGCAAGTAATTCCTTGATCGTTTTCTCGATCTCATCCTTCAGCCGTTTAGGATGTCTATAGGGCGCGTAATCATAACGGGCTTAGCGCCCTCCTCAAGCTCAATAATATGCTCAATGCCCCTGTCTGGAGGTCTCCCTGGTGGAATATCACTGAATACCTTATCATGCTTGATTCTCAACTGCTGTATGTCGGGATGGTATTCAGTCTTTTGCTGTCCCTCCTGTATAGGTGCCAATGTGCACTCGGCAGCCCACTCTACCATGTCGTGACGCATGAGCCTCTCCATCCGACGAAAAGAAATTGTTTTGATGTTGCTGTCCCGAATTGCTTTTAGAATGTGTGTCTTCCCGTCAACATCAAAACGGATCTCCATGTCCTTGAGACGAAGAGTGACTTCCTCCAATGAATGAAGCCACTTCATTCCCAAAACCAAATCAATGTCTCCCATGTTAACTACGTAGTAATCAGCCTTGAACTCATAATTGTTCAAGCGTAAAGGGAGATCCTTAATCATGCGTTCACACCTCAAAGTGTATCCGTCGGCCACCTTAACCCTAATGCCCTCGAACTCCTCAGTGATGAGTCCGCGTTTCTCAACGAATCTAGCATCTATGAAATTGTGTGTGGCTCCTGTATCAAGTAGGGTAATGACCCTCTGTCCTGCCAACACTCCACGAATCCTGAAAGAACCCTCCTGCTGAATGCTAGATAGGCGTGCCTCCTGTATCTGAAGCCCTGGCTCTGTCTCTGCCCTAGGCTCTGAAGCCTCTGACTCTGAATCCTCGGAACTCTCATGCTGTTCGGATTTTTCTGATTCTGAGTCCTCATAATACGCCCACATCACTCGATTTGCCTTGCCCTTAGGTCTTAGAGGACAATCGTGATTGGCGTCGTAGGGGCCTTTGCAGTAGAAGCAAAGCTTCTTCCTGCGTAGATCGTTAAGGGCCTCACGATCCAAAGGTGGCGCTGCTGATTTACCCTTCGAATCGTTCTTAGCATCTGATTTTTCTTTGATGAAATCAGACTTGTCCCTGTTTTTGTTAAAGCCCTTGTTATCCCTGAATGAAGAATTACCTCTGGAGTTAAATCTACTAGACGGTGCTGCCAACTCCATGCTCCGTGCTTTCTTCATCGCTTCCTGTAATGAAGGAGGATCAAAGGCTTTGATCCAGCCTCTCAATGGCTCTGTCAATCCCTCCATGAAGAGCACTACCAATCGCCTCTCTGAGATGTTCGGAACCATAACTGATAACCTCTGAAAGTCACCAATATATGACTCCAAGCTGCCACTCTGTCTCAACTGAGCCAAGTCTCTGAAGTAGGATTCTGGATCCTTCCTGTCAAAACGCTCTACCAACCTGTCAACAAACTCCTGATAGGAAGTGATCCTATCATGTTGTAGCGTCACCATTCCGTGGTGCCACCAGTCGTAAGCTACTCCCTCCAAATGTAGTGTCGCATACCTGATTGCATCTCTCTCCGCCATCGGACGCAATGTAAGGAATGTGTCAAGCTTACTAATCCACGCTTGGGCTGTCACTTTGCCACTGCCATCGAACATCGCTAATGTGAGCCGGTTCATAGCATGTTTTAGGTCATTATTCTGGTGCCCTAGGTCTCCAATCCTGTCGACCTCTGTTGTGTTCTCTCCTCTGAGTGACAAACCGGTCAAAAGGAATCCTTTCTCAGACCTCGGGTGGTACCAAACTCCCACTCCTCGTTCGCTGCCATAAGCGTATCAGCGAACAACTCCTCATGCTCTTCACCTGCTATAGCCTCGTCGGGCTCCTGTCTCATGAAAGTAGGCCTAGTAGGCCTGTCTGCTGTCCGTGAAGCTGTCCAAGGAATTCTCCGTGAACCTGCATCACTCCTGTCATCATCACGATGTGGTGACGGTCTCCTCGATGTCCCCAGTCTCTGAAGTGCTACTGTCAACTGCTGTAATACATCATTGGACTGCCGTTGACTTGCACGTAAATCCCTGAGTGCATGCAAAACCTCTACATTGTCTTGATCTCTGTCATTATGAGGTATCTCTGTCCTGTCAGCTTTGTCATTCCTGTCAGCCATGTTTTCCGGCTGCCGAATCGAACTCTATTGCCTATAAATCAGAGCACGCCTGCCTGTGTAATACTTGTGAGACCCAATTTTGTTTTGGCTGCATAAGACTGCTAAACCCTCAAGATGGAAGGATTTAGCTCTGATACCACTGTAGAAACCCTTGTTTCCCCCTGATTCTGATTCTGACTGTGTTTTTTTGTTTGTTTTTGCAGTTTTTGGGCACAAATGCAATTAAGTGATTTTGCAAGAAATAGAGAATAAATACTATAAAAGTAAATCAAATCTGAAACAATAGATTCTATGGCTAATAGTGATGCCAGTCTTTTTTTTATCAATTTTCTGAGATGATTACAATTTAGATCCACTAGCATGCAATATAAAAGACAATGATTTTTATTGAAGAACCTGGTATTTGCAGCAGAAATGAGAAAACCCTTGATCTGGTACAGCAGCAATGAATAACCTGGTATTTGCAGCAGAAATGAGAAAACCCTTGATCTGGTACAAGCAGCAATGAATAACCTGGGATTCTGCCTTTTGTCAGAAATGTCTCAGAAAATTCCCTAGATCTGGTACAGGCAGCCTCTATCAATGGTGATAGACTAAAGAGATGGAAAGGGCTTGGCTGGCTCTTGATCTCCAGATCTTATGGAAGATGGCGCCTTGACGTAAGAAACCTCTCTGGACAACTTGCTATCCAAAACCCTGTAATTTTGACTCAATGTGAAGCTCTGTAATTTCTTCTGGATGAAGAAATCCCTCTGCCTGGCAATAAATCGGATGATATTTCACACCCTCTGAATTGCACTCACTGGAGATGGCTCGTTCCCCAATGTTTCGAGACTGAAACCCTAGGCTCCTGTGCTCTGCTCAGACTTGATCAATTTTTTTATTCCCAAATAATAATAATTTTCTTCTTCCCAAGCAAATGGCTTATACTCATGAAAAGTGCGAATTCCTCAATAATAGGAAATCATTAAAAAATAATTCGAACTTTTAATTTTAATCTTTCAATAGTCTCCAGCCAAATTTTAATAATAAAATATATTCATCAAGAATGGCCCCTTTCTGATGATGGGCAACCCCTTCACTGAAATCACTTAAGTTATAATAAAATATTATAACTTTATATTATAATGCTCCCACCATTAATATTTAATTAAATCAATTAAATATTAATATCTCTCTCGATATATACCCGAAGCACAAACCGTCAGAAGCTGACGAACACTGAAGTGATTCTGCACGTGATCAATCCATACTGCTAAAAATAGCAGGGGTCCCTCGCTGAGTGCTGAATACTGCTAAAAATAGCAATGCAGGCTAAAAGTGTCTGAACGAGCCCGAACGAAAGCCAACTGATCAAATACTGCCAACTGAAACTGAGCCAAACTCCAACATGACCCCCTATCCAACCTATCAGCCTACGAGGGTCGCATAATAGGCTAATCCTGTGCTCTGATAGATGTCAACTAGAAGGGGACATGACATTTCTTCAAAATCAATACCTTCCATTTGAGCATACCCCTTGCAAACCAACCTTGCTTTATTTCTTGTTACTTGGCCATCTTCATTCAGCTTATTCCTTAACACCCACTTGGTGCCAATTTCATTCTTGCCTTTTGGTCTAGGAACGAGTTCCCATGTCTCAATCTTTTTAATTTGATTCAATTCTTCGTCCATAGCATCAATCCAATGCTCGTCATTGCTAACTTTTGCAAAAATAATTGGGCTCTATTTTGGATAACAAAGAGAAGTTTACTTGTTCAAATGTACTTACAATTCTTCTTCTAGTTTGTACTCCAATATTCTTATCACCAAGAATTAGACTTTTTGCATAACTTTTTTAGACAAATCTTAATGGTGCCTTAGTATCTTCCCGTTCTACTTCTTGTTTTTTCTTCTTCTTCTTTGAAGTTTTGTCCCTCTGAATGATCATTTGTTAAAGCACTTACTTTTTGAGACCTTGTCTCATCCATCTTTACACTAGCACTTTCTACGATTGTTTGCAACCTTTTATTATATTTATAAGCTTTACTTTTTGAGGAATATCCAAGAAAAATACATTCATCATCTCTTGAGTCAAACTTTCCCAAGTTTTCTTCATCTCTCTTAATGAAGCATTTGCACCCATACACTTTGAAATATTTGATTGATGTTGGTCTACCCTTCCATAACTCATAAGGGGTTTTGCTATTGTTTACTGTGATTTGTACTTTATTCAAAATGTAGACTGTGGTGTTAACTGCTTCTCTTTGAAACATGTCTGATAGCTTAGATTCATTTAACCTTTTTCAAGCCATTTCTTGAATAGTTCAATTCTTTCTTTCTACAAATCCATTTCGTTGTAGAGTCCTTACAGCAGTGAGATGCCCTTTTATTCCATGTTGCTCACAAAAGTCATTGAATTCATTTGAGAGGAACTCACCTCCTCGATTTGATCTCAAGCACTTGATCTTTAAATTTGTTTCTTTTTCCACCAAGGCTTTAAAAGCTTTAAACTTCTCGAATGCCTAATTTTTTTTTTTACAAAAAGCAACCCATGTCATTCTAGAATAATCATCAGTGAGCAACATGAAATAGCTTTCACCTTGTATGCTTTGCATTCTTGTAGGCCCACAAAGGTCTGTATGGATTAGTTCCAATGGCTTAGTTGTTGAGTACTCCTTTGATTTGAAACTTGCCCTTGTTTGTTTCCCATTCAGAAACTGACTGTAAAGAATGTTTGATGGTTTTGTAATTTTTGACATATCTCTTACGGCCTGTCTAGTGCTGATTTGCACTAGATTATTGAAATTTCATATGGCCCATCCTTGACAAAATTTCCAACAATAAACACCCCTGCTAAACATGGGATCAATTCAATCTCTAACCGACTTGAGCATAAAATCTTGTTGTGTGGTATGAAAATGAATTTAATGTTAAACCTTCTAATAATTCTATCGATTTATATGATAGGCCCTCATTATATGGAAGAAATGCTTTAGGAAAACAAATACCTACTGGAAAGCTTTAGACAAAACCTAAAACCACCTTCAAATTGAAAAAACAAATACAGATTCCCATAGGCTGGTTTGAGATTTGTTGGGGTTTTGTGTCTTTTTGTTATAACGATTGTCTGTCACACTACTGACTAATCATTAATCCAAGGAAGAATTTTAGTTTTATTGCACATTTATTGCATTGAGTCGGCCTTTATTTTGCCCCTTGGGCAATACATTTTAAACCTTTATATTTTAATGGTTATCTCCATGGCACAGGTATGGATTGATGTGAATTGCTCTGGTAGAGCTCTATACAACCATGGCCCCAAAACAAGTGAGGTAGTTTATCCATAACGTGGTTCATGAAATACTCTCTTTAACCTTGAAACTCCTTTGCTTTATTTTGTGTTTGATTTGCCTAAATTTGAAAAACCCTGTCATTGGTTTTGTAAGGTCTCTTTCTAGGGCTTAAACTAAAAATAAGGGTTTGGCCACAAACCCTAAGAATCAGATCTGAAACTACAATAACACCCACCTGAAAATAATCTGATTTTTATAATCGCAGATCCAATAATATTAGAAACCCAAGCAACGAACTAGAAATTACACTTTTACGGTATTAAAATCAGCTTAGAACATTAATTAATATCCCTCTAGGGCAGCGAACTGTACCAACGCATAGGAACAATCATTCACATGCAATATGGGCTAAAAATTAACATAGAAATATCCCAAATACTCAATAAATCCAGCAAGATGAAATCTGGAGCAAATATGTATTTTGTAAATTTATTTCAAGTGCAAATATAGCTAAAACTACAAAAATTCATAACTCCATCAATACTTGGAGTTTCACCACAAACCAATGCTCAAAAAGATCTTGAAGAGACCAGCTATCCAATGAAAGTGAAATCACAATTTTCAGCCAATGGAAACCCTCTCAAAATTGATCCCAAATTTTCCAGGTGGCTCCCTCCAAAGAAAAAAGCATGCCAACACCCTAAAAAGTGCCCTAGATGAAGTAGGAGTTCCCTAAGCACAAATAGACAACTTGTTCCAAAAATTTGCCAATTAAGTCCACAATGGCTTCCTCACACTGAAAATACAGGGATCTCTGAAAAGAAACAGATCGAAACAATGAAGAATGAGGAGAAAATGAAGTTTTGTTGAAAACCCCCATAGTGAAAATCCTCATATCTCTCAATCTGGAGCACGGATTGAGATGAAATTTTTTGCAAAACTCATTTTCGAAGGTCGTCACAATGCAACAAATGGGGGGTCAAATGATGCTCCAGATTATTTTTTACAACTAAAACTCATTTTGGTGCACTAGCTCTCATTCCTCGGATTTCCCACCAATTTGACAGTCGGATCAAGCTAAAAACTTGTGCACGAACTTCAAATGAAAAACCTATCGCAATGGAGTTAATTTCATCACGATCAGAGGTAAAATCCATACCTGTAAAAAAAGCTCCGAGACTCCATTAATGGTTGCCATGGCAGCTCTGTGCCTGAAGCCAATGCCTGGTGAAATTTTTAAATTTTATTTCCAAGCATTCTGGTGGGTGAAATCAAGTAAAATTCGAGGTACGAGATCGCAACGATGAGACAAATCCAAAAATATGTCTCTCATCGCAAACCGAGCACCGGAGACCAACATTCCAAAAATAGTAAGCTTTCCTACATAGGCTTGCTACTTTTGGAAAGTTTTCATCAGAAGTAGTAGTGGCAAAGATAATGGGCATCCAAGATAACCTGGAGGTCAACTAAGTGTTCAAAGCTGAAAATAGTAAAAATGACCACATACTAAAAATAGTAAGTTGTCTCATCGGCACCTACTAAAAATAGAAAGTCATTCCAAAAAGTGGTCAAAATGAAGGCAATGTACACAGGAATAACTAAAGAAGCTAACCTTTTCAAGATAGTCGAGTCAAAGTTCATCACTTACTAAAGATAGTAAGTCTCCCATTTTGGCACTCGCTATTAATAGTAAGTCACATTCAAAGAGCAATGTTGGCAACAGAGGACAGAGAATACCAATCATGCAAGGGTCCAAGAAGACGAGTTCTCACACTTACTAAAAAACTTAAACTTGTGCTCTCTAAATATAGTAAGTGTCGAGAGACGAACAGATTCAAGTTTACAGAATGGGCATTGTCACTGTCGCCAAATATTGCCTTCACCAGGATTCATTGCCGATCTCCTCAATATACCATCTTCGTCAATGGGTCATAACATTGTCATAGGAAGCATCTTTGGCATCTCTCGTAGATCTTTCATAACTCATCTCTGGAGACCCCGACAGTGACTTTTGACACTCAGCACATGATTTGGGTCACAGGTATATCATGTGTAGGGTGGAAGTTGCGGTCATCAGCGAAACAGTTCATTCAACTTGACAGGATCGGTTCTGAACTCCTATCTCTTCGGAAAAGATCTTTATGAGTCAGTGTCCGTGGTCATCAGTGAAGTCATTTAACAAGTGTTTTTGAACACTTAACCCAGGGTGTCCTTGAACCATCCAAAGGAGCTTCTCGGGGTGCAAATAGTTCAGGGATTTAGAGATCGTCACATTGGGACATTCCATCGAGCCATCTGGAAGAAGTTGTGGACTTCATCAGAGGTGGATCTTTCGTCGTCAACAACATTCTTCCCCCTTCTTCCTCTCTCCTCTCTTCCCCCAACTTTCTCTCTCTTCAAATGTTCTAATTCTTCGTTGGGGTTTGCACTTTTTGATATGCCTTTAAGTTATTCGAAAAACAACTTCAGAAACATAATGTAAATTAAGTCACCTTGATTATATAAAAGGGACTTAATATTTTCTTAGGAATATCAAGAGCCTAAAGTTAGAAAACGGCATATGAAGTGTCATTAGGAAGATGACGAGGCATCTCTCTTCTATAAATTGTATTGAGCCCCTCATTTGGGCTTTTTCTTAACTGGTTGTCAATTTGTAATCTCATGAGGGAGTAATGCTTGTGAAGGAACAAAGACATAGTTGATTTTCTTCTGTTTTCTCTACCTCACATTTCTTCCTTTCCTAACTATGTACAAATGTGATGTTGCAAGCTAATAAAGGAAGAATTTTATGTTTTCCAAGGCATACCAATGTGTACGTATTTGTACGTATGGTTTCCTCTAGCCAATGGCTCAAAACATCATGTTGTTTTTTTCTCAAAAATGCATGTCTAAAGTTTTCTAACTAGTGTGTGCAGGGCTCTAAAATTCTACCTGCAACATTAGTTCCCCTACCTCTTATTCTCACTCCCTTTCCCGCTCTCTTGACAAAGTTCTCTCTAGCAAGAGATTGTTAGCTTTTCCGCAGGGTCAGTGGAGTGCCCCTGTTGCATCCCCGACTGCAAGACCACCAGGAAAAAAACCCACTTTTTCAAGCGCATACACATATGGAAGTTGCACCGTTTAAGTAGATGAACTTCGATTCCCAGAGCGTTGGCAAGAAACCCACAAATTTTCCCACCCGATAAATTTTCTCGCCAATAGGATCCAATGAGGGTTTTCATCCTCCAAGTTGAGCCACACCAAAGGTCTTTGTCTTCAGTGGAGATTAGGGCACGTCGTGCACAAACCTAAGATATCAATCTTTGAAATAAACATGCATAACCTTTCTTAAGCCTTTCGATCCACCTTTATATCCTCCTTTTTGGCGCCAAGGATGAATTAGACACCCAATGCACTTTTCAATCTTCCCTTAACAAGACCGACCTCTTAAGAGTATTTTAAAATATTTTAGAATAATAGTATGAAGTTGTCCCAAAATAAGAATTGGCTGAGTCCAACTTAAAATATGATTAATTATTTTTAATTTAGAAAATGGAAGATTACAATCCTCCCTTCCCAAATTTGCATGCCCTCGAGCAAAATGCAAGCTCCTAGATCCCAAATAAATTTGTGTGGCTCCTTCTTTGATGTACCTACACATGAAGTATACTCATTAAAGGAAAAACACGGTCCCTTCTTCATCCACTCGTGCTTTGCAGATATGATGGCTAGGTCCCTTCCTTGGCTTGCATCCATCTCATAATTTCCATTCAAATGATGGATTCCCAAAACTTCAGTAATGATGTCCCAAAAACAGGTGTAACCTTGCATTTTTCTCTCAAAAATGAGAATGTAGGTGGTTGGAAACCCAATTAAATCAGCCACAAATATGCCAATGTTAGTAGTAGTGTGGAATTTCTTTAACCTTATAATTGGAGGCCTCTTATTTGGCTTCTCATAAGTAGGAGAGTAGTTGAAAAAGTTGTGAACAGCAAATGAAAGAAGGTACAGTAGTTGTAATCATGACCTATCTCTAAAAATTTCCAAACTACCCATGATATGGGTGTTGGAAACACCCCAACATTAACGGAATATGCCCCAACAATGCCCAAAAACAGCCATTCCCTAACTTCAAAGATTGAATCTACTTATATGTCATTAAATATAAAAAATTCACATAGCTTACCCACTTCCCATATCAAGCATCATGCTGCCCCGGTAATGGTGACTATCCTCCCATCACTATTTTCCCAATGAGCTGATATATGAAAAAGAGGACCAAAATGAAATTCCCCTAACTGTTGTGCTTTAGAGATGTGACCATTTTGCAGCAACTCATCATTCACTATGGTGTTAGGAGGTACAATAAACTTCATATGCCTCCGCATAAGTTTCCTTATACAAAAAATGCAAAAATCATAAAAACAGTAGAAGTGTTTACCTTGTTTTTCATAAGGTCATCCGGAATCTTCTTGTCATAGTCATCTTCGACTTGATTCAAACCAACTCTATATCTATGGCTGAAAGTGGTGTTTTTCACCCCAAAATTCACTTTATAATAATAACCATTCTTACCAAGTGTGAGCAATCCTCGTTGTGGAGAATTTTCTGATTGCAAGTGCCTTACTTGCTGCCCCATAACAACTGTCCTATGTTGCTTCTTGCAAACTCCTTACATGATGTCATTAGCAAGCTGATTTTTGAGATAACCAGTAGTGATAATATTTTTCCAGTCAACTATTATCCAAGAGAGCAGCCCAAAATGTGATTCCAAAAGATATGCTCTAGCATTCATTGCTTTCTTCATGTCATGAATTCAGATTTCTACAACTTAGTCACAAAATGTCAGTTCTTTATCAATCATATTTGAGGGTGAACTCCCCCAATGTTTGCAACCATTGAACCCCAAGAACAATTTCATCATTAGCTAGTTCAATCACAAAAAAATCATCACATTCCTCATGAACTCCCAAGAGAATTGACAACTGTACTATTTTCCTTGCGCAAAGTATGATGGTGTCACTCTCTACCAGCGTAGTGACCCCTTGGTTATGAAGAGATCCCTTCACCTAAAATGGGTTATAAGCATGAGTGCCACACATCAGAGTAAGGGTGTTCCTCTTCCACCATATTCTCTCTAGCTCTTTCATATTTACGGAATCATGGAATGGAAAAGCCAACTTACCAACATGCCCTTGATACCTCAAACATAAGTATCTGCCCAACATTGCACCTATGTTCCACATGTAGAAACAATTTTTGAATTGAGCCCAAGAATCCACACAACAAAAAGTACTTACCTCATTATTCCATGAAGTAGGAGGAGTATAATGATGTCCAATCAGCGGTGACATAGGAGCACATAACAAGCATGAAATGTGATCACCTTCCCCAACCAGTTGTGTGTGAGAGCGACATACCAGTTTAAATAATTAACTTAAAATATTATTAATTATTTTTAATTTAGAAAAGGGCACATTACAGGTTTAAATCTTTCACGCTCATCAGTTACCTTGTTGGTTGAGTCCCCTTAGAAGGAATGCTCAAGCAATGGGTCCATAACCACTGGCAAACTCATGGCGTCAATCTCGAGGTTCTGCAAAATATAACAAAGGCCTTTTTTTGTTTCATTTGCCAATGTCGATCATTGTAATGCCATTATCAACCATGGTCTACTCTTTAATTACAATACCCTTGTTTTTCCCATTAGACTCGAGACTTTGAAGTGTTGGGACAAGCCAAGCTTAAAATTCAAATCTAGATTGAGTTTCCTGGTCTCCCTCTCCCCCTTTTGGGGATTTGTCAAAAAATCATCAAACCCTTAGGTTGTTTCATTTGCCATGAGCAACCAAAGTTCTATGCAGCTAGTCCACACAAATAAGCTTGCGTCGAAATTGATTTATCCAAGGATTTGACGGAAAACATAAAAATCATAATAAAGAATACGTATTTTGCGCAACATGATTCGAGACTATCCTTTGATGGCTAACTCTTAACTAGTATTGCAAGATAAAAAGCCTTGTTGTAATGTCCCTTTAGGCTTTCCAAAACTATCCTTGGACCACATGATTTGAGACTATCTTTTGATGGCTAACTCTTATCTACTATTGCAAGATAAAAAGCCTTGTTGTAATGTCCCTTCAGGCTCAAATTTGAGGAATTTGGATTTTCCCCAAAACCTAATGGAACATTGCTGGAATTTATCTTAGCAACAAACAGAATTCTGAAAGTATATGACAGCAATCTGATTTTATGCAAAAATTAGGACAGCAACCTGTTTTTGGTCTGCAATCCCTAGCTCCAATGTGCAAACATCTGACTTTCACAATATCTTTCCAAGAACTCAATTTAAACAATACCCAGAAGGCTAGAAATACTTTAAAATATCAATAAAAAAAATTAGAAACCAGCAAATGAATTTTTGGACCAAAATCTAATTTTATATCTTCAAATTTTTTACATAAAAGAGGGTTAATTACAGCTGACCATTAGGAGCATTCAAAGCTCAAATAAATTCAGCAATGATGCCCTAGGGTACAAAGAAGAGGTGAAGAAACCCTAGCAATGGAGAAACCCTAAAATTGAGCACCAAAAGCCCCCAAAGTGGGTCACTCAACCTCACAAGTGGGTTGCCCAAGCTGAAATGGCCCAAAAAGTGAACAACGAACCATTGCAGCTCACAAAAACTGGAATGTGTAGTTGTTCCACACTCAAAACCCTTCAAATCTGATACTTCCTTGAAGCCCTAGCTAAAAATGGTGCCCTAGCACTAAAATTCTGAATATGAAACTCACTTGTGACTCTTGCATAAAGCCACTAAAGCAATAAATGAGGGTCTTCGTCCTCAAGTGTTGTGACTAATGAGGGGTTTCGTCCTCAATAGGATCCAATGAGGATTTTCGTCCTCTTAGGCTGATATTGGCAAGCACAAGCTCCAATCTCCAAATAGAAATGAAGTCCAAATGATAAATGGTCTCAAAATGAACGCATCTTTATTTTTCAAGTGGGGCACTCCATGTGGGATTTATAAAGTAACTTTATTTTCTTTTTCTATGTTACTTTACTTTTTCCACCCACTTTCTATTTTAATGTATTAATTTTAAAAGTTGCTTCTAAAACTAATATAAGGCTACTTTTAGCAACTTAAAAATATAACATTAAACTATTTCCCTTTTAGCCCACGGAAAGCCAAATTGGGCCAAAGGTCTCCTTAGCAAGCTAGCATTGAGAAGGGAACACTGCACTTGCAAAGACCAAGACCATGAAATGATCCCCAATAGATCTTTTGGCCCAAAATGAATTTTTCTTCAATCACAAACATCAAAGCAGATTTTTTTGAAGACTATGGCAAATAAACTAGGGCAAATCTGAATTGAATAGAGGAAATGCAACTAGGGTTTGGATGATAAACCAATGCAAATAACTCTCAAAAAAAATTATTCTTATCACAAATTGATTGCCATATTTTTTGAAGTCCAAATATATTAAAATCAGAATTTTAGAAGCCACAAATGATCAAAAATCAGATCTGAAAACTAAATATTAAACTGGCTGAAAGACCACTGAAAAACCCTCTTAAAAATTACGAAACTTCTTTGCTTTGCTTCCCAAAAATAAATCGATGATTTGACCATAAAAATCAGATCAAAATACCTCAGAAACAATGCCAAATCTGCCAAAAGACTGGGTTGCTCTACTAGAAGAATTTGTAATAACACTGCTGCAATTTTTATTCAAAACACACTGCTGGAAATGACTGAAAATCTGATTACATTCAATCGCAATTTCTGACTGAAAAACCCTCACAACTCTTGGGGTTTTCGTCCACAAGAGATAGAATTCCTAAGGAGTTTGGTATTTGGAATTTTTGCAAAAGTTGAGAGCTTAATGCAAGAGAAAATATCATATAAAATTTTTGGATACAAAAGGGCGAATCGACCTTTCCTTATAAAGGAAAAAGGTCCCAAAATGACCTCCAAAATAAGCAATCATCTTTATTGCAAACCCCTAGGCCAAGTCGCATTTTTTGAGGAGACCATTGGCACATTTTTCTAATGTTTTCACTACTAGAGCTAGTCGCATTTCTTTAGGAGGAATACACAATTAATTAATATTTGTATCCTTCCTAAATGTCATTACTCTCCTTTGGCCCATGTCACCATTATCCTTTCCAGGAAGAATAAAATATAACAAGTTACTTTAGAATTCCTAAGGAGTTTGGTATTTGGAATTTTTGCAAAAGCTGAGAGCTTAATGCAAGAGAAAATATCATATAAAATTTCTGGATACAAAAAGGCAAATCGACCTTTCCTTATAAAGGAAAAGGGTCCCAAAATGACCTCCAAAATAAGCAATCATCTTTCTTGCAAACCCCTAGGCCAAGTCGCATTTTTTGAGGAGACCATTGGCACATTTTTCTAATGTTTTCACTCCTAGAGCTAGTCACATTTCTTTAGGAGGAATACATATTTAATTAATATTTTTATCCTTCCTAAATGTCATTACTCTCCTTTGGCCCATGTCGCCATTATCCTTTCGAGGAAGAATAAAATATAATAAATTCCTTTACAATGATATTTGCCCCTCAAGGCAAATCGTATTTACCATAGGGATTATAATTTATTTTTATTAAGCTAGATAAATTAATATAAGTGCTTTAATAATTTTATTTATTTTTTTATAACACTTTATAATAATTTATTGTGACTTACCCTTATATTTTTCCTTTGGTCGTCGGGTTGACAAAATAGGCCAAAGGTCTTAGATTGGAAAGGGGATATTACAGACCAACACCTCCAATGGCAACGTTCAAAATGTTGTAACAAAGAAAACGATGTCCTCGTCCTCTCATAGTGCAACTAAAGAAAAACTGATGAGGACAAACCCACTAGAGGTTCTGGAGATGGAAGCTCGATTGGAAATGGGAAAAAAGCCACAATGCCTACCACCCAAGCAATATTGTCCAATTTGCACGCCCTACAAGCGGCAATAGATATTGTTATTTCTCCAACTCAGAGATTGACCTTGCAACAATTGCAACCCCATTCAAGTGTGATTTCCCAAGAACCGGAGGACAAGCCAATGATGTTTAAACGCAAGGAAATTCTCAGCTGGTCACACAGCCCTTCACCGGCTTTTACGAATAGGGAATATGCCCAAGAAATACAACAGTCGTATCGAATGCGCGATTTCTAGCAAGGCAATCAACAACAGTTTGCATTTTCCAACAAGTTTGCTGCCCTAAAAGATTTAGATGAAGGGACCAGCACAAATCTTGATGTTTCCCCATGAATGTAGTTTATTCCTAGAATGTTTGAATCCTTAGTGAACCGACTAGTAGATATATGGTCATGGACAATATTTTTATAGTAGGAAAGTGTTGTGTCTACAAGAGGTTGAAATCACACGATACCTCCTCCAATTTATCACTTGCACGAATTGGGCAGGCGCCCTATACCATGTTTCTGATCACAAGCCTGGTCATGAGGGAGTGATCCTGCTACTTTGTAATCTCCCCAAATGGACATTTTTCAACCCAAACGGATTTGAGGCAAATTCCGTACCCAAATACAGATTATAAAAGACATCAAATATTTTTAATGCAGGTCTGATTTTATACATAAATGGCAACTTGGCTAGAGTATGAAACTCATCCAAAATAGAAGATAAATCACTATATTTTTATCATGAACTGATCAGCTGAATTTATTAAGCCAAAACACAAGAACAATACCAATTTTAGGACTCAAAAGGAGGCTGAAATAATTTATTAAAAATCTACAAATACTTGCCTTCAAATGCAGCTGTAAATATGATATTTTTTAGCCAAAATCCCCTCCAAAATGGCCGATTTGGATGACTAAAAATCTGCAACTAGAACAGCAACCCAGATCTGATTTTTAGTAGCCCAAAATACCTCCAAACAGTCCTCTATGCAAGTTGCACCACCTAGAGCAAGTTGGAAACAAAGAAGAGATGTAGCAACAAATTCCCTCCTTCAAACCCTTGTCCAAATCTGCAAACTTCAGACCTCAATACTGCTCGAATAATATTGAAAAACATAAATAAATCCTTGATCCGCAATGGAAACCTCTGTATGGAGAATCCTCTCAACTAACAGAAGCGTTTTCGTTCCTCTTCTAAATCTCTTAGAGGGTTTTCGTCCTCAAGAGATTATCTCTAAGGGTTTTCGTCCTTAGAAATTATTTTCTAAAGCCCTCAAGCTCAGGCAAAAATCAGAATTTTATAAAATGAAAGTGATGCCTCTCACAACCAAGTTGACTTGCTTTCGTAATGAAATTTGGCTTAGTAGCCACCCATAACCACCAATCATTTTTCATCGCTTGCATTTAATTATTTTTTTTGCCTTGTCCCCTCTCCAACATGGGTCGCATTTTCTCCTAGGGGAAAATAATAAATATAAAGTGACTTTCCCTTTTTTCTTATTTTTACTTTATCACTTTATCTTTTTTTTTCTTTTTTAATTTGACTTTATCATTAATAAATTAATATAAAGTGCTTATAATAATATTTTATATTGCACTTTTATAATTAATTCATTATGATAAAAATCAGTTTCTATCACCCTTTAGTCGTCGGGAAACAAAATTGGTCTAAAGGTCTTCAACTGATTATTTTTAGGAAGTGGGGCATTTCATACTTGCACTAAAGCTTAAGAAAAATATTGTTTCATAGGGCTCAGAACCCTTTTATCAGGTGGCGTCAACCCTTTTCAATTTTGATAATTGTTTGCTTGTCCTTTCCAACTTGTATGCTTCCAATGACACCACGGAAAGCACTACTTTTTGGAGGTGGCTTGTTGACTCACTTCGTAATGCACATAGGATCCTATGTGGTGATTTCAATATAATGGTATCCACAGAGGACAAAGAAGGTAGCATTCCTATGTGTTGGTATGTTGGAAAGAGGGAGGCCTAATTTTATATGCGAAACAAATTACGCCTCTAAAATCTCAACACTCGTCAACGTTTGGATTCTACCTCGACTTGGTTCACCTAGTCTAGCTTTACGTAAGGTCAAGATAGAGTTGTTAAAATACCAGATTGCACACTGCTACCAGAGCAAGATTTCTTTTCTTTTCCCAACCCCATTGATTGGCCTATTAGTTAATGCAGTTGAAAGACAAATCAAATTAAGTTAATGCAATCATTGTTGAAAACCCACCAGATGATGAAAGTGATGAACTCACTGGTAGAGAATATGTATTTTAAAAGAAGCCTCACACTTTGAAGATAGCAAGGGATCCAGTGTAGGTAAAACTCGGCATGGATGTCGTCCCCATTAGTTCGGGAATATGTGGATCTCGGGAATTTACCCTTACGAGGGTCATGAAACAACTTGATGGAGCATTGTGGGAGTAGCGTAGCATGGATGGTTGTCCAACAATTCGGGAGATTCTGTAATCCAAGAGTTTATGGAGGAGGAATCCAGGAACTCGGGAATTCAGCTCAGAACTACACCTTTATAAGGGTCAAGGAGACAGCTTGATGGAGTTCTACCTGGCCAAAGAAATGTTTTTCAAAGGGAAAAGCTTCTAAAGAATGTGTTGTCTTGTTTGGTTTTGTTACTTTAATCTTTTGTTAGTATGTTCCGCAGTGTAAGCCTTAAGAGGGGGTATTAGAATATAAGGTTTATAATTAGCGTTTGGTTAATATTAGTTAAGTGTTAACTAAAAAATGGTTGTAACCACTTCAACCATTTTGTAACAATCTCTCACATAATAAAATGATGGACACACAATGATAATGTGTGCATTCCAGTTGTTCTTCATTTGTTCTTTGTACATTCTATTCTCTCTCCACATATTCCAACAAATTTAAAACCTAATTAAATTTAAAATAGTAAACCAACAATAAATATTTTTATATAATACAAATAACCAATATATTTCATATACAAAAGTCTAGACCAAAATTTTAAAATGTATAGGCTAAGAAGTTGGGCTGGTCTACTTATAGCTTCATCTACTCCAACAAATGAAACTAAGTTTACTATAAGAAAGTGGAGAAGCTGATTGAAGTTCATAGGTGCTTGCATCTTAAGCATCGGATAGGAAGACTATGGAGTATTTGCAGGGACTTGCTACACGTAAGGATGTTAAACTTGAGGATGCCTCACAGGTTCACGAGAAGGGTGTAGATCTTCAACACAGATTAGTAGTGGTACACCTAATTGTGTTTGGTCAACCAGAGGTCGCTCACAGTGATCATATCATCGGCATGTATGATGTTGAGCATTGAGGAAAGTTTTTAGCACATTAAAGCTGAGGAAAGAAAGGTATCAGTAGCATGCAAATTATCCATCAGGCAAGCTTATGCTGTTTTACTTTTTTAAATTGTGGGACTTTTAAGTTTCATCTATTTAATATTACGTTTGTAGTAGAAACTACTATTTTCATGTTTGGGTTTTGAACTATGTTTTATGAATTATGTTTTTATAGGTCATATATGATATCTGATATCAATCTTCAAACTTGTCACCTAAATGTGATGCAATGATTCAATCTATTTAATTTTGTTAGTTTTCAATAATCAATTAATGCTGAATGGCGAGACAAACAAGTCAGAAGTAGAACTCAATGTATTTGAATTTTAGCATATTTTTTGTATGATAATGTTTATTGATTCTATCTTGAACTTATTCATATTGTTTATCTTGTCACTGGAGTCATTAAAAAATAAATAAATATTTCTATTTTTTATTTTTTAATACCTGTATCTCCCTGTCACCACGTCTTTCCATTCTGGGAACTTCATGCAACACTTACATACAGAAAACAGGAAAATGTTGTGGATGCACTTCAAAACAGAAAGTTCATATTACTCACTTGAGTTACAGGATTCAGTTTACAAACGAACAGAACATTCTCAGGAGGTTTTATTTCGGCCTCTGGAATATCTCCAACCTGCGAGTACAAAACAACTATACTGTTGATCTGAAAGCTGTAGCAAACGATTTCAAACAAATGAATGTTTTGTAAAAACACTAAAAATAAAAAACTAGTACAAGTATTACATTGTGTCCCTACCATCTCCAAAACAACAGCCCTTGAATGAGCTTCCTTCCTGCGCAGTGACTTCTCAAGCTCTTCTGGATCTTGTTGTTCATCCATGGGAATCCAGTCATCTTCCAAACGCACTTCTTCTCCCTGCATAAGATTTCATTGTGTCAAACTACATAGAAAAAGAAATAAACATTAACGACAAAACCTGAAATATTGTTGCCAAATTGCCAGTAATACATGTGAGAACTAACAAGTTAACAACTATGATGAAGACAAGGATACAATAAGAAGTAACAGTTAGAGGAGAAAAGGATAATAAGGTCTAACATGCCTGTGTAGAAATGTTTCATTGGTAGAAAAAAATGCAAAAGAGAGGCAATCTGTGTTAGTAGCTTTTGCTGATAACTTATAGCATCACCTAATTACCATTTAGGATTTTCTTGTAACTAAAGAAAATACAGGAAGAAAGAATTGCTACAGTTGTCGCTTTCTGCAAAAAGGTCTCCGTGATTATCCAGACTAGCTGATAATGTATACTAAGTATGCTTATCCCATACAAAGAAGTGTAGAAGCAACAATCACTTTTGACATTTTCAGGCATATGATATTGTTGTCATGCTAAATGTCTAGCATGCAAAATTTAAAATTTTGGTCATGACAACCAAATCCACTCTTGAAAATCCATTTCCCAGTCAATGTAAACCTTTCCTCCTGCCAACATTTCAACTATGTCACCCTCATTATGGTTGAGAGGAACGTGCTAACATGATTTTCAAGTGTGTTTCATGTGCAGTGAAATTTACTTTGCTTGGTTCTTGAACCTAGTGAGATCTATGAAAGAACAGTGCTCCCGAAGGTTTCAAAAGGTCTATTTTTGGTCTTCTCATCACAGGAGGACATCCCCCCAAAGCTAACTACAAGGGCACAACCCATTTGGAGGTTGTATGGGAGTGTATTGAGATGATCCAAGAAAATTTAGGCAGATTCTGTAGAGATAATTGCAGTCGGAAACAAGTTAAGAAAAACCGGGTCTTTTTGGGAAAGGCACTGGGAAAAGCAAGTTTCAAAGGAGCTAGCCCCCTTGTTTGAAGGGTTTCAGGAGCCTTGTGAAGTGTTGGGAGCTCATATCCCAGGCACTAGAAAGCTGACATAGCCTACTTCAGAGTGCAATAATCAAGATAGAATTCTAGGAGTATAAAAATGCAGAAATTTTTCCATTGGTGCAACACAAGAGTCCTTCTACAAGGTGAAACTTTAAGGGTTTTGGACACCCCGAGAAAAGCTAGGAGCCTAACAAATGCTCAAATGAAAGTATATTCAGTGATCTTCATGACCCATAAGTTTCTTTAGCTCGTTTTCGTTGAAAACTCTTCTTGCCACTCGGCTCATCAATGCACCGCTCTAGGAAAAATTGAAGGTACAAGTAAAACTTGATCGAAAACTCATTTTCAAGTTTCCTAAATGGGCTCATTGGATTCATTGGCTTGTTTCCATGCAAATTCATAAATTATATGGCCAAAATTCATTAAAAATCAACTCCGAGATGAAGATAACACTCCAAGGTGCACAGTGAAGGTGCAAACCATGCTCAAAATTCCCACTTGGGCGCCTTTACGTGCTTTTGGTGTCCCATTGCACCTTGGGCGCACTTTTGACGCGCAATTGCACCCGAAAAGTGTGCCTCTTTCTGATTGGTTGAGGGAAATGAAGCAAAAAGACAAAAGTAAATCCCATAAACATGAAAAGTGGAGGCAAAACTTAAGTTACACGAAAAGTGGGTCCCACATCTTCCCTCAAAGCGCACATTTCAACTTCACTTGCACCTTGGGCGCACTTTTGAGGTGCAATTGCACCCAAAAAGTGTGCCTCTTTCTGATATGAGGGGATATTTGAGTGGGGAAAGCAAAGGCACAAAGGCTAAACATAAAGTGCAAATGCGAAAGGAAGTGCAAACCCCATCCCCATCACCCAAGCGCACTATTTCACTTCCCTTGCTCCCAAAGCACAATTTTGAGGTGCAATTGCGCCCAGGTGCAAATCCTCTTCCCATCTACTCTTCCACGCTTCTCCATGCTTCATGTGCACTCCCCCTTCTCCATCTCCACCATATAAAAGTACCAAACCTTGTTTTCCTCTCACAAAATCATACAGTGAGTTCAAAAAGAGCAACGCAACCATTAAAGCTCATTTTGGAGCTGGTTCATCACGTTCAAGCTTGAAAAACTTCCCTTTGTGCCCTAGATATCAAGATCTTGTTTTCCTCGTAACTTTTGATTCCAAGCTCCGTTTTCCTCCAGACTTTGACCATCTCTTCCTCCTTAAAACGCCTTCATGATGATATAAGACTCATGCCATGAGATTCCCTCTTCAAGAAGATATTCATGACCGTTTTTTCCAGCAATCATACTCCTGGATTGCCTCAAAAACACCATTTTTGCAGAGAAGATTGTGAAAAAACCTCATGAGGGAATCATTTCAAAGTAGGAGCATCCATTCCTCTCCATCCCGTCATTTTTAGCTATTGGACATGATCTAAGAAAAAGAATTGTTGTACTTATGATCAAAACTCTCATTCAGCTCCAAAACCTTTGCAAAACCCCATACCCATGAAAATTTGATTCGGCTCGTTCTCCCAAACCCCGCGAGAGAAACTCGTCAAATTTGGAGAATCCATTCCTCTACCCAAGAGCTTCATAACGAGCCCAGGATCACCTCATTTGGATAAGAGTTTCTCCCAAAGTGATCAATTGAAATTTTGCCCTCTTTCCCATTTTTGCTAATTTTCAAGTTTTTCCCACAGCCAGAAACCCGTTTTCAAAATTCCCGTTGATTCCCACAAGGGAATCCCGCCAAATTTGGAGCACTTGTTTGTCTTGGGAGTATCTTTCCAATGAATCAAGTCGCATCCAAGTTGGAGTTGATTTGCTCAGATTTGTCCCAAAATATGGAATCAACAGCCTGTAACATTTGTGTGTTTTCGGAAACGGTTGCAGAATCCATTTTCGCTTGCACCATAGCATTCCTACCACTTTCTAAGGCTAGTGGGATCATAAAAATGCAAAATGAAGCTTCACAACTCCATATATGGGCTTGTTCCAGTTCTAGAGGAGCACGTGGATTTCGATGATCTGACGTTAAGGGTTACAGAATGTAATATCCCTAAATGGATATTTTGACTCTTACTCAGATTCTTAGCAAATACCAAACCCTTGATCAAATGAAACTCTACAAAACTGAAGTAGATCTGCAAAATACGACTTGGGTGTGTTTATACACTCACACCAAACAGCCCATAAATTATTATTTCTCACTCCCAAACATAAAAAACAACTTTATAAGGATTATCGCAATTAATAATATGGCAGATCTGAATTTATTAGGAGAAGTGTGACTAGGGTTTGAGGGAAAACCCAACACAAACAGCACTCTAATAATTCCAAAAATATCACAAACTGTTCACAATAATTTTAGAAGCCAAAAAATGTATCAAATCTTATTTTTAAGATGTAAAAAGTGACTATAAACAGTTCAGAAATCTGCATAGAAAATCAGACTAAAACACCTCTTTAAACCCTTGCAAATATTATGATTTTAATTGCCTTTGATCTGAAAAATGCAGTACAATAAGCAGCATACAAAATCAGACCTGGAATAACTCTGAAATGGCATAAACTGCCCAAAAAGTAAGTCGCCCAACTCTAGAAAAATCTGGAAATCACTGCTGCAATTTATTCTTCAAATAACACTACTAGAAATAACTAGAAACCAATGAAGCACAATAGAATTCCCTGTGTGGAAATTCCTCACATTCTCTAAGAGGGTTTTCGTCCTCTAGAGGTATAAACTAAGAGTCTTCTTTCCTTAGAATATTTTTGGTAAAAGCTTCAAGCTTCAACACAAATCTGAATTTGGTATAATGAGTATGAGATGCCTTCTTCCAAGTCAAACTCTCCTTTATAAAGGAAAAGCGACCCAAAACAACCTCTACAATATCCAATCAGCTCTCAATGATTTTCCCTATGCAAGCATTTAATATTTTCCATATTAAATGTGTTTCCCAACAACTTTTTCCCTCCTAATGCAAGTCACATTTTTCTAGGGGAAATACATTAATTAAATATATTTTTATCCTTCCTAAACTTCATTATTCCCCTTTGGCCCAAGTCGTCATTATCCTTTCTAGGAAGAATAAAACATAGTAAATCCCTTTATAATGATATTTGCCCCCTCAAGCCAAATCATATTTACCATAGGGATTATAGTTTATTTCTATTAAGCCAAATAAATTGATATAAGTGCTTTAATAATTTTATTTTATTTTTTATAGCACTTTATAATAATTTATTGTGACTTAAGTCGCCCTTATATTTTTTCTTTGGCAGTCGGGTTGACAAAATAGGCCAAAGCTCTTCGATTGGGAAGGGGATATTATACAGAAGAAAAACTCAATTTGTGGACCTGAGACAACGTACGCGGGAGGATTGTTGATCACAAAACATCCAACTGAATTGTCTGAAGTATTTTACAATGGAAACCATGGTCGTGAGTGTTGCTATGTTTCCGCCAAGGATTCTCAAGAAGCTCCAAACATTGTCTTGGTTATTGAGCTCGAGAGTTGAAGAGGTGAAACGAGAGATTTCAAGATATAATAAAATGTGACCATTCCAGATAAGGCATGAAACATCATTTCCAGGTCCAAAAAGCGGTGTTTCAATCAGATAAGCAGTCGACGAAGATCATGTCTCAATGCGGAATTCATCTCCACCATGAAAGAAGAGTGAGACTTCATTCCGCAACATCTATCTTCTCTCTCTCTCTCTCTAGAATTCTATTTCTTCGTTGAGGAGAAAAATTTGTAAAAAGTGACTTAAGTCACTTAAAGTTTCCATGTCTTCGTTGAGAATTGCACTTTAAGTTGAAAAGTCACATGGGAATGCGAAGAGCCACTGGATTTGGCTATAGATTGTAATGCTCTCTCCATTCCAAAGGGTTAGATTTTCTTGGTTGACAACTCCCAATGTCTTACTACAAGCAAGAAACTACAATTCTTCTATCTCCTTGTCTTATGTTTTCCTCTCCATCTCAACTTTACTCCATGAGCATGGTTACTTGTGCAATATTATGCAAATAAAATTTGATTTACTTGTGATTTGTTCCTCTTTCCTTGACATGGTTTCTTCTCATTGTTAACTTGGAAATATTCTTGTTTTAATGTCAATAAACTCAGCTTGCTACTTATTGAGTAAAACCCCCTTCTCACTTTTTCCCCTCCACACACACACCTTTCTTCCACCTCCTTTTTGCACACGAGTTTAGTAGAGTATTCTTGTGTGATTCCGAGTTGAAAAGCGACCCTCGATGGTTAGAGTAGTGTACATATTTTTTGTTTTCAATAAATGGAGTTGCCCTATTCTTATGTAGAGGGACCTAGTCCCAGAGCATTGGTGAAAACTCTTAATTTGCCCTTGTGACAAATTATTTTGCCAACAGGTCCAAAGTTGTATATTCCCATGGGATGGATTCAAAGATGAATTGAACGGCATTGAGGATGTGTTACAAAAGACAAAGTTTATACAATGTTCAACCTGATAGGAATCAGGCATATTAGAATTATAGAACCTACTAGTCAGTTACAAGGTGAGTTAGTTTTAAACAACCATTGTTCGAACCGATCCTTTACCTGATAGATGAAGTGCCACTTGATTGGTTATCAAAAATGTGTGGTCCATGTCTTGCCTTGTTTTCATGTGTACATGGAACCCAAAAAATTGGTTTGCATTTTGTAGTATGATTTGTAGGAGCCACAAAGTTCATAAGTTGCGAAGTGGTAATGATGGAATGTTGTGAATCTCATAGGGAGTTTGCATGGAGCTGCTAATCCATTATGGATGTTCTCAGATCATTTTCCCTTTCTTGAAAAGCAACGGTCCGTGTCATGGAAACTGGACTTGGAGCTGTTGACAAGTACACCACTTAGCTTCATCTGCATGCCATTATGTCATAATTTGAAACAATTGATGAGTGCCATATTGGGTGTGAAAAGAAGTGGCGTTGATGATGCGATCCTTCTTTGTTGGGTTTAAGTATGCGGGGTCAAACATCTGATGGAAACACTCGAGCAAAGATGGTGTGTATGGCTTTAATAACTCAACATTGAACACAAGATGCATGCCCAAGTATAGTGGAGTATCTAGGATGAGCGTGTTTCCATCAACAACAAAGTATGTGTTAGAAAATGATGAGAGATAGAATAAAGAGATTTTAATTATCACATTGAGATCAATGCGTGTTTGTCATTTTACACGGCTGAAAGGAGTTAAAATATGGTTGTGATAGTTTATAGCTATTAATGACTCGGCACATTAATCAATGTTTACAGAATGCCTTAAATATTTAACTGTAATACCCCTCAATGACTAATCCGGAAAATACTTCAAGTTTGTCCCGAAATTTTGTAAATGAAATGAGACCCAAAGGATTTAGTCATTAAGTAAGAAAGCTGCTCCTTCAGTGTTAATTTGAAATCTGCAGTCTTTTGATGCTTTGATACTGTCCAATGAATAAGCTTTGGTTGAGATAAAAGCTGAGAAAGATTGCTAACAACACATAGATCTGGTTGTGTAGGCATAATAATATAATCTATATATTAGGTCGCCCACCAACTATCTGTAGGGTGATTCTTCGATTGTGAAGAATCATTATTGGCTGTTAACTTCAGCCCAATCTCTATAGTTCTAAAATCAGAGTCTCAGAGATGTTGATCAATGTGAAAACGCTAGGCTTGTGGAACCTGCCTAAGTCCGTACAGGGACTTTAATCAATTGACAAGTTAGATGATTAAACAACACCATGTAGACCTCCTCGTCCAAATCTCCTTTGAGGAAGGTACTTTGAAATACTCTTAAACTAAATTGCATTGTCATGGAGAGAAGCATCTAGAAGGTGACCATCTTCATAATAGTAGTAAAAACCAACTTTGTAGGAGAAACGACTATCTTCAACTAGGATGCCAGGAAACGCTTGGGGGGGTCCCGTTTCCCCTTAGAAACGTTTCCGAAACTTTTCAGGCAAAGGAAACGGGGGGAAACGTTTTGGCCATTTCCTGCGCTTTTTTTTTTAAAAAAACTGACTTTACTTTTTAAAAAATGAAAAAACTTTGCATTAAATGAACCCTAACCCTAATACAACTACCAAAACTTCCTAAACACACTTCCTAAAAGATATATAATGACTTCTTGGGTCCATTCTAAATCACACTCTCATTTTTCTCTTGCTAAATATAATTTTCATTAAACTAGCATGTTGCATTGTGAAGAGCAAAGAGACATCAAGGAGCAGCTTGAAGGAAGAGTTTAGGACGTGTTGCTAAGAGCTAAAGCCTTCAAGGAGGAATTTCAAATCAGATTTGGAAGGTGAGATTGACATCAAGGAGAAAAAACTAGGTATTTTTTAAGTTTTTTTTTTTTGTTAAAGAAAATGTTAATGTGATCAATGATCACGAATGATGTGTGCATTATGCACACATCATTCGTGATCATTGATCATGATGTCAATATGTAGGTTTAATTTAGTAATTTTAAAACTCTATGCTTAAAAAAATAAAAAATGTAACATTTTCTTTGCGTTTTTAAAATAAAAAGCATATATTCTTTTTTAAAATTATAAATATCATCTGAACTTTGTGTATGCTCTCACCTCACACCTATATGGTGACTTTGGTGATCAAAAGCAGAATAGGATGTGTAGGGTTTTTAAATTTAATTCTGTTTTGTGTTTTTAAAAAAGTTTATTTTGTTTTTTTAAATTAATAAATCCGAACGCTGCATATGCTCTCACCTCGTGCCTATACGGTGACCTTGGTGATCAAAAGCAGAATAGGATGTGTATTGTGTAGGGTTTTTAAATTTAATTCTTTTTAAGTTTTTTGTTTTTTTAAAAAAGTTTATTTTGTTTTTTTAAATTAATAAATCCGAACGCTGTGTATGCTCTCACCTCGCGCCTATACGGTGACCTTGGTGATCAAAAGCAGAATAAAGATGTGTATTGTGTAGGGTTTTTAAATTTAATTATTTTTTGTTTTTTTTCTAAAAGTTTATTTTGTTTTTTTAAATTAATAAATCTAAACTCTGTGTATGCTCTCACCTCGCGCTTATACGGTGACCTTGGTGATAAAAAACAGAATAGGATATGTAGGGTGTGGTTCTAAGTTTATGTTTTTATTTTTCAGTACACGTTTGATTCAATGGCATCCAGTTCAACTTCAGTGGGAGGGCATGGGGTGGGGGAAGAAAGCCAAAGTGGGGGTGTGGATCCTAGAGCTCCTATTTGGAGACATGTGCAAGTTGTAGAGAACCTTGTTGGTGGTGGCTCTCGAGTTTGGGTATGCAGTCATTGCCAAATACAATTTAAATCCTCTTATACCCGACTCAAAGCTCATTTAATGGGGAAATCAGGAACGGGGATTAGAAAATGTGGCAAGTTTGAACCGAAACATATATTGGCATATCTGAAAGAGCAAGAGGAGGCTGATATGGAAGCTTCAAGAGCTAGATTTAAAACTGCTCCTTTGCAAAATAGGGGTTCACAAAAACCACCCAACCCATCAAACCATCCTTCTATACCAAGTTGCAGTTGAAACTCCAACAGAGGGAGAGTGTTTCCCGTCACGAAAGAGAATTTCCAAAGGCCCATTAGAGCAAAGCATTTGCAAATGAGAAAAGGGATGTTGCTGATGAGTTGGTTGCTTGATGCATTTATGCATGTGGGCTGGCCTTCAATGTGATGTGCTCACCTTATTGGCAACAAATAGCGAGAGGTATTAATGATGCACCGAAAGGGTATAAAAGTCCTAGTTATGAGAAGGTGAGAACCACATTGTTGGCGAAAGATGTGGCCCATGTACACACTTCTTTGCAGCCAATTAGGGATTCATGGAAGGACTCAAGGGTATCTATCATTTCAGATGGATGGAAAGATGCCCGAAATAGATCCCTAATCAACATTGTTGCAGTGTGCCCTAAAGGGGCAATGTTCTTAAGGGCTGTTGATTGTGAGAATGAAGTGAAAGATGCTCAATTTATTGCTAATATTTTGATTGAGGCTATTGAGTCGGTGGGCCCTGCAAGCATTTTCCAAGTCATCACAGATAATGCCAAAAATTGTAGAGTAGCAGAGATGATTGTTGAGGGGAGATATGAGCACATTTTTTGGACACCTTGTGTCGTACACTCCTTGAATTTGATGCTGCAGAAGATTGACAAAATAGCAGTGGATTGAGGAAGTTTATACAGAGGCAAATGAGATCCAAATGTTTGTCACAAATCATCATATGTCCCAAGCTATCTTTAGGAGGTTCTCGACATTGGAGTTGCTGAAGGTAACCAAACAATTTCTTAGTTTCTAATTTTTATTTGCTAACTTTTTATGAAATATCAAATTATCAATTGAATTCTTTTTAGATTTAATTTTATATTTTATTAACTTGCTTTAATTTATTTTAATAGGTTGCTGAAACAAGATTTGCCTCTCACACGCTTGTCTTGAGACGACTTGTGAAGGTGCGAGAGGCACTCATGAGGATGGTAACCTCCAATCTTTGGTTTGAATGGAGGTAATCAAACACTAAACGGGCTCAAAAAGTGAAGAGCGTGATCTTAGAGAACACTTGGTGGGATCAAGTGGACTATCTGTTGAGTTTTACTGAGCCCAATATGAGCATGATCCGCTTTACTGACATGGATCAGCCATGTCTAGGAGAGATATATGATGGTATCGACTCGATGATTGAGAAGATAAAATCCGTCATAAATGCAAAAGAACAAGATCCTAAGGAAACATTTGTCAAACAAGTGCAATCAATCCTCATTGAGCAGTGGAACAAAATGAACACCCCACTACATCTACTTGTCTTTGCATTGACTCCTAGATTCTACAGCACGGAGTTCCTTTCCTTGCCAGGGAGGGTAGCACCATACAGGGATGTGGAAGTCAGTGAGGGATATATGGCGGCATTGGCTAGGCTCTTCCCTAATCCTGAGGCCCCAGACATTGTTATGGTAAAGTTTGGGAATTTCATAGTAGAAACAAGTCATAGCCTTCTCGCTCTTCGGAGCAAATACAAGATAGATGCCCATATGTGGTGGTACCTCCATGGTCATGCATCGGTTTACTTGCAACCTCTTACAATCAAAGTCTTGGCATACGCAAGTTTTTTTATTCTCTTTCCTTTTTTGTTTTAACTTTTAGTTTTTTAAAATTTAAGTTTGAATTTTGCATTGACTTTTTGTTTCCTCAATAGGTTGCAAGTTCATCTTCCTCTGAGTGCAACTGGAGTACATATAGCTTCATCCACTCAAAAAAGCACAACAAATTGGGGGGAGGGGGGGCTAAAAAGGCTAAAGATTTGGTATACATACATTCCAACTTGCGTCTTTTATCCCACAAGTAACAGGAGTACAAGGAAGGGACAACAAAACATTGGGATATTGATCTAGAGATAGTTGACTTGGATGCTTCCATTTCCCACCATGGAGCATTAGATGATTAGAAGAGTTGTGTGGCACCGTGAGACCCATATGCATGTTGGCTAGATTTTCTGCATAGCATCAAACCTAGGCAATCATGAAATAAATCTCCCTCATTTAACCGGTGAGGCTCCCGTGTCAGATTTGTCGATAAAAATGTGTTATTATCTATCAGGGGTTTTACTTTAACCACTTAGTTCATGAACCATAACTAAGAAGTTCTGCAGCAAGTAAGCAGCTGTTTAAGAAAGAAAAGTTATAGAAGAAAGAAGTAAAGGAAATACAAAGAAGAAATGGGGAAGATGTGCATCCCAATTAGTAGATAGCAGAGTTAATTACATGCACATAGAAGAAACTTAATAGATATGAACACACAGAATTATAAAACAAAGGCAACTCTAGATCTAGATCTAAAATAACACAAAGTTTATCAAGAGATCTGAGATTCAAAGCAAGAAACACAGTACACCGTAACACAAAGTTCTCCGGAAACCTGCTCCCTTGTATTCCTTTGCTCCAAGTTGCTCTCAGGAGTTCAGCACAAAGTCTAGAACTCAAAATTGCTGCTTACAAATTTTGATTGATCATTAACCCGAAGGTTCTTCCTCTACTTATAGAATGTAGAGGGGCAATTACAAGTAGGAAGCTTTGAGTTGAACTGGCACATGTGGAAGTCGGAAAAGAAACAATTGGCAATCTTCCTCCTGGAATTCCTCTTTGCGTGACATGTATGATTTGCAACTGAAAATAAAACCTTCTACTTTGCACGTGCCACCTATCTCCAAGTAGTTGACTTCTTCAAGTAATGGCTTTTAAACCAATCACTTTAAGTTGTATAATTTAATTGATCACTCAATTACTTTGTTGAAGGAAAGAAGAAGGAAGAGGAAAGCTGACTTTGTCGGAGGAAAGTAGAAGAAAGAGGGAAACATGACTTTGTCTTTTTTCATGTCTGCATGCAACTGATTCAAACTGGATCTGGAACCAGCTGGATCTAGAAACAAGCTGGAATTGCAAGAAGTTGGATTGGAAGCAAGCTGGAATTTTAAACAGCTGGAATTGGAAGCAAGCTGGAATTTTGCCTTCGCATTGTCTTCTCTTTTATCCTTGAAGCTTTTGTAGTTCTTCTGCTGTACATACATCAGTGCAAGGTTGGCCGTAGATAACTCATCATCCTTATTTTTAATTGCATATGAGCAATTAAAAATTATGGAAAGCACTCAGGGTGAATGAAAATTCAATGAAGGCTTCAACTGGAAGATGAGAGCACATGCACAGGATCTTGGAAGGAATTTTCCACGCACTGACTTCTTCACGGGCTGCATTTGAAACAAAAGGATGAAGCCTTTGTGCCAAAAGCTTTTGCAACTATGAGATCTGTATCTAGATCTACATATGAATTTGCATCCGCATCTACATCTGTATCTGGATATGGATCTGCACCTGCATAACAAATTTTGGCAACTGCGTTGTGGATGGAAAAGTTGCAAGCTCGAATAATTCCACTGCTTTTTATCTGCACGCATGAATGAAGTCTTTCCTACACGCATGAGTGGATTATTTCTATCAATTCAGTAAGAGGTTCCGAGCCTAGATCCGTATCTCCAATATCTACAAATTTAGAAGCAATGCATGACTCCGTTGTGCTTTCTTTTTCATCTTTCTTCGCCATAGCTGTCTATCTTTGTCTGAACAATTCTTTTTCTTCTTATTTAACTGAAATTCCTCAAAACTGGTGCAGATCTGGACAATTCTTCAGATTCAGAGGATATATGCAATGTATTGGACATTGATAAAAGCTCCTTTCTTTTGTAAAGCACTTGAGCTCCTGTAACACCTGTGCAAACAACTATGCAGACAAAGATCAACCTCCTCCAAAGCATGCGCCAAATCTGGAAGCTTTTAGCCTTGTTAGCAATTTGTCTGAACAAAATCCTTCCTCTAATGGGGGCACACTTTTCCTCTTGGCTGCAATTCTTTACCTGTGAATTAAATTATTCACCCATATGGCTGCCCATGCTTATATAACCTTCACAATTCTATAATTAATAATTGCCCTAACAATTAAAGGCAATTAATTAATTAAAAATCATGTTTTTCTCTTTTTTAAAAATAGCATGGTTTAAGGACAGTCATCCAATCAATTAAATTAATTCAATTTAATCCTTCACACATCACTTCACTTAAGCTTCACAGTGTGCTTTGACCATAGCCACTAAAAATAGGAATTAATATAATCATTTAATACTTTAAAAAGTATTAATTCCTTCTCAAAAGGGGCTGTATTAAATAAATTAAATTTATTTAATTTTGGAATTCTATTTTTAAATGATTTATTCCCCTTTGCTTTTGTTGACTTTTCCCACAAGCCTAGGTGCCAAAATTGGGTGAATAAATATTAACAAATATTTATTTAATACATTATTATTCACCCAAGGTGGGTCGCACTTTTTTGCCTAATATAATTCTATTTTTTAAGAATTTCTGATAATGGGATTTTTTTACCCTGCAAGGCAGCCTCGGAAATCCCATGATCCACTTAAGTGATTTTGACTTTGACAATGGGATTATTTACCCTGCATGGCAGGCAATAAAATCCCATGATTTCACTTAAGTCACTTTTCTTTTATTTCACCATGGGAATTTTTACCCTGCAAAGCATGCAATAAATTCTCGCCTGCCTACAGCCTCAAACTTTCCCACTGCAGCTTAAGTGAATTTTATATCACGGGAAAAAGTACCCTGCTAAGCAGGTACAAAATTCCCACCTGCCTGCTGCTTCTATTTTTTCCACTGCAACTTAAGTGAATTTTCTATCACGGGAAAAAGTACCCTGCAAGGCAAGCAATAAAATCCCACCTGCCTGCTGCTTCTAATTTTCCCACTGCAGCTTAAGTGAATTTTATAACATGAGAAAAAGTACCCTGCTAGGCAGGTATAAAATTCCCACCATGCCTACGGCTTCTATTTTTCCCATTGCAGCTTAAATCCTTTGTTTTCCAAAAATGCGCTCATCCCTGCAGGGGTTTTTTTGTGCACAACTTCGCTTTTTCCCAGTGATCCAAACCTCTGATGGTGACTTCCTCTAGGCATAATGTGCGTATATGTTTTCCAGCTACTCCAGACCAAAAATCGGGCTTACCCGGCAAAGAAATTGCTCCAGAGAAATTTCACAGAAAACGAAACGGGACACCATAAAAACACAAAAAATTGCCAAAAGTTGCAAATAAAGCCCAAAACTTAAAATAAGTTAAAACCCTTCTGGCACATAGGAATAATAACATATTCGCTCATAATAGAGTTAAAACAGAGCGCAAATAGCCTCATACAGGGCTCAAAATAATTAAATACAAATTTCCCGCAGACAAATCCCGACGACAGAATAAAACAATTTTGGGCATTTAGGTATTTGGTGAAAAAGACTAATATGGCTCTTTGGGATTATCTTGATGCAATACAAGAACTTTCAGGCAATAAAAACACAAAATGACCCATTATTTTAAAAGTACGAAAAATTTTCGGATAGGGTAGTCACAGATTTCAAGGTGAAATCTCCTGCTACAGTTTCTAGAGAGTTTTCTCTCTACACACACCAAGGGCGTGCAACCACTAGTGGTTCGAGTCCATGTGCAGTTCTAATGAACCACCCAATGATGATGATGTCTCAGAAATTGATGTTGGCATCCTCTTGATGAAGAGGAATATGATGAATATTGAAAGATAGTTTGAACTTCGATCATTGACCCTAATTTGGTGTAAATTTTAATCGATTGAATTTAATATATCATGACATTCACATTGTGTTTGATTTAAGTATTTTAACTTTTAACTTTTAAGTTTGTAAGTTTTAACAAATATGAGTTTTTGATGGGTTATCCTAGCTTGATAAACTTATTTTGTGAGTCTACTTCGCTTGTCAGGTTTAGCATAAGGTATGTGGTTATAACTTAATTCCCCTATTTAGAAGGCTGAAATTTATACATTTTTTACACATTTAAAAATATTTTATTTTACTGCCTTTAAATCCAATTTTGTATCCGGGGCCGAAAAAAAAATTTGTCGTTTCCTTGCAAAAAATATTTTTGGATAATTCCGTACCTAGGGGGGACCATATCCAAACACTTATAAATGGCTACTTAGCCCAGAAACATTTCAACGTCCTAGATTGTTTATCATTGTGGAAGGGACACTATTCAATGATTAAGCACTGGCCATCTTAAACCAGTCAGTATCTCACAGGCAACACTCCAAAAGCAAGTTGGACTACCATCAACCTTGCTCAATCCTCATTCATCAACTTTGAACAAAGACTGGTTTGTTCTCTACAAGCTCAACATATTCTGCAAAAGGGGGGCCATCTTAGAGTTCACATGGACTTTACTTGACTAAGGTCCTTCACACCTAAGTTATCTGGATATTTGTGTGGGAAAATAATGAGTGGAGAAATACTTCCATTGGATTGTACAAAATAATCACTTAATAATAGAGTTGGATACAAGACCATTAGGAGAATAATCCTTATCTGCCATTGTAATTTAGTTAGGGAGTAGCTTGAGATGTTACAACCGGAAGACTAGATGAGATTTGACTCCCTAATGCTTGTCAGGAAAAACTCTCTAAACTATTGTACTATCTCTCTTGTGCTAAAACTATTTGTCTGTCTATTGAACTCATTCATATGTTGATCACTTCTTCAATTTGAAATGGAAACTTAGAACGGATATTATCCTGAATATAAGATGCTTAGAGCCCAATGTATCATCTGAAATATAGTGATCATTCACTACACCCCAACTTCCATGATACAATTGTGACTAGTTGAAAATTGATTAAATGCTGAAAAATGGATTATCTTTTGATCATGCTCTAACAGGAGCAATAATCTGTCAAAGGCTTTAGTCAAGCTTATCTTACAAGTTCGAAGCGGTACATTGATACGCTGCAATATTTCCAGAGGGGGTCCTAGTTGGCAACTCCAATCCGAAATACAATGATTGGATTAGCTGCATTACAAAGATTTTTTGACCAAAAATGTAGAACTTGGAGCAAATGATGACTTTTATCTTAACTCTGCCTTGAAATGCAAAATGAACTTTCAAGATCCTAAGTCTTAGTGATATCAATATGTCATCACAAGCCATTAGTTTTTTTAACTCACATGTGAGGATAATTCCAGACCTAATCTTGAAGAAAGTTGGATTCTGATAAGCCAGAAACCCTTATGACCCCCCAAGACTGGTAGTGCATCATTGGATCCAAAGTCAAAGGTTTCTTTGAGGTCAAAGTTTCTAGTGGACCCACAAAGTCTGATTCAAGTTCGATAAAAGCTGGTGGTTAGAAAAATAGTCATCTTCCCCATGCAAATTCGAATGACTTAAATATGGAGAAGAGAGTTAAAACTCTATCTGTCCCCCATGCCATATAGATATAGGGGATATAGGGCTGCTAATATTAAAACAAACATAAAACTGCGAGATAGAGAATAAATCCAATCCGATATACATACATGTGTCAGATGAATATAAAATATCGGCTAAAAAATTGGTACTCGCCTTAAGTACATTGCAATACTTAATCATATAAATCAGAAAATATTTAAAAGACAATACGTTTGGCTAGATCTAAAAATTATAGGGCAAAAGGACAAATGAAGATACACTTAATCAAAGAAACTGTACATGGACAGCCCCCCTTATCCAACCAATAGTCGCTACAAATTTTGGCCACTCGAATACTCCGGCTCCATATGCCGTGCCCAGCTAAGCTCAAGGAGGTCCAGGTACCCACACTCATGCTAGTTTGAGGTCCCATCCTTGGGAAACTCTCAACTGCATGTTGGATTCAACAAAAACATTTTGAATGGCACGCACTTTCATATTATGCAAGAGAACAAAACTTCCACTTATTGATACATATTTGTTTGCTGAAAAGAAATGTACACAAAGAGCACCATCTTCTGCCTAGGCATACGAAATGAGTGTGCATTTTATAGAATTTCAGGCTTTTCAGGGAACTTTGTTTCTGCCACAATTTTTACCCACTTGTTTCCATCTAAACAGTAATATCTCATCAAAACAAGAGATATTTTTGTCAGCACATATGGCAGAATCAGGTATATGGCCTAAGCTTGTCATAGATTGTCACCTATAAGAAACATCGAACCTTGTGACTTAGAGAAGGTTGCATGAGGAATTCTAGCATCCTCAGATTGACAAAGATTGGAACAGCCTTGGACAGGTTGCTGGGAAGTTTCTTGCATATATAAGTGTAAGAAATGGCATCAAACCAACAGTGAGCATGATTGTTATCTCTTACCAAAGTGATGTCATGGCAATGGTAAAACATGCTTATAGCAGAAATTCCTCATGGACAAACTTGAACAAGGCTGCCAAGAAATTATCAAGGGTCCCAAATGCTTTTTTCATCCTCCAAACCAATGATTTGTACGTGCAACAGCGCATAAATGTATTGCATACAGACTTCCTTAGAGTCCTCGTTCCACATGCCACTATTTTGATCTTCAGTCTTCTAAATCAATGCATAATAATTAGAGGCAAGAATCTTAGGCAAGGGGAATAACTATGTTATTATTTTAATAAATTCACTATTATTAACTGCAGCTTTATGTTTAATACCCTAATGAAATAATGGTGTCTCCTAGATTTCACCCTGAAATCTGGACTACCCCATGATTTAAAAACAATTCGTTCTTTTAAAATAATGGGTCGTTTTGTGTTTTTATTGCCAGAAAGTGTCTGTATTGTGTCTAAGATATTCCCAGAGAGTCATATTAGCCAATTTCACCAAATACCCAGATGCCCCAAACTCATTGTTATATTCTGTCGTTGGGGTTTGCCTGCGGGAAATTTGTATTTAATTATTTTGAGATAAATAAATCCCCATTTGAGGCAATTTGTGCTCCGGTTTAACCCTGTTGTGATCGTACATGTCAAGTATTCCACATATACCAGTAGGGTTTTAACCAGGAATGAATCTTGGGCTTTATTTGTGACTTCTGGCAACGTTTTGTGTTTTTAGTGTTTTTCTGTTTCATTTTCTGTGAAATTTCTCTGGATCAATTTAATTTGGGTCCGAGTTTGGCCTGATTCTTGGTCTGGAGTATCTGGAGATCACCTATGCACGTTGTGCCAGAAGGAATTCGCCATCGGAGGTCTGGTTCTCTCCGGAAAAGACGAAGTCGTGCACCAAAAAGCTTCTTCTGGGCAAGCTGCATTTTTGGAAAAAGGGGGTTTGAAGTGAATCATGGGATTTTTGGAAGCAGCAGGCGAGTGGGAATTTTTATCTGCCTTGCAGAATACTTTTTCCCATGGAAGTCAACGTCACTTAAGTCACAATGGGAAAATTAGAGGCAGCAGGCAGGCAGGAATTTCTTACCTGCCTTGCAGAGTAAAAATTCCTATTATGAAATAAAGAAAAATCACTTAAGGCATTGATGAGGATTTTATTACCTGCCTTGCAGGGTAAATAATCTCATTATGAAAGTCAAACAGCTTAAGTGAATCATGGGATTTTCAGAGCTGCCTTTATCAAAGGTAAATAATCTTATTGTCAATTGACTTTTAAAAATAAAAATCCTTCATTCCAAAAAGTGCGACCCACCTTGGGTGAATAATAATGGCAGAAAGAATATTTGGGAATATTTATTCACCCAATGCCTTGCCCAGGCTTGTAAAAATTCACATTATGAAAGTGGACAAAAGGAAGTAATTAAACAATTCTAAGATCTCCAATTTTATGGCGTTAATGCAGCCCCTTCATGTGGAAAAGTCGCCCCATTTGGGAGAGAAATAATGATTTCTTTAAGTATTAAATGATTTAGCAATTCCTCTTGCCAAGTAAGGTGCTTACCATATTATGAGGTTGAATGGAACAGATGCTAAAATTATATAAATATTATTTATTTAATGCAGCCCCTTCATGTCAAAAAGTGCGCCCCATTTGGGAGAAAAATAATACTTTTTTAAATATTAATTGATTTAATTAATTTCTATTTTCAGTGGCTAAGGTCAACGCATACTGTGAGGCTTGAGTTAACTGGAAGCAGAAGTCTAAAATTAAATAAATTTAATTTATTTAATGGCAGCCAAGAACATGCACAAAATAGGCGCCCCATTTGAAGAGTAAAGCTTATTTAATAATTAATTAATTGCCAGGAATAGGAAAGGCATTAATTAATTATAGAATTATGAGGATTATATAAGCAGGGAACTACCATAAGGATGAATTAATTAATTCACAAAGTAGAGAAGTGCAGCCCAGACAAAAAGTGTTGCCCCATTTGGAGAGGATTTTTTGCTCAGAAAGTGTAATTAATGCTGGAAGCTTCCAATTTTGGCGCACTAGGTTGAAGGAGGTTGATTTGTGTCTGGATAATTGTTTGCATAAGTGATACAGGTGCTCAGGTGAAGTTGGTAAAATTCATGTTTGCTTTGCATGCAAACAAAACATCAAATTTTGGGGCAGCAGGCTTGATATATGCAGATTTTTATGATTAAAATCAACTGTTCATGTTCTGGTTGCCATCTTTGTCTGAATTAATTGCAGGAATTCATTACAGGTGCTCTTTATAAGAGAAAGGGAGCTTAAATCAATGTCCAATACATTGAACATATCCTCCGAATCTGAAGAATTATCCAGATCTGCACCGGTTGTGAAAGGGATTTCGAGCCGAATAAAGAGGAAAAGAATTGTTCAGACAAAGATTGTTCCAGCCATGTTGAAACATGATGAAAGAGAAAGATCAGCAGAATCATGCATAGCTTCCAAATTTGTTGAAGTCAATGATACAGACATAGGCCCTGAACCTATCACCGATTTAGTTGATAGATCTAGATCTCATAATTGCAAAGGCTTCCAGCAAAAATTCATCCTCTTGTTTCTAACACAGTCCGTGTAAAAGTCAGTGCATGGAAAAAAAATTTCAAGATCTTATGCATGTGCTCCCAATCTTCCAATTTGAATTTACTTGTATTTGCATTCACCCAGAGTGCTTTCCAGAATTTAAAATTGCTCATATGCAATTACAAATAAAAAATGATGAGTTTTGTCTGAATTATTTACGGCAAACATTGCACTGGTGCATGTACTGAAGAAGAATTGCAAAAGCTTCAAGGATAAAAGGGAAGACAGGTCAAAGGCAATACCCGCAAGAAAATCACAATCAGCTGCTTCTCGATTCAATTTGGTGACAATCAAAGGCAAAAGAGTCAACCGCATGCAGAATATGGAAAAGAACAAGACAGGAAGTGTTACAGCTTTCTTCTAAATTCTTTTCCTTTCTTCTTCTTTCTTTTATTTTTTCCGACAAAGTAATTGAACAATCAATTAAATTATTAAATTTAAGTGATTGGTTTAAAAGTCATTACTTGAAGAAGTCAACTACTTGGAGATAGGTGGCAGACGTGCAAAATAGAAAGTTTTATTTTCAGTTGCAAATCATGCATGTCATGTAAAGAGGAATTCTAGGAGAAAGATTGTCAGTTGTTTCCTTTCCCACTTCTACGTGTGTCAGTTCAACTAAAAGCTTCCAACTTGTAATTGCCCTTCTACATTCTATAAGTAAAGGAAGAACCTTCAAGTTAATGATCAGAATTTGTAAGCAACATTCTTGTGTTTCAGACTTTGTGTTGAAACCCCTGATAGCCACTTGAAGCAAAGGAATATACAGGAGTAGATTTTCGGAGAACTTTGTGTCACGGTGTATTTTGTTTCTAGCTTTCTATCTTAAATCTTTGAATAAACTGTGTTATTTTAGATCTAGATCTACAGTTGTCTTTGCTTATAATTCAATGTTGATATCTATTGGTTTCTTCTATGTGCATACAATCAACTCTATTATCTATTGATTGGGATGCAAATCTTCCCCATTTCTTCTCTGTGTTTATATAATTCCCTTCTTCTATAAATATTTCCTTTCTTAAACAGTTGCTTACTTGCTGCAGAACTATACAGCAAAGGTTCATGAGCTGAATAGTTAAAGTAAAACCCGCACATAGATACTAGCATATTTTTATTGACAAATCTAACACAGGAGCCTCACCGGTAAATGAGGGAGATTTATCTCATGACTGCCGAGGTTTTCAGCTATGCAGAAAATCTATCAAACAGATGTAAAAGGCAAAAATGGAGCTTTTCTATTCAGAGATGCAAGGACAAGCTAAGACTACAGTGTAGAACAGCTACAAAAAAGTGTGTACGTTTTTCTTTTACAAAAAAAAGTCTTTAAAGGCTGCTGCCCTCTGTTTCAGACCTCTGCTGCATGCAAAAAATAAATATATTATTTTATTAATCTTCCTTGACCCTTTGGAAGCATGGAATGCATTAGAACGATAAAATACATTATTCTTTACCCCTGCTGCACCACTTTAGAGCATGTATAATGTTTTTAAAACATGAAAATGAATTCCTTCAGCTGCTGCGATTAAATCAGACCCTGTTGTGTCTTGGTTAGCATGCAACTGCTGATGGAAAATAGGTAAAGATCCCCTTTTGACTGCTACGTGGGAAGACCTGCTGCCTTTACTTTTACTTTTTGTCCCTTATGCTTTTTCCTTTTGTCTTTTAGTGCCTTACCCTTTTGTCTTTTCCTGCCTTTTACTAAGGCTGCTTTTACCTTTTCATGCTACGTAGACTTTTGTGGGTCTGCTGCTAGGAACAAAGCCACGCAACTGCCTGATAAACAATTAAAAATACCCCTTTTGACTGCTGGAAATGGCGCAGCCTTTCTAGATAAACACAGCATGCCATAAATTTATTAAATTTACCTTTGAAACCCTCAGCCTTTGGCGCAATTTCCCATGCTCATTGTGGGCCACAGATTTATTTCTAACTGCTGCTCCTGATTTTCTATTTTCAGCTGCTTCTATTGATTTAATAATAGAACAACTTTATCTCTAAATTTAGTATGGATAAAGCAAACTAATCTGTTGTTAAAATTAGCATCTTCTCATGCAAACCTTGGCGCTATTTTCATGTGCATGCAGCACTTTAATTTGGGCACTTGCTATTTTTAGTATATGCTAAAAATTAGCGTTTTTCCAATTCACCCGATTTCCATCTAGAACACTTTATTTTTGGTGAGTGCTAAAAATAGCAAAACACTAAAAATAGATTTTTCCGCCAAAATAGCCAATTTCACCAAAAATACCTTTGTTCGATCTAGCATGGAAAAATATGGTAACAGTTGGTTTTTTTGTTTGGTTGCTAGTGAAAGAAGAGTCTTAACAGGTGATCGGTTAATGAAGCGTGGATTTTATGGTCCTTTTAGATGTGCCTTACGTTTGGAGGATGAAGAGACTCTTTCTCATCTGTTTTTCCAATGTCAGTGGGTTATTTCTTTATGGCAGAATCTATCTTCATTGTTTAACATGCATTGGAATAATTTTGGATCTGTTGAACAGCTGATTAAAGATTGGCAAGGACATCTCCCTAAAGGCCAGAAATTACTCTCTGCTCTATGGACTGACATTTCCCTTCTCTGCAATATCTAGAAAGAAAGAAATAGCAGAATTTTCCAGCAGGTTAGTAGAAATATTTCTTATGTTTGGGAGAAAACCAAAATCAATGTCGCCGAAAGCATCAAGCATGAGACTTATTTATCTGCTATTCTTACCCCGGAATGGGATCATATTTGTAAACAGTTGTCTATGCAATCCAAAAATTCTACCATGCCGATTTTTTGACCAAAAAAGATCCCCAAGAGGGAAGGAAAATGGACAGCGCCCCCCCCACTGGGGTATGGGAAATTGAGCATTGATGAAGCTTCCAGGGGTAATTCGGGATGAGTAGCAATGGGAGGTATTGGTAGAACCTCTAATGAATTGGTGATGTTTTTCGTTGCTGAAAATTTGGCCACTACTACAAATAATCTTGCGGATATCAAGACTATTTAAAAAGGTATGCAAGAGGCCTTGAAAAGTGGTTGGACAAATATTAAAATATAATTGGATTCCAAAGTGATTGTTACTTTGTTATCTGGTCCGGAAGAAAGACACAGTCCAAACTGGCAGAAAGCAAGAGAGGTTTGGAAAATAAGACTGCAGGAACAGTTTCAAGAGGTGCAGTATAACCACATTCCCCGAGAACGAAACAAAGTGGCAGATGGGCTAGCTAACTGGATTATGGATAATCATAAACTTCTATGCCATGGTCTGCCACCTTTATGGTGGTCCAATAAGATCCAGGAAGACACGCGAAACATTTTAAATTCTGATTCAGTAGAATGAATGCTTCTAATGTGCCTTTCTTGTATGCTGCTCAGGCTTGGACAAATGGTTTTCAGGCCTGGCATAGTAGAATTTGTGGTTATGATTTATTACTAATATAAATGTGGTTCGGAGTTTTGAAATATATATATATATATATATAGAAGGAACTTCACGAGTGGAACCATATGATGTGCACTTAGTCCAAAAACCCAAGACAATATTCTGGAACAAAACACTAACTTATTCCTGATCTATTCAAGAACAAAATTTCAATAAATGGTGAATATATTATAGAAATTTAAATGGAAGGTTACAATAAGCAGCAACTACATCCGCTTTTAGTAAAAAATCAGCAGACCATGAAAGAGTACTGCAATTAGATTATTTATAATGAAGCCCTGGGCTGTGAAGAAGGATCTAAGACCGACTAGAACCACACTTCATGATATGCTGCATAGATAAAAGCTCCTAAAGAGAGAATTTATAGGAGAACTGCAGAGTAACCCTATCATCTAACATAGCCATTTAATGTGTGCGAACATAATCCACATATCATCTGGATTTACAAAAAGAAAGATACTGATTTGCTTTGCTTTAACCAACAAGATCTTGTTTTGTCTAACAAAATCATTGGTCGGTGTTTTCCTGAGCATCCTGGGTTGCAGCATCAGGAGTGGCTGTTGGCCATTGGGTTGAGGTCTTCTGCTGTGTTGCATTTATTGCATTGGATCTGAAATTTGGCACCTTCCACTCATATCTTGAGCTTGGGTGCTGTTGCAGGTGGCTTCTGTGGTAGCTTTGCATTTGATACCCTTTGTCACAGTGGGATCTCCTGAACTGTGTCCCCAATTAGTTGTTTTATGGGGTCATATATAAATATGTTTTCAAGGTTGTGGAGCCTGGGTTGCTAAATCCATTCATCTTTTGTAGCAGAGTAATGCAGTCAAGATGTTGATTACTGAGCTTCGTCTGGTTGAGGATGCATCCCCCAGCATGGGGATTATCCTGCTGAAATTTCAGAATTTTCTTGCCCGAAATTCCACTTTACAATCAAGACTACTGATTACTTTTACCAGATCATCATAAATTCGAACCACTTCTGGGATATAACAGATTTAACATTGGGAGAGAACCACGTATGCAGCAAGCACTACACATTGAGCAAAGGAGCTCTGCTACTAGGAGATTCACATAAGATCAAACTACAGGATGACGAGATAGAGATGTGACTAAAATTGTTGACATAAATGTGATCAACTCTTTTGACCCAAGGCAAATTACCAAGCTCTTTCGTCAACAAGAGGTAGAGAAGAGAGAAAAAGGCCTATTTTGGCATTGCGACAGCAAAGAGGTCATAAGTGTGCCAGTGGCAAGAAAAGACTAGTGGTTATTGAGATTGAAGTTTCTGGAGAAGGAAGAATCAGTTATCGAGGAACCAATTGTAGAACACGGGCATGCAAATTCTGAGGAAGAAATCCATACTATCTCACTACATGCATTAAATGGGATAAGCACACCACAAACACTCAAAGTGGTTGGTTATATTAAGAAGAAGGTGACAGTTTTGGTCGAAACGAGTATCCATAACTTCATGTACAGAAAATTAGCTATGAGCTCAATTGCTTTTCGTATCAGTCTCCAATTTTCAAGTCAAAATTGCTGATGAGAAGCAACTCTCTTGTGGTAGTAAATGTCATCATATCAAACTTTCAATGGGGGACTATCAGCTACATTCAGAAATGTTTGCCATCCCAATTGGAGGAGCAGGTGTAGTTTTGGGAGTGCAATGGCTTAAACAGATGGGAACAATGTCTCTCAATTTTCTGAACAATTCATGGTTTTCAGTATGAATAGAAAAATGTACAAACGTAGCAGGATATAATCACCACCAAGACAAATTATTAGCTCTCTTAGAATGGAGAAATTGCTTAAGAAAGGATATTATGGCATAGTGGCACAACCACATTTCTTGGAAGCACATGATGTAGAAAATTAGGATCCGCCAAATCTTCAAGAGATTATTCAGCACCATCAACAAGTCTTTTACAAACCAAAGGGCCTACATCCAATCAGAGATCATGATCATACAATTGAATTGATTCCAGGAAGTATTCCTCTTAACATTAGACCTTGATGCTACCCCTGTGAACATAAGTTATTAATTGAAAAATTGGAACATGAAATACAACACTCACGCATTGTTCACCCCAATAAAAGTGTTTATTCATCTCTAGTAGTTATGGTTTAAAAAGGGATGAGTCATGGAGAATGTGCCCAAATTACAAGGAACTCAATAAGATCACTCTCAAAAATAAGCTTCTCACTCTTGTCATTGATGGATTATTGGATGAATTGAATGATGATGTATTCTTTACGAAGTTAGACTTACAATCGAGGTATCATCAAATTCAAGTAAAGGAGGATGTACATAAGACTGCATTCAGGATACATAAGGGTCACCATAAATTCTTAATTATCCATTTCGTCTCACTGATGCTCCATGTACTTTTCAGAGCATCATCAATTCAGTTTTACAACCATTTCTTCGAAAATCGGTGTTGGCGTTCTTTCATGGCATCTTAATTTACAGTAAAACATGGCAAGAACATTTGCTGCATGTAGAGAAGATATTACAGGTATTGGAAAATAATCAACTTTATGCAAAAAATCCAAATATGCCTTTGGGGAGAAGGATGTGGACTACTTAGGACATGTCACATGAAGGCGTTAAAGTGGACAGTAAGAAGATTGTAGCCGTCAAAGATTGGCCAACACCTAAAAACATCAAAGGCTTAAGAGGATTCTCAGGTCTAACAAGCTGCTGTGAAAGATTTGTATAAAACTATGCTTGCATAGTTCCACCCTTAATAACATTATAAAAGAAGGATTCATTTTCATGGTCAGATTTAGACACCAATTAAAAGAAGATCTTACTTCCACCCCTGTGCTAGCTACCCCAAACTTCTCCAAGACATTTATGGTCGAATGTGATACTTCCACGATGGTATTGGGGCAGTACTAATGCAAAAGGGTGACACTTAGCATTTGAGAGTCAATAACTCAAAGGCAAGAAGTCAGCACAACCAACATATGAGAAAGAAATGTTAGTCAAACAATGGAGCCAATATCTCATCGGAAGGCATCTCAATGTTAAGAAAAATCATGAGAGAGCATTTTTTGGAGAAACAGTTGTTTTGAGAGGAGTAGCAAAAAAGGGCCACAAAGATGCTAGGGTATGACTTCAAAATTATTTAGATGATGCCCTTTCTCGACAGGAAGCAGAAGCAGCAATAATTTGTGTTGTTTCTTTATTACCAATATCACATCCAAGTTATTCAGCTTAGGCAGGCCACGATGAAGGCCATCGATATTTACTCCCAACACTGTGTTGAAATGGCTAATGGTAGTAAGAGCCTTGAAGTCTTAACCGTTCCTCTTTTATTTATTTGACATAACAAACATTCTGCCACAATTTTCTGTACATCCCCATAATGCCTTCCCAAAATAATTCTTCTTTATACGGAGATAGGTCTTTAAGAACCAAGAATGTCCTCCTATGGGTAAGTTGTGCATTTGAGAAAAGATGCTATCTTTCAATCTGAATTTTGGTGCAAAAAGAGCTTGTCTTTGTATCATAAGGAGTCTCCTTTCCAAAAATACTTGCCTAAAGATGATGGGTTCTCTTAAAGTTGTTTTCTGAGTTTCCTTGTTGGAAGGTTGTGGATAGACTCACTAACTATGCACATTTTTGTCGACTTTCTCATTCATTTCAAGCTAGTACAATGGCAGAAGTATTGATGGAAAAGGCAAAAAAACTTCATGGCATTCCCAAAAACGTTGTGAGTGATCGCAATCCTATCTTTACTAGCATGTTTTGGACAGAACTATTTGCAGCATGGCGCACAAAACTCGCACACAGTTTGTCGTATCATCTACAATTAGATGGCCAAAGAGAAATTGTGAATAAATGTCTAGAAGGATATCTATGTTGCTTTGCTTTAGCAAAACAAGCACAATGATAAAAATGACTTTCATAAGCAGGATGGTGGTATTTCTACGCCCTTAGTCCTATAGCTTATATTGGATATGTGGTGCCAACTTGTGGCTTACATAATCTCTCTTCTTATCATATGTTATTCATTTATGCTTTCATATGTTTAGTAGGTCGGCCTTGGTGTTGGCCATAGCATAGGATTGGTATATATAGGTGGTAGTGCGGAATAGTTAATCATCATATTGAGCATTTGAGTCTTATTGTATGGTTTGGAGTTTGCCCCCTCGAAGTGGCTAAGCTATTCTACTTGCATATTGTGATCATTTCTCTACAGTCTTGTGTTCTTTGGTGTTCTATTGTTGTTGATATTCACATTTATACAAGTAATTTCATTACAGATATAACACGTCGTTTCACACAGCAACAAAGTAGACTCTATTTGAAGCTCTCAATAGCTACCTCCCACTTTCTACCAAAGGCTATGTTGTAGAGAATCATATTGACAACCAAAAATGCTTCACGTCCTTCAAGAGAAGTTGGTTGCGGCTCAGAATAGCAGATCAGCACTGAAGTGAGAGGAACATTGAAAAAGCAGATTGGGTGTTCCTTTGATTGCAACCCTATAAACAAAAGCTACTTAAAAAGCATAAGAACATCAAACTAGCACCAAATATTTATGGACCCTGCAAGGTTTTCCACAAGATTGGAAGTGTAGCTTATAAGTTAGAACTTCCACCCTCCAAAATTCATCCTATATTTCATGTCTCATGCCCGAAGAAAGTAATCAGTGCCAAGCTTCCAATCTAGTCGGAGTTAATGAAGATGGGAAGTTCATTATAGAATCCGAGGAAGTCATCGAGAAAATAGTGAAGCAATTGCGAAACTAAGCCATTTCTGAATTTCTCATCGAATGGAAGAATATGTTCTCAGATAATAACAAATAAATAAAGAACAAAACAAGTATGTGTGTTGAAGGCACTGCCCATAATGGACGTAGCAGAGATATATTTATTCATGAGGATGGTTACATTCAATTGATTAGTTAGAGGCAGTTCCAACTGCATAACCGAGCCATTCAATATAAATATTCAACACCCTCTTAATGACTAACACAGAAATAACACCAAGTTTGTCTCGAAACTTTACAAATAATAAGGACTAAGGGGTTTAGTCATTATATCGGCAAGTTGTTCCTTAGAAGAACAAAAATGAAGAGAGGCATTACCCGAATCAACCAATTATTGGATGTAGTGATGATAGGTTTCAATATGCTTAGTGTGACCATGATATATAGGGTTCTTTACCATTTTTAAAACACCTTGATTGTCACAAAAGAGTGAAAGAGGTGTAGCAGTAGCTTGAGGAAGATGAAAATCAATCAAAATCCAACAAAGTCATACTACTTCGCAACTAGCACTAATAGTTGCCTTGTATTTTGCTTCGGTGGAAGAGATTGCTACATTGGGTTGAAGCTCACTCTGCCAAGAAACAACTCCTAAACCAAAAAAGATGTATCCAGTGGTGGATCTCCGAGTATCCACTAATCCTCGCCAATTAGAACCTTTATGGAAAATCAATCTGAAATTTGCAACTCTCTGATACAGAATGCCAAAGTGAAGAGTTCCTTTGACATATCTTAGAACTCGTTTTGCTGCTCCCCAATGAATGAGTTTTGGTTTAGACAAGAACCGAGAAAGATGGGTGAGAGAAAACCATTGATCCGGTCTTGTGGTTAGGTATATCAAGCTACTCACCAGCTTCCTGTAGAGAGATTCATCCATCGGTGGTGAATCATCATGAGCTGAAAGTTTCAACCCAGCCTCCATAGGTGTGGAAGAAGAGTTACACTCAAACATCTTTGCAGCATTCTTAACTTGATAAATGAAAAGCAAGTGATCAAGTTGTCAGAATTCTACACCAAGACAATAGTGAAGGAGGCCTAAATCAGTCATGTCAAAAGCAGCACATGAATCTGATTTTACCTTGTGAATCGCGATAGTTCTATTTCCTGTGATGGCAAGGTCATCAACATAAACAATAAGAAGCACAATGTCATCACAATCGCTTTTGACATAGAGATTCAGATCAGAATGACTTCGTTTGAATCCCGAATCTCGAAGATGTTGATCCATCTTAATATACCAAGCTCGAGGAGCCTGCTTGAGTCCATACAAAGACTTAATCAACCTGCACACCAGATGTTCACCACCACATGCTTGAAAGCCCTCAGATTTTGTCATATATACCACTTCCTACAAATTCTCGATCAAGAAAGCACTCTTGATATCCATTTGAAATACTTTCCAGCCAAACTAGGCAACAAAGGAAAGAAGAAAGTGAAAAGTGACCATCTTCGCAGTAGGAGCAAAAGGCTCTTCATAGTCTATTCCCTCTTGTTGAGAAAAGCTTTTCGCAACAAGACAAGTCTTGTACTTATCAAAAGTACCATCTACCTTACACTTGATTTTGTATACCCATTTGCAGTCGATGGGGGTGTTTCCCTAAAGGCAATGGCACCAACTTCTAGGTATCATTTTTTATCAAGGCATCATACTCTAGTTGCATGGCAGTTTCCCATTCTGGTATGCCTTTTGCCTTAAAAAAAATGTGTGGTTCATGAATATTAAGATCAAAAGAAAGAGAAAACTAAGCATGCTCTGAATAATCTATCTTTTTACCAGTTCTGTGAGGCCAGCCATCTAAGAGGATACAATTCTCCATCTCACACATCCTGCACAGTGGAGTAAAACCATTTAGGCCGTCATTGAACTGAAGATGTGGGATCCAGTTGTGGCGCTCCTAGGGAAGAAGCCTACTCAAGTTTGCATCTTCGAAACACAAGAGTATCAGTGGGAGATGGCCTAGGCTATACTGGAGTCCGCGGAGGAGTATGACAAAAATCAGACTCATCATTGGGCAAGGGAAAGGAAACATTTTCCGTCACCACTTGATGATTGTTGCCCTCTTGCTGATTGGAAAGACTTTGTTTCGTTTACATTAACATCCCTAAGTATCAATCAATCTATAGGCTTTAGATTGATCACTATAACTAGCAAAGAAATACCTGGAACTTTTAGAGTCTAATTGTTGGTGAAATAATTTGTCATGTGCAAATTATTGAGTTTTTCACCAATGCTCTGAGGCTAAGCCCCTCCTTTGATATGGGGAGGCTTCCATTATTGAATGTAAACTACCTAAAAAGTGTGGGTGGCCTTTAGACTAGGGATCACACAAGAATACTCCACTAAACCTGTGGCAAAGTACTTGTACAAGGTACAAGGAAGGAATTTGCAGTGAGGGAAGGTAAAAGGGAATTAGGGAAATAAGGAGAGAGAGGATTAATGTTGTGAGTAGGCTTACAAAATTCACATACATCAACCGGAGTAGGTCCACATTAAATTAGAAGAACACAACAATGCTAACAATGATAAGACTAACAAATCATAGACACAAAATTCTAATGATTCATTTATCAAATGCGCAGACACCTTTCTTGGTTTTGCAAGATTACCATGCTTACAAAGTTGGAAAGCTGAGAGAGGGAGAGTAGAGGAACATAAGCATAGAAATAGAAGAATTGCAACTTTTATTGATCTATATAGTAGTGGTAAATCTTAACAACATACAATCAATCGACATTTGCCAACCCTTTAGAACGGAGAAGCCATTTCAATTTATAGCATTACAAATTGTCCTCTCATCTCCCCCCATGTGACTTTTCACCTTTCCTCGTCACCTATGACCTTCCACATTCCTAGGAAATGAAAATGAGCCTTTTTCTTAATGATGAGAAAGGACTCTTACAATATTGAATTAAAGGTTAGTTAAGTGAATAAGACAAAATAGGGAAAAAGTGCATTTTTAGTGAAGAATCAAAATATGGAGAGAGAGAGAATAAGAGAGAAAAAATAATAGAGAGAGAAATAATGGTTGACCAATCTGATGAAGATGAAGCCTTTTGATGGATCTCCGAGGAAATGCTTCATGAATGAGGACCTTGACCTCTGAGCACTTGTTGAACGGAAACACTATGATTGCATATGATTCCTCATTCTCGAGATGCAAGAACACTCCAGAGTATCGAAAGAGTGTTTAGAAACATTGTTGTGAAACATGGAAATGTGAACCTAGAAGGAATGCGTTGGCACCATTCATGATGGTTCCCTCTTGATATCACAATGAGAGTGAGGTTCACTTTCTTACTTCTTAGACTTTAACAATTAACCTCGATGATCACAAGAGACAACTCTATGATGCTCAAAAAAATTTATGCTTATTCTTCTCTTACAAAATTAGGCCTTCATCATGTGGGTGAAAGGATTACCACTGAATGAAATTATTATCATGTGGCCACCCATTAAAATGAAATGAGGTGATGGAAATGTTCTTCCTTCTTGAGGCATGATCACACCCATAAGGTTTTAGATGAGTGTTTAAGAACACTACCAAGTGGATGCCAACAAATGAAACAAAGATGATTACCCATTCTTGTAAATATGATGCTCTAAATGAAGATCATCACCTTCTTACCTAACTTGGATCTCCATAATCCTCCTTGAACGGAATCAACTCATACACCTCAAGCTCACATGTTTCTCATGGGAATATATGATTTCTCGATCCTTCACACATGATGGTGCTGGATTCCTTGGTAGCTTGAACTAGATCATCCTAGCTTGTTCCTTCAAGAATTTTTGAACATAATGGCGGATTAAGGATATGGAGATCATCAACTCACTCCTTGAGTCTCACATTTCACTCACTTTCCTAACCATGAGTGGAAACATCCTTATAATGTCTGAACACCCTCTTTCTCAATTGCTCCTCGTGGAGATGATTTTGCTCTTCCTCATACCAAGATTGATCCCTGAATGGAACTTGAAGGAATGAGTGAGAATGAGTTCCATGTTCTTGTCCTCCACACTGTACTGAAACACTGCGAATTCCACGTGATTCCACCTTCTCTGACTTGCAAGATGCAAGCTCATTATCAAGCATGGATCAAGTATTTAGAAACACTTCTCGAGGTATGCGTTGCTTGAGATGACTTCCATCCTCACTCATAGTGAGATTCTCTCAACATGCTCATGACGATCATCCTCTTGATGACTTTGAATTTCAATGGAGCTCTTGATATTTCAGATCATTTACAAACCCCATGATGTTTCTAATTTCTCCCACTGCCCAAGTGACTGTCTTTCACACATACAGTGACTCACTCTGATCCATTTCTCGTCATAATCTGATTCATATGATGATCTTCGCCTTTGGGGAGAGGGTTGATGACGATGATGTCTCTTTCATGATGAAAACATACTTAGCATGACTCTCTTTCGTCACAATTAGGATGATATAGTATCAATTAACCCCTTTGCATCGAACCGTGCCTTACAAGAAATCACCTCAAGACTGGGGCTTAGAGAGCCTGCGGGGATTTTCTTTCCTATTTGAACTGTGAGACACATCTTTCTGAGCTTAGCATTCCATGGACTTACTATTTTTGAGATAGGTCCTAATCCAGGACTTGTCTATTGCTTTAGCAAATTTTCACAGTTTTCAGGACTTCCTGATGTTTCTTTCCTATTAGGGGGTATGCAGGACTGCTATTAATTCACCTCTTTTGAAAACTTACTATTTTTATGACATGCCCCACCATGAACACATACTATTTTTAGTAAGTTGCAAATGCAGAGTGTTAGATAGTAACGAAAACTAGTCTTGAAATTCTAGGTTTTATTTCGAGATTCCCCACTCTAATTTTCAGATGATTCCCTCATCCAGGATGAGTGGGAAAATGATATTTTCAACTAAGGGTCAGAAATATTACTGAGAAAATCTCAGTCCTCCATATCTTAAAAAATAAACCACCCCATCGTGCAAGAAAAAAATCAAATGAAAGTATATTTTTTGTGGATCATTCGCTCTAAGTTTTAGAGCGTTTCGCACCTGCCGGATCTTAGGGAAAGTGTAAAATTATTCGAAGAGGGAAGAATGCTCAAGAGGAAACTTAGTCCTTCATATCCCTAAAAACCAACCACCTCATCACGCAAAAAATGGCTTGCGTGAAAGTAGATTTTTTATGGATCGTTTGCTCCAAGTTTTCAGATGATTTCACCCGTTGGATCTCCGGGAGAACGAATAAGCACTTTTGTTGTCATTTTGTTGTTGTGGTATAACATCCATTAATGGAGGTTGGAGGAATTTTTTCAACAGCACAGTTTCATAAAAATTTGCTGAACTGGTGGTGAGAGAGAAGGTTGAATGAGTTTTATTAAGTTTTAACTCACCTTGTTGACTACACCTTGAACCCGGGTTGAAGTTGAGATTAAATGTGGTTTGCATATAGTGCAATTGGGACAATTGGGACAATGGGGGTAGAGAAAAATTTATGCCTTGGATCAAGATGATGACATGTGGCAACTTCAGGTTTAGTGAGAATGAGATGCATTTAACTCCACTTTAACCCGGCGAGCTGCACTTAACTGCAGGTGGAGGGTTGTGCTTGCGTTGCACCATGTCAAAGGGACAAAGGGGACAAGAGGGACACATGGGACACCAAAGTGTGCCTTGGAACAAGACTTTGACATGTGGCATGATTGAAATTAGGCTAAGTATGCGTTTTAAACTTCTCCCTCACTCTCACACACCTTAACTCAGCTTAGACCCAACCCGGGTTAACCAGACTCGTGTGGAAGGACCAAGAGCTACAAAAAGGCATGGGGCGCATTTTTTTGTCCCCTGGGGGTAGAGGCGACAATAGGGACACAAAAGTGCGCCCATGGTGAGGGAGTGAGGGCGCACTTTTGTGCCCCTCTTGTCCCACTTGCATTTTGGGTGCAATTGGAACACACGGGACAAATGGAACACACAGGGCTCCAAAGTGCGCCTTGGGGAGGAGGATGAGGGCACACTTTTGTGTCCCCCTTGTCCCCAAGGGTACAATTGGGACACAAGGAGGTGAAAAGTGCACCTGGGCTATTATAGGAAAACCAGTTTTAGCTTAGATGTCTAGAAATGGCAAAGAAACTTACTTTTTTCACCACGGAGGCTAAGGATAATGTTTTGGGGTCAAATCTTATATGATTTCGACTCCAAAACACATTCTAAGATCAATGGATAAACTTTCAGAACTTGAATCTGCATGTAATTAAAAAATTACGCCCCTTTCTGTTCGGAACAAAGAGAGGTAGTTGCACTATCTGGAGTTCTTCATGAAACCTTCACACCTCAGATCAAAATGGATGTTCCCACCGTGTAGAGAATTCACATAGCTTTCCAATACCTGTTTGTTTGCCTTCTAACTCCTTACAGAGCTTCCAGAATCGTCCGGAGAAGTCAGGTTTCACTTTTCGAATGCTTTTTCTTTGCACCTAGAAACTCGTTGTTGAGCAAATTGTCCTTAAATGAGCAAACCTTTCCTAAATCTTCCTAAATTGCTTCCAACACTTTCAAGACTCCCCAACACCACCTCTAGATGCTTAAGACCTTTTCTAATTTCTCCCGGAGAGTGTATACAGACTCCAAAATGACCAAAATTGGCCTTTCTAGTCTTTCACTAAACTTCATTGAATCAACTCGCGAATCTCATCACACTTCTTTGCACACTGAGACATGTCTACCAAATGCATTGGGACTATCTTCAAGGCCAAGATAATGATCTCACAGGAGGCACGTTGGCCAAGAGGAGAGTTCACTTGGATGAGGAAGCAAATCGTAGTTACGCAGGGACGCGTCCCCCCCAATTTTGACACGTTTGGTACGTCTCGAACGTCTTGGGGACGTGGGGACGTGGGGAAAACGTTTCCCCCACATTTCCCACCGTGTTTTTTCCTAGGAAACATCCTGGGGACATCTGAAGATGTTGGGAAACGTCCTGGGGACAGGGAAACGTGGGGGGGATGGGGAAACGTGGGGGGGACGGGAAAACATGGGGGGGACGTCCAGAAGTCCCCCACGTGGTCTGCCCATTAAGATCAAATTTTCAGCTAAGCAAGGGAAGAAGAAATTCATACTACATAACGGAGATTATTGTTGGTTGAGTTTCAGAGATGACTGCTGAATTTGTAAAACATTCATAAGGGGAGTTTTAACATTTGGGAAACAGGGCCTACTGTACAGTACAAGTAATTTGTACAAATAGATTGTACAAATCAATAAGTAGCACAAAATATGAGCAGAAAAATTCTAGGACAATATTTCTTTCAGACCACATTTGTTGCATATTTAAGCAGCGCAGTCTCAAATTGTCATCCTTTTTTACCACGACCGTCTAGAAAAAGAACAAAAACAAACCAACATTTGGAAAGAGATGTCCTCGGCTTTACAAGGGATATAAAATTGAAACCTGTTTTGCACAGCCTTAGGATAGACCAAGGACTCTTCTAGTTGCAGTGTCCACATCTATGTCAAAGAAACAAGGTCGTGTAGGCAGTCCAGGCATCGTGTTTATAGTTCCTATTAGAGGACAGATGAATCCTACCCCAACACTAGCCCTCACATCTCTAATTGGCAGTGTAAAACTAGTAGGAGACCCTTCAATGAAGCAATATGTGTAAAGGAATATTGTGTCTTTGCCATGCAAATAGGAAGTCCAGAAAAGCCTTGTCTGGTATATGTTTCAATTTGCTTCTCAGCCTTTAATGATGACATGCGAGTTAAAGTCAGAGATACAAAATTGATAAATATTTAAAACACCATCAACATTATAGAGTAATATTGGGAAGTATTTTCATTTTAAACAAGCTCGTGAATATAGAGATCTAGATCATGGCATGCGAGTTAAAGTCAGATACAAAATTGATAAATATAAAATATTTAAAACACCATCAACATTATAGACTAATATTGGGAAGTATTTTCATTTTAAGCAAGCTCGTGAATATAGAGATCTAGAACATTACCTCTTCTGGATAGCTCGTGAATTTAGTCACTATATCTTTATATTTTAAATATTTATATATTTTTTAATTAGCCGTCCCCAAAATTTAGAAATTTTTTGCCATCCGAGAAAACTCGTCCCCCCGTCTCAGGTAACTATGAAGCAAATAGTTGTCATGCTTTAAAGTTTGATTTTTTAGGCTAGTCATTTTGCATCAACACACTTACTCTTTTTTTATCATAAACAAAACAATATGCAGTGGAATCAAAAATGTGAAAAGTTGATATCTCAGGTTTGATTTTGGACCAAGCTTCTTCAGGGATGATGTCTTGTAAAGCTTTGCATAGACTCCAATTAAGAATATATAGAGCCGTGTTTACAACTTCTCCCCGGTATCTATATGGCACTCCTCTCCTATGCATCATGCATCATGCCATCTCCATGATTGTTCTATTCTGCTTCTCTACCACCCCATTCTGTTGTGGGGTATATGGGGTTGTCAACTAACGATGGATTCTTTCTTTTCCGAAGTAATCCTTGAACTACTTAGAAGTGAACTCACCCCCATTATCAGATCTCAAAGTTTTGATCCACCAGTTAGTCTAGCTCTCCACCAATACCTTGAAATACGTGAAAGAGGCAAAACAATCAGACTTCCTTTTTAAGAAGTAGACCCACATTTTTCTGGAATAATCATCCACCAGCAATAGAAAATAACATGCACTAAGAATAGTGGGAGACTTCCATGATGGGTCATAAAGATCTGCATGAACAAGATCTAGGAGCCCCTTCACATGCAAAGCACCTTCAGTAGGAAAAAGCTTCCACTTTTACTTCCCTACAAAACATCTGGCACACATATCTTGCTTCTCCAAGACACTAGCCAAACCAAGTACCATGTTTTCTCTACTTAGTTTGGCAAGATACTGAAGGTTGAGATGACCATATCTTTCATGCCACGAAATGTTGGTATTGCCTCCTACAACTAAGGCAAGTAGGTTGACCGTGGTAAGATCAACAAACTTGTACAAACCTTTGTGCCCAACACCTAAAGGCAACAACCTTATTTTATTTTATATCAAACACAATACATTGTTTTCCAGAGAAAATGATAGCAATATTAGGATTTTCCGATAATTGACTTATAGACAACAACTTTGTGTTCACATTAGGAACATATCTAACATTTTTAACCATGAGTTTGGTTTTATCATAACTGAATACAGACATCCCCAATCCCTTCTATAGCATGTGATCTCCCATTCCCTAAAGTAACTAAATCAGAAGAACATAAATTAGCATGAAAGTTGACATACCAATCTTTTTGACACGTGAAGTGCCGAAATGCTCTGGAATCAAAGAACTAGCACCGAGTAGTGTTGTCATCTGAGCAAGATGCCATGAGGGCATATTCATCTTAAGACTCGTGTTCCAATGCCGCCACATGTGCTTGCTCCTTTTGCTTCATCAGGGCATTTTGTCGTTCGCATCAATCTTTCACATTACCAAATTTGTGACAATAGTAACACTTCACTTGAAATTTAGGAGAGAAATAGATGTACTATCAACCTTTCATTTCCACTTCCCTTTGGATTGAGTAGCAAAAGCGCTCTCAGATTGTTAAAAACTAGACTCCTGACTTTGTGTGCGTCTCTTCTTCTTTTGTAACAAGTAGGAACTCACCTTGTCCAACATGAAAGTTTGACTTTCAGCCATTAGATGGAGGGCCTCCACAAAAGACTCATATGAAGAATGTGGATTGTTTAGAGCCAGAGCCACCATATCATCGTCGTCCACCTTTTTGTTGATAGACGATAACTAGTCTCAGAGGTCTTTCATCCGAAGTAGGTGCTTAGACAATGATCCACCTTGTAACTTCATGGAAAAAAGTATATTCTTCAAGTATAACACCCGACTCTTCTCCGATGTCTGATATTTATCCTTCAAATTGGTCCACAGCACACTAGCCACAGTGGCATTCAGAACCTCATGTATCAAATCATCTTATATGAATAATTTTAAAAGTAATAGAGCCTCCTTATGATATTTGTCATAATTTGCGAAGTTTGTAGCAAGTTTACCTTCAATACCTGTAATTATCTTATCACAATCTCAAATTTCTGTAAGAGTCAGAATTTTTTGGCTCCATACTTTGAAATGTGTACCCATCAATTTTTTTGTGTCCGGCAAAATGAGGTTAGAAATCCAAAACAACATAAACAATAAATAATGTATTGCTAGCGCAAACAATGGAATGAGTTTATTATTCAAATGTGTTACAAATAACGAACAACATAGTATCATGAAAGATGCCTCTGTGTCCTCGTCACAACTGGTAAAATAGATAGTAAATGCCCTATAAAGAATCAGCAAAATGAGTTCTTGCACTAGCGACTTCTGTCATAATTTTATTACTACAATTCACGATTGTTAAAATAGACTTCATTACTGGAATTCGAGAATTGTTAAAACAACATGAAACAGGCAATAAATGCTTATTGTAATTCGCGACATGTTAAAATAGCATGAAAAAGGTAGTATATGCCCTTTGGCGATTGCGAAAAACATGCAATAAATGCCCTTTGCCCTTGCGACTGTTGGAAACGACTGTCAACAAATGCCCTTCGCGTCTGGTTATCAGACGATAAAATGGCAAAAATAAAATATCCTACACGACTATACTTTTCTTCAATTAGTCCATGAATTTTGCTAGACAATCACCAAATAACTCCCTTTAAACTCTGCAAATAAAGAAAAAAATTCTCAAGTTCATACCCTATTAAGGCTTCCCCGAACTTCAAGTTCGTACGTCTTAACAGGCTTCCTCGAATTGCAAACTAAAGGCTCTAATACCAATGTTATCAGTTAATAGCATATAAACAAAGAAGAAAACTTGTATGTGCGTTGAAGGCATTGTCCATAATGGACGTAGGAAAGATATATTTATTCATCAAGGTGGTTACATTCAGTTGATCAATTAGAGGCAGCTCCAACTACATAACCGAACCATTCAATATAAATATTCAACAGAATCTGCGAGCTGAAGATGCAACATGGGAAGACGAATAGTTAATGCAAAAGTATCTTGAGTTGTTGAGCATTGAGGGCATGTTATATCTTCTTATGAATACTACGGTTATGGAATGGAATGCATAACCTTTATCTTTCATTTATTAGTTCTTAATATTTAGCTAAGTTGACCTACTTAGGATGAAAGAATGTGACCGTTCCTAATTATGTATATAAATGTGGATAAGCAAGGTTATCCAAATCATCACAGGCTATATAATTGAATCGATTTCCTTATTATTATGATTTCAGGAGGCTTCCCCCTCAAAGTGGATTATATTTGAGTGTTTTTCTCATTATCATAAAGAAATATTACAGCATGACATGGTAGCAACCCTAAGCATTGAGCAAGGTGGCTTGTTTAAACTTGATGACCTTATCACCATCAATTTACATGCATTAGTTGTGGAAGGTAATACCAGCATATGTGACACGAGAGATTTGGACATCTCAACCTTCTATATGTAGCCAAACAAAGTAGAGCCAACAATCCGAGAAAAACAGGATATGTGTGCACGGTGTTTGGCTAGCAAGCAGATACTAAAGCCAATCCGAAGTGAAGGTGCCTAGCATGCAAAGGGGATCTTAGATCTCATTCATCCAAATCTTTGTGAGCCACCTCACAAATCACCAAAAATCCTCGGTGTGAGGTATTTTCTATTGTTGGTGGATGATTTCTCCAAGAAGATTTCGGTCTACTTCGTAAAAAAGAAGTCGGACTGTTTTGTGTCATTTGAAAATTCAAAGCATTGGTGGAAAACCAAACAAGTAGACGGATCAAAACACTGAGAACCGACAATGGAGGAAATTTGCTTCCAAGGAGTTCAAGGACAACTACAACAAGAAAGGTATCCAACGATGTTGACATTCCCATACACTCCATAGTAGAATGCGGTAGTCGAGAGACATAACAAAACCATCATGGAGATGGCTCGATGCATGATGCATAGTAGGCGCATGCCATACAAATACTGGGGAGAAACAATGAACACGGAAGTTTGCATCCTAAATAGGAGTCCTTGCAAAGCCTTGCAACATGTCATAATTAAGGAAGCTTGGTCTTAAATCAAAATTAAGGTAATGGTTTTTCATGTCTTTGGTTCCACTACAGATAGTTTGGATCCAAATAACAGAAGTAAAAGGTATTTTTTTGTTGGATACAGTGACCAATCTATGGCCGATAGACTTATTTATATTTCCCCTAACAAGATAATCGTTAGTCGAGATGTTGATGTGAAGGAGACCAAATCCTTCTTTGTTTGTAACCAGCTAGCAATCACTGAGGTACCTAAATCTAGTGTTGATTCCTCTGAAAGAAGAGGAATCTAGTTCATCTAGTACTCCATCACAAATGCCTGTGCAGCAGCCCATGGCCGATATTCTAATACTCCATAAGTCTATCAGCGAAGCCAACCTGTGTTGGTCAACAATTCGGCTAAGATTCAGCCATCACAGTGTTCTCCGGTATAATGGAGGCCTAGTTGGTTTCACTTCGCTATACAAAATGTGCGGAAGGATGAAAATCCTCAATCAAATGCAAAAGCCTAGAGGACCACGAAAAAGGTTGTTTGTTTAGTTGAGCATGTTCAATTGTTCTCTCTTCTAATATTTTACACTACCTAAACCACAATGAAATTTTGAAGCAAAAGGCAAACCACAATGAAATTTTGAAGCAAAAGGCAAACCACAATGGGGACCACCATGTAAGTAAAATATGATGCCGTGATGATGAATCATACCTAGGACCTGGTGGAATTACCTCCATGTAAACAACCCATTGGATGCCAATCGGTTTTCAAGATCAAATGCAAAGTTGATGGTACCTTTGACAAGTGCAAGGCTTGTCTTGTTGCAAAAGGTTTCTCACAACAGGCGGGAATAGATTATGAGGAGACTTTTACTTACAGTGAAGATTGTCAGATTTAAGTTGTTTCTCTCCATAGCAGCTCAACATTGTTACGAGTTTCAGATGGATGTAAAGAGCACCTTCATGAACATAGATTTGGAAGAGAAGGTTTACAGAGTGCAGCATGAAGGCTTCCGGGTACCTAGTCATGATCATCTAGTTTGCAGGTTGTTTAAGTCTCAATATGGGCTTAAGCAAGCTCCAAAAGCCAGGTCCATCAAGATTGATCAGCATCTCCAAGTTTTTGGATTTAGGAGGAATCTTTTTGATCCAAACCTTCACATCAAAAGCAATGACGATGATATTACAAGTCATATTGCATATTGACAATCTTGCCATCACAAGTAGAGTAGGCCCACTGCAATTCAGCGAGTGAAATCAGATTTATGTGCTGGTTATGATATGACCAATCTAGGCCTTCTACACTATTTCTTGGGTGTAGAATTCTTGCAACATGACCATCTCATTTTCATAGATTAGATCAAATATGCTAATAGTCTCTTGAAGAAGTTTGGAATGACAAACTGCAATCCCTCTTCTACGCCTATTGAGGACATGCTAAAGTTGTCACCCAATGATGATGATTCATCGGACGATAAATCACTTTACAAACAATTGGTGGGCAGCCTAATATATCTTACGGCCAGATGATCGGATCTATGTTTTGATGTTAGCTATTTTTCTCATTTTTTGTCTTGTCCAAAAGTCGTACATTGGACGACAACCAAATATGTTTTGCAATATTCAGAGGAACTCTTGACATTGGCATCCTATATCAAAGGTCATCAGATTTCAGATTGACAAGATAAAAAGAATTTGATTGGGGAGGATTGGTAGATACTCCGATGCCCACCCCGACTATTTTTTCCCTTTGGTTCAAAATTTGTTTCGTGAAAGAGAAGGTTTCGTCACACTATGGCTATATCTTCCACTGAAGTAGAGCACAAGTCAGCAGTTAGTGCCAGTTGTGAAATAGTTTGGCTTCATCGCATTTTGATTGATCTTACATTCACTCAAACTGTACCTGCTCCACTTTCCATTTTTGTGACAATCAAGGTAATTAAGATGGTGAAGAATCTTGTATATCATGCTCGCAACAAGCACATTGAGATTCATCATCACTACATACAAAGGTTGATTCTGGTGATATTTCTCTTTACTATTGTGCCTCTAAGGAGCAGCCTGCATATCTAATGAATGAACCTCTTGGTCCCTTCTATTTATAAAATTTCCGGACAGACTTGGTATAGCCTCTAGTTTGGTCATTAAGGGGGATATTATAGAAGAAGAAGAAGAAGAAGAATTTTAACATCCACGAGGCTACCAAAGACAGTGTATGGGACAACAGATCTTGCTAAAACTCTTTCTGGCATTCAGATCTCCTGTTGGTGAGTTTGATAATCAGCTCCCCTATTTTTTCAACCATATTCTCCCTGAAAATATCTTGAAATGATGCAGTAGCCACCGTGCTCGCAAACTGGGTCCTAATGTCATTTTAAGCATTACACTCCAACATGAAATGTTTCTCTGACTCCACTGCACCAGACGTGCAAAAGACATAAAGTTTCTCTTCCCATGACTCTTTGGGTATTTTCCATCTTCTTGTTTCACACCAAAGACGATGTAAATTTGTTCTCAACTATTAGTTAGTTATAGTTATCAACCAACTATGTAACTTATTTTTGTTTAATAAAGGACAGACACACGAATATGTCAGACAGTCAATGTGCTTTTTGTTTGCCTTCCATTTCTCTTCATTATCTCTCTTGTACTAACACTCTATGGGATGAACCATTTGGCATCCATAGAAAATTTGATGATGGCTATATCATGTTACCCTACTAACACCATGTACTAACAATTCGTGACGGCTCTATTGTGTTCCCTATAGACATGTTGTTTAGTACATCTCTTGTCATGACTCATTATATTTCCCTAGTGCAAAACTAGGCTACACTACATGCTAACAATTCATCAATTAGTCTTGATGTGTTTATTATTTCCATGATGGAATAGTTGATCCTTAACAAATTATCTTGCAATATAGCCTTTTGTCTCCAATAACATTGGTTTGGCTTGACCAATGAGTTGGCTCAACCCACATAGTAACTGGTAGAAAACAAAATATCTTTATTACATTTTTTCTCTTTACGACTACTAAAGTTATTTTAATTTCTTTCACAATTTCATCTTCCCATAAACCATGGACTTATCCATTTCTTCTTCCCTTAATCTAGTAGGAGCTAGGCCACTTTGAGCAAAATGAATTTCTTAAGCTATACATAAGTTCTCTCTTGCCTCAAATATTATGACATCCTCTCAAAATATTATATTATTTCCAACCCCAAGAAGTCATATCTAAAAAGGACAATTGTTATGACAACTACATGCAAAAGATACTAAGCAAGGTCCATTCCCATAACTCTCGACTTCCTACAGATTTTGCAAGTTTAATAAAATATTGTTACTAACTTTTTAAATAATTATCGTATATAGCAACCCGTCCTCCAATTCTCGGAAAATATGACTGAATTTTTATTTTATTAATATTCCTTACCAGAAGACAAGTGCTACTTATCCTTGCATACCCGCAATTAATTCCACCTCATAACCTTGTTATGGGGCTCAATGTAAATGCATCATTAACTGCCCACTATCTCGTCAATGTACAATCCATGTAAATATGCACTAGATATTATCAATTTGTTTTCTTGACTTAATAATTTAGCAATGATATCTTTTCACACTACTCTAGTACTAATTTAGTTAATTCGTTCTTTTCATTTATTTCTCCAGTTAGTTCCATATCAAGTCTTGCATAATGATACTTATGGTCTAGGCCTTTAACGAAGGTTAACCCATTCATCCAATGTATCTACTATCAGTAACATTAAAGCCTGCAAGTTCCAAGGCAAAGGAACATCACTAATAACCTCTCAATCAATATAGTTCAAGGTGAGGTTCAATTATAATTAACACATATAACATCTTCTCATTAAACCTCCACTCATACAAGCAACTCCCAATTGCTTAGAGATGTGGCTTTAGTTATTCTCAATTCACTACTCAATATTACATGTTATCAACGCTTCTTTCACTTCTCGTTACTATGTTCATGCCTCATTCTTACCATGTTAGCAAGGCATACAGTTACCTATTAATTTTATTATAATCCGACAAGCCTCATTCCATTCCTTAATAACCACATTAGGTCCTGTCATGATGAATTATGGTACTGCCCATAGCTTTATTAATTTTCCTATTGAATTTGCTTAACAAATTATCAATATTCTCTCAAACATTTATCCCTTAGCAACTACTCAGTTGAAACCAAAATGTAGCATCCAAGTTACGTTGATTTAACCATCATAAGTCCTTTCATAATGATATCATCATATGGATAAGATATTAACAAATTATTTCAAAGGCCATCTTTTTGCTTACCAGTTTCAACCTGTATCATTCATAATTTGTATCCCTTTGTTCCATCAACCTCAAGTCAATAAACTTCCACTTAAGGAGATATACTAGCCATAACTACTTAGATCCCTATTTTTTCCTTACCTGTCCTAAGCGTAGACAAGTTATTGTACTATTCCATACATAATCATCTTGGCTAAAGTGAACCAATGTGATTCATTCATATTGTTATGAAACATAACAGTTATATGGTCTCACTTTTCATCATGGAGTCCTAAATAATTATTTTAAACTTTATTTACACATTATGCACACATAAGTAATTACAGAGATAGTAACAACCTTCCCAATTATAATTCCTACTTTAGTTAAACTTGAAACTTAAGAGTAAGCATTCGGTTTAGATTACTGAAGGAAATATTTCATTATGCAATCCACAAGGAGACCAAGTCCTATGGTAGTTGTTTGTAATGTCCCCATTTCCGAGTAGGAGGCCTAGGAGGCCTTTCATCCGTCTTAGCCTTGGTCATGCCCAAGGGGCTAGTGACGTTGATGGTTATTGGTTATGGTTTGCACCTTCATTTCACTATATATTATGTTTTGACGTTGGACACGTACTTTGAGGTGACTTAAGTGAAATAAGGTTGCGTAATGCTCCCCTAAGGTACTTTATGTTATATTTTGTCGATGACTTAAGTGATGGGTGAATATATGGTACTTTATTTTCTATTTCTTCGTTGGGGGGTAACTTAAGTGTACTTTTGGCATAGTGGTGATAAAGTAACTTAAGTTATTTTATTATTATGTGGATTTCCCCAAGGAGGTCGATTAGGGTTCTTTTGGGCCCTTTGTTGCAATGAAAAGTTATAAAAGGAAGCGCTTGGGGGAGAAAAGGGTATTCATTCATACACTTATATTTTTTATGATATTGGAACCATTTCTGGTTGCACACTTTTTGCTTGTGGAGTAAGATCCCACAAAAACCATAGCTTCGGTGGTGAGACATCCACTCCTAGCTAGCAGAGCACTCTTCAGTGGTGAAAGATCCTCCCTAGTTTGCTAATTTGGAGCTTCATTCAAATCAGATATTCAGATCAAGGTCTTCAGATAATTTCAAGGGTTTGCTCAGTGTCGGAAAGAGATTATTTGGTCCATACTTCAGCCATCTACAGATCAGATTATTTCCAGCGTTTGAGGCAAGCTTGGCGAATTCCTAGAAAGAGTTTCATTCAGTTTGGGCTTTATTTATTTTCAGATCTACTTAGGGTTTTGCAGTAGTGTTTTCTAGGGTTTCTGATTGGATTTTTTCAGTTTTCTAGGTTGGATTTGATTCGTTATAATTTAAATATATTGTTGTCGAATTTCAGAATTTATAAAGATCATTTCAGCTCCATGTGAATTTTTGGAATTTTTAGGTAGTTTCAGCAGTGAAAATAAATAATTAAAATCAGATCTGAGAAATAAAAATTACTTCTCTATTGCTTGTTGTTCTACATAATTTTTACAATCATTTGAAGCTTCTGGGTAGTATTAGAAATTATTATTCTGGAAAATAAAAAAAAATCTTTGTTTCTGCATATTGTTGTCCTAAAAATCAGAAAAATCTGAATTTCAGTTCGATGTTGTTTTTATATATTTTGTGAATTTCAAGTGATATCCCACAAGGGATAGTTCATTATAATTCCTACTTTAGTTAAACTTGAAACTCAAGAGTAAGTATTCGGTTTAGACTACTGATGGAAAGATTTCACTATGCAATCCACAAGGAGACCAAGTCCTATGGTAATTGTTAATAAGTCGAGCAAAGATGTTGCTTGCTTACCCATGTAAGTACATAGATTTATAATCATAAAGTAGTACTATCCTCAAACTTATAATAACACAATACAGATTTTATAAGATTATGTATATAGCCAGGGTCTTTTCCTTCACAAGTTTTTAGGAATGATTTCCTTTTTTTGTCTTTTCATACTTCTTTGTTTTCATACATATTCTAAAATCAATATGGGGTTATACCCTTTCCAAGACTATAAGCAACTGCTTCATAAGGTTTTTGTAATTATTTATTTATTTTACTTTTAATCCCTTACGAGAGGAGAGTAACTGTTCTCTCATCCAAATTCTAGACAAGGATACCTTCATAAAATTTGCTCCTCTAAACCCATGCAATCATTTACTTCAACATAATTTGATGTGAATTGATATTACAATATACCTCATGAGAGTTTACATCCCTCACCTTTCATTAAAGGTACTAGACATTTCATAGTAAGAGATTATATGTGTCAAGTCTGCATTATATAATCTTGTTTGTAACGCATTTCTTTTTTCTTGCAATGGTAAACATCTTTGCCAATTTATATGCTCATCATTACTCGGAGGAGAAGTCCTATTATTCCAAATAATAGATGGCTTAATTAGCCTAATTAATCCCAGACTCATTATGTGAGTGGCCAGTGTAAAAGACTTCTAGGTTGGTCTTTAGTTTAAAGGCCTTCAATGATAATAATAGATCCGAATGATTATTATTTACATCGTGACAACATCACACTTAAGCTTAAGCATAGCAAGTATTCGACTAAATTCTCATAGTTATTACAACACAAACTGAGAATAGACCTTCCTAAATAACAATACTTATCACCAAATAGGTATGATACTCATTCACAGTAAAAACCCTACTCATGGATTTCCTTTCAAATATACAATCATAACAACAATGCCAACTGTTTTGATTGAAACACAAGTAATTACAACAGCATATACTTTGCCAATAAATAAAACTTGATTCTGCCTCTAATACAGTTTATGAAAGTATATATCACAATGAAATGGATATAATTCCTTTTTAGAAACATAGACATTCTCTTTAATGGCTATATTCACTGCAGCAAGAAGAACTCTTCGAGGTAAATTAGTAAACACCATTTCTTTCATCTTTCTAACATGTACCTGCAGTAGATTGTGGGTGAGTTCAAAGAACTAGCATGAATTTCATTCCTTCACAATAACCATTAGTTAAAAATAAATCATGCATAACATGTTACCAGCAAGATAACAGAAGTGTACAAATCTTTTTCCCATTTCACCATGTTCCCGACAAGAGATAAGGAATGGAATACAAAGTTATTTCATGCAGCCCATAAATTTCATCACACAAGTTTAAGAGAGAGAGATTACAGTTCTTTTCTAAATTTTCCCAACATAATGCCATCATGGCCTCAATTGCCCGATTTGAGATATGTATAGAGAAACACAAATATTTAATTCAACACAGTGCAACCACGGCCAAAACAGAGCTTGCCAGATAAAACCTCACATATACCCAAATGGGTTAAATACCCAAGAAAATATCAAATGAATGCTCACAGTACATATCAATGTACACACGCATGCATACAGTGGTATATACAAAAAACACAATTCCTAAATCATTTAAACCAAAACCAGGAGCAAATAAACACATTTATATATGTGTATGCTAACCAATCAAGAAACCCACATTCATCATCTACCATTAACTACTGGGTAGTCTAAAGAAAAGGAAAACATGCCTGTTAACAACAATGGCGGTCGTGCCTTCAAACTTCCTTTTCTGCCAACAAAAATCATGCCAACAAGGAGAGATTTACTCTCTCATCTTTTCTCTCACTTTGCTCTGACTAGGGCTTTTATAAATTTCTGAACTCTCAGTAAAAACGCATGCAGCAAAGATAAACATCCACAGCCATAGCTAAATTGCACTCCACTTATAAAAAATAGCCTCTCAAATTTCATGTAGATTCAGATTACCAGCTAGGGTTACACCAAAAATGTGTGGGGGAGCTTCCAATCGACCCCAAAACTCCCAAATGTTTATGCCACAAATTCAATGTGCCTCTCATTATTGGATTTGAAAACTTTATCAACCCCTTTCTAAATTCCTGTTGGGTACCCTCTCCTCTGTATTGGAGGCATTCAACATAACATAATTATTTCATAAACAAAGTCAAACTATAATGCCCTTTTGATAATTTTTTCATAATTCCAATAAATCGAGCAAAGACCCTTTTAATCATTTGAAACAAATTGGAGTCAAAATTTCTAAATTCTAAGTAATAATCAAAACAATCCTCATGTTCCCATATTGCATCAAACCAATCATGTTCACACAACATTTATCATGACCTAAGCATAAAGTCCAAGAGGGGTCATTGATAACACAAGCCAAGTCTCATATAAGCATGTGCCAATGATAGTGTCCCTTAATCTCTTAGCAAAACATGCAAGCCAATAATCAGTGCTTAACACCAAGTCAAACCTGATAAACGAAACAATAATACCCTTTTCGAAATAAGGTTCCCAATACAATTATCATGCTCAAATCACATGCAACTCATGAGGAATAAAACATGTTTTAAATTTAATTTCTAAGTCAACCAATACTTCATGTGCCATAACGATGTCAAGCAAGGCTCTACGTTGCCAGGATACGGATACGAGTATTGGTTTGGATACGAATACGATACGCAAATACGTCAATTTTAAAAACGGGTACCCTTGGTTACGATACGCCTTGGATACGTCCGTACATGTCGATATATTAAAAAATTAAATATGGGTATATATATATATATATATATATATATTTATATATATATATATATATATATATATTTAATGTTATGTACATCTACTCATTTTACTCATTTTTTAGTCCATAAAAAACTGAAATAGTAATACAAAACTTGAATCAATGTTCAAAACATTCAATATACTTAAGACTTTGCATTTTTAATGATCATGTGGCTGCCATACATATCATATACGAATATCATGTTAACATGAATACGAACAAAACTTGAAATTTGAAAACTATACTAGGATCCATGTTCAAATTTTCAAAACTTCAACAATATACTTAAGATTTTACATTTCATTGTTCAATGTGGCTGCCATACATATGATATAGGAATACAAATACAAATCTAGAATATATCATCTAGATTTTCCTCAAAATCAAGTTCATGTGTGCCACTTGCGCTAGCTCCACTCTCATTAACTCCACTCTCCGCTCCTTGCGAACTCCCTTGAGCGTCATCTTCGCCATCAAATAATGATGTGTATTATTTTATTCATTTAGTGTTTAGGGTTCGGTTTTAGGGAGTAGAAAAGTAAATAAAAAATAAAAAATGAAATAGAACTTAAAAAACACATATATACTGTTGGATACGTACCTGATACGTACGGGGTACGTCAGGATACGTCACGGATATGTCTGTATGTATCTGTGACGTATCCTGACGTACCCCGTATGTATCAGGTACATATCCAGCACGTATCCCCCACGTATCCGTATCCGATACGTTTCCAAGGGGATTCGGGGGGGGGGGGGTGGTTTGGAGTATCCGTGCAACGTAGGCAAGGCTTAAGGGTGGATATAAAATGTTAACAATCATGATCACCCTAGAGAAACCCTGAACGTACAAATGCAAAAAATAATCGCAATGAAATATTGCATTCTAGGATCGAATTTATTGTTCGTCACAACAACACGATTTATAATTAAAATGTACCTTATATTGATCGAAACAATATTTCCTTTAACAATGTTACCGCAGCAAACAACCAACAATAATACTTTTAAAGGCAAGGTTAGTAAACATACAAAACACCAATACTCCATTTCAAGGTTAGGTATACAATCAAAGGTGGTGTCATTAATTGCTAATGCCAATGATAATTTTCAATTATCACAGGCTGACTAACATCTTAAATGTCACTGCTAAGTTTCCACGTAAGATACATAATACCGTAATATTCCGAGAACACCAATGCATAGGATAACAAATTACTGTACTGCCTCATTAAAAACTTAGGCAGTCTACTATCAGCTAGTATCATTGTTAGAAGCATAAGGTGCACACATATATATCATACACGTAAATATAAAATATTAATGACAAAACCATTTATCCTTACGCATAATAATTCCCCGGGGTCGAAGATAGCTAGCTGCTAAAAGGTAATATGAATATTTACTAGTGCAAGGTCTCTTTGATAACGAGGTTATCATAGTCAATACATTCGATAACATCTTATTTCAATAACAGGTAGCTGAGAGCTTCAAGGTTAACAACAACACCAATATCAACTATACACCTTCATATTGCTCGAGAGAATAATGCCACAATAAGTAATGTTACAATAATTTAATAGACGATATCGGTGTGAGTTAAGACTCCCGGCGGTTAATCAAACTTTATTAAGCAAAGCATACACAAATCTTTAATTGGTTAATTACTCAATATCACCTTTACTAATCAAATCAAGCCTATTGACGGTCTGCACAAACGTCAAATTTGGGGCTCCCAAAATGTGATGTGACATGACATCTTATAATTTTCATTGTATCTCAAATCCTTCCATGTATGATTATATAGTCATCAATTTTAAAATTCAACAATCTATGAAAGACTGTCCTTCATTTTCTATCCTTTACTTCAGAAACTCTCCTTTTTAATAGCTATCTTCTTATTTGACTTTAAAATAAAATGCAATTACATTTTAACCAATCACATTTTCACGAATGCTATAATCTTGGGCATATATTCTTCTAGAATCATATTACCTTAATCTAGTTTAAGGTAACCAGCCCAATTAATGAAGGTGTTTTAAATATGACCTATCATTTCATGACCAGGAATACTCACCTCCTCAGGGGGCCTTTGCTCTGGAGAATTTACTGGAATAAGATCTGTAAGTTGTGGTGGGTCATCAAATGGATCATCAACTACATATGTGTGCTTGATCCTGCTTCATCACAATCAAAAAAAAATTTAAATCCTCGGAGTCAACGTGAAATAGTAAAACCATTTCATTATGTTACATTAAAGATAAGCAGAAGAATAACTAGCTTTTATGATAATGGAATAATTGCAAGGCAGTCCAAATTATAACTATTCAGTATACTGGTGTAATCTCAAAAACACTACATTTGAGAGAAATGAAGCTTTGATTAATCAATTTACAATGAGAATGCTAAAATAAAATGACCCTTACTTGATGAAAACCATCAAACTCGTTATAACTAACATTAAAAAACCTATGACATTGAATGGATCAAATGACAAACCGAATATTTTTGTATGGCCGCCCTTGCTCATCAACAAAAGCTTCATTTATCCTCATTAATGTATCCACTCCTTCTGATATCTCCCCAAACACCTAACAAGAAGACTCTATCTTCAATATATTCATTCCTAGCATGTGATCAATTAAAACTTATATGTCACTCAAAAATTATTGTGGGACTTACCGTATGCTTTCCATCAAGATAGTCCAGATCTTCTCGCAAGGTAATGTAAAACTATCATTCCACAAATGAATTTCAGAATGTTAGACCACGTTAAACAAATGGGAATGTTTGCAAGGTAGTGGAATTACTAGCTTTTAAATAGGTCTTTTTCAAAGTAAACATCAACAAACGACAATATTTCCACACAATATACAACCGACACCCCTATGAGCATTCATTACAGATGGATGTAGTAAGACATATTAGAAAATAGATCAAACGTGCAACCAATGCATTCCACTATTGTAAAAACCATAAATAGCAGATAAGAGCTTGTAATTAAAGTGTACTAAGTTCTCATGATAACTTCAAAAACAACACAATGGTAGCCAATAAGTTAATGGTATCTTAATATATGTTCATTAGAACTAGTGAAAGATTCTACTCCAATCTAAAAACAATGTAGATTGGTACAATGTGATGCTTCCTAGAATGTTACAAGAATATATGTTTTTCATAGTTTTAAAAATACAAGTTAATTTTATGTGGACTTGAATTTAATTCTCAGTATTCATGCTGTAAACAAATTTCACCTGATGTAAACTCCACATTTAATCCTTAAGAAGACATCAAGAGTTGCAGGTGAAACACAAAACTTGCACCAAAAAATAGATTGAGATGAGAAGTTACTATCAATATGAAGTTTATATAGAAGAGAAAGGCATGAGTTCTTTATGCAGGTTTTTTATCTCGTATCTGGCAGAACCCTTTGGTAGCCGAAAGGAATCTGATACAGGAGATACACAACTGTAAGTAGCATCTGTGAGTGGGATGGTTGAATATATCTCCCAAAATAGCCTAAACCCTTCTTTGTAAGACCTGCATAAAAATAGGCTACTGATGTGAGCTATATTCGCATATAGTATAACATATATTAAGCATCACAATAAGCCCAATAAAGAACAAAGATGTGGTCTTCGGCATTTCCTCCTCTGGAGATATAAACCATCCCCAGTGTTTTGTTGTGCATGTGGAAACCTCGTTACAACTAGGAGAACAACTTAGCCTCTAAAAGTCGGAATTCATTATGTTAACCTGCCTATATTTAGTGGTTCCAGTGATATTCTATTAACCTCTATAACTAGGACTTCATTTTGTTAAGCTGCCTATTTTTAGTGGTTCCAGTGCTAGTCCCAAGTAGTGTGTCTTTTAAAGGGGTGGCTGGAATCTAGAACATTATGTACTTCAACCTATTCTTGTAACTGTGGTCACTCATAGAATTTAATGATGCTGACATTTAACACGCCATAAATGTCTAGCTAAAAAACGGTCTGATTGATAGCATCTAAAATGAAATGTGCACCACAATGTAAGGGCTTCATTTTGTGTTTCTGCTGGCTCTTCTATCTCTGTGAGTCTTAAGTATAGGCAGACTCTGTTTCCCACTTGGAAGTGTAAATGGTGTCTATCCTATAAATATCTATATTTTGTTGGAATCTGTTAGAGAGCAGTTAAAAAATCAGAATCCTTGTGTTTCTACTTTTGCTTGTGTGGCATGTCATGAGCGAGGCAAAATAGGAACGAATATGGTTGATGGGAAAGAAACCCATAATACACCACAAAACATGAGTGACAGATGATGAATTTGGCAATCTTTTAAGATGAATATATATGTCACGTGGTGTGGTGACATCTGTCCCACTACTCACTGGGTTGATTATATATGTGTAGGGGGGATCCAAGAGGCTGATATAGTCCAAGCTTTTGACTGGAAAACTTGGACCGCTTGTGATATGTAGCTGGAAAGGTGAGAGGGCAATACCTCAAACTGTGAAAATAAAACACCTACTTACACAAAAATAACACTCAATTATTACATTGAGATAAGAAGCACTTATACCTTATAATTGTGGAGACAGTTATAATGGCTTAAATTAATGCTACCATCATGTGACCACAAAGAGTGTGCTAGTAACCTGTGAACTAGCATATGTAAGCATAATAACTCTTAGAATACAACATGAGGAGATTGTCCACAATTTTTTTTTCAAACTGATGGAAACTCCAGTCTTACAAATGAATGGCGAAAATCACATGATATTCCATGTCATTTCATCTTCCAGCAGGGACGACACAGCTACACTAGAAGCATTGAACCATCTAGATGCTCAAGAATCTCAAAAACTAGAAGATAACCAATAAAACTAAGAGCGTGAAACACTCTGAATTTAATTTGATTTGAGAATAAACATAAAGATCAAAATGGTCAGATTGGATCATCAGATTCATTAGCTGTGAAATGTTACAACCAAGATATTGACCATGCTTAAGTGTTTGAGCTACTAGCAAGTAGCAAGGAACTCTTGAAGCTGGCTGAATGGCAAAAGTGATTTCTCGGGATCCATCACCAACAGGGGTTATGATCCTCTGTATTTTCTGAATTTCTTTAGGATGTGAGGTCAAAAACGGTATTTGCAATTCATTACCTGAATTTGTATTTTTGCATTTAACCAACTGTATAGTCTGGGACACTATGCCAAAGGGAATAACATGATCACTACAATCTTGTAAAGTATAAATCTAACGATCTTGGTTTGCTTTGGACCAGCCAGTTCTTTGAAGATCTTTGATTGGCATTGCTACTTCTTCCATTCTTGCCCCACCTGGATCATATTGAACTCTGCAAATTGGAGGAAACACATACTCTGAGGAGACAACAAATCATCACAGCAACTTGAAACAAGCCTGTCATAGGACTGCAGTGACCAGGTTGCAGATGAATTTGATCTTCTTTGGTTTCATTAAATTAATTGTTAAGGATCTTTGAATGTTTTGTTATTTGAATTCTTCATGCTTGTAGAAGTTTGTTTATGTCCACATTAAATTAGAAAGGCTTATATAAATATTTCCTCTCTTTTCTTATCTCGACTACTTTTGTCCAAAGAAATCATCATTGTTGATAATCAATCCCCAACTTATTCTCTTGTAGACCTGCTTCGGGAAAGATTGGAACTGGGATAAGAGGATATAAATTCTTTATCTCACATTTCAAAAGGAAATTTTACCAGGGATAGTTTGCTCGGGTTGAGGGAAAAAGCTTCTGAGAAGCTTCCCCTCCTGAAAAACCAGAGGTAAAAGCATTCCTATAGGAAGCTTTGTTTAAAACTTGAGATTGCATTTATCTACCGGAAGCTTTTGTTTATTTAGTTTAATACTCTACAACAGAGAGGTAACTATACCCGATTACCATCTGTTTAGTTTCATTTATTTTATTAGTGCAATAAATTAGTTTCTTTTATTTATTTCTTTTAGCATGTTAATTGTTTTGATTCCTTCCAAAAACTTGAAAATCCTAAAAATATTAGCCAATGCTTAGTTTACTTTTATTTCATTTAAGAGCTATTTTCTAAAAATACAAAACAAAAAATTTAGAATAGCTGTTATTTATTTTATTGAATAAGTAATTAATTACAATTTAATTTAATTAAAAGCATCTTTGAATCTTTTGATTTGAATAAGCTCATTTATTGTTCCTTCATTTTATTATTAATTAAATCAATCAAAAAGCATAAACATCAAAACTTAGCTATTAGGAATCCACGCTACCTAAACTTAGCCTGTGTTTTCTTCTAGCTCCTTTCATTCATTTTCTTACTCGTAAGTTGGGGCTTGCAAATGACCATTCCTAGTCCGAACAAAGCTCATAGAAAAATTTTGAACCCGTCATAAATCCCCCAGGTATTGACAGATACAAAGGAGACTTAGGACTACATAGATTAGCCTTTTGCTCAACTCCCTTGTCTCTGCTGATCATTAACTAATTAGTGGCACTAAACAAGCTTCTTAACACTGTCAAGCAATTTTGGTTTGATCAAGTGCACCCACCCAGAGGTGCAAATCTGTAGTTCATTGTTCCCATCTCATCGGCCTAGTTGTATGACTCTCTTCAAAGGAGAGCACCTCGAAAGAAGTGAACATTTCCCAAGAATCTTGCAGCCTAGCAATAATCTATTTCATATCACTGACATAGATTGGGAGACCCATGTCTCCATTATCCTTGATTGTAGAATCTCTTGTGACGAGATAAGCAGGAGCTTCATTTCCTTAGACAAACAAGCCATGTTGTAATGTCCCCTTTTTCATGTTTTTCTTTCAAAAATAAAAAGAAAATAATAATAACAAATCAATAATTGATTAAGTGCAAAAAAAGTTATTTTACGAATTTAGGATTATTATTAATTTAAATTTTTAAGTGGCTTTGAGAAAGTGAAAAGAAAGAGGTCAAAAAGTGCAAATGCCGACTTAAAATAAAGAAGGTAATGGAGTTAAAGGTGAATCATAACATCCCAAAAAGGAGGTCAGTCTCCTTGGGTTCCTTTTTGGTGTTTGGCACCACTCTTAAGTATCTAAAGGGGTCGCTTGGGGCGGAGGTAGTTAGTTTTGCATATGAATATGGTTTTCTATTGAAGAGTTGGGCCATGCTTTACTTTCTCTCTCATCCATTGAGGACGAACACCCTCCATGGAGGTCGATTGAGGACGAAATCCCTCAATAGCACTTATATTTGAGGACGGAAACCCTCACATTTTTATTGGTGATCTCATATTAGAGGTCACACTTGTGCTACAATCAGATATACAAAGGTTTAAGGCAGATTTATCAGTGCTAGGGCATCATTCGCAGCTAGGGAATAACAGAGTTGCATGGTTTTGAGTGTGGGACAGCCACACAAGTCCGTGTTTGAGCTTGCAAGGGTTTCGGATCAGCTGATTGACCAACTTCAGACCCTCTCCTAGGGTAGAGACCCCTCCTTGGGAGGAGTTCATTGGATTTTTAGGGCACAGCAAGTCACTTTCCTCTTGTATTTGGATTCTTCATATTTTTGGACGCTGATAGTACTTTTCGGAATTGTATTTAGGCCTTGGAATCATTATTTCCGTCCATTTTTGTAAGAGGGTTCGCTGCTGTTGCAAAATTAATTATTCTACTTCCAGCTAGGGTTTCTAAATATTCAGTTCTTGATTGGTACTTGCTCCAAAATAATTATTACTAGTTTCCTACATGCTTTGGATGGTGTAAACATGGTATTGGTGGTGAATAATTGCAATTTCCCTCAGGTTGTCATAAGATTTCAGACTGTTGTAGCTTGCTGTTATAAATTTCAGTTTGCTTTGATTTGGGTTGGTGCTATTTCTCTTTTTCTTTCAGCTCAGCCCGGAAAGGTTCACTCATGTGCACTCGCAAATCTATAGGAAGAGAATCCCTTATCTACCTCATCTTAATCATTAGCCACCTATACTTTTATGGTATTTACCATTACCCATTATTTTCATTGCCGCATCCAATCCCCATTTCCACATCATTTTCTCACTTTTCAGTTGGCTTGGCCTGACCTCGAGATGTCAAGTGCACAAGTTAGTCATGTCATTTTTCCTGTGTAGTGTGTACAATGCCGTTACAAGTACCTTATAGAAAGCTTGAATAGTTACTAAGAGACTTTCTATGGGATAGTTCTGAACATGGGAAGGGCTTTCACAGAGCTGCTTGCAAATTTTGTTGTCTTCCCAAGGAGGTTGATGGGCTTCCTCTGTTAGACATTGGACACCAAGATAGTGCTCTGTATGCTAAACGGATAATCCGAGCCAATGTAGGACAAGAAGCTTGGTAATTCTTTGCAAAATCGTGTTGTTGAAGGAGCACCTCAAGGCCGAAAAACTTGGTAAGGACTAGCCTTCCACAATCTAGTCATTGTCAACACCCCTATGAAGGTGGTTGGATTGTTTGTTATCAAAAGCTTAATCGTTGGCTCAAATTCAATGGTGAAGGGCTTTCTATCAATCATCACTCACTTTCGTGGTCTCAATTTTCATAATTTTCCTCTGGCTGAAGTCCCTTTGATACATTCCCTCAAACTTTTCAGATGAGGGATAGGCACAGTGCCTATGGACAAACCAGAAAGTTACTTTCTCGGATTGAAACCAAGACCAAATTTCAATTGGCTAAAAATGATCATATGTCATTCAACGAGATTATAGAGGCAATCCTTGATGAGATGCTACACAAAGTCTATGTCATTTCCTCTTGATCTTGGTGGAAGGACTGGAAATAGTATCCAAATACGACATTTCAAAATTACTCGCCTAGTAAGGGCCATGACCTTTTGTCACCACACTTGCCCATGGTCGACAAGTTATTGCTCCGTGGTCACTACACTCAACTTCCTACAGTTGGAGCCAAAGGTTTCAAATAGTTTTGAATACCATTCTAAAACCTAAGCTTGCTCATTTTGCATTGTGCCTCATTTATCAAGGTCTCCTCCTTGGTAGTCACCTTATTTATTTAGGGGTCCTTCAACCCACTTGTCCATTATGTGGAGACTCAAAAAAAAACCAAACATTTATTTTGGTTTTGTCAAATGGCCCACCTAACCTGGACTTGGTATTAGAAATAAGGCTTATAAATTAGTGTTAAGTTAATATTAGTTAAGTGCTAACTAATAAATAATTGTAACCACTCCAACCATTTTGTAACCATCTCTCACATAATAAAATGACGGACACACTATGAATAACGTGTGCATTCCAATTTCTCTTCATTCGTACTTTGTACATTCTGATCTTTATTTATTCTCTCTCTCCACATATTCTAACATTGGTATTAGAGACTTCGATGCTCAAAGGGATCTACAAATTAAGGTGAGGGTAGGAAGAAGCAATCAAGGAATTTTCGAATGCATCTCAGGCACGTGACAAAAGTTTCAAGTTTCGGCAAAATACAAAAGACGTTAAGAAGAAAACTAAAGAAAATCACAAGTTTCAGGTTACGAGAATATAATACAATGTTGAACTCTATTGTAAGGATGTTCGGAATGTTAGAAACTTCAAACACTTTCCAGAAAAGCAAGGAAATTGAGGGCAAAATAAAGAACAAAAAGACAGTCAAAATTTTCATAATAGAAAGAAGATATTTACAAATATTTGGGGTCAATTTCGGGCAAAACTCAAGGGCCTGGAACGTAGAAATGAGGTCACCAAATCCAGTCACAAGCAAAGAAAAATTAACTCCATTTCTAGAGGTCACAAAAGGGCTTGGTCTCACGAATACAAAAATTTCAAGCAATAAAATCATATGTATAATAGTGAATCTGGCGAGTTTTGAAGGGTTTCAAAGTACAAAATAAAAAATAACAAAGTCGCCATTGGCTTATTACTGCCAACATTTTAAATGTTGTCATTTACCAATCACAAGGTTCAAAAGGGCATATATCCAGTCGAAAAAGGGAAAAAATACAAACCAGCTAGGGCACAAGAGTTTTAGCCATTAAACGTCGCTAAAAACACAATGTTCAAAGACACCATATCTGCACTTAAGGGTATTTATTTCATATTTTTGGTGACACAGATTCAAAGATTAAAAATTCCTTGCATTGAATTCCAATACAAAAGTGTTGAATTTATTTCTATACTTGAAGTCAGAATATCACTTTTATTTCTATACTTGAAGTCAAAATATCACTTTTATTTCTATACTTGAAGTCAAAATATCACTTTCATTTCTACTGCATTAATTTACAAATCAGAAATTAAAGATGGTGTGTAAAAATGGATGACGGAAATTTAATTTAGACATTGTTGAAGATCCATTCGATGCTAAAAGTGATGAAGAACTCAGTTAATAGAGAATACGTATTTTAAACGAAGCCCCACACTTTAAAGACAATAAGGGATCTCCTGTAAGCAAAACTCGGCATGGATGGTTGCCCAGATAGTTCGTGATTCTATGGATCTCAGGAATTTGCCCTTACAAGGGTCATGCGACAACTTGATGGAGCATTGTCAGAATAGCTCAATATGGATGGTTTTCCAAAAATTTATTAGATTTTGTAATTTGAGACTTCGGAGAGGTGGAATCTGAGAACTCGGGAACTACATTTTTACAAGGGTCACAGAGGCAACTTGATAGAGTTCTACCTAGTCAAAGCATTGTTTTCAGAAAGAGAAAAGCTTCCGAAGAATGCACAGTTTTGTTCGGTTCTGTAACATTAATCTTTTGTCAGTATGTTCTATAGTGCAAGCCTAAAAACAGGGTATTAGAATATAAGCCTTATAAATTAGTGTTAAGCTAATATTAGTTAAGTGTTGGCTAAAATGATTGTAACCACCTCAACCATTTTATAACCATCTCTCACATAATCAAATGATGGACACGTGATGAATAACATGTGCATTTCGGTTTCTCTTCATTTGTACTTTGTACATTCCAATATTTATTTATTCTTTTTCTCTACGCATATTTTAACACTTGGATCCACAAATTTTTCAAACCAAAGCCCTTCATTTGACATAATATCCTATTAGGAGATTGGTCTTTACTTCATGTTGCTTTCTCTCAAATTTGGCATGAGATTGGCCTTTACTTCATGTTGTTTTTTCCCATAATTGGCATACTTTCATAGTGGAATTTGTTTTCTTTATTTGGAAAGAAAAAAATGTAGTTGTATTCATTAATTCTTTTGTTGATTGTTGCTTCTCTACTTATAATAAAGCTATGATCGTTTCCAATGTATTTTTGCAAATTCAAGTGCAAGCTTGGAAGGTGGCTCTCGAGGTCATCCATCTACAAACCCTTTTGGATCATTCAAACAATGTTCCTTAAGTCGTTGCTCATGTTCCTCCCTCTTCAACATTCATGGATGGCATTCTAAGGGGAAGAGGTCATCATAGAAGTTGCTCTCACCATCATTCTCATACCCATGTTGGATGGTCTCTGCCACTCTCTATCGCATGCATAGCATGGTAGTTGGGCTCGTTGCCACCTCGTTGAGATGGTTAGGCTCCTCCCCCACCTTGTGCAGAAAGGTGGACTCCTTCCCAATCTCACAAGTTTCCTCGTTTCGCTCTCGCCATTTCACCTCTGCAGAAGAAGAGTCGAGGGCATGAGGATACCACAAAGGTAGGTGGCACTCAAAGAGTGACTACCACCAGTTGCGAGCCCATTGATGCATGGAAGGAACTCCCAGAAGGCAATTGGAGAAGACCAAATGACAAGTATCCTCCTCTAATTGGCCTAATTTGTGTTGTTGCTTAAGTTATTCTTGTCTTTATTTGACTATTTAATCTTGTTTTCTAAACTTTGTTTCTGGGTCTTGTATTGACCTAGTTTAAGTCTTAAGGCATGCTTCCATACCACCTTCTTTTGTTCTGAATAGTTTCTACTATCTATTTATTGAATAATTAGATCTATTTCATCAAACAAACAAAAAGTACACAACTATGATTGTTTTCCAGAGTGAACATTGTCTATTGTTAAATAAATCTCAAGTCTCTTCAATCATATGAATATGGTAGACATGTAGTTGTAGAAAGTTAAATGATTCGTATATTTTTCTATGATAATAGTTAAAATATATATCCCATCAAGTTCCCATTTGTGGCAGTGAGAAAATGAAGGAGAATGATTTGGTGGCACCAAGAAGTACACCCCAAATCATAGGAAAACGGAGATGGTTGGAAGGAATAAAATTAAGAATCCAAAAAAAACATAAAAAATACACAATGTACCCTAGGGGCTCGTCCCCTGTGTTTTTGGGGCTGTCCCCATAGGGACATTTCATAGACGAAAGGACACAGGAAATATCCCAAGGACGTGAAAAAAACAATAGGGAATGAGTAGCCCACAGGGACCCCCACTCATAAAATATTTTTTTTTAAAACCCAAAAATTAAAAATAGGAATGGGGACCCAGAAGAGCCCTACACCCCTTTCCACTAACCCTAAACCTAAAATAACCACACTACCAACTAAAACTAAAAAACGAGCTCATTTTCGTCATTTTGCATTTTGTGAAGAAGAAGACAAACGAGTACAATAGTGAGAAGACAAGAGAACAGTGGTGAGAAAAAGGCAAGAGAATTAAAATACATCATTTAAGGTAAGATTACTATTTATTCTTCATTTGCAAAAAAATAGTGTTTTTTTCAAAGTTTCAAACACTTTCAGAATGTTTTTTTTGTTTGTCGTGTTCTATGTTTGCACTTGCAACTATATTTTGAGTTTTCGACAAAGCAACAATGAACAGCAATGAGGATAGTCAGGATGAAAAGATTCAGTTTCAACAAAGAAGCCATAAAGGTATTACTAGGGCTTCTTCTGAAAGTGAGAGTGTTGTAGGGATTGTGAGTTCAAATAATCTAAAATCCTCAAATTTTATGCAAAGGGCCCATTTAATCCTAAAAAAAACTTTCACAATTTGCAACAACCATACATAAAGACAAGAAAACAACTCGCCTGGACTAGAATATAGTTGTCATTTGTGCAACAAACAATATAGCAACAGCTAAACAAGGGTTTACTCTCATCTTTTGTACATAAGTTGACAAGGGGTAAAAGCTTGTGCAAAAATAACCTTTCCTATGAAGGCTGAGGTGACTAGGTTGTACAAGAAGGGTGACGCAAGAAATAAAGGAATGCCAATAACGACTACATAACCTAGCATGCAATTGCTTACTCAAACCATGGATGTTGAGAATCAAAGGGGGGGAGGGTTCTCCTAAGAGAAAGAGAAAGGCTACTAGTGCTGCAAGGATGTTCAATATGCAATCACGAGTAGTTGAGTCTTCAATTGCCAAATTTTTGTATGCCCGTGCCATACCATTTCATGTGGCACGTTCTCCCTATTTCAAACAAATGTTCAAAGATGTACTTGTTATTGGTCCCTAGTTTGCCCCTCTTGGAGAACATAAACTACGCACTTGCCTCCTCGATAAAGAGTATTCTAAGGTGAGTGTAAGGATAGACGAGATGAGGCGAACTTTGATAAGGGTGGGCCACTCTATCATCATGGATTAGTGGACCAATATTAAACGTCTACCACTCATCAATATCACTATCACATGTTTAGCTAACTTTTATTTTCTTGAAGCTATTGATTGTTCGGGAAAGAGAAAGGATGCAAACCTCTAATTTAAAATTTTGAAGGATGCCAAAGAGGAGGTTGGGCCTTTAAATTTTTGTACAAGTGGTGACCTATTCAGCCTGTGTATGTAAATTAGTTGGTTTCATGGTGGAGGGTGCTTACAAGCACATTTTTTGGATCCCATGTCATATGCATGCATTGAACAACATATTGAAAGACATTGGGAAGATAGATTGGGTGAAGACAATGGTGGCAGACGCTAAAGACAAACTAATGTTCATTTGCAACCATCACACCTCACTTGCTTTATTTGGGACCTTTTCGAGGAAAGATTTCCTCAAGCATGTGGGTACTAAATATGTCTGCTACTTTATTTTGTTAGGAAGGATCCTTGAGGTGCAAGAGCCTATACAATTAATGATGGTTAATTAAGGTGGGGTAGATAGCTAGAAACAAACACAGCTAATGGAAAAAGTGTGAAACAAAAGATCCTTGACAATGATTTTAGTTTTTCATTATTTGTAATAGCATTCACTCTTGGAATCTATCATTTCAGTCTTAAATTCTTAATCTTTTCTAAAAAATTGTAACTTATACGCAGATATGTTTGCTTCATCATCTCACCTAATGTACGAGTCATAAGATATGCTAATACAGACTCTCCTTGTCATGGAGAGATTTATGAGACATTTTGACAGCATGGTTCGGTAGATGAAGCAAAGCATACATAGCAGGAATACTAATTTGGGATTTTGAGGATCATATCAGGTCCATTGTGACGTGGCAGTGTGTAATGTCCCTTTTTTGCAACTCACGGGAAACTATGCAAAGTTGGAGAAAACAAAAAATTTCATATTTTTCGTAGGTCGTTAGTGACTGAAATAAATAGATAAAAGCCCTTAACTGCTGCCAACAAACACCCTTCTAGGGCAGACCCTTTTTGGGGTTTCAAACCCACTTTTTTGCCCTCAAAACCCTTGAAATCAGCTACCTCTAAGTCTCTAAAATCATTATATATTATCAGTAATCATATCATGCAAGAAAACTGACTTTTATAAGCTTGGAAGTGAGAGATGATTTTTGTGATAAACCCTCGACTGCAGAAAATAATTAAATAGTTTGGAACTGCAACTAACTTCCACGAGCTTGGAAAAATAACAAAACACCTCCAAAATTGATGAAACTTTAGAACTTGGCCTTCGGAAATATGAAGAATATTATTACATCCTCGTAATCATGAAATTATTGCAATGAAGTACTGAAATGCTCTCCTATTTGGGTCGCTCCGCATATAACAGCCAATAAACACGCCAAAACACACCATAAAGCAAGTCACTCCACCTCAGAAAGGCCGCATATGCATTAACAAGAAGAAGAAATATGAAGATATTCAATTATTGATCAAATGGCACATTAGGGCAATTCGCCTAGGGCTGAAATAAAGCTAATCGCAGCAAAAGATCCCTCAAGGGGGTGGAGACTCCCATGTTGAAGTCTTCCCTAGACTTGGTGAAGGGTTTCGTCCTCACACAAGACTCTCCAAGGGATTTGATCCGTAGGAGAGGGAGAGAGATGCTTCACAAGCAATCTTTCCAAGAGATAAAAGAATTCACATAATGATCAAATGGCCAAGTAACCTCTTTTTATATCGTAAGGGGTGCTACAATTCAATAATGGCCGACATCATAAAGTACTTTTAATTATCTAATTTGTTTTTAGAGGCTACATGCTCCAAATTACTTTATATTCTAATTAAATAAGTTCTTATATTGGAGCGCTTGACTTCCCAATAGGAATACATGATAATAATGAAAATATCTACTTAGAAGAAGTCATCCAAGTCCTCCCCTTGCTTCCTTCCTTGAACCCACGGGGAGGAAGAATGGGTTAAGATCTTCAATTCCGCTAGTCTACAAAAAAGGGATATGACACAGTGGAGCATAATAAACGCCCCGCTTCATATGGCAGCTTATACTCTTAATCTCAAATGGTATGCAGCACCCCCTAGGAGAGTACCTCCATCCGATGATGAAGAGGTCAAAAAAGGGCTCATGAAGGCCCTTCAAAATTATATTGATAAGGAGTTTGGTTTACTTCGAGTACAGTGGCTAGCCTTTATCAATCTTCGCAAGCCAACATTGAGCAAACCAAAGGCAAGCACATAAAGAGCTACATTAGCTCAAGCCGACCCTATTGGATGGTGGACATGGCATGGCAAGGAAGGAAAAAACTTCAAGATTCTTGTCACTCGCCTCATTTCACAGGTTGTCATTTCCTCTGTCGCAAAGAGGAATTGGTCCACATACGGCTTCATCCAATTCCTTAAGAGGAATAGGCTTACTTCTTGACGAGTCGAGATGTTAGTGGTCATGGATAGTGCCTTACGACTTTAGGATCAATTGACTCTTGATTATCATCAAATTCTAGATGTTGATCTCGAAGATGCCACATGGGTTGATGAGGACACATGGGAGGGATTGGTTGGAGTTCTATTGGATGAGATGGTCCCTCATAGTGTCTGTGGCATAGACTAAGACTCTCCTGATGATGCAATTTAGCGGGTCTTGATTAGGGGCAGTAGTAGATTTTCTATGTTTTTGTCATTTTGTAATTGAAACTTGCAGCCCTTGGGCATCTCATTGGAATTATTATATATATCCACATTGAATATTATGTGAAATCTCAATTCAGCTCTAACATTAAGTATTAAGGTTCTATAATGTATATGATGAATGTCTTATCAAATATTATCGTATGAATATTTAAAATTTCCTATATTTTTTAATTTTCCATTATTTTTTAAAGTCATCCCCATCCCGGAAACTTGGTGAAACATAAAAAATACATTTAACAGAAATTGAAGTCATCGTTGATTTTTTTATTAATAGTGATAGACAAAACATTAATATAATGGCACACTAATATTAATAACATACTAACAAAAGACAAACGAATTGTAATCCTTTTATGTTTTGTTTTAATCTTTCTATGTTGCTAGAGGGGCCCTTATGGGGTACATCTAGACATCCCTCCAAGGACACATCATTGTCCCCAGTACAAAATAGGGATAGAGGGGCTGTCAACACAATTCCAGCACCCAATAATATTTCATAGGGAACTCTTCGTGATATGATTGTTTTAGCAATGCACAACTTTTGGTTTGTGGTATGAATCTAGAAACATAAAAACAAACAACACAAAAGCAACACATGATATAATATGAAGGCTCAACAACAAAAAAGGAATATAACCAAAAATTACATTATTATCAAGGTATTGTTACAGTCTCACTAAAGAATTACACCAAGTGTTATCAATTCCACATAGACTTCACTCGCTTTGGGGGAAAACTTCTCAAACACACCTTTTGATAGCTTTTTTGTAACTCCTACACAATGGTATGGACTCTTATTACTTGCATATACCAATCCTCACAACTTTCTTAAGTGCCAAATGAGGGTGTGCCCTCTCTATTTATAAATCTTTAGATCTTATCCACCCTATCTCTAAGATAGAATAAGAAATCTCTTATCTCCAATTATACTACATATCTCAACTCTCATCTTTACATGTAGGCTTATACCTTTGGATAGGATAAACCTTATCATTTACACATGGAATTCCACCTTTTCTAAACTTTATCTCTAAATATAAATAACATATTCAAAATATATATGACATCAATCCTTTGTCATTATTATAAATATAATATTACTAATTTATGACAATGTAGACCCTACTTACCATGATCTTTGACACTTTGATATTACTGTGACGACTTATGACAAATATTTACTTTTTACCATTGATTGTCGCTTTCACAACATTCCCCTAATGTTCTCTAACTATTACCGTAGAATATTTACTAGTTACATTCTACCTTGTGCGTCGTCATTTATTGGTGGGCACCGTTAACTTCTAGCGGACATTACTACTAACTACACTTAACAACATACAAATGAGACTCTGAGTCATATTTTCCTTCAATGCCCTTTCACTTGTTATCTATGGAATACCCTGGTTGATTGGCTATCTGTTACTTGGAACTCCTCTATGAATCTAGTGGATACTATTAGAGGCTGGAAACACTTAGTCACGGGGCACCCAGGACTTTAACAAAGGAATCTGGATTGCTACCTCTCTTATGTTGTGGAATGTATGGAAAGAAAGAAACAGACGCATTTTCAAATCAGAAAGTAGAGACACCTGGTATGTTTTGGAACTGACTAGAAGTAATATAGGGGAAACTATAGTGCATAATTTGAAAATTACCTCCCCACCACCTGGAAAGTGGAAAGTTTTGTTACAAAAACTTAATTTAGGGAACAGGCAATTACAGACAAAGTTGTCTACTAAACAGTTGATGCTCTCTGCTTTCACAAAATGGAAACCACTCCTATTTGGATTAGTAAAATTAAATACTGATGGAGCAGCTATAGGTAATCCGGGTCTAGCTAGTATGGGAGGGATAGCACATGACTATTTGGGAACCCCCCTCTTTTTCTTTGCTCATCAATTGGGACACTGCACCAATAATGTGGCTGAAATCATGGCCATACAGCGCACTCTTCTGGAGGCAACTAAACTGGGGTGTCTTAGTATTATACTATATAATGGAATCTGCCTCCAAGGTTATTGTTAACCTTTTGTCAGCTCAAGAGCAACATTCATCCAATTATTGACTTATTGTCAAAATTCAGGATAATATTAATGTGATAGCCAGACAATTTCAGACAATCATATATCAACATGTGCCTAGGGGTCAGAACAAGGTGGCAGATGCTTTGGCCAATTGGGCGTTAGATCATACTAATCTGATTCACTTTGGCCATGTACCTTTGACATGGTCTCCAGAGCAACGGCAACAAATTGAGCAGATCCTTCGTTTGTGATCGCAGGATGGATAATTTGCAAATATGCTATTTCTCTTCTCTTATATATTATTGGAATTCCATGGATATTTCTTCGAGTATGAGTATAATAATTTGGCATTGTAATTTGAACTTTATATTTCTATTAATATAAATGTGGTGCGTTTTTTTTTAAGAAAAACAATATATACATTAATGAAATAGAAATTTTGGAGGAAAATTCTGGTGTCGACAGGGCACAATGTGGATGTCCCCAAACCATCCATTATCAAAGAGCATTGCTCAAGGACTTCCCCACGGATATAGATAAATAGAGAAATGAACAATGCATAATATTTATATTTATATACCAATAAATAAATGAATAGGTAATGAATCCCATGCATTATGGAACTATATACAAATGCCAAAGGGGTGCATATAAAGAGCCATACCTAAAGAACAATTATTACATAAATAAGGAGCTCATGTTGTCTTGTTGTAAGAAACTCATGTTTCCTTGGTTGTAGGAGATGACAATAATATCTACATGTACAAGATATTGAAGGAGGTCATGACAAACAACCATATGGACAAGGCAAATTTTAATGATGACCGTATGGAGAAAGAGTCAAGGGTGGTTTCCCAAAGGACATGGGATTAAACATCATACTTGGTTGTGACAGTATAAAGAGCATAGTAGTTGATCATAAGTCAAAAAAAGCGAGCAACGTAATCAATTGGAAAACAAGCATCAAAGTCGAACGTATTGTGGTTAATGTTCAAGTTCAAGAAACATTTCAACATTACAATGTATGACGAAGGACAATGAAACTGGGAGAAAATAACCAATTGTAATGAGGATATCTCTAAGAGGAAGTGGGCCTCTATAACCATTAAGCCACAAATATTGCATGTTAGAAGTTAATAGTTACGCCTTGGAATAAAGAAAGGTACAAATAAGGAAGGCCACACCCCTAATACCACAAACAAGTACAACCCATGATCAACAAGCTTCATGTCAAAAGACTAAGACTCAAAGGTATCCTATAATTGGAGGGAAGACTCGCTTGGGGATCTTGTGGCCCTTAATACAGAGAAGACAATGTGATGTAATAACATCCTAGTAGGTACTCAAAGAAGCACATACTATATTGTTCAAATGGCAAAGAGATGTCACCATCACCTATTGAGACTAAAGAGTGCCATCATTTAGACAGCCTATGACGCAACCACCCTGAGGGAGTACAATCACAAAGCACTTCCCTACAATCTCAAATGATGACCTGTTTATTTTCTTTCATTGTCATCCTTCAACACACTTTTTAAGGCCCAGCCCATTGTTGAAATGTTTCGTTGGTTTTGAGTAAGTTGATTGAGGAGGTGAGAAACAACGAAGTAGTGACAAATGAAATTGCTATCGAAATCATGTCACCCAAAAAAAGTTTTGATTTCTTTTAAATTGGTTGGATGTTGGGTTGAATCTTTTCCTCGATCAACTTTTTAAATTGGTGTTCCAACTTTGCACTTTCAATGATAGTTCTGCAAACAAGATGACTAAGGAGCAATCAACCTAGAACTAATGCAATAGAGTGTTGTATTGCACAAACAAGACAAAGGGATTTGTAAGAAAAACCAACACCAAGCTAATAATGAAGTTGACAAGAGCCAACCTCAACCAAAAAAGGCATGATGCCAAAGTCAACTAACACAGGAAAAGCAATACTTGTGGCAGCAAAGATAAGCTGCAAAATGTAGTCACAAGAATAAGATGTAAGTAATTGTACAATTGTAGCATTGTGTGAGATTGCCAAAGAGTTTGACCGTACCAGGACAAAACTAATAAGGACTTCTAAAGAAGGAAGGCATGCAAAATATACAAGACATAAATGTTCTTCACAAATGACCCACTAAAGCTAGGTAAAGAATAAAAAAGCAAAGTATGAATAGAGATCCAAATTAGTAGTGTTGGCACTTATTTTGACAGAACTGGATATTAACACCAAGAGAAGCTGACGCCAACTGCTGTTTCTAGAGAAGTTAAAGTCAAGTGACGTTTCTTTCTCGTAGCCAACCAGTTTTTCAAAGTGTGACTGGATTGGATAGTTACCTAGTCAATCACACATGTCTAGTACATGTGGATTATTCATATTGATTAAAGCATTTGATCAAGATTTTGATCGTACTCAAGAAGTTGTCACCATGCTGAAGAACAATATACATGCCGCAGGAATCGGGAGGATCGACTAGACTTGCAGAATAGACATAGGGTTATAGGAAAAACTGCACCAGAAAAGCATGCATAAGAGATGGACCAGAAAAACAAATGTCCAATTAATAAAACCGGATAATCAATTTTTGGGGAATAGTAAGAGGTTCAAGCTCAGAAGTTAAAATATTCTTAATTAGAGGTAAATATAAACCCCCATTTAGGAGTTCAAGGTGGATAAGGGTAAGCCAAACTCCTGGTTCTGTGAAGAACCTAGTTTAATGATTAAAGGATAATCTGAAACCCTTGGTCCACTAAGAACCTAAAAAGATGTCGAACTTGAACAAGAAAATGAAAATTTTGACATGAATAAGGGAGAACCTTCAAGGAGCAGCCCTCATACTCTAATAGTAATTATCAAAAGGCTATAATGACTAAAACAAAGGGCCATCTTTAATACAAATAAATCATCTGAAACCAACAATTAATAAATGAGAACCTATTCTAGCATAAATCGTGTGGAATGATCCTTTATAATAACAACTTCTAATAGAAATTTACATTCATATTGCTCGCCAAATATTTTTTGTTTTACCAATATTACCGAATTCAACATGAACCCAATAAAACTCACAAGTCTAAGCATGAAGTCTACAAAAACAAGCTCAAAGGATAAGTTCCAGAAGACTCGCCAAAACTTAACAGACTCGATTAATTGCACAAAGACTAAGGCAGATTAAAAGTAAGAAAGAACACATAAAAAGTTGCCTGAACCATAGATTCTACTCATTCTCTAAGGGCAAGGAAACGCAGAGTACACAAGGGCTTTCAACTGAAAAAATGATATTTTACTTCATCCGTTGGTCTTGTCTCTAGTTCAATAGGAACTGTACTACCTTGTTCCTTGTTCATCCTTTCCAAGTCTTTGTCCTTTATGGCCTATTTTCTGCAACATCTTCATTCCAACACTTTACATTTTCTTTTCATCATCACTAGGACTTTCAGTTTGGCTTTTGCATGTAGACTCCAATATGACATCTCTCTCCTCAATCCTATACACCATACAAGCAAGGGAAACTTCGATTTCTCATATTAAAAAATACGTCATCTGCAAAATGTTATCCACCCCAGCATGCATTAATTCTGCCCTTAGAATGTGGTCACCTAATTTACTTGTTCACAAATTCATGAACTCTGTAGTAGGAAAACTTTCTCAAGGAAGGGTTTCGAGTGTAGGCCAAACCTTTTCTAACTTGATTTTGGCTTTTTGCTCTTCACCCATCTTTTGTTTATATTTATCACTTATTCTTGCATGTGGAGTTGGGACCTAGGAAGTAGGTGGTACTACACCAAAACTTGCAGCAACTTTGTAAGTAGCAAACATGGTTCCAAGGGAAGTCTCCACCGAGACTTCCTTTGGTGGGGATAGTGTAGTTGGAGGCGAAATTAGCTTTACCTTCACATGGTTTACAACATTTTTTAGCGTTTATCCAGCATTATTTTCATGATTTTCGGCTACACAATAGAATTTGGCACCAAAATTAGAGATACCATACCAAAGGGTTGAAAAGGTGAAGTGGGTTTTTCATCCTGGCCCCCTTTGACTTTGTTCTCCAACTTCCCAGCTTCACTTACAACTTACAAATTTTCTCAAACACAGTCTATGTTGGAAACAGTCAACATATTTCTCATCAGTTCCTGCTTCAGCTTCATCCTCAGAGTTCCATTTGATCCTCCTGGCAGATTATCAACTACCTCCCACAGCCTCTGTCTTAGCTCTCTTTGCTCAGCCAGCCAAATCAAATTATTTTCTTGTTCTCCCAGACACCAATAGTGTCTTCTTCTGACTATATTCCAACTAAAGGGCATTCCATCTATGATATCAGTCTTCTGATTGTGTGTCTTTGGTGACACTTCTCCTCCTGCTCTAACCTTTATAAAAAAAAATTGTTGTTCAGCTTCCAATTCTTTCCCAGCATGGTGGTCTTGAAGAATGATAAAATAGCTTGCCAACAGTCTCGATAGACTTCACATCAACCAGTGAACGCGTTCACTCCAAGCCAAATCATCCCAGACAGCATCTGTAGATACCTGGGCTTACTCGTACTCTTGTATGTGTTTTCACGCAAATAGGTCCCAAAGAAACTTGAAGTGTTGGGTGAATTGCTCTTCTTTTTCTGAGTTGGTTTCTTTTGTTTCTTCAACTGGTTGGCCCGTTCACTCCCAATTATGCCTCCATCTTAATGCATTGTCGTCAACAGTTATTGTCGACCAAACATTCTACCCGGCCCAACCTTGTACAGGAAACAGTGCCAAAAAAATTATACCCATAAAGAACACAACAGCAAGTAATTACAGCAGAAGAAAAATACCAGAGATTGCACATATGGAATTGAGAAAACTACAACTTTATCGATATAAAGCAGTGATCATCAACTAGCTAATGAGATACAGAGAATATGACAATATGAGAACCCCCTTCCCTAACCTTTATTGTCATACATATACATTGGTCAATCAAGAGGCGTGCCTGTTAGACCACAACCGTCAAGGTATCTATTGTACCAATCAAAAATTAATTAGTGCACAGCACACACCAACACATGTAATTATACAAAATTGTGTTCAAATAAATTTGCATGACTTATAGCAAATGGTTAAAATTTAATTGATGACAAGTGAATGAACATAGTTATCACGACGAATGAGAGACAGAATTGCAGCAGCAAACAATAAAAGACTGTGGTTTTCTTTCCATACACATAAAAGAAGAATTAAGAAAATAGAAAATGAGAATACAAGATACACTAAGAAAAACAAATGTATACAAATACCAAGATATGATGCTCTGTTACCAATTCATGGGAACCTTGAAGAGGAAACTCAGGATTAACCAGACATAAAACACAATCTAAATCACAATTGTATATGGTGATTTTCAACACCATAAACCATGAAGAATTGTGTCTTATGCCATGCCTATCTTCTTACACTTGTTTCTGATCGACATCAATGAATTCAGTATATTGCAATTGTTTACTCTTCGACTTCGCATTATTCAAAAGTGATCCCAAGGTTTTATTCCATTACACTATTATGTTCATGCCATCTTACTGTCCAGTTCAATGAGTAAGTTTTCTTGCTAATTATATGAAACAAATTTATATCCTCCGATCAGTTTGCCATTTAGACAACCCATGATTGATGACTGAAAATTTACACCCACATTGACCATTTGGAAACCGATATAATGTGAATCAAACAAATATGTAAGATAACCACCTCAAGCAACACAAAATCTACCTGTGAGGCATTAAGATTCTCTCCCCCACTTGCCATAGCAACCGTTCCAACCTTTGAATGCTTAAGCTCAGGATGAATCTCATCACTAAAAAACCGTGCCTGTTCCCCATAAAGAAACCTGTACATGTGACATATGGAGAGCTAAAACTGAACATTAAACTTAAAAAGTCTTAAGAGACCAGTGATATAGAGTTTTACACTAGTAGTATTAGCACACAGTCATTGTGTTGCTTTCATGGCACACTTGAAAATTTATACACTAAAAAACAGTGTATGGCATTTAAACAAACACAGAGAATCCTTAACAAAATTTGGAAATCCCCTTCAATTATTTAGCAAATATCATAATAACCATCAGAGTAGACCATCGACTCCATTGGTTCTACATTATAAATCATAACAATATTGATCAGATATTTATGTATGTTATAAATGAGTTCTCAATCATAAGAAGCATCTCAGCAATATGGATCCGGTGTTTTGCACGAAATAATAGTTATTCTTTTCTAGAATTATTTAGTCTGGTAGAAGAGATCTGGTTTTGTATGTCATCAAAGATGATTCGACGATACTATTGATGACATTTGACGATACTACATAATGATCATTATTGATGGGAAAATAAATGCTGAGCATTGAATCACAGAAATTGCAAAACGATCTGGTATGGTAGCCTAATAACATGCAGAAGCAAATGAATGTTTGTGGCAGTAACATTGAAGTGTGCTCAGAATAGGATAAAGTGATGGATAAACTATAGGAAGTGATCATTTTTCATTTACAAACCAGATTGCAAGTAGAACTGTTCAACTCCTTGTTTTTCTTGGACTACTTTGCATTTTCAAATCTCAATTGGCATGTCAAACGCATGACGTGACTCTTGACTTGGATTAGTAAGATATCACTCAGATGAAAGATCAAGATAACTTTCCAAAGAATGTGTTGAGCTTGGATGCGGGTCTACGTTATATATTATGCATCCTAAATTATAAACTGCATAAAAAGTTCCGGTTGAAGGTTGGACTGATTTTGTATATAATGTCTGCAGTTTAGATACTATGCTGAATGTATTATGCACTGTGTACTGCTTGTCTTAATGCTCTGTATTGTGAAATTTGAACTCATCTGTTATAGTGGATAGTCCTGAGAAAAAGTTTAGTGGAATACTGTGACAATTATGAACAAACAGCATACAAAGGAAGAAAAAAAGAAACACATTGTATTCATGTCCACAAAATTACAAATGACCAAAGTAGATAAATGGGGCTCAAAAGTGCGTTCAGTTACATTAGAAAGGTACTAAGGTAAAAGGAGCCCTAGGATCAGAAGAGTGACTAAACTAAAGCAGAATATAACACGAGGACATAAACCTAAGCAAATAAACTTGCGACCACATAATCCCAAGCACATATGCCCATGCGAGGGTAAGACCCCTCCATGAAGCACAAGAGCAGATGAACATCTGAGTGGGAGACCAAAAATGGAAACCAGCGATTGTCACAAGTTGGTAGCAAGGCTCAGGCAGGAAGAACCATCACCATCATCATCTACCACTGTCAGAGGGCTAATGCAGGATTTGGTAATATCCCATAGGAATATTTCTAGATTTGAAGGGAGGATGATACACAAGCACAGTGAGTACAAAATTATGAGAATAACTGTAATCAAATTCTACTAATATAAGTAACGACACGCATGAATTTCAGTGTCATCGCACAGTTGGGGGAAGTGAACCCTAAACACTATTGTTTTCCCCACGTCTTGAACAATGAATATACAATGGTTTGAGGATACTTCTCTCCAATACAAACTATATGCTTGATTTACCATTATAATGCACAATATGTTAATAAAATTGAGAACGTAGATATCATCATGACAAGACTATACTTTTACTAATGGACTTAAAACAAGATGTTATAACATCAAATTAAGCTAACATCTACACTCTCTTTTAAAATCAAACTTGAATAATGAATAAGTAGAACTGTCTTCCTGCAGTTTGTGTTTCTCTAGTTCATAGCCAAAGCCAAAGGAGCCATTTCCTTCTACTATATGGCCATAGAACATGATGAAACATAGCTATACTTTAATCAGACTTACAAGTGTAGAAGAGATTTTTGTCCTAGTCCAAGCATTTCATACGGATTTTCAGTATTTAGGTAGATAAGAAACATATCCTGTAATATATCATTATAACCAGTGATTCATACTTTAAGGCATTTCCGCAATGAAGTAAGGATTAATCCAGATGAACAACATCAAAATTGGCTTGAGTCCACATTAAATTTTCATGGCATAGATTTAGCATTAAACATCAGTACAGTCTATATAAAAATCGGCGTTAAATGATATATAGAGTACAAAGGAGGACGTGGTGACATTGAAAATAGTGTATGCATATAGCACATCCATGTTTCAAAAGAGGAACTTACTTATATATGGAGTCCCCACCCGTGCCCTTTCCACTGGGATCACCAGTCTGGACAATGAAGTCTTTTTGTACTGAATGGAAAAGACAATTGTTGTAGTATTTGATTCTGCGTCACATTCATGAAGCAAACAATGAAATTCAATACAAGTCTTCCATTAGGAACTCAAAACATAGACAGTCAACTTTCTGAAATGTTAAACTCTGAATAGCTCAATCCATTAATCTATTACAACCTATGATGACAATGGTTATAACCTAAATCCTAGTTCACTAACCTTTCATAAACTGAGGAATAAGTAGTACAGATATCTTAAATAAATCTATCTGAAAAATGCCGTTAGATATCAATCTCAATCAATCACTTTCTTCGCAAATTTCCTGTTAACTGGTAATAGATAGCCTCAATCTAGCAACACCACTATGTTGGACTCAAAAATATGTTTTTGGGCCAAAAAAAGAAAACAGGCTCCAAACTCCACTGTATGCCCAATATATCACAATTTTTCAATTGCCTTATCCAAACAAAAAGAAAAACTGCCTTATGACAGTCAAATTTAATGTTGTCAATTAATTGTTTCTTCGTGATATTACAGCTCCTTGCCGCCCACCTACCACCCACCACCCCGCTGGCATTGTTGGACACCTATTGGCATTAGTATATAATCAAGGCTACACTTGTCCATGCAGTCCATTATGAAAATTTCATTTACCATGTTACTTGTCCAGTTCATTAATCCTTATAAAAATTCAGGACTAAAAATATTCAGAAAAAACATACAACATTAGCTAGACATAAAATGCACATGAAACTTATACAAAAAATGCATGAGGCTCCTATAGTGCAGCTCTCCTCATCCAGATGTAACAGACTAATGAGAACCTCAAGTCAAATTTTGATTATTAAGGTCTTCTTCATAACCAGCAACATAACAATCAAATTTCCAGGTTCAAATGAATATTAAGGGGGTTTTTATAGCTCCCAAAATCACACTGTTATCCATATTTCGCCCCCCGGGCAAAATATTGGATCGCCCACAACCCTGTGCGAGAAGAAAGAGAAGAAACGGCTCTGTCATGCAAATCCGTGTCTTAAATCCATTTGACAGACTCGGGTAAAATAAAAAAGGAAAAAGTCAGCGTTTGAGCCCGAGTCAAACCACAGTGGGGAGTCGGAGGAAAAGGTGAAATTTTTCCTTTTGACAAAATGGCACAAAGGAAAAGATGGAAGCGCATTTCCCAGCCAACCAAAAGGAGCCACATGCCTAGGCGGAGCTTCGGGGCTGCGGGAGTTTTTGAGTTTTGCGTTTTTTGCGCAAAAGGTCAAAAGATAAACTACGGACCCGTAGGCCCGATTTTTGTTCCAACCTGGCTGCCACATGTCCCACATTATCAAAAGGGGACCCAGTTTTTCAAACTGTTTTCCCGTCCATTTGTACGGACCCGATACAAACTTCGAATGGGCATATCTTTCGACTCAGGGCTCGAAATATTGCAAATCTGACACCATTGAAAAGATCTCGACCTCGCCCATGCCACGAAGTTCTGAAACTTTAATTTTGAGGAGGTTAGGTAAAGGAAAATGGAGGAAACACCTTCGGACCTTTAATGCAGGATCCATCTGTCTCAACAACCAGATCGGATTCAATCTGTTTCCGTCGTTTCCTCTTCCTTCAAGGCGCCGAACCAAGGATCGATGCAATAAAGACGGATTTGGGGGCAGATTTCATCAGAAGCATTAACAACAATGGTTGAGCTTCTACGCACTTTTCCCGTTTCCCTCTCTTTCTTCTCTCCGATCAAATCTATAAATACGAGGGCAGGATTCATTGTAAAAAGTTGTTCATTCTTCTTCCCTGCCTCCCCTCTTCTTTTCTTCCCCATAGTCGAAAATGGAGTCTGAACCTCCTCCCCTGCTTTGTAAAATGGTGTTTTTGCCTCTTGCTCGTGTATGATGCTCTGTGCAAATTTTTGAAGCAATAAAACTCGTTTTTGTGATGCGTTTGTCCATCCTTCGCATGTTTTCATTGCATCTTCTTGCCTGTCATCATTCTAGAGTATTCTGTGCATGTTTTGGACATTTCATTTGCAGATCTGGGAGTTGTGTTCGTGGGGATCGGAAATGGAGTTCTGTGTGAATCTGACATTTGGTTTGTGATGTTGTTGTCCATCCTCTCCATTGCTCACCTCACCTCCCTTCATTTCATGGCCGTTTTGATAGATGATCAACACTTCCCTTTTCTTTGTGCTATCACCTCTGTAGTGTAGGATTTCTTTATTTTCATGCTCTCTCTCTCTCTTTGGTCCCTTGGAATTGTTAGATTAGGAATATACAGTCGCATTTCCTTCCTTAGAAGTAGTTTAGCATTAGGATCAGGAAAAAGAAGCCGGCTTTCTCCGAAGGGCCATCTCAAGTCCGCAAGTCCCACATCTTGAGAGATGGTCCAATGTTATGCAAATCACACCAAATGACCCTGCCTTAGAAAAGCATATCCATAACTCATTTGGGGGTGCTGTGATTTCGCATTAACACACACCTCAACCCCTTTTTTTAATTAGGTTGAAGGGATACCAGAAGCACTTATTTTCCTTGTCGTTTCAGTTATATATTTGTCACTTTGGGAACCCTAGAGTGCAACGCTAAATATTTTGTTTTATCAAGCTCCTTTAACTTGTCTTTGTAAGACTACGATGACTGTCTTTTTAATTCATTTTTCTTATGTTTAATTTTTTATTTTTTAACATGTTGACCCCCTTTTTGAGTTGAGCATTAATGTGATTTGTTCCATTTTTTATTTACTGTTCTTTGTCCTTCAGTTTTAATTAATAAGCCCAAATGTACAACTTATTGAGGATCTATAGAACATATTAGATTTACAATTACTGAAAACCATGGTTGGGACTCCAAAAGCCAACCAGGGGACTAGTACCAGAATGCCAAGCGGTTGAATATTTATAATAGTGCATTGTAAGATGTATATTGATTTTTTGTAAACGGGTTCCAAAGGATTCTCCAAACTCCTCCAATATCAATTCTCTGTGGATTACATGGCAATAACAAAGTGACTGTGTGCTTAGCTCCGAGACAAATACTCCGATATAATATTCTCAAAGGTAATCTCAAATATCATATTTCCCTTCCCTCATACCTATATAATCTTTATGGCCTTAATGCGGAAGACAATTCAGATTATGTAGGCCTACTGATGAAGATCTTGTGTTTCTATCATGGGGGCACAGGATTGATCCAGTGGGGGCGAGGGTATGTACACCCAACAGTAACAACCACTAAGGTTTGTTGGGGGGCGGGTTTCCATTTGAGGAATGCATCTTGGACCTTGAAAGAAACATTACTTTAACTTTTGGTTCTACAAATTAACTTTCTGATATATGCAGCTTTAATTATACACAGATCATATAATACTGCACAGATGGATGAATATGCACTTCAGCCCAAGAGAATACTCTATACAATACTCTCCGAAATAATATTAACAATTGTATTTCCATTCTCCAATACCTATGGAATCCGTATGGTCTTAAGTTGTCATAGGAATTAACTATCTGATAAATGGACGCTTAATAAAATGTATTGTATTAAGTGGTCAAAGGAGTTAACTATCTGATATATGCACCCTTATTTGTAAACGTGCATCATATAGCACTCCACAAATAGAATACTGGAATCCCTTGTTAGAAATCTTTGCAAACAATGAAAATAAATTTAGATGGGTCACTCTAATCGAGTGGAAAAGAGTAACTTCTGCACTCATAATGTCTTATGTTCATTAGAAATTGAAAATATCTTCTATGTGGCAGTTCGGGACAACATTCTGACAACATACCAAAAATCTAACAGTTCATGTTACCCTAGACATAACTTTGTGACGGTAGCTCAAAACGACACCATCCAAAAAGTGTCAGAAAGCTTAAGACTAGAATCATGATCTTTTCTCCCACAGAAATTGCAAGTGATAAGATGGAATATTTACCTTCTATTTGTGAGGACAGGGTTGATGTTGAACATCTGCATAAAGGTATGCTTCAATGCTCCTTTCTCCCCCTTTGCTCATAAGGTCCATCATTTTGGTGTAGTATAATGCTAGACAATAAATCTGAGTTATTTCTAGTACTCGGGCTGCTTACCTTCACTATATCTTTTACCCCCTTCACACTAGCAATGGTACTTATGCATGAAACCCTTTCAACATCCTCTTCATTCTCTAGCTCCTTATGATTCTTTCCATCTTTTCGCTTATGCCTCCAAAATCCTTTGTATCTTCCCACATGCAATCAATAAAAAACAAAGGAATATCAAGAACAACCAAAAGTCTTTTACCTTCTTCTTTGCTTGATACTTGCTTGACAATTCTCCCATGTCCTTGAGCTTTCATAGGGCTGAAATTTCCCTAAATGACCTTCATTTTACTGCTGTTATGTACAGATCAGCAGCTCCATCTATTGTGATCCTCGGTCTATCATGGAGAATTTTTTTCTCTCTCCTTGACCTTATCAATTTGAGTGAGTGATCTCTAATGCATTCATCATTGTGATCCAAAAATTCCCTTTTAGGCACATACATAACAGCTGATATATGAATCAAGTGGAAAAAGGAATTGGTTACCTCTACAAACATACCATAATCTTTGGAAGGAGGAAAGTCTCTCCCCAATCCACCTTTAGGATCACCTGGATCCCATTCCTTCATGTGCATGCCATTAGGAACTTGCAAGCTTAGCATTTTCTTTAGTATTTTCTTATCACTACTCAAGAGATGTTCCAATGAATGCAAAGATGAAGACAATAATCCGGAAGGGTACATACCAATCCATGGGTTATCCACTCGTGTTATGTTATTCTCTTCCGGTAAGTGAGCCCCAATCACCAAATCTTGTGGCCACATACTTGGAAACTCTTCGTAGCTTCCCTCCATGGTGTGAACTTCCTCAATCAGCTCATCATGAACTGTTGTTTGGGAATTTTCAGTGAATCAATCATGATCAAGGGTATCCGGAAGTGTACTCTTTTCCAAAACAAACTTGCCCCCTACATCATCCTTATCAACTTCATACAAATCTGAGTTTTCTTCAACACTTTGCCACATACAATCATTAGAAACCAAGGGAATATCATTAAATACCAATGAACTTTTACCTTGGTCATCCTTGTAAGTTTGCACCTCGAATCTTTCCATGATCTTTTGGCTGAAATCATCAAAGAAGCAAACCGATTCTTCTCGTTGGCTTTCTAACACATTATACCACCAATCTCTTGTTATCCCTTCCAAATGACAAAGGATGAATTCTAGGGCATCCTCCACACACATAGGGTTTGATTGCAAGTATGCCTCCGATTCTGACAACCATGATCTCACTAAAAGTTTGTTAGTGCCATCAAAAATAGAGATCTCACCCTTTTGTGCCATCGACTCTTCAAACTTGGAATCTTCCATTGAAACCCTAGGTCCTTTGAAGATTCACGTTCTGATACCACTGTAATGACCCTTTCAAGGGTTTCAACCAAACATACCAAATGCAAATCTGAAAATTAAATTGCAGCAAACTGAAAGTATAAAATCAACGACTTGAACTATCACCAAATATGCCAAAAATCACCACAAAACACCAGAAATCAACTCGCCACAATTATTTATATGTTTTATGGAATATTAAGAGCCAAAAACACAAAGAAATGTTGAAGATCTCACAGCTGGAAATTAATTATAAACCGGAAATTGCAGCCACAAGAAAAATATGAAATATGGGTCTCGTAACCCTCTAAATTCACCAAACTTCAAATCCCGGCCTTTAAAAATATTACAAATGAGATTATCAAACCAAATTTTTCAAATACTTCGCAAATGTTCCAAATACTTCGCAAATGTTCCAAACCCTACCCAAGGTAGGTCGCTCCACCCTAAATAAATCAAATACTAACTGGAAATTATAAATATCTCTTCAAATCACCTCTTTACTTCAAGACAAAACAATGATGAAGGGTTTTCGTCATTCACCCAAGACACTAGAAGAGTTTTCATCCTTCTAAGAACCCTCACAAGAGGGTTTTCGTCTTCAAGTGGATGAACAAGAAGCAACAAGCTTACGATGTTTAATATCCCCTTTTGGGATATTATTTAAATCTGCTAAATTAATTATCCAAATTCCTAGGAAGATTAGATCTTCTTAGTTTGACCTCAAATAACCCAATGTTGAGAATAATACAACCCAAAGTGGGGTTGGAGTATGCCAAAGTGGTGGGTTAGATGGGAAAACTAATTAGAATGTTAATATTACCCAAATCTGATTTTTAACAGCAGATAATTAATTAAATAAATGCCCAAAACAGCTACAAATTTCAAAAATTGATAACTTGCTCCAAACTCAATATTTTCCCACCAAATAAAATGCAAATTATTCTATAAATCAAGACCTTTCCGAAGAACTAAAAATCTGAATTTTATGATGACTGAAACCACCTCAAACAAGCCCCCAAAATTTGAATACAAGTAGCTAGGGTTATGAATATTGGCATAAATTATTTCCAGCCCTTGATAACCCTTCAAACTTCAACCCATATAACTGAAATAATTATTGAATTGTAGCAGCATAAAGATCTATCACAAACACCTCAAAATATGATGCAAAATACCACAAACCCCGTCGATTTGCCTTATATAAATTGCAGCATTAAATATGAGCACAATAACCTTCAAATCATGAGCCCCACTCTTGGAAAAATATAACAAAACAGATCAGATTGTAGATCTAACTTGAATATCACCAAATCATACCAAAATAACCTCATATGCAAGTCGATTTGGCATAAATAAATTCAGTGGTAGCAGCAGATCATAAATCACACTTAAATCCTTCCAAACAATTCAATAACCAGTAAATATCCTTCTCAAGTAAATGTGCCACACATAAGATGAATATATAATAAAATATTCACTCAATGCAAGCTTTGGAAGGTCTCACACTCTCCACAATAATAATGGTGTTTAAAAACACCTTTTTGTGATCACAAATGGGCATACATCCCTTCTCCAAGCATGAAGAATTTTTAATAAAATCATCAACATGCCAAAAGGGGACACCACTTCTCCTTTTATAGATTTTGCACTTCAAATCTCCAAGATTCCCTCCTTCCTTTGGCACATTTCTCTAGATAGGAGAGATATCATTTGAGAATAGTCTTTTTACCTTAAAAAGGTCAAGCTCCAAATAAAATATTAATTCCCTCCAATTAATATTAAATAAAGCACAAGAGGAATTAAATATAACTTTTAAAGCACATGGAGTAGTTCGACTTGCCCCAATTAAATTAAATAGTAATTTAAAAGCACATGGGATAGTCGATTTTCCCCAATTAATTCTTTTAATCCAAGGGGAGTGGATTAAAGGTCTTCCATAATTATTTTTAATTAATGCCCAAGTACAATAAAATGCACTAAGTCTAACCGTCAAATGAGGCCTTAGATCTTTTATAACCTCCTTTTGGCGTGAAGACTCATAAAGGAAAGGCCGACCTCTAATGAGCCATTATAATCTTTCATTAAGCCTTATTAAAGGCACTAAACCCAGCCAACCTCATTAAGAGAGGAAAACTCGAAAAGAACATATTAAATATTATAAAACAAAGCAAATAGAAGCTCAAGGTTCTCCTCCGTTTTCTTCACTTCTTTGCCATGGAGAAGGAATGGAAAGAAGGTCAATTAGTAGCTTTCAAATGGGAAAAAGGGACATTACAACTTCAGTTTCAAGTCTGATAGTACGACCACCAGTGGGACTTGGTCTCTAAAGCTCCTCCCCGTGAAAGATACCAAGCAACATAGATTAGTTGGTGGTCGTATCTAGCGATACCGACACCGCTAATTAAGGTTAGAGTCTCCAGGGAATACTCTTGGTGAAAGCCGTTGTCCCCACTCAGCCATATGGAGGCCTCACAATTGGCTCCCCTATTCTTGAGAATAGGGGCCAAGTGGAGGAGAAACTCTTCCAACAACGCGCCTGACAAGAAGGATTTTCCCTACACGATTGTGCATCAACTCATTAGTGGTTAGGCATCCCCGATGCCCCAAAAGGGCTAACTTTGACACTTCCTCCTCTATCGTCCACCCCAGGGATTTCTAATAAAGAGGTAATGCCACAACCAAGAAATTCGCCACAAGCGCAAAGCTTGTAGTTCCCCTCCAATGCGAGCGATCGCCTAACCAATACGATAGACGACGTTCGCTGCACTCCCCGCTAAGAAGTATCGAGAGCAATCCTTTCTCACCGGCATCCACAGGGGCAAGGCAACAAAGCTCTTAAAGTACGTTTTGAAAACCAATATGAGGTCTTGCCTCTCGCAGCCTAACATGCTTGCACTGAACAAAGGTGTGTAAGAGAGAGTCCCCTCCGACATCCCTGCACAACGGGCACACACATCCTAAAGCTGGATCCAACAACCCACTCCTAGCAGCACGGCCACTATGGACAAGCCCACCTACCCTAGAATTGAGGAGCCAGCATACAACTTCCGATGACACATTCTTGAACCACTACACCCGCTTGATGAAGCTCTGAGTCTCTCCAAGATTAGACTCCTTATAAAACCTGAGGGAACCCTGGATTTTGAATTTATTCTCCCAAGCAACCGAAGCTTCTTCATGCACCAGCTGGCTAATGCTAGCCCTAGGAACATTCTTCTTGAGCCACTTAGTAGTTCTATGAATCCAGGTCCAAATTTGCCCCACTCTGCAAGGCAGATAATGATTTACAAGGTCCGCAATTATAGTCTTAAGACCACCGAACTTCTCTAGGGCACGGGCCCTTTGGCCCGCATTGAAGACAAGGACAAGACAAATATTGAGCTCGCAGTGCATAACTGCTTGGCCAACAAGGTTTGAGGTGGAAGACTTCCCAAACATCCACTTCATCCCCTCCACAACCACCTTTTGCAAGGCATCCTGCTTGACCACATCAAACATACCTATCACTTTTGCACCAAACATGAGCACCGGAAAAACCAATGCCTTGAATGTAAGAATTTTGGACCAAGTGGGGACTCTTCGAGAGGCCAAGACGTGGCGAACACCATGGAGGGTTCTACTTCCTGATGCCGCTCATTCCTTAATGATCCTTTCAATAGACAGTTGCGGGTCAATTTCTATTCCAAAATACTTGTAGCTATCACACACCCCAATTTGTTGCTCCCCAATTCAAAACTTGTGTTACTTGAGCTCCTCTTGGTCCCCAAAGATTTTCATAACCTTGCACTTATCAATGTCGCATTCCATACCCCACTTATCGCTCCAAACTTGAATCTTATGCAGTATTTCTTGGATACTCTCTACAGACTCTATCATCGCCACCAGATCATCAACGAACATCAGCCCAACAATCACTTCAGCAAGGCCGGGGAGCGCCACACCCATTCCTTCAAGATCCTTCACAATGTCGTTAATGAAGATGTTAAAGAGAGTGGGCGAGGCTGGGCAACCCTGCCTTACACCTCTTTTAACTAGGATGGGAGATGAAAGAAGCCCTTCATACCTAACCCAAACAGAAGAACCATTGTACAACTCTTGAATGAAGCAGAAGGCCTTCCCCCCACTCTTGCCACTCGGAGCTTTCTGAAAAAAGCTTCGTGTGGGACCATATCGTATGCTTACTTGAAATCAATGAAAGCCACATACGTAGGTTTCTTGAGCTTTGCCATACGCCTTACAGCAATCTCTTGGAGCGCTACACCCTGGCCCACACACTCTTCATCCCTCCTAAACCCGGCTTGGTTTTTCGAGAAGAACTTTTCCTCAAGCTCATTCTCGATTCTCTTAACGATTACAGTTGTGGGGATTTTAAGCAACACGTTTATAAGGGATTTGCCCCTATAGTTATCATGAAGTGTCAAGTCTCCCTTTTTAGGAATGGAGACCAGGTGTAATATCGTTAAAATCTTTGGGAATCACCCCATACTCTCAAATGCAATTCATGACCTTTAAGCAAGCCACCACCAGAGGGCTCTCACATGCCTTATACTTCCGCCACTTCCCATGCCAACCACACCTCTTCTGCCCAAGAACTGCTTTGAACCACTCATGGGGCAACCCATCTTCTCCTGCTACCTTATGGTATTCCAGATCTTTCACAGCCTTTTGGAATTCTTTCCACTCAATGAGGCCATTGATAGAAGTCAAAGGGGGGTGTTCCACCAAGGGAATACCATCCTAATGATCCATATCTTTAGCTTCAGGGTCACGAAGAAGTCTAGTGTAGTGATCTTTCCAGGTCACTAAGACCTCTGAGGGGTTTGTAATGAGATCACCATCACTATTCCTCATAGGTTGGGCATTACACTTCCCATTGTCTCCCTTAACCATAAAAGCTTTCAACCAATTCCGTAATTCCTTTTGTCTGTTTTCCACCATAAGCTTCTTCCCTTTCTCTAGGTTCTTCTGGAAAGACACCCAATTCTCCCTGTTGCACGCCTTTCAGACTACCTCTCCAACCTCCCTCCAAACCCACATAGCTTCCAGGTGAAGTTGCGAGTCAAATGTTGCCCCCAATATCTTCCTATAACAATGTCTCTGCCTCTTAATAAGCTCTTTGATTTTGGGCTTTATCTGAAAGCCACAGCGCGGCTTGGAGGGGCTTGCAGTCCCCACCGCTCCCACATCCTCTGCCACTTGCCAAGAAATCTCCTTGAAGCTATTGATTCTGCTCTCCCCCAAATTCTTTACACTTGCCTCTGGATCCAAATTCTACAAAGTTGCCCATCTATTAGACAACCTTATCTCCTCCCTTTTGACGGCAACTCTATTCTTGACCAACTTCTTTTCGCCACCTCCAATGCTACTCTGACCCCCCTACGAACTTAAGGTCCCTAAACTTCGCTTGCAAGGGCCAGTGGTCCAAGCCGTCCATCCGACGCACCTTACCATGGGTCACAAGTTCACAGGCCCTCTAGTTCACTATAATATGATCCGATGCACTGATTCCACGACCTAGGCGTGACTAGAAGGTTCGACAGTCACAGGCCACCATGAGAACTTGCAAACCAAATTTTCGGGTCCATTTTTCAAATTTATCAGGGGGGTGTTCCAATCCCCCAAAATGACCATGGAGGATCGACTGTAGGATCTCTAGAAGTTGCACACTACCTCCTTGATCTTTCCAAAGACTTGCCTTCTACAACTACCATGCCCAAGCTGAGGGACAAACGTTGTCAAAGACCCAGGCCACATTCCCCAACTTTTCATGCGAGACCTGAGCCCACACCTGAAACGAATTCACAGTCCTAATCTGAAAGGAACAAAACTGCCAGCTGACAGCCAATGCTACCCACGCTGGCTAATCTCTCTAGCTAGCCCCCGAACTTGAAAAACAACCATACCAGGAATCGAGATTGGCCACCTGTCACCCCAAACTCTAGACTCCTGGACCCCAAGGATTCCCCACCACTCCGACTCAATGCATTAAAATATCCCGTGCTTCTTAGACATGAACCCATTCACGTTCCAAGTGGCAAAGCACGATCCCTTCGTTGCACGTCCCTGGACAGGGGAGACACGTAGGGTTCCTATTCTTTGTCCGTTCAAAGAAAGACCTGTGGAACCGGACAATCCAAGGAGTTGTTGAATCCATGTGACACAAGATTTGCCTCCTCCTATATCACTTCGAAATGAGTGGTTGAGCAGAAAGGAGCCCTTCGAACTGTTTTGTTTGCAACAAATAGTGGGAAGATTCAGTTCTTGCAAAAGAATCTAAAGGTAAACAGGTGGAGCAAATCATTTTGAGCTCTAACTTTTGGGAAAATGCAGCCAAGGTCTTAAAAATGTGTGCACCCATTGTTCATATGCTCCGTATGGTTGATGGCGATACCCCTTGTATGGGCATGGTTTATGAGGGCATGGACCGTTGCAAAGACATTGTACATCCAAAAGGCATTCAATAACGTGGAAGCAGAATATAGTGAGATATGGGATATTTGTGATGGAAGATGCAGGATGATGCATACTCATTTGCATGCAACACAACATGTCTATTTGGAGCTGACACTCTATCACATTGAAAGAGAAAGTGACCGTGAAGTGATGAGCGGGATTTATGTAGTCATTGAAAAGCTTGTTCCAGATCGAGATGTTGTAAAGAAAACCAGAGAGCAACTTAGAGCTTACAGGAGAGGGGATGGATTGTTTGGAACCCCAATCAGCAATAGATGACAGGGAAGACATGGATGGTGATGAATGGTGGATGATTCTATGGCAGTAGATACCCCTGAACTACAACATTTTGCAATTCGAGTCTTGAGTAAAGGGGTAATGTGCATCAGCATGTGACGAGGAATTGGAGCAGCTTTGACCATGTTCAATAAAAAAAAGGAATAGGTTGTTATCAGGAAAACTGGGGGACCTTAGTTTATGTTCGCAGTAATTTGCGATTGACTATGAAAAAAGTGGCAAAAGATGCATGCACTTCAAAGCAAAAAAAGCTTCAGGATGTCCTACAAGGCTCTTTTGATGAAGATGATCTTGATTTTGTTGGTGATGCTGATAAGCATGAGGGTGAATCTAGTGATGTTGGTAATGATGATGTTTCTAGTGATGATGAGATTGAGCCCAGTGCTCTTGATGATTTAGAGCCTTTTTGATGTAATAAGTAGAACTTAGCCCATACTAGATAGGGAAGTTTGAGAACTTTGATCCATCACTTTTTGACAACATTCATCAAATATTAGTATGCAGCTTCGAGCACATGTTTTTCAAAGTTTTTCATTTCAAATTTCAATCAATCTATTATTATAGCTATATGTTGGAAATTTGTTTGACATGTTTACTTAAATGAAACGTTAAGTTATTTAGAAATGTGGGCTCCGTCTTTCTTTTTTAAATATTTAATCTAAAAAACAAGTATATTTCTTTTAGTCAAACTTAGTCACAAATTTTATCGCTGATTTTTTTAGGCTAGCGAATCTTTTCATGAATTTAATCATCCAGCGAATCCGAACACGGATTCCGAATGCAGTAACTTAGAGCTAGACCTAAAAAAGCAAACCCAATGCAAGTTGGAGTCTACAAAATTAATAGAATACAAGTAAATCATGTGATATGAAAATCCCTTTTCAAAGAGCTTTTTGGAAAGGACAAGGTTTTGTAAGATCTTTACATATAATAATTTAGAAAAATATGCAAAATATAATGAAGATCGACAAAACATGAGATATCAATGGGCGAAGAAGCCTTCATATTCAATATATTCAAAAATAGAATGAATACCCTTAAGGTGATGTCCAATTGATGTTTAGATAACCATTCGACCGGAACTGGAACCGGACGGTGTCGACTTGTTTAAATAGATGGTGTTTGCATTAACTGGCTATCCCACAATCGGACCTAGGATTGACCGGTTTGGCAACTAACAGATATAGCCAAGGTTTTAAATAGACCAGTAGAACTGAAACCGGCCGGTTCGACTATTTTACTATTGGCTCTTGCATGAACACGACTTTTAGAACCGAACTCGTTATGTTTCAGATTTTGCCTCAAACTGGTTGAATCTAGGACTGCTCTTCGACCCAGATTTGGCTCTGTGTATAGTGTCTCTACACAGCAGTATGACGGTGATTTCCATTAAAAAACGTAGTGTCTAGATAGATTGAATGGCTTTGGTGTGTTTGTTTAAATAGATGATGTTTCACTAGTTTTTCCACTCAACTGATTCTAAAATCATGCTAAGGATGACGAAGGCAAGTTACCCTTTTTGAAATTATGATTGTCAGTGGAGGCTTGGAGCTTGTTTGGCATTGCTTGTGGGCTCTTTGTGGTTATATTGGCATCCATTTGTCAGCCACTAGAGTTTGATCCCAATGACTGGGGGTGGATGGGTTTGGATCAGGATGATGAGCCCTTAGCAACACCACCGCCACCATCACGAGACATAGTAAGCACTTGTCGCACTCATGCTACTCCCCATGCCAGTACAATTGTTGCAGATGTACCTAAGGATTTGGATGGGTCCGAGTCAGAGCCAGAGGCTGGTGATGATATTGATGAGGATGACCTTGAGGATCCCATTTCCAGCAGCGGTGCAGAGTTTGATGATTGATCATTGATGTCATCTAGTTTATTCTAGAGTTTTGTAACTTGTAGTATTTATAATGTATCAATGATCATAGCATGTTGTTTTTTTGGAGTCTTGGACTATGGAGGCCATTTAGAGCCTCGTCGTTTATGTATTTTGTTTTGGAATCTCATTTATGATATATGTAGTGTATTGAACTTGGAGTTCGTGCCATTTTTCTATAAACACCTTTCTTACATATATATCAGAGCAAACTTTGCATATTTTGTGTGTAATTGTTGGCATCATGGTTTTTAACCTTTCAAATATATTGTTTTCATTAAAAATATAAAATTTAATGTATTTTTTAGTAAACCGGTCCGGTTCTATTCCGATTCGGTTCCGATCCGACCCTCAGCCGATTCCGAGTCCAGTTCCGATTTTTAAAACATTGGGTAGGGCAACACCATACAATAACTTGAAGGAAGAAATAACTCCACAAGATCTACCAATATGGGATTGCCACTTCAAGGGGGACACCTCCAATATCGTCCTACCTAATAGAAGATTCTTCACATACACGATAGACATCATAATGATATTCATCTCCTTTATATAGATATAAATTACTCTTATTGGGTGGTCAACACCTAATCCCAATGTAGGCTGATTCATTACCCAATATAACCAATTCCACAAGTTACCTATTTGACCCAATGTATTATAACAATATAGCTAAGGAGGATGTGTGTCATGTGTTGGCATCTCCATCACCACATATATTATATCCCTAAATACATAACAATCCATCCCTCCTTGACATGTTTCGTCCCCGATACACGAGAGGAAACCAAGTAATGATTGTGCTTCAAATCATTGAACACTTGTCACCATACTCAATCCTCCAACCACCCATATGTGATCTTGGTGGGCAATATATTTCTAAACTTGGTTCCATAATCTAATGCGCTATTATGATGCCATCCATGACCATAGTTGATCCTCCTTAGCATCCATGCATAGCCATAGTTCCTATGATTTCGTGTTCCATAATTGTGGCTTCTTTTTTTCCTAAAGCAATATTAATTGTTCCTCTAATTCCCTATATAGCCATAATGGTGGTTGTTTTGATGTTCCCTAGCATGCCTCTGTGATTGTTGCCTCTCATGATGATGCGGGTGTCTATATGCCTCAACCTTAATGCCTTGACCTTATCAACCTTTTCTTCTACTTCCTCAGGCTCTTCCACCTTTTCGTTTGCTAGTGCATTTGTCTCTTCAGTAAATGAATTGATCTTTTCTCCTTTTTCTTCATATTCTTCTTGTTCTTCTTTTGAGTCTTCTTTATGCTCCTCTCTGCCATATTCAAATTCATCCTCATGCTCTTCCTGACCTTTATTTGTTTCTCACTAAGTCCGATATCTTGTGAGGTGACCACCTTTAACTTGTATTAAAACTTCATGAACTTCTTCTACACATTAATATTGATTGTTCCCAAAGTGTCAAACCAAGGATATCCAAGAACAATATTAGAATCATCAATATCCACAATATAAAAATCTAAATGCTAAACATATTTTTCCATACAGAGCTTCAAATCCTCTAAAAGTTGAATTTTCTTACCATTCATTTGAGTTTCCTTGATATTCCTTGTTTGAACATATAGATGTTGAAACATTCATGTTAATGAATGTATACTTGCTGCTAGGATTTATGGACACAATTACCTTCTTCCTTTGAGTACAACCCTGCAACTGAAATATTGAAATTGTTTTTGGATTTAAATAGTTTGTGGTGTATCCTCCATCTCTACTTCTTCATCATGATCCTCTAACTCTCCTTCAGCATCTTCTGAAGCCTCTTCATTATCATCATGTTCCTCTTGTTCTTCTTCATCATCCTCTTGCTCCTTATTTCCATTATCAACATAATCATTACTTTCTTCATCTTCCTCTTCTGCCTTCCCATACTTAGCCAAAGTATGCTCTATATGAGACTGCAATTTCCATATTTTGCACAATCTTGCATATCTCTCAACAAATAGATAAAATATTCTTGTTCCATTATTCAAATTAAAACTAGGGTTTCATGAACACTACCATCCATGGGATTCGTTACCTACCCCAAATCTGAGAAGAAAAACATGTAAACTTTGATCAAACTTTGACCAGATGATTTCAGGTTGATGTCGGCCTTACAACGAAAAACACAGAGAACAAATGCAGCTAATTTTTTGCAAGCTTTCCATAAATGTAAAAAAAACAGAGAAATTCCAAAAAATTGCAGCCTCTGGAGTAAATTTGTGAAGAACACTAAAACCGCAATAACTCCCACAAAATCAATCACAAAAGGCCGAAATTTGGATTGAAGCTTCCTTGAATGATTCTCTGACTTCAGTAAAACAGCAGCTGAAAAAATCGCAATGGTTTGTGAGATATAACAAATCTTCAAAATTAGGGTTTTAACCCATTTTTTTCTTAAGTCAAAGTTCTGATAGCACTTGGTAAGATCTTCACATGATAATTCAGAAAATATGTAGCATAATGAAGATCAACCCAACACAAGATATTGATGGGCCAACAAGCACTAATATTCAATATATTCTGAAATTGAATGAATACCCTTAAGATAGAGCAACACCATACAATACTCCTCGAAGAAGGAATGACTCCACAAGATCTCTCCATAAGGGAATACCACTTCAAGGGGGACACCTCTATTATCCTTCTACCAAACTAAAGACTCTTCACATACTTGACATCCATCATAATGATATTTATCTCCTTTATATAGACATACAATACTCTTATTGGAGAGTTAAAACCCAATCCCAATGTAGGACGACCCATTAACCAATATAACCAACTCCACAAAGTTACCTATTTGACCTCATATATTACAACAATATAACTAATTAAGGGAATGTGTCCCAAATGCCACCATCTCCATCAATCTATATACATTACAATATCATATCCCTAGGCACATAAAAGGGTTTTGCTTTGTCAATCAGCTAGAAATATGTTGAGAATAAGAATGGCCAAGAGAAGACTAAAAATGGTAGAAAGATTAGACAGAATATTTGTTTGCAATCAAGCTCATTCTTCGCAATTTGTAGGACATTGTGAGGTTTTTAAGGACTAGTCTATGACCTTGAGATTCGAATATGTATGGTCGACTCGTGGCTAACATAATCTCTTACCTTGTCATATCACATTTCTCTATGTTTGCATATTGTTAGTTGGGTCAGCCTATGGAGTAACCATAGCCTAAGTAGCATATCCATAGGAGATAGTGGTCAGTACTTGAAGATATAATACACATTCTAATCTTATTGTAAGGATGTGGAGGTTGCCCCTATAATATGAAATTAGGGTTTTACACCTAATCTAATATATTAATGTATGATGATAATTCAGAATCAGTACAAACAATCCTAACAGCCCTACTGCTCTTGATTTTGTCAACCATAGTTCTAAAAATCGCGATTTATCAGGCGATAATCGCGATAAATCGTTTTCCCCATGCAAAACGATTTATCTTTCCATAAATCGTGATTTTTTTAATGGCGATAAATCGCGATTTTTGGCGCTAAAAAACCTGAACAAATCCTAGAAACTCAGCAAATAAATCGTGGAAAATTGCAACTTAGTTATAAATGAAAAAAAAAAAAAAAAACCAAATCTACCTCATTTTTTCACTTGTGTGGCTCGGTTTTCCTCCTTTCTCCTGCGTGGGTCGTTTCTCCATTTACGACTCAATTCGTGCTATTTCGTGACAGTATTTGTGCATTTCGTGATAGTACCTGTGCATTTTGTGACGGGATTTCTGCATTTTGTGGCAGTTTTTGTGCATTTTGTGGTGGTTTTTTGTGCATTTCGTGGCAGTGATTAAAGCATTTCGTGGCAATATTAGAGGTTTTGGTGGCATTTTTTGTGCATTTCGTAGAGGTTTCTGTGCATTTCGTGGTGGTTCGTGGCCCTAACCCTGCAGGTAAGACTCTATTTCTTTTTCTTTTTTTTTTAATATTTTAAATATTAACAATATAGATTTAAAAATTAATTTACATATTAATACGTAATATGTAAATGAGTTTACATTTAAATGAATAATATAGTTTACATTTAAATGAGTTTAATATAGTTTACATTTAAATGAGTTTAATATATATACTTATAGTTTACATTTAAAACATTTCTAGTTCATTCTAGTTTACATTTTATTTCTCTAAGGCTTGTAAATCTAAGACAATTGTTTTTTTTGTTTTGGAGAATGGCATCGGGATCCGGTTCAGCTGCTCGTAATAAGCCTAATTGAAATGACCCAGGGTGGAAGCATTGTGAACGAGAAGAAGGCAATAATGTTATATGCAATTATTGTGGCATGAAGATGAGTGCCAGTGTTTATCGCCTTAAGTTCCACATTGCCCACATACCAAGGAATGAAGTGACAGTGTGCAATCAAGCACCACCTAAGGCTCAACGAGAATTGTCTACTTTCCTTGCGGCTTATGCAGAGAAAAAAGAAGAAAAGAAAGAGGAAAGTTGACGCACTTGCAACCCTTGCAAATAGGAGGGCAATGAGGGAAGATTTTGACATAGGGGCATCTTCTATTGCCCAAACTCCACGAGGTCAGACATTGGGACGAGGCTCATCCACTGATAGTAGTTCAGCGATGTTTTTTGTTCCTCGAAGTAGTCTTGGTTCACAACCTTCACTCGAAGGTACCACTTGGAATAAAGAAATGCACAACGAAGCAAGAATAGTTGCGGCAAACTTTTGGTACTACAACAACATTCCTTTCAATGTGGCAAAAAGTCCATATTGGGAGAATTTGGTCACTGCATTGACTGTTGTCGGGAAGGGGTTCAAAGCTCCTACTCCCCATGATTTGAGTGGCCCATTGTTGGAGGATTCTGTCGCACATACCAAAGCTCTTGTAGAAGAGCAAAAAAAGGTATGGCAAAAAAGAGGATGCACCATTTTGTCTGATGGGTGGACAGATGGGAAAAACCGCACATTGATTAACTTCCTAGTGGCATCAAGTGGGCAGTTGGTCTTCTTGAAATCAATTGATGCCTCCCACCAAGTGAAAACTGCAATCACTTTGTGTGATATGTTAAATGAGGTGGTGAAGGAGGTGGGCGTGGAGAATGTCATCCAAGTTGTGACAGACAATGAGGCGGCATATGTAGCAACAGGGAGACTTCTTGAGGAGAGGCACCCTACACTGTTTTGGACACCTTGTGCAGCCCATTGTTTGGATCTCTTATTGGAGGACATAGAAAAACTCTCATAGGTGAAAAATGTAGTTGAAGATGCAAGAAATATTACAAATTTCATCTACAATCACACTTGGGTGCTAAACTTGATGAGAGAGCACACCAATGGAAAGGAGCTTGTGCGACTAGGGGTCACACGGTTTGCCACAAACTTCATTACATTGCAAAGCATTGCAGCCGCATTAACATCCCTTAAGCAGATGTTTGTGAGCACGCGATGGATGGAGTCTCCCTATGCCAAGAAGACCAAAGGGGAAAGGGTCGTGACGACCATTTTATATTTGTTTATTTATCATTTGTTTGTTATATATTTTCTTATTAATTTTGATTTAAATTTATATGTTATTTTATTTTAGGTGTCAGAGTCTTTGGTTCGAGTTCAACGGATGGTGAATGGGAAGAAAAACCTAATGGGTTATTTGTATGAGGCTATGGATGTGGCCAAGGAGGCCATGGCTAAATATTATGGGCACAATCAACGAAAATATGAACCCGTTTGGCGCATAATCGATCGGAGATGGAACAAGACACTCCATCGACATATACATGCAGCGGCGTACTACCTAAACCCAAAGTTTTTCTTTTCCCCATCATTTAAGGCTGATGAGGAGGTTATGGATGGCATTAATACATGCATAGAGAGGATGGTACCTGATGAAGATATTAGAGATGCAATTGTTGACGAGCTGCAGATTTACAAGACTGTTGAGGGGAGGCTCTTTTCTTCAGCTCTATGTGTGAAAAGAAGAAACACTTCTCAGCCAGGTAAAAACAAATTGAGTCATCTATATTTAGTCTCTTTACACATAGAACTAGATAATAGAAGTTTAGAATTCTTTTATTTATTCAAGCCTAGTTAACTTACAATTTTATAAATGTTTTATTTGTAGATTTGTGGTGGGAAGATTATGGTGCAAAAACACCAAATCTTCAAAAGCTAGCCATCCGCATTTTGTGTCAGCCATGCAGTGCTTCTGGATGCGAACGTAATTGGAGCATGTTTGAAGTTGTTCACACAAAGAAGCGCAACAAGTTGACAACACAATGCCTCAATGACTTTGTCTTCGTGCGATACAATCTTCGTCTTCGTGTGAGACAAGTGGAGGGGGCACAGAGTTATGATGCAATTGACTTGGCTGACATTGATCCATATGATGACTGGATTGTTGACCCTGATGATACAAAGCCTATGTTTACTACAGAGGAGATAACTTCTTTGAAGAGGGAAACTGAAGAAGTAATACCATCAGGGACATTAAAAGTTGGGGATGATCCAGATGATATGTTTGTAGAAGACAATGTTGGTGTTACAGAGGAGGAATGTTTACCTTCCACTTCCACGAGGCAGCCGCAAGTGCAACTGACTTATTTTAGGCGTGCTTGATGAAATAGAATATTATTGATATTTGATAGTGATACTTCAAAAGTCACATGTGACATGACTCTATGAGCATTTTTGTTTGCATACTTTGTAGTCTGTACTCTCTTTTTTGGTCAAAACTTAATCAAAAACATGCATATGGGCCTATGGCATTCTATAGAGTCACTTCTCGCATCATTTAACATTGTTTTTACATTTAATTTAAGTTTATTTTATGAATTTAAATGTTTTTTTCAAGTAGCGATAAAGTTGTCGATTAATGCTGATAAATTGCCGATTCTCGATTTCCGAGTCAAAATTTGGCCTGTCGATAAATCGTGATAAACGATTTTTTGAACTATGTTGTCAACAATATACCAGTTGTAATTTGATAAAGTATAATTAGGATTAGAGAGAAGAATCAGAATACACAAGCAAACAATGTGACAGAGTGCTCAAACTTTGTGTAGGAGTGGATCAGAGTGTCATCAAGCCACTCAGGAAATATTTAGATCTAGAAAGTTTTGTAGGATGGTGTGGGAATCAGGATGCTTTCGTCATCGAATGTATCTAACAGGGCTATGAACTCATCCTCTAAGGTTGCACACGTGATTTAGTTTATGTGAATTTGTTTGTTTGTGTCTAGAGATTTGATTTATGGGTTTGGAACCATGTGATAATTGCGATGTGATGAGATATGGCTTCTCCTTAGCTTGAAACCCTAATCTTGTGCTTGACACCTGAAAAAAGGGTTAGCGTAGATTCTGGCGGACTGCCTCAACACACCCCCGCTAATGTGATGAGGGTTGCACTACATACCACTATTCCAAATAGGGATCAAGCCCTCACACTTAGCAACATGCACTTTGGACTTCATATTTAGCTCATATTTGATCTAGGGTAGTAACATAGATGACTTCAAATTCGGTAGATTCTTGTTGTGGTGGGTGCTCTAAGGAATTGGATAACCCAATGCTTATTCTTATCTATCTTAGACAAAAAGGTAGAGGATCCCTAGATTGTCCAATGTTTCCCTAATAGGCTAGGGTGCATTTGTATTTATAGCTGACCATTCATTAAATTTCCCACTCAATCGACACAAAAGTACCACCTAGGTCAACTAAGCCAAGTAACCCTTTTGGAAAAGTTATCATTAGAAGTGCAAGGAATAGGTTTGTGGGGTTTGGGCCAATACCAAACCTATCCTAAAACTACAAACATATCCAAGGTGTCATAGAAATCTAGTCTGCAACAAGTGGAAAAGTTTACAAATGTTCAATATCAGATGTAATGATTTTTGATAAGCTAAGTTGGAGGATGGTTGTCATCTAGTGGAATTAGGGTGCTCAATAGAGCAAGAGGTTCCTTAAGTTGGTCAATTTATGTGTAGATGGGATATATATCAGAATAGGTGTAAAATACCACATTGCCGAGTGTTAGGACCAAATTTGGGGTACTACAACTCTCTCGAAGTGACTCAATCATATAATTCCAGTATTTTATTATCTTCTCTATCACATCTAATGGATTTTTTCTATTCTTCTCTTATAGTTGCAAATTACTACTATTATCTTGTTTCTACATTTGGATATTCGATCCACTGTTGAATTGATCTAGTAATTTTATTACAAGTGGTATCAGAGCTTTGAGTTGTGCACGAGTTTTTGCAACGCATTCTTTTTTATTTGGGTTAATGTTGTTCTAAGGGTTGTAAGATTGGAAAAACATAACTTGGGATATGGACAACCTTTTTTTTGCCAGCACAGTATTGTTCGAGGTCTTTTTCAAAAATACAAAAAGAAATAAAAGAGTATGAAAGTTTTTTCGCACCCTTCCACAAACTACCAATTGACAAAATCGTCTCAATGAAACAATCACAATGGCATCAACCACTAGTAACCCTATTTTGGGGGGATTTTGGGCCGATTTGTATTAGTAATAATTAAATTCATCTCAAACAAATGATCGCAATGATATAAACCACCCATTACCCTACTTCAGGTCCCCAAAACCCTAAAGCCCAAAACCCTAAACCCTGCATCATGACGGGATCACAAACTAGAGGCAAAGGCAAGGGTGATGACACCCCTAGAAAAACTCCTAATATGGAGCCAAAAGTGGGACCCACTAGATCCTCGGTCCTAGGGTTTTCTTTGACATATCCCAAAGTGAGCCAATTGGAGTACGATGTGAGCAATATACAACCTAATATGGCTAGAAAGGAAGATTTGGTTGCAGCAAAAGATCGTGTGGACACAATGATGGTGCAAGTTGACTTAAGATTGACATCCATCACAGTGGCCTTGACTAATCTGCAAACTCAGACACAATCCAACAATTCCCAGCCTCGTCTCACGAGGTCTTCAAGTGACCCAAATTCCAATCTAGTGGAGCCTCAACATTTGGCCTGCTCCAATACATGAGCTCACAACAAGCTACCAAAAGTGGAGATGTGCAAGGTTGACGAGAAGGATCCAGTCACATTGATCAATCAAATGGAGAATTTTTTTGATTTAGATCAAACCCCTTGTGCAAAAAAGATGGTAATGGTGTCTCTGTATCCAAAACCAAAGCAAACTCACTTATATAGATGATTATACACTCAAAAGAAGAAGGGCCTACCTATCACCTAATCAATGTTCATTGATGCGCTACAGATGTAGTACTGTAATAGTGTGATGGAGAACTACTTTAGCCAACTTGCAAAATTGCAACAAACAAGCATGTCAAATATTATATTCAACAATTCTAAACTTGACTTTGTAAGTGGGGCACATCAAAGAGGATAACCTCAGCAACTTGTTTATGGGTGGGCTCAAGGATAACATCTAACTCAATGTTCGCATGTTTAATCCACGATTGGTGTCACGTCTATTGTCTTTAACATGTGTTATTAGGGTTCGCCCCTTTGCCCCACGTACCCTTACTGATACGTATTTGGTATGGATACGTAAGAGTACAGATCCGGGCACGTGCTGGGTACGTACTGGTATGTCCCGGGTACGTTTTGACGTACGCAAATGTATCCAGCACGTATCCAAGCCTAAAAACGTCTTTTAAGGCATTTAAAACATTTTTTTGACTTAGTCAATGCAAATAAAAGAACCCTAACACTTAAATGAATAAAATATTAAACCCTAAACACCTCAAAAAGCTATAAAAAGCACTCACCCATTCATTTGAAATCACACAAACAATTCATTGTTGGTTTTTGCAAGTGTATGAGCAAATAGCCAAAGAGGAATTGAAGAGGAGGCAAACATTGGAAGGAGGATTTGTTTGGAGGCAACCATTGCAAGGAGGAGATTGGGGGCAGCCATTGCTTGCAAGAAGTTCAAGTTTGTTTAGAGGAAGCAATTGTTCAGAGAAAGGCATTGTTTTATTGTTCATTCAAAAGAGTAAACATTACATTTAAAGGTAGCATTTATTTGAAGGCAACGAGGATCTACACTACAGGTATTTTTTATCTAATTCATCCTTTTATATTATTTTTTTACCGTTTTTTATTTATTTTGTTGCATTTTTTAAAAAAGTTTAGAGTTTAAACACATCTTAAATTTGTGTATGCTCTCACCTCGCACCTTTATGATGATCTTGGTGATCAAAAACAGATTAGGATGGCACGGTTTAGGGTTTTTTAATTTAATAATTAGTAAAAATCATTTTTTTTAATTTTTAAATGCATTGTTCAATGTTAATACTTAATATTTTAGCATTTATCATTTGATTTATGTAAGGCAAAATGTTTTTTTATTTTTTTAACTTCCTCAATCTGTGTATGATGTCACCTCGCACCTTTATGGTGATCTTGGTGATCAAAAGGAGATTATGACACGATTTAAAGTTTTTTAATTTAATAATTAGTAAATATCATTAGTTTTAATTTTTAAATGCATTGTTCAATGTTAATAATTAATATTTTAGCATTTATCATTTGATTTATGTAAAGGCAAAATGTTTTTTAATTTTTTTAACTTCCTAAATTTGTGTATGCTCTCACGTCATGCCCTTATGGTGATCTTGGTGATCAAAAACAGATTAGCATGACATAGCTAATTTATTTATGTAAAGGCAAAATGTTTTTAATTTTTTAAACATCCTACCTCTGTGTAAGCTCTCACCTCAGACCTTTATGGTGATCTTGGTTATCAAAAACAAATTAGGATGACATCACTTAAAAATTAGTAAGCCATTGTTTTTTAATTTATTAATTATTATTTATGTAAAGGCAAAATGTTTTTTATTTTTTTAACATCCTAACTTTGTGTATGCTCTTGAACCTCACACCGTTATGGTGATCTTGGTGATCAAAAACAGGTTAAAATGGCATCAAGTTCTGCTTCAGTTGGAGTGCAAGACCCAGAAGCTTCTAAAAGCACATCAATTCCTGTGAAACATGATCCTAATTCCCCTCTTTGGAGACATGTGATAATAGTATAAAACCTTATTGGTCGTGAGGGTCGGATTTGGAAATGTCATGGTTGTCATACTCAATATAAATCCTATATAGCCGACTAAAAATCCATTTGACTGGGGTTGGAGGCGTGGGGATAAAGAGGTGCCCTAAAATATCAAAAGAGAAAATGACGAAGTACCTAAGAGAGTAAGAGGAGGCTGATAGATAATGTGAAAGAAATAGATCTAAAACAATTCCATTGCAAAGAAGGCCTTCATTACGACCACCCACACCTAAATCTACTACTCATCCTTTCATCCAAACTCAAAGTCAAACACTTTATACCCCTTTTGATGAAGAGAGTCAAGAGGCCGCACGAAAAAGGCCAAAAAGAGCATTTAATAATGACAAGAGGGATATTGTTGATGAGGTGGTTGCTCGATGCATTTATGCATGTGGGTTGCCCTTTAATGTATTGAGGTCTCCATATTGGCATCAGATGGGGAAGGTTGTCAATGAAGCTCCACATGGGTACAAATCCCCAAGTTATGAAAAGGTTCAAACCACACTCTTGGGAAAGGAAGTGGAACCCATTCACACCTCTTTGCAACCAATCAGAAAATCATGGAAGGATATAGGGGTTTCCATCATTTCCGATGAATGGAAAGATGCTAGAAATAGACCCCTCATAAATGTTGTTGCAGTATGCCCTAAAGGGCCAATGTTCCTAAAAGTCAATGACTGTGCAGGGCAAGTCAAAGATGCACAATTTATCGCCGACATTTTGATAGAGGCAATTGAATCAGTGGGCCCCCAGAATGTTGTCCAAGTCATCACGGACAATGGTAAAAACTGTAAAACAACAGGATTGATTATAGAGGGTAGATATGAGCATATATTTTGGACCCCTTGTGTTGTCTACTCCCTTAATTTGATGCTCCAGAAGATTGGGAAAATCTCATGGATTGGGCAAATTTACACTGAGGCAAATGACATTCAAATGTTTATCACAAACCATAATATGTCACAGGCCATATTCAGGAGATTCTCAAGGTTGGAGTTGCTGAAGGTTGCAGAAACAAGATTTGCCTCTCACACACTCATTCTGAGATGACTTGTGAAGGTGAGAGAGGCTTTAAGCAGTGTGGTAATCAGCAATGTTTGGACAGTGTGAAGGCAATCAAATACAGAGAAAGCTTCAAAGGTAAAATCATTAGTCCTTGATGATGATTGGTGGGCCAAGGTTGAGTACTTGCTCAGTTTTACAGAGTCCATTCTCTCCATGAACAGATATGTATATACTGATGCAACATGTATGGGAGAGATGTATGATGAAATAGATTCTATGTTTGAACGTATCAAAGATGTCATACAAACAAAAGAGCAAGATCCAGAAGAGACCTTCTACAATGAGGTCAAGAGTGTGGTCATGAAGAGGTGGAATAAAATGACCACCCCATTACATCTCCTTTCTTATGCATTGAACCCAAAGTATTATAGCTTTGACATACTTGGGCTACCTAACAAGCAACCACCATTCTCTGACTCCGAAGTTGCAAATGGAACTAGGAGAGCATTCAGAAGACTTTTTCTTGATCCATCTATAGCCAGTCTAGTCCGAAATGAAATGGGTATGTCTGTAGCTTCAGAAGGCAACATGGGAGCGATTGAGGCTCTTTTCGACAAGTGCAGCTTGAGCCCAACCACATGGTGGCATGTACATGGCCATGATGCCAAGTACTTATGTCCTATTGCTATCAAAATTCTTTCACATGTATAACATTTATAAATTTATAATCATTGAAAATTTTAAATTTTATTTAATAGGATTATTTTCCGCACATTCTTAGTATGTTACTAATTTGAATTTCAATTTTCTAACGAAATTTTTTGTAATAGGTGGCTAGTAATTCTTTTGCGGAGCGGAATTGGAGTACTTATACCTTTATCCACTTAGCTAAACGAAACAAGTTGACATCTAAAAAAGCCAAGGATTCGGTATATGTGCATTCCAATTTGCACCTCTTGTCACACAAGTCTGAGGACTATGTTGGAGGTCCTCACAAACTTTGGGATCTTCTTCCAGAGACCACAGACTTGGATGCCTCTGAAACCACTCTTGCCCAACTTTCAATATTTGATGGTGAAGGTGACATTCAAGGGAGTTTGCAAGGAGCAGAGAGAGGAGCTAATGAGAGTGGAGCTAGCGCAAGTGGCATGCAAGAATTTGATTTTGAGGAAAATCTAGATGATATATTCTAGATTTGTTTGTATTCATGTTGACATGATATTCCTATATCATATGTATGGCAGCCACATGATCAATGGAATGTAAAATCTTAAGTATATTGCATGTTTTGAAAATTTGAACATTAATCCTATTCCTCGTATATTTTTCAAGTTTTGTTTGTGTTCATGTTGACATGATATTTGTATATCATATGTATGGCAGCCACATGATCAATGAAAATGTAAAGTCTTAAGTATATTGAATGTTTTGAACATTGATCCTACTATAATTTTAAAATTTTGTATTTCTTATGGACTAAAAAATGAGTAAATGGGGATATTATTTAAATCTGCAAATTAACTAACCAAATTGATTCTAGAAGGATTAAATCCTCTTAGCTCGACCTCAAATAACCCAATGGCAGCACTAATACAACCCAAATGGGGTTAGAGTAGGCCAAGGTAGTGGGTTAGATGGGAGAAACTAGTTAGGAAATTAATCTTTTCCAGATCTGAAATTTATTGCAGCAGTTAATTAATTTAAAATGCATCAAAACAGCTGAAACTTCAAAAATTAATATCTCACTCAATATTCCATATTTTATCACCAAATAAAATGCACAATTATCTAAAAACCAAGGTCTTTCCAATGAAATATGAATCTAAATTTTTAGATCACTCAAACCACTACAAAATAGTCCCCCAAAATCTGAAAACCAGTCGCTAGGGTTAGGATAAATTGCATAATTAATTTCCAGCACTTTACAACCCTCCAATACACCCAAAATAGCTGCCCAAACTCAGAAAAATAAGCCAACATAGATCAGATTATAAATATTGCTTATTCACCCTCGAAACATGCCAAAACAACCAAATCAAGTCGTCATAGCTGGAATAAATGCAGATACAGATCAGATTGAATAACTACTTCAAAAGACACCCAAATATGCCAAAACAACCACCCATGCAAGTCGTTATGGCTTGAATACTTTCAGCATTAACAGCAGATCACAAAGCACTCTTAAACTCTCCAAAGATCATCAAAAACATGCAAATCATAAAGCACTCTTAAACTCTCCAAAGATCATCAAAAACATGCAGATTTTCTTCTCAAATAAATGTGCCAATCATGGAATGAATATATCAAGCAACATTCACTCAATGAAAGCTAAGAAGGTCTCACACTCTCCACAATAATGGTGGTGTTGAAGAACACCTTTATAATGTGATCACAGGGGCATACATCCCTCTTCAAGCATGAAGATATTTTTAAACAAAATCTCAACATGCCCCCAAGGGGTCGCCATTTCTCCTTATATAGTTTTAGCATTTGAAATCTCCAAGTTTCTCTCCTTCCTTTGGCGCATTTTCTCATGTAGAAGGGTCACTTTTTAATATGGGTCTTTTTTCCTGAAAAGTCAAACTCCGAAAAGAATATTAACTCCCTCTTTTAATATTTAAAAATAAAACATAAGAGGAGAATTAATTATTTAATTTTAAAATAAAGGAGTAATGACAATTTTCCCAATATTTATACTTTAATCCATGGAAAGAGTGGATTAAAGGTCTCCCATATTTTTAATTAACTAATGTCCCATAAAGGGGACATTACAGTTCGCAAGGAGCGGAGAGAGGAGCTAATGAGAGTGGAGCTAGCGCAAGTGGCATGCAAGAATTTGATTTTGAGGAAAATCTAAATGATATATTCTAGATTGTTTGTATTCATGTTGACATGATATTCATATATCATACATGTATGGCAGCCACATGATCAATGAAAATGTAAAATCTTAAATATATTGAATGTTTTGAACATTTATCCTACTATATTTTTCAAATTTTGTATTTTTTATGGACTAAACAATGAGTAAAATGAGTGTGTGTGTGTGTACAGACATACCCATGACGTATCATACCAAAGGGTTTTTTAAAATCGACATATCCGCATACCGAACGTGTACCCAAACCTGAACCTGTACATGTATCCAGGCAACGTAGTTGAAAAGAAGCTTGAAGGAGAGACTGGCGAGTGTTAGCAATTAATTGCGGACGTATTCAAGGGTTTTTTATTGCATTTGTCATGTCGTTGTGGTGGGATATCCAAAGAAAGCAGGCGGCGGCGTTGCAGAGGTGCAGCATGCCGGGGTTGTAAAAAATGTCTGAAATGAAGCCTGCAGCAGAGGAGGCTCTTTCATAGGCAGGTTAAGATGGTGTCCAAGATGAGCAAGAGAAGGATTCGATTGCTTTTGCCTAAAGAGAAATTATAGTTGTTGAGATTAACAGGCCTGATTTTTTTGGGTGAAAGAGGATATATATGGAAAGTGGCACAAAAGATTCTTATTGCAGATGATATAATGAAAACAATAGCGCACAGGCCCACCTTAGAATGCAAAGTTAAATTATAATAAGAAGACTACAAAAATTTGTTTTGCATTACAGCTGTGCTTAAAGATATCGTGCTTGCATTGCATGGCTATCTATCTTATTTTTTAAATGAATGGAAAATGCTTACATTTCAATACTTGAAAAGTGTGGGCTACACAAATCTCTTGGAGCACACATAACTAAACAACCCAATACTGTATTTCCTTCCATTAGAATAAGGGAAAATGTATGGAGCCGTGTTAATAAGAAGTGACAGTAGGTGTACAAGTGAAACTTATGTGGAAGTGGACCGCATGAAAACCTGAAGTGGAAAGGATCCAGAGAGCCTTTTTCCCTGTAATTTTGGACATAAGGCTCCTGGAGTTGTTGAAACTTGAAAGTGTCGATGAGGGTGTTACTGAAGTTCAACCCAAGGATCATGTAATTCCTTGTTACCAGACAGAATATAGAAAATGCAAGTCAAGGAAGACAAATCTTTGTGGAAAAGCTCGATCTGCCACTGGTGTGGATGTTATGCTGAGCGACATGAAAAGTCAGTTCTCAGTTAATGGGAAAACAATGTATAATTTCATGGGAACACTTAAACAGTGCATTGTCGTACACTTAAACAGCAAAAGTAGTTGGATCAATAGTTGCAATATTCAATCTTGGTATAGAAAGGACATGCAATTGCAGAGGGTGCCAACTGCCAAATCAGCTGACACTTCACGTGTTATCGGCATTGACATTGATTCAGTGAAACTTGAAATTGCTAAGGATTTTGAAGTCCCGGAGTTTGTTAATCCTAAAAAAGTGAGATAAACCTATTCAGCAGGTGCTTGTTAATATGACCAAAGGAGCTGTTGACTACAATTTTGAGTGCATTGGAAATGTTATAGTATAATGCCAACTGCTCTCAAGCATTGTCATAAGGGTTAAGGGATGTTTGTTATTGTTAGTATTGCAGCCTTCGGAGAAGAGATGTCTACTTGACAATTTCATCTGGTTACATGATGGTTATGGACATGGCAAGATACATAGTGCACGACAAGAATGTACCATATCAGTACTAGGTGGACGTTGAGTACAACAATCTACATTCTTAGCCAGTGTCCTTGTAAAGCTTTGCAAAATGTCACTCTAAAGTAAGTATGGTCAGGTAAGAGAACATCCATATGTGACTTCTGGGTTTTCGGTTGTGCTGCTTTAGAATTAGTTCCTGAAGAAAACAAGTGCAATGCAATGCAAAGAGAAAAACATATATGTTTGTTGAGTTCTAGTGAGCAGTCAAATGCATACAGGTAGTAGATTGTTGTAGATGAGATGATATCTTTCTTCTCCAAAAATAGTAAATCTACGGATGGTTTGGTACGGGTAACTGCTTACTGATTATTCTGGAACAAACTTTTGGTGTTGAAATAAAAAAAAGGCTAGGAGGCAGGATACATTAGATAAGTTTCCAGGGGGGATATAACTGAAGAACATAGTGAAATCCAGTCATCATAGCAAATCAGGAGAGCTAGCAATGGAGACCGAAGTGGTATTATTACACAGTAAAAGATGTTTGAGATGATGAATTCCCAAGGACAATGAAAGGCTGATCCACACGATCAGAGAAACATATAGTGAAAGGTGGTGAGCAAGTAAGTTTTTATCCTACTTCTGTTGCTTTTGGGGTATTTGAAATTTTGAACCTGGAACACTTGAACAGACCAGATGAAATCACTGAATGGGATGTTGACAAAACAACTTCAAGGACAGAAAGAAGGGCAGCACGAATGCCACAATCCTCAAAGGCCACAATTTTCTTTGTGCTTGCGGCTAGTGAAAAATATACTTGCAGCATAGCAAAATGGAAAGCACAATATGGTCAAAGTTGAAGATAATTCCTTTGATTGTGGAGCTAAGTTTCAAAGGCATTTGTGAAGCTGCAGGACTTATGTGCACCTCTCAAATCAAATACCCCCATCAATTTATTTACAAATAGACCTTCGGGATTGATGGAATAATTTGCATTTGAGTATGGCATGTCTTGTCCTCATGCAAGCATGTAATAGATTTATTGTCAAAATCAAAGGTATAATTAAAGCCTCAGGAGAAGGAGAGTAATGGCTATCTTATGCCATCAAACAAGTGGATAGTACAGGGTATCTGTGGGAAAACAGTTGTAGGTGAAGAACATCATGAAGTCAAAGTACTTCAAGTGGAAGGTGTTCATGTGTAAAGAACAACAAAAATGTCATCAAGTGACGAGGTGTTTGACTTTGGAAGCACTTTATGTTGAAAGGGAAGTAACATCCAATGTTGGGCATGGACTCTCCATGTCTGAAAATGAGCCCACATTTAAGCACTTGAAAAAGTTACTGTGTCACGTTATTAGTGATAGGATCTTAAGTCACTTGAAATTGGATGGAGTCTAAGGCTCATGTGGCATAATGGGGCAGTAAATCATTGGGATACAATAGTCTCATTCACAAAGGGGTCATTAAGGCATGCCTTATGGAATTCAAATAACCATTTAGGGTGTGGAAATGGACACCCTAGGTACAAGTTATAGGTTGCGGTGTGTTATAATTCACTTCAAGATTGAAGAAGGTGTTGCAAGCGTCAAATGAATCAGAAGATCAAGACAAGTTTACCCTTGGGAAGGGTATAGTATGACATTATATTCTTGTGTACTCAAAATGTTACAGACAATTAATTATATTGAGATTAGCAACTTCAATGTGATTATATGGTTTCGGTTAGAATTGATCATTCGAGCAACAAAATGTGAAGAATGAAACATTAAAGACAGCTCAACAAATATTGCCCATTTTTGTGCCTAAATGTCACACCCATTTGTACTCAAGCACAATGCAGCAGCTAGTTTTATGCACTTCAAAAGTTACATGGTATGGCCCATAGGTCATAGGCAAGGATTTGATCCATCTTTACAGCAATTTTACACATTGATTATTTTCATGTTTGGACTTGATCATATACCGGCCTATCATGGCTAAATCATTTGGATTGAAACTGAGGTTCAACAAATGCATTAAGGGGGTGTATAAGATATTTTGCTTATAATAAATTAAGAATTTGGATTAGCAGGTTGTACTTGTAGGTTATTTTAGGAGTCTAACACTTCTTATTCATCGGGAAAGTGTCTGACTTATTTAAATGGACTATTGTATGGGTTATTAACCACCATGAATCACCTCTTCCTTGAGTGTATAGCCAAAGGTTCGAGCTGGAAGATCACATTCAACATATAGTTCATTATATGAGGTATTTACCATTGTCCAAGAGAACTTGATGCAATGGCACAAAACAAACTAGGAAAGAAGCTAACGCAGAAGTGCCCAAAAGTGGCTTGAGTTTGAGTTGGGAATTGGGTCTTTTAAAAGAACCATAAGCAAATGTCCTTGAACAAATAATAAGATGGATAATCCCAAGCACCTAAATAATCTATTCCATATCAATGACTTTCAGAAAATTGGCAAAGTTATAGTTTCACCTTGTACAAGTTGGGAATGTTACAAATGTATATCTGTGTATATAGTCTAGAGTAAGGGACTCTACTTGAACAAGTCACTAATAGTGGTAAAGGTAGAGGGCTTCTCTTAGTATACACTCAAACAAGAAATGAGTAGAACAATATGCAAGGAAATAAAATAAATAGGGCAATAAGTATGGCAGATCCTGTCAAAGCATGTACTAAGAAAATAAATAGCCAAGAATGCATGCATAAAATTAAAGGATAGGACAAGTGGAATACCCATCTCGGGGTCCACATTTTGGCAGAATTAATCTCCCTCTTTGACTAGAAGTACCATGTTCTAAGTTATGTCAATAGGTGAAGTAAAGAGCGATAGAGAAGACCTAGTAGATCATACGAGGAGACTTTTCTGTGCCCTTAACCTATATTGTGTATTGGGATATGTATGGCCAACTTATGGCTAACATAATCTCTTACCTTGTCATATCACATTTCTCTAGGTTTGCATATTGTTAGTAGGGTCCGCCTAGTGGAGTAACCAGAGCCTATGTAGGGTATATACAGGAGGTAGTGGATAGTACTTGATCATATAACGTGTATTCTATTCTTATTGTAAGGTTGTAAAGGTTGCCCCTCGAAGTGACTAAGTCGTATATTTTGCTTGTGTTGTCTATCAAATATCTTATTATCTATTATATTTTGCTATTATAATTGTGAATTAGAAAATAGATTCATTCATTCCTCAACTGCATAGTGAACAAAGGAATGGTTGATGCTTGGGGATGAGTTATTTTATATCTAAACCTTTCCTTTCAAAAATTGATTAGAAAATTTTCCATTCTTGTATTAGATGGATGCAGATGAGCACATTAATACAAAGTTCTAGCTGTTAATTCATTTTAGAGATAGTTTTTATTTGATCTTCTCGCCACAGTTGCTTGTATATAAAGGCTCTACCTGGTTTTGGTACTCTATGTACACGTATTAGACTTTTTACAGAACACCATACATTATTTAAATGAGTCGTATCACGAGTATTGATCTCCTTTTTCCCCTTTCATCAGAAATGCTATTTAGATTGCAATCCAGGTCACAACTATTTTCTTCTTTTGCTAGGAAAACTGGCCTGTTATTTATCTAGAGGTGGGCTACCGTCTCATTATACTTTAACAATCCTCATCATGGTATAGGTGAGGGAAATTTGTATGGGCTAGTTTTTGCCAATCGACCAATTTTCCACCAAATTTTCAAACATTGGAGTTGTAACAAAAAATATTCATAAAAGAAAACCTTTAACCACTTTTTTATATATTATGCGTAAGTTATTGAATAATATTTACAAGTATTAATAATAAATTGTACGTTTTACATCAAATATTAGCCTATAATACATATATCTCCTATTTTTTGAAATAGAAACGTTTACCATCTTGTACATGTAAAGCATTGCCCATGCCCACATTTCCCCAATATATATATCTGAGAAGCCAAATACGGCATCGTAAACATGATGGCCACTCAATATGAGGATCTCACCCACTGAATTTCGAACTCGGGTTATTGTTGCAATAAGTGCACAATCTTATCAATAGCCCAAAAGGCTGATGGCCAATACAAGTTGCAGTTTATCTCTTAATTTGATGCTTTGTTAAGGGTGTCAATAGTTTTGATATTCAGACCAAAATCATAACAATCCAAATGTAATACAACTGTAGTTGCTTATTATCTTTTCCCTGTATTTCTGATACACTTTACAAATTCAGTCATCTTGTTTGCCACAATAATTCCATACACTGTCATAGAAGTTAGTTTTCATTCCTCAAAAGTATTATTATATAAGTTTTAAAAAACAAATTCATTGGATACTTCTCTGTGTAGGTCACAATCACACAAGACACAAGTATCATCACCTCCTGCTTAACTATATGCTAGACATACACACACAAATTACTTAGTAGGATTTTATCAAAGTTTCCTCTCATCCGCATAAACCTTTGACCGTCTTTAAAAAAATGCTCACCTCTTGCAAAAAATGAGGCTACATGTATAGGAAATAACAACATTTACAGAAAGTAAAGCCACAGCTTTATAGCAACAATCTTCATGAAGTCAATAAACAGTAGGTAACAGAGTCAGATGGGATGAGCTCAAGTGGTAAAAGCATCGGAGCTTTCATAACCGAGGCTCGAGTTCAAATCACCTGCAGACATAATAGAGTGTTGAAATTGGGTATTGAAGACATAATAGATTGTTGAAATTGACGAAAATACGACATCCAACTCATAAGGTGTGCCATTACCCAATTAACAAGACGAGGTGTAAATCCCGGGTGAATTTGACCAAAGAAATACCCCAGTAGTGGTTTTAAGCCAAACCATTAACCCACGAGGGAAATTCACCAGATGACCACTATCCACTCTCAGGGGGAAACAGTTTATTTGATACGTACACCATTACACTTCCATATGCAAATATCAAGTTGTTCTCCGGCGACTAAAAATAAAACCCGCTAATAATTTGTTTTCTCTTGAATAAAATCTGAATACCTAAATATGTTAAATCTTCAGTTAAAAACCAGACTAGTAACTAAATAAATTAACAGCAATCCCTAGGTCAAAAATATAAATCTCTGCAATTAATCTAAAGGCCAGTATTTTAACTAGTATTGAATGGATATAACAATATTACTAGTGGCTTAAGACAAAGATTACGTCAACAAATACATCTTCAGTAATCTCACGCCCCAATTTTTTTTTATCCTTTGAAAAAATGAAAGGTAGCATTGCTTGCATATAGCAGTATTACTTATGGTTTAACAGACAAATAAGTAAATAAATAAAAATACAGTAACTTTTTTTTTCATTGCGCAAGAGGAAGAGTTTACATACTTGCACAGTTTGAGAAAATTTTTGGTGGTGAGAGGACAGCGATCAGTGTGCAAGTCAATCACAATCTCGCCCAAGCTTGTTGAGAGCATCACGGCCATGTTTAGGGTAGTGTTTTTGCTGGATATCAAAGGTTTTGGAGCTTCGAGCACGCGATCGCTGCTGTGTTAAACTTAAGAGCTCGAGGGAACTATGCCTACGGAAATTCGATTGTCAATCGAGAATAATACAGGAAGCCTACTGATATTTGAAAAACTCTTTCTGGTGGAATGATTTTTGTTTTTGAGTCGCGGACAACAGATGCCGGAGAGAGGCTATTTGCAAGTGCCGCTTCGTTTATGAGTTTGAATGGGGTAAGGCAATGAATGAATGAAAGATTTTAATGACATCCACGAGAGTGAAAGAGTCTATGGGACCAACGAAACTAGATACATTAAGATTGTCATATTGGCTCTTCTACTGTGAATCTTGAGCACTACATCAGTGATCTTTTGAAGTTCTATTTCTGCAAATAGCTCATTTAAGTTCAACTTTTAAATCGTTTTCGTACTAGATCTGGATATCATCATATGTTGAACACTCCGTAATGAAATGTCATTCTGTTTCAACAATCCCTTTGCTGTAAAAAAGACAAATTCTCCTTTCCCAATCCTCTTTGGGAATAGTCCATCTATCAGTTTCACAACGAAGATGAAGTGGTCCGATCTTTAACTGAGCCACTAAAATCCTTGCCTTACTTTTGAAAATTGCCCCTAGATAAGCTTTTTCATCATGATCCCAAGTGGGGTCGAATTCTTTGATATAATGTGTTTTCTTACGATCCATATGTTCTGTCCACATGGCAATGTTTTTGGGTAAATTGAAAATGGGAGACTCGAACCGGGGGATAATATGTTTTTGGATTAGGTAGAGCAAATTTGTAACCAAAGAAAAGTGCCTCTAAAGAGGCAGAAGACAAAGTTCCAACAACAAACAGGGCTTGCTTAAAGTTCCAACAACAAATAGGTCTTGTTTAAAGCATGATGTCGATTCCTACCATCCTCAGAGCACTAAGCATTTGCAGAAGATCTAGGCCTAAGAAAAGAAACATAAGCACTTTTCCAACAAATTTGTGGTACGATGAAGAGTGTAACGTAGTAAAAAGAGCTTTGAGAGAGATGGGAAAAGCTAAAGAAAACCAAAACGCTTATGAAAAATTGATTCAATCCAAAAAGGAGGGTTACATGAACATTAGACAGAGAGAGTCAATTTTTGAAAACACCTCGTCGTGGGAGGCGTTATAACCAGCTCGATAGTAAACCTATTAAAATTAAATCAGAAACTTGTTTGCCATGCATTTTCATATTTAGTACCCAATCAGGGAGGATAAACAATAAGAGAGCAAACTTCCGCAATATTAAAACAACCCCTCCAAATGTGTCAAATGCCTCTCGAAATCGACGTGCAAGAAGCGTCTCCCAACCTCTTCCTTGTTTTTCAATTGTTGGAATTCATTCTCAGTTATATGACGATCTCCTTTCAATCCATAAATCTCGCTAAAACATTTGTTGGATGTGTTTGTGAAGTGGGTTTTGGGAGCACTTTGGAGAGTTGGTTGTAGGAGGCAACTACTTGACATGGCGAAACCCCTTCCAAATCACACTATTTTAAATACCTACAAACCCATAAAATGGAATCTGTCACCAAAAACCTCTTCATTGTAATATAGTGAATTGCACAACATATTTTGTTTTACTCATCTCCACCTGAAAGCACTTTTTCCACATCCGTTTTAGAGCCACCTTACCTTAGGTTGTTAAAGTGCAACGACAAATTTCAACGAACTGGCTCCATAAAGATACTTCCAATTTGAGCTTTGTTTATTAATTTTGGGTCCCATAGGTTCCCTTGTATTATTTGTTTTATAGAGAATAGGTTAGAAGTGAGAAACGTTCTATCCATGTGTTTGGTGACCTTTTTGCAAGTCATTATGTAGCCACTTAGACTAGGTTGTACAATAGAAAAACTAGGTCAAATAGGCTTGTTTCAACCTTTGAGACACTTTTAGTGGATAAATCAAATGTGACATTTAGAAACATGTTTTATAACTGTGAATAAGTGATTGGAACACTTAAACAAATTGGTGATGAAAGATCTAGATTCGTGTGAAATATTTTGCTCCCTGTTGAGCCCCCTTAGCAATAGTATAATCAAAGATTGTGTGTTGAAATAACACAACTCTCCCAAACTTTAAAATGTGTTTAAACTCCAAAATTCATGTAGAAAAACTTAACCATTATATCTTTCATCTCATTTTGGTTGTGTGGATAAATTGGTTGCTTACTTAAAGGAAATGTATGAATTTCTCTCTCTACTTCTCTCTTAAACCCAGAATGTGTAATTATGGAATGATAAGTTGTGGGAAATGGAAAATTGTTCTCTTTCTCTCTCTTTCTAAACTATTGATGCAAGTTTTGTTGGCATTGTTAGATGGGAAGGGTGGGGTCCATGTCAACTCTTTTGCAGACCCGTGATTCATGATTTTACAGGTTGCAGGTAATGTGGCATAATAGAAATGAATGTTGAAATATAAAATTGAAATTTGTATATACCATGTGATATGCTTATTTATTTCATAATAAGGAAATGTCTTGTTTTATGAATAATCATGCATTTAGGACAAATTTGATATAAGAAAAAGTTTAATTGCCATGTATGTGTTGTATTTTTTGATTGAAAAGCACACTTTTATGTATATAAACAAGAGATATACAACGTTGATTGTACAAAAGCTGGGTGGAGAAAGTCGCCCCCCAAAATGCAAATCACATTAAGCTAGGTAGACCTTGAGAAAGAGGATAAATTACACAAAACCATAATAAAAGTGCGAACATTAACCAAAAAATGTGAACAAAACAAAGAGGCAGAAAACTAGGCCGCAGTTGCAAACATGGAGGACGGAGGAGGTGGAATTCGATATGAAGTTACAATTATATACATTGTACCTATATGGTTTAGTTGCATGAAAGCAGTTGTTTACCATGGTATTTATTGCAGTTCCCTTGTAATATTCATAATGTATGGTATTAAAATAAAACACTTGAAATATTATAATTGAACGAGTTCTCTAAACATTTTTGGTATGTTTCCCCTCTCAATTGGGCCATGTCTAGATGGTTAAACCCCTATCATCATATGAGGATATTAGAATTGTTGCAAGTTATTACCCAATCTTACGCATATGAGGAATATACAATGAAACTATGTCCTTATCCTGAGTGATTATGCAAGAGGCATGATTTAACTATGTATACCCTATCATGGCTTGGGTGGGTAAACCCCCATACTTCTAGGCATCATATCTCTAAAGTGCATTGTTGAATAAGTTGAATTCAGTATGTTTGTTATGGTACTTTGAGACCTGGTTGAAAATGAAGTTCTTGTAGAACTAGTTAGGGTGATAACACCAATAATCAATCCCATAGTGAAATCTAAATGACACAATTGGAATTAACATACTTTATACCTTTTAAGCACCCATCCCATGTGAGTGATCTTAGTAAACCTTATAGGTAAGAATGTCTTAACTACACTAGCATTGATTCCTTAGTAGGTTATAGACCTAGTAAATTGGAATAAACTAGTCCTTAGATTCTTTAAGTACAATTGGAATAAACTAAGCCTAGGACCCCTTAAGAGGCTATTTGTGGACGAAATATGCCAATAATAACTATTATTGAAATCGTGTCTATAAGATATATTGCAAGTATAAGGTAAAACTTGAGTTCTCCCCTTTAACGTAATGTAAAGTGAAACTTGAGCCCATCTCTTTAACTCAATGTTAAGCCCCCTTTTGTTAATACAAGTAAAATGAATTGTTCTTGTTAGTGTAGGATATTGTTTAACCTTTATTTATTTATTGTGGATTATTCCTACACATGGATTATCCCTACACTAGTTGAGTTACTTTGCTTAGGTGTACCAGGTGTGTGGAGTTAGCTTATTAGTCTTATGCAATTAGCTTAATTGCTAGTATTAGTTAGTAGGAGTTGTATGCCTATTTGTATCCTCCTTTACCACTATTTTAGGTGGTAGTTACACTTCCTTCATCCTATATGTACATCTTGATTATTGTGATATTCATTGCATTGTGTTGAGTTGGAGTCATGCTTGTATTATTACAATTATCTCCTTTTTTTCATACTCGCAAGTTTGTGCACTTGTTCGAATTTGTCTTCCTGTAAATCGCATCTAATGTTTTTTGACACTGGTGCATGCCTTGATCCAGTTGATCTTTTCATTCTCCAATATGGTATCTTAGCTACGCTGGTATTAAGGATTATATGGTGTTTTTTGCAAGTTTTTTCAAATTGAGTTTGTGTTTGCAATGGCGTCGGTGTTGGTTGTGTATATTTGTTTTTTTTGTCTGGTTCACATTGGTATAGCCTATTTGTAGGCCCGTATAGAGATATACACACATGGAGATTTTTTTGGTGGGCCCATACATGCAATTGCAGGCCTTTGAGGGGTGTTTGAGACCTATAGCAAAGTTTGAACAACCCTTTTAGACCTATAGCATAGTTTTAAATGGCTAAGGAGCTTAAAAAAAAATTGTTGTCTTTAACAAGGCGTTCGGTCAATTTATAGGCATCTAAATGTTGTTGGATGTTTTTTACAACTCCTAGAAGGTGTTACATGGCCCATACATGCATTTTAAGGTCTCTCAGAAGTGTTTTATTTATTCATTCAAGGCATTTTACATCCTTCCCACTCCTACAGGTCATCTCCAAGTTTGGATATGCTCTTTTCAATCCTATACACACCAAAACAACCGGTTTTTTAACCTTAGGCAACCTTGGGATGGCCCATACTTGTTTGGTTCTCTATTTTTTTTCCCTCCACGTCCATGATTGATCCTTCACACAATTATATATAATTTATGGCAGTGTCAAGTAGCAGTAAACAAAGTTTAACTTAGTCCTAAGGTTTGATAACCCTAAAATAAGCAACCAAACACATTTTATTTGGTGGGTCCATCAACACATAAGGTAAACAAAACCTTTTTTATTTTCAATTTCACTCTTTATTCCAAAGAAAATATCACTTTATGTGTACATAATTCAAGTTGAAATTGTAAAAGGAGGAATTTTATTGTTTAGTTGTTTGTATCTTCACCTAACAAAGAAAAAGGGTGAGGCTCATGTTAGCAGGAAGCCAATTCCCCCTCACAAACTAAACTGTTGTAATCTACATTATGTGTTGATTCCAACAAGTGTTTATAAGGCTAGGTCCATCCTTGTTTAGTGCATTTTTTTTAATGCTTCAGTGCAAGTTTATTTAAAACAGGCATCATTTATGGGAAAGTAATTATTTGATAACGTTTGATTGGTAGCTTGAAATTGGGTGTTGTCTTTTACAAAAGTTAATATTTTTTTGTTTCCCACACAGTGGACTTGTTTGCATTGTAAAACACACTAATTTATAAAGTGCCAAAATTCAGGGGACCTTTTGCAATGGATGGGGAGGAAGAAGAGTGTTGTGGTGACATGTTTCACTTTCTGGATATCATTTACGAAGAATAGAGGATGGGGCCCAATTTGACAAGTAGTCAAACCCCCCCACAATCTCTCTCTTATACAAATAAGCACTTTTAGTGCATGAATGTATTTTCCTTCTTTGTTGAGTTTTTTGTTTCCTCACATGTAAATGGGTATCTAAAAAGGCACATTTTTTTCTAGAACCCATATTGAGGATCATTTCTTTCTTCTCTCTCTTATGCAAATAAGCACTTTTAGTGCATAAATGTATTTTCCTTCTTTGTTGAGTTTTTGGTTTCCTCACATGTAAATGGGTATCTAAAAAGGCACATTTTTTTCTAGAACCCATATTGAGGATCACTACGTGTCTTAATTTGTGGCAATCTTCATTCCTCTGCAATTTTGTGCCGACCTTGCTCAAACTATTTTTCATGCCTACTAATTTAGGCCAACATGTTGGTTTTAGACATAATATTGTGCCATATTTGTTAGTGAAGAGTCTGTTAATTAGAAGGAAATATTGGAGTGGTTTTACATTGTGGGTATCCTTTATCAACGCTTCATCTAACTCTACATTTCAGGGGGTGATTGATCAACATGTCCTCGAGTTCTTCTTAAGTTGTCTTCCCATTTTATGTTTATGTGCTTGGGTACTTTACATGGCCTTTACAGGACACATGGCTACTACAAGAAGTTACAGTTTTTAGTGAGGCTTCTTAGTTCTCACTTTTCTACTTTGTCTCTCTTTTGAGGGGAGTTTTTTCCCACATTTTTTTCTCCCTTTCTCTACTTTGTGATATTTGCATTGTATGTGGGTACCTCATCAAGCCTTGTTTTCGAGACCCACTTTCTTTTCTGCCCACCTAAGATACATTTAAGGGAGGTATTAGTGTAGGATATTGTTTATCTTTTATCTGTTTATTATGGATTATTCCTACACATGGATATTCCCTACACTTGTTGAGTTAGCTTGATTATGTGTACTGGTTGTGTGGAGTTATTTTGTTAGTCTTGTGGAGTTAACTTGTTAGTCTTGTGGAGTTCGCTTACTTGTCAGTATTAGTTAGTGGGAGTTATATGCCTAATCTTAGGCTCCTTCACCATTATTCTAGGTGGTGGTTACACTTCCTTCCTCCTATATGTACACCTTGATTATTGAGTTATTCATTACATTGTGTTGAGTTGGATCCATTCTCATGTTATTACAATTATCTCTTTGTTTTTCATACTTGCAAGTTTGTGTGCTTCTTCAAATTTGTCTTCATGTAAATCACATCTCACTTTTTTCAGCACTAGCACATGCTTTGATCCAGTTGATCCTTTCATTCTTTGATAGTTCCATGTGGAAACATAACCTTGAAAACACGAATCCCTAACTAGGAAACGAGTGCAATGTGACTCATGTGTATTTTAATAATGATGCTAACAACTAATTAAACATGGGAATTATTTATATTAAGGATAATAATAAAATGGGATGCATTCCTTGTGTGAAAACAATATATGATAAGGGAAACTTGTAATTTAGAAACGAGAGCACATGCTTCTTATGTGCGTTAAATGTCATTTCAATGAATGAGTCAATACAAATAAGTTAAATTGTAATTAAGATGTAAACCGTGAAAACTATGTACATTGCGGATAATGTCCTTTCTTTTATCGCTCTTTTATTGTTTTACAATTGAATTGTGTATCCATTTTTGGAGAAATTTTGGTTTTAATGTGAATCTTTTGTCATCGTGATTGTGTGTAAGCTTCATTATGTTGGGGTGTTATTGCATCATTGTATTGGAGGAATAAGGTGTTGTTAGTGAAGGGAAGAATACAAAGTATTATGTGTTGATGCTTTTGAGGGACCAAAAAAATTAATGGCTAGTCTTAGTGGAGGAATAAAAGTGTGTTATAAATGGAGGGATAAGTGGTCTATCAAAGTTGATGTGGTGTATTTCATCTTGGAAGAACAAAAGGCTAGCCAAGATACTATAAGTGGTAGTTGCAATGATGATATCTCCCTCATTGCAAGCCTCGTAGGTAGGCTTGGTAGACTGAGCCATCATTACTTTTGGTGACAGCCACTTTCTCATCTTGTTGTATGAGTGGATTCATGTATGTGTAAGCATATCATGTGATGTTGAGACATACTAAGTAATCCCTGGAGATGTTGTAAAATAAAATAAAAGAAACAAAAATTATCCTGGTTTATTTTGGATTGTGTTTTGGTCTTACATGTGTGGGTGTTATAACTTTCCATCATATTGATAACTAGTGTTGTTATCCCCTATACAAAATTGGGGATATCAATAACCCATCAAAATAATGCACTATCATGCTAAACTCTCTTATTGGAAAACTATTTGGGAGCATGATAGAGAGAAGAATTAATTATTGGGCAGAAAAGGACAAAAAGGGTAGACAAGTTTTAGGCCAAAGCACTCCATTATTAACATTCACATCACTCTTAGACACTTGATTTAAAAAGTGTGGGATAACCAAAGGTGAAGAAGTTTTTTGTTGTTGTAACGAAATCAAAAAAGTGTTTGAAATGGTACCTAGAAATAAACTTTGGAGCATAATGGAGGTGCTTGGAGTTCCATATGAGTGTAGAACAGTTGCTCATAGACTATATGAGAAATTTAGGGCCCAAATCAAAACAAGGGAGGGGATGTGTGAAATTTTTTGGAGTGACGTTGGTATTAAACAAGGATGCCTACTTTCACCCACTTTATGTGGGCTCTACATTGACAAGCTAGAGGAGTAAATCAAACATGTTCTAAGGAATCATTTATAGTGGTATATATTATAATTTGCTTTGGGAGATATATTCTAGTTTATACATTAATCTTTATTAATTAATCAGAATATACAACATGTATTAACCTTACGCCTTTAAATAAATAATAAACCCATCACAACATCCACACTTATTTATAACTTAGGTTATAATCATTTGGTGAACCCATTTTTTTATCGAACACACAACTTAGGCTTCGGTTATCTACCCTAGCTAGGACTTTTGTTGTCGAATCCTAGCTTCCCTAGGCTTTCCATTTTATGTCCTTATGCATGATCATTTTTTAGCCTTAGGTTTTATTATCCTTTATGTTATCATGGCTTCCAATTATGTCATCGATAGTGATCTCCCCTTGTACATTGGATTCGAGGTGAAACACTAGTGGGTTAAGAAAGTACTTGTTGATAATGGCTCATGTTTCAATATGTGTACCATTTCTTTCCTGCATGGGTTGGGCCTATCCGTAATTGATCTCACGTCATTGGATATGTATCTTCGTGGCTTTGATAATGTACCCCATAAGGTGTTTGGGAAAATCACATTACAAATTACCTTTAGTAACCAAACCCTTGCGATCGTATGTCAAGTTCTTCCTCATGATCCTAGTTACACTATCCTCTTAGGGTGGTCTAAGATACATTTCATGTGTACTAACCCATCCATCCTTCATGCTGTAAGGTTCAATATCTCCTTTCCGTGCTTCGAGACTCCCTACACTTTTAATATAGTAAATATTTTTATTTTGTTCCTACATACAATGCCCATTCTGATGATAGTTACAATAGTAATGATGAATCTAGTAACAAATCTAATTATATTGGACATGTTGATACTTGTTTCCTTATTATACATGTTTGTGTTATAAATGTTGGCAATGACTCTTTACCTTTTCTTGATTATATAAATGATATAATTATCACACTAATAAATGATACAATTGATATATTTATCATATTGAAATAACACATGTTACAAATGGTTCTTGTGATCTTTCTTATGTTACACATGATTCAATTTCTCATCCTATTCTTATTACAAATGATTTATATGATACTCTTAATGTTGTATCTCTATATCTTATCAAATGTATTAGATCCCTTGTTCAAGATGTTATATCATTTCTTTCCTATAGCGTTCCCATTATGGATATATCCTCACCTATGGCTACATCTATCGTGGTTACATCTATTGTGTCTATATTTTTGGTTACATCTCATGCCACCTAGAGCCTATTACAATGTTTATTGATATGACTTTTATTGTGCCCTCATATAATACAATACACAAGTTTGTGTATGTTTCTAATGCTTCAAATGCATATATATCCTAAAATTTTCTAGTGGTTAGCCTTGTGTCTCTCCCTATTTTTGAGGTTGATACAAGATATTCTCATGGTACCGTGTATTTTTCACCTTATTACAACCCTAACTTCACGTGTCACTTTTTTATTACTTTTACACTTGTTACAATTGCATCCATTATTATTGAAAATGATGCTAGATTACTTTTGTAATTCTAGTTACTGATGGTTTACATGCTCATATTAGTCATACAATTTTGCTTGTTACATATGTGGTTAATCCTTTTGTTTTCATCTTGCTATTGTGTTATGGTATACATACAATATTCCTAGAAATTGAGTTCACATCCAAATATCTTATTCCTAGAGTGCACAACACACAGTTACGATCCAATCCTATTATATGTTCAGGGTTATCCTTCACCCTATGGAGTCTCTCATAGGGTAGTTATTACTTTACTTGTGATTTTTATAAAAATATTCTCAAATATAAAAAATAATCAAATAAATACATGCAAAATCAAGACCGAAAAATGACTTTATTTGCTAGCTTTACACTTTACATATGTTGGTTTCCATATAGTTTTATAGATAACATATTTTCTCTATATTTTTTATATACATGGATTTACATGATATCTTGAATTTTATGTGAGACACATGCGTGATTATAAACAATGAAATTGATGGCTCGAGTTTATATCGGTGGTCTTGGTAATCTGCGAGCATCTCCAACACTATTTAGGTGAGATTTTATTTCAATACATTTACTTTCACTTCCTCGTTATGCTCAATTTTTTATATTGTACAATACAATAATTTCTAGACTAACATCACTAACAAGTGTCTTGTGTAACACTTGATTATCTAAATCTATGTGCTTCTAGGTTAATGTTTGTTATTGTATTCACTTGCTCGATTATTTGTATGTTTTCTTCTATGTATGTGACCTTTTGTCTTTACTCTATGTATCTTGTGACACTTTGGCATCCCTTATTTTTTAGCTCTTTGCATTTTTTATGACTAACATATGTGACATTTCTTGTGTACTTTTGTACTAGATTACTTGTATTCTTCATTACCTCTATGTATGTTTACTACTCTACATGATTTCCTATGAGATTATTACTTGTTTGTTATCTCTATTTTATATGGTTTATATCATGTACATCCTTGTAGGAATAGGATCTCAATGGAAGCCACCCAAGACAACCCTCCATGTGATCCAACATTGGTTATCAAACACATACGTCATGGATACACATCACTTCTTTTGAGCTAAACATTCTATTTTTACATCTCACTTGCCTAAAAAGAGGGGCATTCAATGGGGTTTATCACACAAATATATATATGCACATCAATCACATAAAAAAATTTCAAAACTTCGGAAAAAAATGACACAGGGTATAAATACTTAGAAATAAAATTATACATGAAATGGGAACACATATTACACAAGGACAAAACCATTGAATAGGGAAAAAAATGCAAAATGTCATAATCTAGGATGGAATTTTTCATCCCATGGGCAGATTTCCAACAAATCAAATACTTTTTAGATTTTCATAAGAAATTGTGTGTTTCTCATATAAGTTTACGGACAAATTACACATTCCAGAACATGGTTTATTGCATTTGATATAAAATGTGGGGGGTTTGAGTACTACATTCCTTTTTAGCAATATATGACTTAGGAATTGTTTCCATATAGGGTATAGCGATATGGGATTTTTTCTCCTTTTTTATATATTAAAAATATCATATCTGAGACTCATAGTCATATCACATGGTGGGGGGATGAGACAAGTTATTCCCTTTTGAATTTGTGTTATTTTACACCTGGGACTAGATTCATCTACAATTGTGTGGCCTATAGGATTATAAAATATTGAGGTTACCATAAAACCTTGTGGAAATCTTCTTACGATTATTTTTGGAAGATATCATGGTGAATTGAAAACTATATGGTGAACTTCCTTATTTTGAGCTTATTGGGATAAAATTCTTTTGACACCTTTGAGCATTGGGTCAAGTAAAACTCAATTAATTTGTGACTCCAACATCTTCTTCAACGAAATTGAAGATTGATCATCCTCAATCCTTCAACAACTCAATACCAATCCAAATCCCCACATGTGGAAAATTTTTGAGCTTCTCTCTTGGAAAAGTGAATAAATGCATTTCTTCAATGCTTTTGCATTTTTACTTTATTACTTACGAATTCAATTTTCAAAGTTAGAAATATATTTTCAAAGTTGAGTCATAGTTCACTTTCTTTTATGGACATTGAATACACTCTATGTTGCAGGTTTCATCATGGATCGTATCAAATCTAAAATGAATTATTTAAATTCAATCAAACACAAAGTGTGTGTACACACTTAGCTATGCTTTTCTGTTATATATGTAATTTTCATTTCAAACATAAAGGGGGGGAGGGGGATTTAGACATCTACATTTGGCAATTTATCATTTGACAATTATAACTTTGGCTTTACACCTTAAGGATGTCACGTGCACACATTCTAGGCCTAAATGACCTATCTTTGTCTCCCTTCCATGACTTACTTATCTATGCACATTTCCCATTCACTAAAAAACCAATATAATCAGTCGATGGTGGTATAATCTTGGTAGGCACCAATCTTAGAGTTTTATAGTACCTTGAACTACCTATCTGAAACCATATAGTCGAGACCAAACCATCCCATGGTTTGGTCCAGGTGGGCCAAACAATTTTATGTCCTACCATCCAACGGTCACTTTGCAATTTGATTTTTTTTCACGGCCTATTTAATACTCCATATGTCATCCTTAATGTGGATCTAAACCAATGAATGCCTATAAAAGCAAGTTTAAGTCGCGCATTTACCTCACTTGGCACTCATCTAGCAATCTCAAAAAAAATTTAAAACACATGCCTAAAGTACTATAGGCTCTCTTAAATGCCTTCAAAGTAGTAGCACAATCTAGGAATAAGCCATACACATGTTTGAATTCAAGTGAACTAGGTTCAAGATCCATGCGTCTCATTCTATAGAACTCCCAAGTCAAGCTAGTCTAATATCAAATGCACTATGCAATTATCTCTCATTGTCAAAAGCTCAAGTTGTCAAAGTAGTTACATCCATGTAGATATCAAATGCTAGGTGCATAACTACACAAGGTGTTAGGACTCTTCAGATTAGTTCTGACGTAGGTGCCCAAACACTAACCTTTTTCCATGGTCTTTCACCCATGGTTAGGGTTTGAGGTTATTTCAAGTCACACAGAGGGATTCGTAGATGTGCGAGACCTAGGGTTATAGTACAAAGGTTATCACATACTGTCGTAACTCCACATGAAGTTACATAGTGCCAATACATACATGTTCAAAACTTCATAGTGAAAGCCTAGACCTTATTACACTCTACAACAAGCCATTTGGTTGCATATCATCATATTTTGTAGTCACAGTTCTAAAATTGAAGCACCTCCAGGCCATCTAATCTACATAGTCACTCTACACTCCCATATCACACCTTTACTTTTATAATTATCTAGGTGTACTTCTCCTCTTGTGTTTTGAGAAAAATTTTCTATTGTTGTATCTTGTCATTTGATTTGGGATATATATTCTGATTTATACATTAATGTTCATCAATTTATCAAAATATATAACATGTATCCTTTAAATAAATAAGAACCACATCGGAACATCCCAACATTTTTATTGTATTCAGGGTGTAATCACATACTACTTTACTATACACATTCATGTGTCAATTATTTCTATGACACATATCTTTAAATATTTTTACTCGTACACAATGTTTACATGATGATATTTTACAAATTTCAACTTTACAATAATGACATTTTCTATGGATAAACATTTTTCATTGCACTTGCATGCATTTATGTATGGTTTTCTGATGATTATTTCTAGTTGATATTAAACATATTACACGTGATATGCATAATATTTTCTTTGAGATGAGTGATTTACACAATTCAACCTTCTATTCTTGACAAGATTACTAAGAGGTTTGGACAAAAAATTTATTTATATTTTGTTCAAAGATACTCTATACATACTATTGAGAGACACATTGTATTAATCAAGGGAGTTAGACTAAGATTATATAGACATATCATAGAATGTTGAGACACAACTGAGGTATTCTATACATTTTTGAGATATGAATTGCACATACAATTAAACATTCTGCATGATTTTGAGATTCACACAAGACCATGCGACATAGATTCTTACCATATAGAGATATTTTACATGATGTTGAGAGACATTCAATCATGAATTTGAGCGTTCTATGTCACGAAGAGGAATATATGAGATGTTTTATATTTGTAGTGAGGAGAAACATAAGACCACATAACATCAAGTGTATTCATTCTTTTTATTAGACATTCATTTCAATTTTTCACTTTTACCATATATTATCTATTTGAATCATTGATCTATTTTCTCGTATTCACAATTATTTGCAAATATACACTAGGCACTATTACACATTAGGGTAACAACATTCAAAGTTCAAACACCTACGTAGGTACCTATTTTCTTTCAACCCTTGATACTATTATTTATTATTGCATTTTAATACTAAATTGAAGGGAGTACATTATTTAGATTTTAAAAATTGCTACAAGCCTTGTTCAGACAAAAAAAACTTAGATTTGTATAAATGAGATCTCATCCAAAGATTAAACTCTTATTATTGCATTTGGTGTTTGTATCTTAGTCTTTTTTCTCTCAATTCAGGCATGGACTCTTCTATGTATTATTTATCTCAGTTTGTTAGTCTATCACATAGATCTGTGACTTATCTTGTCCACTCCTACATATATTGTTTTATCCATGAAAATACCAAAAATCTTAGACATTGTTAGCTTCTAACAATATCTTAACACATCTTTCTTTGTTTACTTGGGTTGGGAACCCTTTGAATTAGAATTATTAATTGTTTGGGGCCTTAATGGGTCATAGTTTTCCCACCAATAGGTTGTTAATTCAAATTTTAAAATAATATATATGCAAATACCTTAAATACATTTTAAAACAAACATTCTCCTAACACAAGAGGCACCTAGTTGAGTTCCAAATTTTATATAGATACCTAAACATTTATGAAGTTTTATAAGGAAATAAATTTGATTGCATATGTTATTTATATACATGTACCAAATAAATACCTAAGTTAATTTAATATAAACTTGCATTCATGTGATTTTTCACACACTCACATAGGTGGGAGAATTACATACAATTTGGGACCTATTCAAAGTATTTGTATGTAGACAAGGCTTCACAACTCAAGGGGTGCAACGAGCCTAGCCCAACACAAAAAATAACCCCTTTTCAAGGCATTTCTTCATTTAAGTGTGTTACTAGGACTATTGATGCATTATTTATAACATGAATTTGAAAAGGTCATAACTTGTGCTTTGGGTGTCCATTTGAGTCTGTTTTTTTTAAACCACCTGTTTCGACGAGACAAACCCACCGGTCAACTGACCCTGCCAGTTGGAGTACAAGTCAACACATTTTTGGTCCGGAAATCTACCATTTGAAGGTTGAAAATTAGGATCTAAGTTGTAATTTGGTTTTTTCCTAGATTTTAAGGCATTAGTAATTTTTAGTCTCTTTAATGCATAATAGGTTAGAAAGTTGGAAATTCCTCTAGTTTAGGCATGTAGAAGATGCATGGAAATTTCTATGCTCCTACGAATAAACATGAGAACTTACTAAGAATAGTAGGTTCTAGTAAACTACTAAAAATAGTAAATTCCGCCACCTTGAGTAGATTTAGTCAAAGTTAGTGTTTTCTTGGAAACTCGAGTTGGGAGTTTTTTTCCCATTTATGAAGAATTGTGATTCATGATTTGATAACGAAGAAGAAGATTTATTTTCTTTGAGTTCAAGATATTTGCAGTGTATTGAGTTTGTGTTAAAGTTGGTTACATTATCTGGTATCTGAGCGAGTTCGAGTCTTGGTAAAGGAAAAATGGTAGGAAGAGAAAGAGGAAGAGGGAGCATAATTGCCTAGATGAATAGAAACATGCAGGATCTGTAGAGGCAAGTTGTTGCACTTGTTGTAACTATAACCCAGAGAGGAAATCAAGGTGGTGATGACACAGATGAAGATGAAGTTTGTGAAGAGGAGGAAACACAAGGACCGACCTTAGTTTTTAAAGAAAGGATGCTTCAAGCATTAGAAGGAAAGAATGATGGGATAAGAGTTGATGTTTCAGAATATGGAGGTAGCCTAAAACCCGAGGAGGTGATCGACTGGTTGACTAGCATGGGAGAATTTTTTGAGTTGAAGGTTATGTTAGAGTAAAAGAAGGTAAAATTTACATGTACAAAATTAAAAGGTCATGCTATGTTATGGTGGGATCATCTACAAAAGGAACAACCAAGAAAGGGGAAAGAAAGGATTAGGACCTGGAGTAAGATGGAGAAGAATCTAAAAGACAAATTTCTCCCTATGGAGTATGCATGAACCCTTTTTAGAATCTCAGACAGAACTTATAAACCATACAAGAATACACATACGAGTTTTACAAGTTGTCAATTTGTGTAGATGATGAAGAAAATGAGGAACAAATGGCTGCAAGGTATGTAAATGGATTAAAATTTTCTATTCAAGATGAGCTAAGCATGCACATGATCAAGAACATGGAGGATGCCTATCAACTAGCTTTAAAGGCCAAAGAAAAAAAATCGTCAAAGTTTTAGGAGATCACATGGGATGAATAGGGGGCCTCATCCTCCTTTTAGGGACAAGTTGGTTTCAGCCAAGGTAGAGGAGAACAAACTCATGGAGTGGAAAAGTAAGAAGATAGAAGACAAGATCTCCTAAATCAGCAAAGAGGTAGAGGATTTCCTAGGGGCAGAGGATATGTTGACGACATAGGATGGGAGGCTCCACGAAGACCATTTTTGTGCTAAAGATGTGGTGAAGAGGGGAATAGATCATTTGAATGCCAACATTATTATATGTATGAAAAAAGGCAAACAAACCTTCTAAGAGTAGATCTTGTTGAAGCTAAACAAGAAGAAGATGATCAGGACCTAGAAATTCCACTAGATGTGGGAGAAAATCTAATAATCAAAAGGACGATGATTACTCCAAGGAAGGAGATCAAGTGGGATGCATGACTATGTACAAATATTTTTAGAACAAGATAAACTTCAGGAGGAAAGGTATATAATGTTATTATTGATGGTGGTAGTTGTGAGAAAATGGTTTCAAATGAGATGGTTGAGAAAATAGGCCTGCATTGTGAGAAGAATCCTAACCCTTACCGTATTGCATGGTTTAAGAAAAGTAATGAAGTTAGTCTTGATAAGAGATGTTTAATAAATTTTTCTATTGGGAAAAGTTATAAGGATGATATTTGGTGTGATGTTATTCCTATGGATGCATGTCATATGCTACTAGGTAGACCATGGTAATTTGATAGAAAAGTTATTCATGACAGGGGAAGAATACATGTAATTTTTGGAAGGATGGCACAAAAATAGTTTTGCTACCTCTTAAGGAAGAGGGAAAGGCTGAAAATATGTTTTCTACAAAATAATTTATGGAGGCAAAGGCAACTGGGTTTTGTTATGTGCTAGTCGCAAATAAGGATGAACCTACAAGTGCACAAATACCAGTAGAAGCAGTGAAACTAATAAAAGAAATTTCTGATGTTTTTCCTGATGAGCTACCAGATGGGTTACCACCCAAAAGAGATATCCAACACTATATTGATTTTATATTAGGGTCTTCACTCCCAAATCAAGCAGCTTATAGGATGAGCCCGACATTGCATGCAAAGTTGAATAAGAAAGTGACAGAACTCATGAGAAAGGGTGTAGTAAGGGAGAGCATGAGTCTGTTTGTAACTCAAGTTTTATTAACTCCAAAGAAAGATGGAAAATGGATAATGTGCACAGAAATCATAGCAATCAACAAAATTACAATCAAGTATAGGTTCCCAATACCTTGCCTTGATGATATACTAGATGTGCTTGCTGGATCAAAATATTTCACTAAGATTGATCTTCGAAGTGGTTACCAACATATTCATATTAAAGAAGGAGATGAGTGGAAAACAACATTCAAGATAGGGGATGGATTATATGAGAGGTTGGTGATGTCATTCGGGTTATCTAATGCACCTAGAATGTTTATGAGGTTGATGAACAATGTGTTGTGGGAGTACAATGGTAAGTTTGTTGTGGTTTATTTTGATGATATCTTGATTTTCAGTAAAACTAAAGAAGAACATTTGAGGCATCTGAGGGTGATACTTGAAGTGTTAAGGAAAGAGAAACTCTATGCAAATTTGAAGAAGTGCATGTTTATGTAAGACAACTTGGTATTTTTGGGTTTTATTATTTCAGTAGATGGGATGCATGTGGACTCAGAAAAGATAAAGGAAATTATTGAATGGCCTACCCCACAGAGTATAATAGATGTACGAAGCTTTCATGGTTTAGCAACATTTTATAGAAAGTTTATTAAAAAAATTAATAGTATTGTAACACCTATAACAAATTGCAAAAAGGGAAGGGAGTTTTTGTGGACAAAGGTAGCTGAGGATAGCTTTCAGTTCTTGAAGAAGAAGGTGACAGAAGCACCTATTTTGGCACTACCAAATTTTGATAAAGTGTTCGAGGTTGATTGTGACACCTCACATGTGGGTATTAGTGTTGTCCTAAGTCAAGGAAGGAAGCCAATAGATTTCTGTAGTGAGAAATTGAATGAGGTAAGAAAGAATTACTCTACTTATGATGTGGAATTTTATGCAATTGTAAAAACATTGAGGCATTGGAGGCATTACTTAGTGCCTAAGGAGTTTGTGTTATTTACAGACCACATATTCCTGAAGTATGTGAATACACAAAAGAACTTTAATAGTAGGCATGCAAAGTGGGTATCATTTTTGTAGGGTTATGATTTTTCTCTAAAGCATAAATCAGGAAAACAAAACCAAGTTGCAGATGCATTAAGTAGGTGTGTGACTCTATTTACAACTATCAAGAATGAGGTGGTTGGTTTTGAAGCAATAAAGGATTTGTATTCTTCTTATTCTGATTTTAAGGATATTGTTGAAACGTTAAGTAGACCATTGTCAAGTGATGCAAGAGATTTCCAGGATGATTACCTTTTGTAGGATGGATATCTATTTAAGGGAGAACAACTATGTATTCTAGTTGGGTCTATGTGAGATAATATAGTGAAAGAGGCGCATAGCGGAGGATTGACTGAGCACTTTGGTAAGAATTGTTATCAAATCATGATTGGATAGGAAATTTGGTAAGTTTAGGACATATTCAAAGTATTGGTATGTAGATAAGGCTTCATAATTCAAGGAGTGTGATTAGCTTAGCCCTACACAAAACACTAACCCATTTTCAAGGCATTTCTTCGTTTAAGTGTGTTACTAGGGCTATGGAGGAAGAGAACAAAATTCAGTTTTTTTTAACAATATAGCAATCATTTAAAGTAGAAAATCAAAACATCAAGCGAAGACAAATGATTTAATAAAATTTAAATCTATGTAAGGACATTGTTTATCTAATAAATATAAAGGTAATATAGAATATCTAGCTATAGAAATACAAGCAAGAGCGATATATAGGGATTATAGAATGGCTCAACGTGCATATGTAGGTCTGAACTGTTTCTAGGCTGATGACAGGTCTAGAAAGGTAATGTTTCACTCGGAAATGCTTCGTTCCTTATAGAAACAGATAAGGTTAGGGTTAGGAGGAATACCTGTAGAATGTCGAGATGATGTGCGCGTACCGTAGAGAAAGATCAGGCTGACTGCGAAGAACTCCTTTTTGTCTTGGAAGGACTACCTGCAAATAAGAACACAAGACCACAAGATTTTGATTAGATAATAAATGAGGAAACTGCCTTGGGCCCAGGAAATGTAAAACTTCCTTTCGAAGGTGGTCAGTTTCCCTGCTAATATGAGTTAACACAAAATATTGTAAAATACCAATCAAATTGCTTGGCTGAACTGGGTAGGGGAAAGGTTGTTTTTCCTGGTTTTGATCAAAGGAACCGATGCCGGTTACCTATAACCGATGGCGGTTACTGATAACCGATACCGGTGGGTTCTAGGATCTTCTGGGCTGGTTGTGGAGTTTGTAATGGCTGATTTTGGATGGTATTGGGAAATGGGATGGTTAGAAGCTAAGGAATGATAGTTCGATGCAATGGCACGTTGGGTAGTGGATTCAGGGATGGATTTATGAGGACTGTGGTTCCAAAGGCAAGAGAAATGTTATAATGGAGGACATGCAAGATGTAACTTACTGGATTTGATGAAGGTGCCAGTTGATCTCCTTGGCTGCCAACTCTTCTGGTTTCTTCACTCGTCTCTGCTTGGTCAAGTGAAGTTCTGGACTCTGCTAATCGCTTTGGACTCTCCTTTTGATTCAAAAATCCTTCGACTGATCTCCAAAATGAAATTCCGATTGTTGTTTGGTTGGGAAGCCCCCCATTTACAGGGAACCGATGGCGGTTGCGTAACCGACGGCGGTCGAGTAGGAACCGGCATCGGTTAGGAAAAAGTAGGCTATTTTTAGTAAAATAGCCCACCTTCCCTGCTTTTCTCCCGAGAGATCAGTTGCGGGCTTGGTCAAGTGGCTAGAAGGTCGGCTTTGGGTGCGAGTAAGGAGGCATTAGTTATGGATGTGAGTCTAGACTAAGTCATGGGTCTTAATTAGGTTAATTTTAGGGTTAGGGCTAGGTCATGATGAGGTGGCACAGTGAGGTGGCGGTAAGGTGATGTGGATTATCAATTACAAGGTAATTAATAAATAATTGTGTAAAGTTTAGGTAATGAGGTTAGGTTGCGAAATGGGATGCGGGTCACAAGGGGTCGTGAGACACGAATTTGGTGTCTACATTAGCCCCTTATTGTCGTGTAGCTTGTTCTGTAAAGCTGCGTGGACAATAATATGAAGTGGTTACTCCTGTTAAGGGTATAGGTAATCCCCCTCAAATCTATCACAGATTGAGTGAACGAGAAATCAGGGATAGGGTTTGATAAAGGGTAAGTGGTTAGAGGGATGGTAAGATGATGGTGTAGGTCCAAGGAAGCAGACGCATGTTGAAATGCAATAGTACGACTAGGGTACATGATTTGACGAGCAAACCAGCAATGTATAGGCAAAGGTTGATAGTTTATCCAAACAAGGGTGATATAATCCTGGTATCCAAGGCATAGGAAGTAGCTCCAGGGTATATAATAGGTAAGGTACAGGAACGTTTAGGCATGTTCGGCAGTACCAAAATGGTTGGTTGGGTTGGTTGAGATAAACGTCTCGGTCTAGGTTCTAGGCAAAGTTGGTCGACAGATCAAGTCAAGGACCCTAATCATGCTAAAACATGAACAAGTGAGCTCGATTGAACAAAAGGTACATGATGGATGGATAAAATAAAACGTTGATTGTGGGTATGGTATTGAAGTGATACGGTCGTGGGTCGGGCCAAGTTGTTGGGCGGTGGCCGTGGGTCAGGTCAAATTGTTAGGGCGAGGCCTTGGGTCGGGCCGGATGGGTAGGTTGAGGCCTTGGGTCGGGCCAAATAGGTAGGGCGAGGCCTTGGGTCGGGCCAAAATGGTAGGGCGAGGCCTTGGGTCGGGCCAAATAGGTAGGTTGAGGCCTTGGGTCGGGCCGAATTAGGTAGGTAGGCGAGGCCTTGGGTCGGGCCAATTGGTAGGGCGAGGCCCTTGGGTCGGGCCAAATAGGTAGGTTGAGGCCTTGGGTCGGGCCGAATAGGTAGGTTGAGGCCTTGGGTCGGGCCAATTGGTAGGTTGAGGCCTTGGGTCGGGCCAAATAGGTAAGTTGAGGCCTTGGGTCGGGCCAATTGGTAAGTTGAGGCCTTAGGTCGGGCCAAATAGGTAGGTTGAGGCCTTAGGTCGGGCCAAATTGGTAGGTGGAGGCCTTAGGTCGGGCCAAATAGGTAGGTTGAGGCCTTGGTCGGGCCGAATAGGGAGGTCGAGGCCTTAGGTCGGGCCGAATAGGTGGGTTGAGGCCTTAGGTCGGGCCGAAGGTAGGTTGAAGGCATTGGTTCGGGCCAAATAAGGTAAGTGAGGCTTGGGGTCGGGCCAATTGGGAGAGTTGAGGCTTAGGTAGGGCCAAATAGGTAGGTGAGGCCTTAGGTCGGGGCCAATTGGTAGGGGTGGGAGGAATTATCGGATCGGGCCAAATAGGTAGGTTGAGGCCTTAGGTCGGGGCCGAATAGGGAGGTTGAGGCCTTAGGTCGGCACGAATAGGTAGGTGAGGCCTCTAGGTCGGGCCGAAGAAATAGGTAGGTGAGGCCTTAGGTCGGGACGAATAGGTAAACAAATGGTGTTCAGCCAGGTGGATATAGGCGATAGGGTGAAAAAGAGGCAAGGAGAGGAACGACAAGAATGGGGTTAATATAAGGTTAAAAGGGTATCAAACAGACGTCGTTCATCATGACGAATATAGGTTAAGGGGAACGATAACGGGTGTTTATAGGGCAGAAAGGAAACGACATCGGTTTAGTCCAAAAAAAAAAAACCTCTCTAAAAAGAAACATACAGGCCTGTCATGTCACTTTGTTTTTTGTAATCCAAAATTTGACTTGTCTGACGTGGAGAGTTGATTTGGAGGGGTATTGAGTGAGGTGGAGCTATTTGATTGGCGGAGAGAGTTGATAGTGGGCCTGAATAGTCTGAGGAGGCGGCAGGGTGATTGGCCGGGGACCCCAGAGGATCAGGATTGGCGCCATGGCACAGGCATGATGAGCTGGAGGGGCTTGGACCAGCTGGGACCGCCACCACCCATCCCCACCACGACGACGTGTTGTCGTACCGGTAGGTTCTAAACTCTTTATTTTGGTGGTTGGTTGAGTTATGTTGTTTTGGGATTTGGGTAGAATTGGTAGTTTGTAGGAAATAATGGGTAAATGGAGGTCAATGTGAGAAAGGGGGAGGGTAGATAGGTTAGATATGCTAAGGGCGGCTAGGTGTGTACAATTTTTCGGTTTTTTGGGTGGGTAGATGGGTAGAATAGGTAAAAAAATGAAGTTTTGGGTGGGCCCGCGCGCCGGGGGTCGGCTTCGGGCAGTGGTAAGAGGTAAACAGGACAGCTGTCGGTCCGTAGGCGACCGACACGGTAGCAAAAAGAAGAGGGGAGGTTTTTTTAAAAGGGGGTCGGGGACGGAATCGGTCTCGTATCGGACGGTTATAGGTGGGGAAGGAGGGGTTGAGAGGGGTTGGGAGGGTGGTGATGGGTGTTGGGGGGGGGGGGTGGCACTGTTGGGAGGGGGTACAGGGGATTTGGGTGGGGTTAGGGTGTGATAGGGTGTGATTTCTGTATGGCTGTGGGTTTTGAAGGTGTCTGGTTGAGGGGGTTTGGGTGAGTGGGTGGGGGGTGTGGTAGGTAGGGAGTCGGGGTACGGGGTGGGTTAGGGTGTCGGGGTTGAGTTGGGTTGAGTTGGGTGGGGTAGGTAGGGAGTCGGGGTATGGGTGGGGTTTAGTATTTTTTAGGTTGGGTTTCGGGTGGGTAAGGTAGGGAGTCGGGGTATGGGTGGGGTTTAGGGTGTGGGGTGTTACAAAAAAAGGGGGGTAGATGGTAAAGTAGATGTTATTATAACGAGTGGGTCTAAGAATGTGGGTTTGATTTTGCAGGCACGTCAGCAGTTGACGATGCGTGATAGGATGCCTCCACTATTGAGTCGGATGAGGCCACACATATCTGCGGCGCATTGGGCCATCATGCGCGAGGTGGGGCTTGGCGGGGTCCAGAGGTACAGAGCGATCGACAGAGATCACAGCCTGATGGTCGCCCTCATCGAGAGATGGGATCCGGCGGCCAATGTGTTCCATCTGCCGACCGGGGAGATGACCGTCACATTAGAGGATGTGTATCGCATCCTGCGGCTACCGATCGAGGGAGAGGCCGTTTTCCAGGTGGATTCAGAGACTGCCATGGATAGCATACTGCAGGTTTTTGGGGATGCAGCCGCGCTTCTTACATATCATAGCGCGAGCATTGGATATGGGGACATGTACCGCGCACACAGACATGAGACACGGCTTGCCGTGTTGATGATGATAGGGGTCACCTGCTTCGCCCTCCCGGATTCAGAGGGAGGTCGCTTCCCATGGGCATTGATGGGGGTGCTACTGGAGATGGTGGAGGAGCACACCTGTTTGCTATGGGCACCAGTATATCTGGTTTGCAATTATACCGGGAGTTATGGGGCTATCGCCGGAGGAGGGCGATTTGGTATTTGTTCGACCTTTTTGTTGCACTGTTGGGCATACGAGCACATCGTATGCATCAGGCCAGTAGGGCTACCCCAGCAGCCAGGGCCACAGATCGTATACCGATATGGCTTTCAGAGGTGGTTGGGGGTTGTTGGGCCAGCCACGAGCAGTTGTTGCAGGTCGGGATGTGGCCTACTATAGACATATGCTAGAGGGCCTTACAGCAGTAGACATTATATGGAGACCCTACAGAGGTCACCAGCCTGGCAGAGGAGCCCGCGTACAGCTGCGCCTGATCCAGTATACATTCTGGATAGCAGGACGTAGGCCAGGAGAGTACGAGCGGATACCCTTAGAGAGGGTACGCAGGCAGATGGGGCTGCCACAGGACCAGCCACCTCCCTTCCCTCAGTACAGGAGGGATGATGTAGAGGCCCCACTGCCAGCACCACAGCCTTGGGATCCAGACTGGGTAGCGGAGAGACCAGCAGGTGAGGGTGTGGATGATGCCGGGTGCACGGCAGCATACAGGGTCTGGTGGGCTGGGCAGAGAGCAGCGAGGATAGTACCGCCTGCGCAGCCAGACTTGGCTGCAGTTACTGCAGAGAGAGATCAGCTCCGGGGGCAGGTGCAGTTATTACAGGGACAGTTGGCTGCTGCACAAGCACAGATAGGGGTCCTACAGGGGCAGCTAGCCCAGGCTCAGGTACAGGCACAGGCAGCACCACCACCAGCAGCACATCCACAGCCCCAGATACCACCACGGCCACAGGTGCAGGTACAGGCACAGGTAGCACCTCCACCAGCACCACAGCCACAGGTGCAGGTACAGGCTCAGGGGATATTGGTGTTAGGTGCCAGGGGACCAGCCCCAGTTCCTTCAGTGGCGAGAGATCGTTATATGGAGGTTAGAGCAGAGGCCCGTTATTATCAGGATATTCTTGATAGTAGCGGAGTCGAGTATCAGGCGTATGCAGCGCATAGGGCGGAGACCTCGCGCAGCCAGAGATCTCAGGGAGGGGCAGCTACAGCTGGCGTGTCCGTGACGGGCAGGAGGCGAGAGGCACCACAGGGACCAGCGGGGAGAGGTGCCGAGGGTGGTGGGGAGAGCTGATAGATCCCCGACATGGTTTTTGTATAGGGACATGGGCACCGGTCTGCGAACCGGTTGTATTGATAGAGGCCTGCGTGCCTACACTTATTCATTGTTTGATTTATTTATTTATTATATACCGGCCTGCGAGCCGAGTACGGGTTGTACATTTGATACCGGCCTGCGAGCCGAGTATATTTTTGATATGAGAGACCGGCCTGCGAGCCGAAGTCGATATTTTTGGTAGGTATTGCGGCCTGCGTGCCGGCTTGGTATATTATGAGATCACAGAGGCCCCGATGTAGGGCACATTGTATTTTTGAAACTGGGATATATATATATATATAGATGATGTTTTGATCGACATGCTGTGTTTAAAATGTGTTGAAATAAATGGTTGGTAATATATAGAATGTGTGATGAGTTTAATTGACATGTTGATAGATAGATGATGCTGATGTTTTTGTTTATTTGTGCGTATATATGAATGTCAGGTTATGTGATAAATTGGTGGTTTTGTGGCAGTGTAATATATGTAACTGATGAGTTGGATCTAAATGATGTATAGATTGATAGTTTCTTGATATTCGTAGTTGATGGTTGTGTATTGGTAGAAATGATGTTTAATGAAATTATAATGCTATGTGTGGTGGATAAACAAATGTGGTAAATTCTGTTGTTTATGCAGGCAAAGAGGCGGGCGCGACAAAAATTTAGATGAGAAATGAAGAAAAGAACCCTGTTTCAAAAAGGCAGGTGCATAACCGGTATCGGTTTGGTAACCGATGTCGGTAGAGATATGACCGATATCGGTTCTATGACCGATACCGGTTATTTAGGTATGAGCTTTTCTAAAAATAGAAAAGCTAGGGTGGCAACTTAAGTTTTAATTTTAGAGCCATGCAAGAGGTTAAATACGCGAACGCGACGCTTTTTGACGACTGAGACAGGTATTTGCATGAGAGATTTGGGTGAGAAGAAGGAAAGAGACAAGGAAAGTGAATGTGATCCGAGATTTAGAAGGCAGACAGACAAGTAAAAAGGGTTGTGATCATGGCAGAACGAGGAGAAGCATCCAGCAGGCAAGGACAGGAGGGAAGACAAGGGCCACCTCAAGCTGCTGCAACCCAAGAGGTAACGTTTTGTTTGTGATTTGACTACTGCATGTTTTGTGAATAAGATGGGGGAGAGTAGGTGGGTAGATATGAGAAAGAAAACATGATAACAAGGGTTGCAGGTGAGGTAAGTGTTACAGGGTAGGCAATCAGGGGTTCCAGGTATGTTTATATGTATAAAAACGAAGAAACGAGCAAATTATTGTCGTAGGTGGTTATTTTTAGGGAAGGTGTATATAATTGACAGTGACCGGTAGCGGTTAGGGTGAACCGGTATCGGTTGCTCAACCGATATCGGTTATGTATAACCGGTACCGGTTACTGGAGAAATTTCCAGAATGTTTGAAAAAGACCCTAATGGATTGAATGGTTGTTTGTCGTTTTGGCGTATGCAGGCAGAGACAGGGTTGAGGATGAATGATAGCGTGCCAGCGCTGTTGTCGCGAATCCGAGCGGATGTAACACCAGCGGAATGGACATTGATAAATCGTTTGGGGTTAAGTGGAATCCGTTATTATTCACGAATCGCACGTAACCATGGTATGTTACAGGCGCTGATTGAGAGATGGAATCCTGAGACAAATACCTTCTATCTGCCAACAGGTGAAATGACAGTAACATTGGAAGATGTGTTTCGGATTTTGAGACTCCCTATTACAGGAGAACCAGTTTATCAGGCACTACCTAGCGCGGGGCGGGGAGCGATAACAGCAGTATTTGGTCCATACGCACGAGATTTGACACAGCGAGGTTTATCGTTTACATATGGGGTAATGTATGCAGCACACCCTGAGGAGACAAGGTTAGCAGTGATATTAATGATAGCAGTAGGGTATTATGCATTACCAAGGGCGGAAGGGGGAAAATTTCCAAAGGCATTGATGTGTGTTATCTGGGAGATGATAGAAAGGAACGTTACGTTTGCATGGGCACCTGCATATTTGGCGGAGCTATACAGGGGTTTATGGGCTTGTAGGCGAAGTCACAGGACAACGTTGGATTGCTCATACTTATTACACTGTTGGGCCTATGAGCACATTGTTTGTGTGTGACCAATAGGCCGATTCATCCAGGCAGGAGAGACCGGAGTACAGAGGTTGGGATTCCGACGATGGGTCCAGACAGAACAAGAGGCAAGATCTCAGGCCGTGCCGGGTGACATTGAGTATTACAGGCAGGTATGGGAGAGAGTGACAGTTGCGGATATCTGTTGGAGGCCCTACGGGAACTATATGGTAACTGAAATCATAGCTGAGGAGTTGAGAGGTGTAGAGCGACTGAGGTGGATCGCGGGGCACAAGCCAGGTGAATATGAGAGGATTCCTATAGATCGCGTGCAGCGACAATTTAGATTTGTGCAGGACATACCACAGGCTTATAGACCATATATGAGGATCGATGCCGAGGCAGCATTCTCACCACCCCGGCCAACACCTCCAGAAGGGCCTGAGGAGATAGCAGCCGATCGCAGGGTAATGGATGCAGGAATGACAGAGGCCTATAGATTATGGTGGGTAGCAGAACTGCGAGGTGTACGTGAGCGCCCTGATACAGCGGTGATTACAGCAGAGAGGGATCGTCTGCAGCGTTTGGTTCAGCAGCTCCAAACGCAAGTGAATGAGTCAAGAGGATTGTTAGTGGTTGCGGAGTCACGGGCGGCGAGACTAGAGGCTGGAGTTCTCCATGCGAGAGGGCGTATTCATATGTTACAGGAGAGATTGGCAGATCAGTGGGCGGTACCAATAGCCGCGGTACCTTTGAGGACAGAGAGGCCCGGCGAGAGGGGTCGACGATCACGATCATCACCTAGTTCGGGATGAGTTGTGATGGTCTGAGTATATGTTAGCGAGGTATGAGAATAAATAAGGATGCCGACCTGCGTGTCGATGATAAAGAAGATGTATTTGTTTAACATCTAAATAAAACTGAATATGTATGTTGATTTGAGTTATGAGAATAATAAGATTGTCGGTGTTTTGATTTTCGGTGTTTTGAAAAAGGCTAAAGAGGAATGTGATTAACTAGAAATACACAGAAATATTTATTATACCACACATGATAGATTATGGTAGGGGATGGTCGAGCTAACCTTAGGAGACCCCATGTCTCCGAAGTGCTGCCTACATAGCCCATTGCACAAAGCAAGGAAGGGCCTCAGACCGATGTAGTTCTCCCTTAGGATCAGGGAGGGGTGAATTTAGGCAATTTGGTATGGTTTAGGCAATTTGTCGTTTGGTAAAAAATTGGATGTTGGTAGGGTAATGTTGTTGGTGCTGGTAGGATAATATTGTTGGTGTAGGTATAGGTAAAGCAAAGGTTAGCATACCCAAGTAGTAGGGAATAGTGTCCTGATTAAGATCAACACACAATTCTAGATGCGAGGCAAAGCGGAAAGAGTGCTCCGTAGGCGAAAAGAGCTAAACAAACCACACAACGTAGAACGAGCCTAAAGCCCTAAGTGCCGTGTATAGACGAGAAGTCCATAGTTGAAAAGAGTTGTATGATCACAATATATCAGGTGTACGTTACGTCCCTTGAGTTGAACAAATGGTGAGGTGATGTGGATGATATAGCTGAGGTACAAAGAACTTGTTACAACGAAAGAGATCCTACCCTAAATAGACAAGTCCATGACCCAAAGAGTTCTTTTGAATGAGGTTTTTATTTTATTAAATGTAGACTGATCGATGTGGGAAGTCTACAAGGGATATTGATTGTTTTATTCTTGAGGTCTTCACGAAGCTGATCAATGCGAGAAGCTTCTGATAAAGGCTGACTGTGTATAGCTGTCCTTCGGGGGAGCAGTCTATTTATAGTAGCAGAGATGATTTTAGTGCATAGCTATCCTTCAGGGGAGCAGTCTATTTGTATTAGCAACAATAATTTGGCATATAGCTGTCCTTCGAGGGAGCAGTCTATAATTTTATAGGACTAGATGTGCTTTTGGCATGAAACATCTAGTTAGTAGGAAGTTTGACTCAAGAAAATCCCTTAAGAATGTGGCTTATTTTAATACTTTAAAGTCATGGACTAGACTAAAAAAAGGGGAAGGCATTATCAAGGGGAGGTGCGAAGTGATTTTGATTTTATTCGGAGATATAGAAAACAAAGTGTATGTAGCGGTAGATGAGCTCAAGGGACGAGCAGTAGGTAGATAAGGAGTGATATAACACTAGATTCAACAGTAGAATGGTCGAAGATGCAAGGCATTAAGGGGTTCAGGCTCAGGTTTACCATTAAGCGAAGCTAAACGATAAGTGCCTGATCCATAGGTGTGAGTGATTATATAAGGCCCAATCCAATTGGGAGCAAATTTTCCACGTTTGCTCTTTTCTAGTTTGGTTACATGTTGATTCTCTTTGAGGACAAGATCACCAACCTTAAAGGTATGCTCATGAAGTCGCTTATCATAAGCACGCTTGATGCGTTTTTGATAGATTTGGAGGTGATCGAGAGCTGTAAGACGTCGTTCGTCAAGAAGCTCTAATTGGGCTAACCGCTCTTGGCGGAAATCATCGTTGGTGAGAATATCCTGAAGAGATATTCTAAGGGAGGGTATTTGTATTTCGAGAGGCAAAACAGCCTCGGTACCATATACCAATGAAAAAGGTGTGGCATTAGTGGAGGTACGAATGCTAGTACGATAAGCCCAAAGGGCAAAGGGAATGTGATCGTGCCAATTTCTTCCAGATTCATTGACGACTTTCATGAGGATTTTGGTTAGAGTTTTATTAGAAGATTCAGCCTGACCATTGGCCTGCGGATAGTAAGGCGATGAGAAGCTAAGTTTGATACCAAAGTTGTCACAAAGGTCTTGTAACAACTTATTTTTGAAAGATTTACCATTATCTGTTATTAGGCGATGAGGAATACCAAAACGACAGATAATGTGATGGTTAATGAATTCGACAATTTTTTCTTTTTTGATTGAAATGAGTGGAACGGCCTCCACCCATTTTGTGTAATATTCGGTCGCTGTGATTATCCAACGGTGACGTTGTGAAGAGGTCGGGTGAATCTCACCAATAAGGTCTAAACCCCATTGTGAGAAAGGCCAAAGATCTCGTGCGACCTGTAGCGGGTGGCTAGGAGTATGTTGAAGATTGGCATGTTGTTGACACATGACACACAGCGCTTAACATATTCGTAGCAGTCGTTATTGAGAGTAAGCCAATAATAACCTAGGCGAAGGATTCGTTTAGCCACGGCAAGGCCACTAAAATGTCCACCACAAATCCCATCGTGTACTTGTTGGATGGTATAGGTGACTTCTGCGCCGGTTAGACAGCGAAGGAGGATGCCATCAAAGCCACGTTTATAGAGGAGTCCTCCCATGACAACATAACGCGAAACACTTTTAAGAAAAGCACGTTTTCCGTTACTAGTAAGGTCAGGTGGGAGAACCGAGATCGTAAGGTAGTCGTGAAATTGGTGGTACCAGGTATCCTGCGAATTAGTAGACACAGTATTTATCATGCAAACTACCGGGGTTGAATAGGATGGGGCAAAAAGTTGTTGGACCACGACGAATAATTCAGAGTCAGTTGGCGCGGCGGGAATTTGCGAGGCTAAGCAAGCCATAGTATCCGCAAATTTGTTAGTGGAGCGGGGAATGGTTTGTATAGAATGGTGGGTAAATAAAGCTAGAAGTGAATCCACATAGTGTTTGTATTTTTGAAGTACCTCGTTTTTACATTGGTAGACGCCCATAACTTGATTGACTACCAATTGAGAGTCGCCAAAAATGTTGATAGATTTGATACCTAAGTGTAATGCAACTTGGAGACCTAGAACAAGGGCCTCATATTCCGCCGTATTATTAGTGCAGGGGAAATCAAGCCGGAATGAAAGAGGCATAGGTTCAGAGTCAAGAGGGATGAGAACAATGCCGGCTCCTCCGCCGCGCTGGCACTTAGATCCATCGAAGAAGAGGGTCATTTGATACGACACTTCTCCGAGCGAAAGAGTGGCGATGAGTTCGTCGGGGAAGGTAAAATTGGTAAATTGTTCCCCAGGTAGAGGGGCCTCCGCAAGTTGATCTGCAAGAGTTTGTCCTTTGATTGATTTCTGTTGTATAAACTCAAGGTCGAGGTCAGCGAGGAGCATGAGCCATCGAGCGATGCGTTGGTTTAGGTGTGGTTTGGCGTACATATAATGAATGGGGTCTGTGTTGGTGATGACAAAAGTTTTGTGATTCAGGAGGTAATGTCGGAGTTTGGTGGCGACGAATGATAGGGCCAGGCACAATTTTTCTACATGTGTATACCTAGTCTCGTAATCCACGAGGGTACGACTTATATAGTAAACGGCCTGCTCTCGGCGTGCCGGGTCTCGATGGGCGAGCATAGCTCCTATAGCATGGTCAGTGGCGGAAAGATAAAGGTAGAAAGGACGGTCGTCTTGGGGTGGGATAAGCACAGGTGGCTGCAAGAGATATGTTTTGAGAGCTTCGAAGGCTTGGTGACACTCCTCACTCCATTGAAAGGCAACGTCCTTTTTTAGAAGGTGATGAAAAGGGTGACATCGATCCGAGAGTTGGGAAATGAAACGCAGGATGGATTGAAGTTTACCCTGCAAACTACGCAATTGTTTAAGGTTTTTGGGTGGAGGCATTTCTAGGATAGCTTTTACTTTAGATGGATCGACCTCAATGCCACGTAAAGAGACGATAAAGCCCAGAAGTTTCCCAGAAAGGACACCAAAGACATATTTCTTTGGTTGAAGACGGACAGAATATTGTAACAGGCGATCAAAAATAATGGTTAAAACATCGAGATGTTCACTGCGATGTTTAGACTTGCCAAGAAGATCGTCGACGTAATCTTCGAGGATAGTGTGCATAATGTCATGGAAAATGTAGGTCATAGCCCACTGATAGGTCGCACCAGCATTCTTAAGGCCAAACGGCATTACACGGTAACAGAAAGTTCCCCAAGGAGTTATGAAGGCAGTTTTGTGTTGATCGGCAGGGGCAACCAAAATTTGGTTGTAACCTGAAAAGCCATCCATGAGAGGAAGCATTTCATGACCCGCAGTGAGATCAACAAGTTGATCAATACTTGGGAGGGGGAAGTCATCCTTAGGGCAAGCGAGGTTAAGATCCCGGAAATCCGTGCATATCCGAAGTCCCCCCGTCGCTTTCGTGACAGGTACGATGTTAGAAATCCATTGAGGATAGTCAATAGGCAGAATGAAGGAAACAGAAAGGAGTCGTTGGAGCTCCTCTTTGACCAAGAGAGCAATGCGTGGATGCATTTTTCTCAATTTCTGCTTAACTGGTTTGGAATCGGGGTTTAGAGTGATGTTATGGACGGCAATGGTAGGATCAATTCCTGGCATGTCAGTGTAAGACCATGCGAAAGCTTGGTTGCGAGCACGGAGAAAGGTGGTAAAGGCGGCTTGTTCTGATGTGTCAAGTGATTGTCCGATCTTCACTATGTGAGGATCTTCCTCCGTGTGGATGTTGATTTCTATAGTAGATTCGTTCAGCATGGTTTGAGTTTCAGATGGTAAGGCACGTTGAATATAAGAATCATCCGTGCCTAGGTAAGTGAGGATGGAGTCGTCATCCTGGCATTCAACAACATTAATCAAAGGCGAATCCTCTTCGATCATGTCTGGATACAGAAGGGGAAGAGAAGATGGGTCCTCATTATCGCGTTGATAAGTGAGAGGACCTATGAAGATAGCATTTATGAAAAAAAAAAAAAAAAAAAAAAAGTTAGGAGGGATAGATTCAGGGTCCATCGATTCTGTGGGAGATGATGGCAAAGTGGGTGATGATGGTTCGGTAGGGGCGACGCCTTCCTCTTCCAAGATACAGCTGACAGGAGGTGTCTCTTGTGTAGGTGTTTCGGAAAAACCGAGACCACTGCGATCATTATGTTTGCGTGTGGTCACGGGAATAAGTGTATGTCAGCCTTGTTCGTAAAGGCCAAAACCAAAGCCTTTCCACGCACAGCGAGTCAAGAAGGTGAGGGCGAAACGACGATTTGTCAAGTATTGAAAATCGGATTGGAAGGGAACCACACCAAGAGGAGGTTCAGGGGTAATGGAGGATGCGTCAACACCCCCATATGTTAGGTTAGTGTGACAATGGGGTGGTCCGTAAGAGATTATTTCCCCCACGCGACGGTCGTAGGTGGGATGCGCATGTAATTGTCCATACTCCTGCGGGGTAGGGAAAGAACTAACGTTATATAGGCGGTACTCCCCCAGCGTGAGGCGATGAAAAACATCTACTAAGGGGTCAGAGGTTGGGATGTTAGCTGCGGGAAGAGAAGTGGTTTGTGCGACGGTGGTTTCATCAGTTGAAGGCGTAGGTGCAGTTGAGGTGGATGGTTGAGGTACATTTGAAGAGGATGGTTGGGTTGAATGTATGGGTGTCTTAATTGGTATAAGCACATCGTTTGGGCGGTATAACATATTGCAAGTTTTGAAGGGGGGAGGATCAGCTTTTACAGTGTAGGACTTCCCTTCGTACTCAAATTTTATACATCGATGTAATGTTGAGGGAACGCATCCCATGGCCCGGATCCAAGGACGACCTAGCAATATATTATATTGGAACTCTCCTTCAAGGACATAGAAGAGTTCGGGTAAAGTACGTGGTCCTACGCGAATGTTGAGGATCACGGTGCCCAATGTAGAAGTAATAGCGTCATTGAATGACCGCAACATGATGGGGTTGGCACACATGCAACTAGAAGGGATGTTCATTTGTTGAAAGGCTTTTGAAGAGATGATGTTTAGGCTAGCGCCCCCGTCAATCATAACCCGACGTACTCGAATGTCTCGGACGTAAGCGGAAATGAAAAGGGCAGGGTCAGGGTCTTCTGCACCAAAGTCGATAATTTCATCTTCCGAGAAACTAACCGCAGCGGCTTGTTGTTTTGAGACAGAAGTGGTGGGGGAGATGGATTGTTTGGTGAGAGAGGCAACGTGATTGGGTGTTAGAATGGAGGCAACGGGCAGGGTTTCGTTGGGTAAAACCTCTATCCCTTGAAGGATCTCAACGAGAGCTTGTCGATGAGATTCAGAAGTCTGAATGAGATCATATAGTGTCATTTTTACGGGTGATTGATGAAGCTGTTTGATCATGGTTCGGTGGGCAACTCCATTAGAGACGGGATAGGCGGGTCCGCGAATAACCACTTTAGGTGGTGGTGTAATCGGGATGGTTGAAGGAGAAAGAGATGTCGTAGGTGTGTTTTCTTTCGCTTTCCCATTGTTTTTTCTGTCCTCGAGTAGCGACACTAATCATATTAATCTCGTAGACCTGAGATGAAGAAGATGGTTGGGATAATTCATGGTCTTCAAGAGGTGGGGTTGTAATAATGATCGATCTTGGTGAGGTGGGGACAGATGGTATAGTAGAGGGAATTGACGCTAGAGGTCTCTCCCTTCGTAAGTTGTCTTTCTTAATCTTTCGATCCGGAAGAGGTGACTGGCGAAGGATGGTTTTTAGAGCTTTGCATCCTTCTACATCATGTCCAGGTGTGCGGTGATAGGCGCAGATTTTAGACTCATCATAATCCACAGGTCGGGGCTTAGACGGGTCATAAGGTCTAAGTGGGGGTAGGGAGATGGTCGCATTCTCCACCAACATAGCAAGGATTTTGGCGTAAGATCCTTTGAGTGGGTCAAAATCAGAAGAAGATGAGGGTATTGATTGTGTGAGTTGTGGTAATGTTTGGGCGTGTTTAGTTCGTATGGGTGGTGGTTTAGCCGAGGGGTGCTGACACATGTTTTTCACTAAACGTGGTTTCTTGGACACAGAAGTTACGTTCAGCTGGTTAGATGATGAGGCTACAGATGGCATGGTAGCGGGATATATATATATAGATGATGTTTTGATCGACATGCTGTGTTTAAAATGTTTCACTCGGAAATGCTTCGTTCCTTATAGAAACAGATAAGGTTAGGGTTAGGAGGAATACCTGTAGAATGTCGAGATGATGTGCGCGTACCGTAGAGAAAGATCAGGCTGACTGCGAAGAACTCCTTTTTGTCTTGGAAGGACTACCTGCAAATAAGAACACAAGACCACAAGATTTTGATTAGATAATAAATGAGGAAACTGCCTTGGGCCCAGGAAATGTAAAACTTCCTTTCGAAGGTGGTCAGTTTCCCTGCTAATATGAGTTAACACAAAATATTGTAAAATACCAATCAAATTGCTTGGCTGAACTGGGTAGGGGAAAGGCTGTTTTTCCTGGTTTTGATCAAAGGAACCGATGCCGGTTACCTATAACCGATGGCGGTTACTGATAACCGATACCGGTGGGTTCTAGGATCTTCTGGGCTGGTTGTGGAGTTTGTAATGGCTGATTTTTGGATGGTATTGGGAAATGGGATGGTTAGAAGCTAAGGAATGATAGTTCGATGCAATGGCACGTTGGGTAGTGGATTCAGGGATGGATTTATGAGGACTGTGGTTCCAAAGGCAAGAGAAATGTTATAATGGAGGACATGCAAGATGTAACTTACTGGATTTGATGAAGGTGCCAGTTGATCTCCTTGGCTGCCAACTCTTCTGGTTTCTTCACTCGTCTCTGCTTGGTCAAGTGAAGTTCTGGACTCTGCTAATCGCTTTGGACTCTCCTTTTGATTCAAAAATCCTTCGACTGATCTCCAAAATGAAATTCCGATCTGTTGTTTTGGTTTGGGAAGCCCATTTACAGGGAACCGATGGCGGTTGCGTAACCGACGGCGGTCGAGTAGGAACCGGCATCGGTTAGGAAAAAGTAGGCTATTTTTAGTAAAATAGCCCACCTTCCCTGCTTTTCTCCCGAGAGATCAGTTGCGGGCTTGGTCAAGTGGCTAGAAGGTCGGCTTTGGGTGCGAGTAAGGAGGCATTAGTTATGGATGTGAGTCTAGACTAAGTCATGGGTCTTAATTAGGTTAATTTTAGGGTTAGGGCTAGGTCATGATGAGGTGGCACAGTGAGGTGGCGGGTAAGGTGATGTGGATTTATTAATTACAAGGTAATTAATAAATAATTGTGTAAAGTTTAGGTAATGAGGTTAGGTTGCGAAATGGGATGCGGGTCACAAGGGGTCGTGAGACACGAATTTGGTGTCTACAGGTGAATTTTGTACTATTCAAGCTTTGATTCAGAAACTGGGGTGTGACGTTCTTAGGGATAAAAGTATCTGGGAGAGGACACAACCATCTGGGTGCTAGCACCTGTTCTAGGCACTAGTTTATGTAGGATGGTTTTGATCCTCGTTCTCCTTATGTCGCTTCTTGTCACCTTTAGTTTGTTGTAGGTCATGCCACGTTCGTTTTATTACTAGTTTGGTGCACCTATACCTACAGAACCAACCCTATCTACCTGCACAAGACTCAAGTACATATTAGACATAATTAAAAATGCATATGAGAGATTTATACTGACCCCAATGGTCCCCCCGATGTGATTTTGTTGTTGACTGTTGCACTACATTTTAGACTCAATGTAGTTCTTGTGGTGTGTTATTGAAATTGTGTCCCATGAGCTAGGATGCCCTAGTGCCATTCGTACCAAGAATAACATGATACAATTACTTTTTCCTAATGCAAAAATGTGTGGCATTGAATTCAAAATAGCCTCCCCCTATGCAGTGAATAATGCAGCCCAAAATGTAGTCCCTTGTGTTGCTCTTATGTATGTGGTAGACATAAAAATGATATCCCCATTGCCCCTTAGAATAGTTAGTAGGCTGTGTATACATATGAGTTCTTTGTTTGAATTTAAGTATATTGTGACACCAAAAACATACCTAGGTCAAGAAAACCGATAAAATAGAAAAAAATTGAAGAGGAAAAAAGTGCCCAAAAGGACATTATCGCATAGGTGTTAATGTCTTGCTTAGGTTGTACTATCCTGAATCAAACAAACATAAACATAATGAAAGACAGGAAAAGGGATCCTTGTGACTCGACCAAGAAGATGCAAATGCCAGATAAAAAATGTGAGTAGAACTAATCAAAGCAAGAAAAGGACCAAAGAGGTGTCACCAGTGCCTAGTTTCCATACTTAGAAATCATGTATATAATAACATACTAGATGCGTAATATAATAGTAATAATTACATATTTTAGTGACTACATTAGCCCCCCTTTATGGTATTTGGATGAAACTCAAGTAGTATAAATGATATAAGAAGAGCATGCCCAAAGCGGGATTAAGGAGTTGTAGCTGGAACATGTTGATAATAAGAAATATAGCGTGGTTAACTATGGATCAATGTTTTGATCCATGTGGGGTGACCTCTATTATCACAAAGGATATATTGAATATGAACTTGCAAAAGAGATATATGAAACTTTGAAACTTGGAGATTGAAGGAGAGATCAAGAGTGATTAGTTCCCAAACCAATATATCTTTTAAGGATTTGAGTGTCATATTGCTAAACTAAGGATTTTAACATCCTGGTGTTGTTGAAAGAGTGTTGGGAGAGCGGTCAGTTTTACTTTCCATCATGATGCTTTCTCGAAAATAGGTTCTACCGTTGCAGATGACAATATAAACCCATTTTGTAACTTGTCTACTAAGTCCCAAAAACCCCCGTAAAGTGGCATAGGAAGGGCAACAATGTCTCATTTCCCCCACTTTATGATGTAAGGGTGTAGCTGCTAGGTAAATTGGAATAGTCATGCTTGATATATTGGATTGGCTCCTAAGTTAGGTCATGTAGGAGGAAAAATTAGTACTTGGCATAAAATTTGAAATTGCTAATATTCATTTGGAAAATAGTACTTGATTTGACTTGATCGTATTTGAAGCTACTTTCATGGATTGAATGGCCCTAGATTATGGCATTTGAGGGAAAATTTGTGAGAATATATGAAAATGTGGATTCGTTGACACTTGGAATAGATTTTGAGTTTTGCATTTTACAAAATAACCTTCGAAAGATTTGAATATTTGCTTTGATTTTACTTAGAATAAAGTATGATTGTGTATCGTATTTGGAAAAATTATTGGGATTGTTGAAGGAGGGGTAATAAGATACCCCAAATATTTCCCCCCCTTTCAAGGAAGAGGGGAGAGGTCAATTGTCGAGCCATGAGCCAAAAGAAATGAGACAAAATGTGTTGGAGATGAATTCAAATTCAATATAGGAATAGTAAAGTAAGAAGTGAAATATGAGAATATTGCATAATCAAGCCTAAGGAGGCATTCCAAGGAACATGCATCAGGAAATATATTGAAAATACAAATCCAATGTCGTGGACGACTCTAAAAAGATAAATGATGCTTAAGATATGAAAGAAACAGTAATGAGAAATTAGTTTCTGTAGAGGATAGTATGGGAACTATAGTAACTGTTGGTAAGGAGATTTTACTATAAATAGTATGGTGAAAAAGTGAAAAGGAACTTCATTTGTAAATTTGAGAATTGTGATTTGGAGCTCTAAGTGATAAAAAAATGTCGCGTGCACGAGAGGCCATCCCGACTAGGTTCGAGAGAGTGATAGAGGTTTTTTGTACATGGACTACAGATCGGTTGGTAAGTGGCTTATATGGCATATCAAATTAGGTTTATTTAGGTATTTTGGAGTCATTTTTGATATTTTTTAGAAGTCTAAGCTCGTTTGTATCCAAGACAATGCTAGATAGGTCGGTTATGTCCTTTAGGCAATACCATCCAGATAGGGTCATTAGCGTCCCATTTTTGGATGCTAGTGTCTGGAGAGTTGGGTGGTTGTGTTCAAGTTGTTTTAACAACTTGTGTAAAGAATTTTTTTTGTATTGGTATTGCTAATGGTGGGTTTGATATCTTGTGTGTGTTGTGTAGAGAGATATACACTTGAGGGAGTTTCTTCGAGGTAGACACTTGTCCCAATTGCTTACATTGGGATTATAGGAGGATGAGTGGGATGTTTTGGACTGTGTTAGGCTACGGCACATTGTTAGATTAGGGGAGATACCTTATAATAAAATTGTGATGACCACATTATGTGAGAGATGTTGTGCAATTACTTGTACATTTTGGTTACCCAATAGTGAGATGACTTTGACATTAGAGGATGTATATAGGATTATTCGTTTATCAGTTGTGGGATAGAGTGTACAGGTGATGGTCCCAAGAGATACACGAAGGTGGCAGAGGGCTGCGACCTAGTATTTTATAGGGTCACGAGAAAATTCAGAGTCATCAATCATGTTGGATGACATAGTTAGGTCAGGTGTTCTGTGATTGCAGAAATTTATTACAGTGATATTGACATCTAGTGTGGTAGTAGATGGAGTTGAGGTGTTTATTTCATATAGGAGGCATGATATTTTCTCGAGTATTGAGGAGCACAGATCATAGTATGTGTGGAGTCAATGTGTGTTGGCACATTTATATGGGGATTTATATCATTTCACACAGGAGGGCTATGGTGGTGGTATAAGAGCCAATTCACTATTCTATGTGTGGGCATATGAGCACATTGTTATGATGTGACTATTGAGTGATTCAAGGGTGAATTAGGGTCATCCTGAGAACTTTATAGCTGGATGGGTGGGCTTGAGGAGCCAATGGTTTAATACGACGACCTATAGGTCGGTGTTGGATAGGATGGGGCCTGAAGCCATTATTTGGAGACCTTAGAGGGAGTATGGAGGATGGGTAGAGGAAGATATAGAGTTGTGGTACATTCGATGTACTATGTGGTTAAAGGATAGGTTTCCAGGGGTTACAAAGTTATTTCAGTATGAATGAGTATCTAGATAATTTGGAATTGGACGAGATGTGACCCTAGAACCATATGTATGACATAGATTGATACAAGTAGCAAGGAGAGTGAGATCTAGGCCAATTCCAACTAGGGATTAGTTATAATTACTTGGTGGCGAGCAAAGGGATGTAGAGATAGTGAGTAGTAGATTCATTGATGTAGGGTGTACCTCAACTCATATATGGTGGTAGGCGGAGCACCGATTGGTTTTATTGTATCTAGTGGTTGTAGATGTGGTTAGTGATATGTTAGGTGGACCTATAGGAGGTGGAGAGGTAGTAAGAGCATGAGAAGTGGCCACTGAGGATGATTTCATAGTGACGGCGATTGTGCAACGTAAGTAGAAAAAATGTGTATTATTCATGATTGTATAGATGTTGATATTAGTATTTGCAATGATTGAATACTAATAAATATTATATGATTGCAAGTGATGAGTATTGGTGATTTTTTTTAGATATGTTGATACACAAGTTGACTTGCAACGTGCCCTCAAATGTGCTAGTGGGGGGAGATATGATAGAGAGGGTTGATCAAATTGCTAAAAAAATGCATATTTATTCGATCTAGTGGTCATAACAACCTCTACATGTACTATTTTATAGATCAAGTGAGATGAGGCAAGGATAGAGTTAACATGAGTGTGGGAGGCATTTGGAGGAGGTGGCCTTGCACATAGTATGTTTGAGAGATATGTGGAGCTCTAGGACTGATATACAAAGGTCTTAGATGAGGTAGCAGATTTACATATGAGATTGGAGGAACAACAGTCATGAGCTCAATGTTGTAGATCGAGTGGGGATGTATCTAGTTCTAGGGTAGCTATAACCTCCAGTAGTGAGGATAATGTATGATGTATATAGAGGACTTGGGCCCATAATTTTTATATTGTAATTTTTTTTAGATATATATATACGATTATGGTTGTTGATGATGTGACCTTTGAGTTATATTGAGTTGCTTACTCATGTGGTGTGGTTTGAATTTGATATTTGTATAAGTGATGATAATAGTAATAATTTAGATGTTGAAATGGTGTTAGAAATGTTATACACAAGTATAAATAGGCGTGTATGTTAAATATGGATAAGAATTGCGTTAAAGATAAGTAATAAATAATTGATCAATTGTGAATAATCATACTAGTGGACGATAAATATGAAAGCTTATAGTATGAAAGGAACGTATGACCTCTAGTGAGAGAGAATATGATGAATATGCATGAGTGACTCAACATACGTGATATCTTGAGTATAGGTGCTAAAAGATAAACCTGAATTGATCGTAGTAACACTAGGAAGTGTAGACACTAAATCACACACTTTAGGTACATTTCTAGGTCCTAGTCAAATACCATTATTCATATGATTCCTTATTGATAAAAGTACTAATTGACCATTGTATTTGGACTCTTTGCTTTCTCTCTAGTTTCCTTCTTGGTCTTACACACCCTATTTCCTAGTTTGAATTTTGATACTTCAGCTTTTCTGAGTTTGGACACCAGTGCTCAGCTAGGACGTTAATGCCCAGGTGCCCTCATCCCCTTTGGGCACCCCCAACCTCTTTGTATCTTTCTCGCATCTTTTGGGATACTTCTAGCCATTGGACATATTCTTTTCTTGGTGGTCAATTTTTAGTGGTTAATTATGAAATTCAAATAAGAGAATCATATAAATACAAAGTTATGTGATCATAATAAAAGACCAAGCTTTAAGCATTTACTACTATCACCTAAGGTTGCATCCAAAGGCATTCTAAGAGCATCAAAACATCCATCTAGCTACCATTCAAGGGACAAGGGACTACAAGTAACATGCGAGCATGAGAATCTACATGTAACTCTTCCTCGCACTCGACCTCCTGAGGTCGTGCTGAGATAACCGATGGGGATGGAATACACGCGGGATGCAGATAAGCTAGTTCAGTAATCTTATGTCTTCAATACATAATAGCGGGATCTGTGAATCTAAAGAAAAGAAGGCCCTCTTAACCTGAACCAGTGTGATAGATCATTCAGCAAGGATAGCTGCTCGAAGGCTCCAATCAATATCAAGCTCTATTGTAATCCAATTTATGGGTTGTGGAATACATGGAAGATGACCTATGGGTGCTTTGTATATATCTCCCGACAAGGTCATGAAAATGGAATGGCTAAATGTGTAGTGGATCTTTTGGTGCTTTATAGACGATTCTCTAGTCTAGTCTAGAAATCTTTAGCTTGGTTGGATGTTACGTTTAATAATGATAGTTATGTGATGATGTCTGGTGGGAGTGGAGAGGACCTACATACTAATGTTCGCAAACCAACATCAACATTGGATTGATTTGTAGGCCCGTTGGGTTGTGGGACTTGTGGATCACAACCGTAAGTTCGTGGTTGTTGTGGACCTCCTATGGTCATATGAAGAGTCAACCCCTGATTCCGAGTATCCGGTAGTCGTATGCCTTCTCGGCCTCTACGTTTAGAACTAGAAGTTGCACGATTTTCTTGGATTACCTAACAGGTGTTCTGGAAATTTGAATACGTAAGCTAGTGTTTATATCAATGAGGAGGTCTCCTACGTTTGGTTGTGGGACTAGTGGATCACAACTGAATGTTTGCTCTCTTTCAGGTCCTTCTACAGTCATACAGATATCTATCAAGGCGTTTTATAATTTGGTTGATTTGACCAAAATGTGTGTGCTTTGTCGTTTTCTATGTTTAATACTCTTAGCTATGTGCTGATTTTTTGTAGGTATGTTGTTGTTCGGAAGACCTGTATTCTGAGATTTTGGTCTATGTCAGTTAATGCTACAACAAGATTGGGTTGAGGCACGATTGGCTCAAAAACGTATTCCCTGGGCTCCCTAGGTCTCATGATTATCATACAAGATCAATATAAGCCTAATTGAAAATAAACTAATTATGTAAGATATATCTACAACATATATATATATATATATATATATATATATATATATATATTCCTCTATTTTGTATTTTTCATAGAATTTTGAATAGAATTGAAAGAGCAACTAATCTAATACATTCAGAAAATGACAACTAATCTAATAACAAAATTAAAACAAGCAAGGTAGCCCGGTTTAGCTACTTGCCTGTGCAGTTGTGAGTTTATCCTAAATAACTAGATAGATGGTTAACTTAATTGAAAGATTCTGGATCCTACCTCAGAAGTGAGGAATGAATCATAATTTCTTAGAAACTATCAATCCCCACAGCTTCCCTGGTAATATTGAAAATGAAACTGAACTGAAATGAAATATTTCACTACTCTATTTGATATGTTTTAACTAGAACTTTGACAGATAAATTCTAGAATTTGTAGAATAGTGGCGAATCCAGTAGTGTATGATTTTGTCCCCTGAGAATGATCTCCTCATTCCTCCATGTTCATGTGAGTACAGAAGAGCATGTATATGCTAGCATCAACAAAAAGAGGTATTTTGAACAATGACAGCTTTGGATATAGACCGAATATAATGTGAGTAAGAGAGGGACAACGTAAGTGATAGAGCTTGGCGTATGCAATTCCTAGTAGGATTTATTGCGGGAATACAACACAAGTGTAACGAGAGATTCTAGAATCTACCTTCTGTGAAGAACACAACCTGCAACTCTAATGGATTCAATCTACAAATGACACTACTCTACTCTAAACTAATTTGTATGAACAATAACGAACAAGACTGAAGCAAGAAGATCAAATGGCTTCCAACAGAAAACGAAAACTAGCATGGATGCAAACATGAAAAAAAAATGAGCTCTAAACAAGAAATTGAAAGACTAAACAATGAAAATGAGAAGTTGAGGGGCGTTTTGCTTGAAAACAAGCTGGATATTTATAGATTTCACATTCACCCAAAGGCAATTCCCATTAGAACCCTTTTACCATTAAACAATGAAGAAACACTATTCTAGGGAACATAAAACATTAATACGAGCTAAGACGGTTGAGAAAAGACGGTGAAAGTTGAAAAATTATGCAAGTCATGATCAAAGGAGTGTGCTGGAAAACGCGTGAAGGACCGCCGCCCTGAGCAGGGCGGCGGTTTCATCACTAAAGGTCAAAAAGCTTAGAAAAGAAAGGTAGAGGAACAAAACATAACACAAGGAACTTGGATAAAGCATTTGGGATGTTAACATATACTTCGTGAGCTTCTTTGGATCCCAAACACCTTGCGAGGTGACCTGTATCATCATTGGGGCATGTGTGACATCATTCCGGAGGTACGGTACCCTACAATTTTGGGTATGTACAGGGGCCTTAATCAATTTTTCTCCACTCTCCTTTGCAAGCTCGTGGTGAAATTTTGACCTTGATTTTTTAGCCAAAAAAGGCTAAGTGTAGCAAATTCTTCCCTGGCCCCGCGAGTCCGTTCCCTTCCTTCGTCGAGCCTGCGGGCCAAAAATTTTCTTTGTGCCTTTTTTCCCCAAAAAAGGCTAAGTGCCAAATTTATCTATGCACCTCTGCCAACCTCCCAATTTCCTTGGCAAAATTTCCTTCTCCACTCCGCCGGCTTGAGACACCCTGGCAAATTTTCCTCCTTACCTCCGCGGGCCCGCCCAGGGAAAATTTTCACTGTTAACTCCACCGAGCCATAACTCAAAAAATACAAGGAGTTAGAATGACTTCTTTACCTTTCTGGAAAGGTGAAAAAATTATCTATCTGATGAAGCCATACCCATAAAATTTTGAGTGCCTAAAGTATGCAAAAAATCCATTTTAAGTTCCAGAAAAGGAAAAGGAGGAGGAGTTAACCAAACTAAGCATGGGCTTATTTTGGATAAAAATTATGGCAACTCAGAGGGGGGTCATCTGCCTGGTAGATGAATGATCAATGGCCTTTGAAGCATCCATTGGGCATGGAGTTAAGCCTGATAACCAACTCTAATCTAAACTATGAAAATCTTACCTCTGAGCCACTTGGAAACCCACTGAAACTTGGAGTTGATCTTCACCAAAAGCCACTGAATGGACTATGCAAGAGCAATACAACAGCACCAAAAACTATGTACAAAATTGGAAATCATACATACCCCAAGTGGGATGTAAAGAGTGTGCACAAGCACTTCTTTTGCTGAAAACAAACCTACCTACACTACTCTAACCAAGAGCAAAGGAAGCTCAAACAAACCCTACAACTGGCAGGGAGAAATAGCTTCCCTTCCTAAAAAATGGCAGCAATGCAACTGATTTGACACTAAACATGGCTGGTTGGATGAGTGAAAAACTAACTACAAGCTGATCTTCCACCCAAATCATCAAGGTGTCAACTGAAAACAAATCAAATACCTCTTTTAGTTGCTCTGCATTTGGACTGAAGAGGCATTGCAGTCGATCCTTGGTAGTTTGATGCTCATCCTCGTGCCTTGAAGTAGGCATGACTAGTTTTAGTTTCTCCTTTGGCTCCAATGAAGCCAAGTACCTGATTGGGCATGGTCTGACCCTTTGGATGTGCCAATTTCTCTGAAATTCAACTCCAAAATTGAAGTCTTCTTGTGGACCTTCTTGGGTGGATGGTGTGAGAGAGATGATGGCATCCTCTTGCCTTTTCTTTTCCTCCTCTGAAGAACATGGAATATCAAGATCTTCCAATCTTGGTTCCAGAGGGCTGTAATGAAGTGCAAGTTGTTGTTCCTAAATGTTCTCCTCCATGGTAGCAGGCTCATGTGCTTGGAAGGATGAAGACGGAGGAAAAAATGATGTTATCTCCTTGAGCTCCTCTCCATCAAGACAATCCTCCAAGTTAGACAGATAATCTGCCTCCTTGCTGTCCTGCTGTAGGTGCTTAACCTCCTCCATGGTGTCCTTAAAATCTGTAATTTTCTCACCATGGTTCCCCTCATCTTCAAACATGAAGTTTGAAAGATCAAACTCTTCCTCAACATGAGAGCTTGAAGGGGATGAAGTGGGAGGAAGAACTAAAGGTTATTCTCTAGCCCGCTCCGCACTTGGAGCCTCTTAAACTATATGGTCCTTCTCCACAGCCGGAATGTACTCCTCTTCTTTAGGATTAGGAGTAGCTCCTTCTCCCCCTGCTTGTGATGTAGCTAGAGCTTCCACCACCTGCAACTTTGACCTTAGCCTCCTCCATAGGCTTAACCAACAAGGTGTTGGTCTGAAAATCTGTCGCGAGAATAGAGCTATGGATAGACGAGCCAACAGTGTGCAGGGCATAGCCCCTCTTTGGGACAACAAAGTGAAACTAGTTTATTGCTATTCTACTAGCAGGAATTTGTGCAAATATCACAATATTCTACCTTTGGGGGTTTAAGATCTCATCCCAGTAGAGGTTCCTCCAACTGTAAAAAGAAAGGAATTGAAGGGAAAGACGAGGAAATAATGTGTTTAAAGGAAGAAAAGAAATGAATTCCAAAGCAGAAAGGTCAGAGGGTTTATGTTTTGGGATTGGTAATAAATGGAGCCAAACCTACTGGCATAAGCGAGCAAATCAATAATGATGAACAAATGACAAGAAAGTAGAGAGAGATCTAACAGAATAAATGCACAAATCTGACATAGGAAAGATCAGATGCCCATAAAACACATATTCAGCAAAAAGTTTTAATATTCGTATTAATGTTTCTTCTGTTACAGAAAGTACAAAGCCTTTTGTTCTCACTTCTATTTTTCATCTAAAAAGTGCCCACCACTGAATACAACAAACATTCAAGTATTTATAGAATGAGGAGAAGAGAGAAGGCAAAAAGAAACCAACAACTAATTACAAAAATTTACAAAATATCTAAAAATCAACTGTTGACTTTGGGCAACTTGGTGGATGACAACATCCCATGGTGCAACATGGATGATGTCATCATTTGTGCCAACATACTTTTATATATTACAAAAGAAAATCCAAGAGGAGGGATCTATTCGACATCGTCTCGGGGCTGGACGGGAGTATCCTGCTTCTGCTCAGGGGAGGTGATATGGAATTGAGTCTGATACTCCATAAATTTGTTGATCATCGGTTGGAGTAGATCCTGGACAGGACCCTTGGTGTGATCACCGATGACTTCACAAGTCTCTCCTCATCTTTGAGTTTTCTTGGGAGCTTGAAGTATTCATTACCTACCTCCATCAGGTACCCTATAAAATCACGGCAAGCCAGAAGGTTATTAATGGATTTAGTGTCGAAAGTGGCTTCTGGCCCTAGCCCTTGCGAGATGATCTCTTTGAAAATCTTAATGGTTTGATCTGCCTTCCTCAAGGTGAATGACGGAGTGAGAAATCCCGGAGACATCTTTAGGACAATTTACTCCATTTGATGCATTGCATCCAGGGCTCCTCCTTGACCTTATCTATCCTCTCTAGGACAAATTCCATCTAATCGACCCGGTAGTCCAAAGTAGCAAGGACTTTGTTGGGTGCTCTGGGGTGATTGAAGATGCCAAATTTAATTAAATCATCGACTTACGAAGGTTATTAATTAGGTACCCTATAAAATAACGGCAAGCCAGAAGGTTATTGATGGATTCCACGTCAAAAGTGGCTTCTGGCTCTAACCCTTGCGAGACAATCTCTTTGAAGATCCGAATGGTTTCATCTATCTTCCTCAAGGTGAATGACGGAGTGAGAAAGCTTGGAGACATCCTTAGGACAATTTTCTCCATTTGATGCATTGCATCCAGGGCTTCCTCTTTGACCTTATCTATCTTCTCCAAGACAAATTCCATCCGATTGACCCGGTAGTCCAAAGCAACAAGGAATTTGTTGGGTGCTCTGGGGTGATCGAAGATTCCGAACTTAATTAAATCATCGATTGAGCAGTCGAGCATCTTTTGGAAGGTCTCATGTTGCAACCTAGCATGGTCCAACTCTTCAGAGATAGGTCTTACAATTGCCTGAAGTTCCTTGTTCGCCTGACCAATGTTCTGATATAACTCGGTGAACTTGACGATTAATTCCTCACTATCTTTGAGGATCTGGTCTCTCCAGGCGGATAATGCCATGCCTTGTTCATCAATCTTGGCGTATTTGTTTATCTTATCCTGACTAAGGGCCTCAGGAGTTTCAGTGATAGTTGTAGGAGGTGCACTGCCCATTTTCTGCAGGGTGTGGAGAAGATGTTTGTTCTACTCTTTTAGTAGCCTCTTCTCTTCCTTTGCTTCTTAAAGCTTCTTACAAAGGGCATCCACCATGGATAGGGCCTCTCCTTGAAGGCTCTCGGATGACGTTCCCATTGTGACCTGCGTCATTATATAATCCGTAGGGGATAGATCTTTTTTATCCTTTGTGGGATCAGGATACGCAATCTCCATTACTCTTTCTCCCAAGGTGCACTCTGAGAGAAGCGGGTTATCAGTTTTTGCTTCTTAGCCCCTTTTGATGGGATGACGGAGAAGTCCATAGGTGCAATGGGGACTTTCCTTTTATGCTGACTCAGGTGCTAGGAGATCCATGCTAGACTTAAGGGAGAAGAAGGAATGATGGAAGAAGAAGGAGCAACTACAGTGTACACAGGGAAATAGGTTAAGACGCTTGGTGGCGCCATTGATAGAAAATCTGAACTCCCAATGCTCACAGGGGTAGGAGCTACTGTAGGAGAGGAAACTATGGGGACGGAAGGGAACTGAGAGATGAGGGAAGAAATACTGGGGGACAGCTCCATGAGGGAAGAGAAGATAGGAGAAGAGGAAAGGGGAACAGTAGAAGGTGGGGGAGAAGATGCAGCCAAAGGAATGGTTGCTTGGGTGACGGGAGGAGGGGAAGGAGGAGTAGGAGAAGGGACAGTGGAAACCTCAATGGTTATAGCAGTGGTAACATCTTGAGTGGATGTGCCTGTTGGAACACTCTCTGCCGCTTCTTTCTCAGGAGATGCCAGGGTTACAACTTGTTCTTGTGCGGTGGAGGGAGGGCTCTCAGGAGCTTCTTCTTGAGTGGTGCTAGATTCTCCCTCTTTATCTTTACCTTTTCCCTTCGGAAAATGCTTCGGTCTGGCAGGTGCATTACCCAAAGGGGACGTGGTGAAATCTACTCCAAGGTAGATGAGGCCATTCATTCTGCACCAATGCTCTGTGCACTGCAATGTGCCCTTAACCCTCTCCTCAATGGTCTGAGGTGCCTTTGTCTTGTCAATCTCGGTGAACGGCCAGTTGTCCCCATCCGTGTCTAGATATACCTGATCAACTTCTTGATTGGTTGTTTGGAAAGCTTTTGGAACAATGGCCATGCCATATTGAATAATTTCTACTAGGGCCAGGTGGGAGTGATCCTTTCTCTTGAGTTCGACCTCGTGATACAGGTCGATGTAGATGTCCTTGATCTGTGGAATGTGGATCGGATCGAGTTTTTCCTTTGGGAGGTAATTTCATGGATCAAAGGTGGGCCTTGCCAGGAAATTGTGCTTTAGGTTAAGCAGTTCCAGCTCTGCGAACATTTCCCAGGCCTTGGTGTGAGAAGTGTAGGTGTACCTGCCCACTGTGAGGGGGAAAGGAGTTCCACCCTTCTTCCTTTTCAGGCATTTCTCATGATATGTTATGAGTTGCCTGGACAGCTCCAACAGGATCAACTTAGGGTCTGCATACCTTGGTAACTTGGTGGGCTCCCCCAAAAATTTGGCTGCTCTGACATAGGTGAAAGTGGGGAATTGTGTAAACAACGCCCCCCCACTTCTTCGTTACAGTTACTATGCTCTTGGTCGTTTGATTGTGAGTCATAGTGGGCCTCAAAAGGTAGATGATGCCGTAGAACAAGGCATCATTGATCTTGGTTAACTGCGGAATGTTGTTCTCCAGCTTTAATTTTGGGTAGTATTTGTATATTTTTACTTGGGGCCACACCCGCATCAGCTCAGTGCTGGATAGTCTCTCTCTGAGGCTATAGCGTAAACTACGTAGGAGTTCATGTAGAACCTCCTCGTTGTGGTGAGTTGTTGGAGCTTCTCAGAGATGGTGCTACTGATGATCTCTGCCCACTAAAAAGCTGATCAAGCACGTTCTTATTCATTGTTTCCAGATATCTGAGCATCCATTTGTGGAAGTAATGGGCGTCAGAGAGCCCAAATACCCTACTTAGGAATGTAATGGTATTGCTCAGTTCCTTGGAGAAGTCACTGCGATGAATAACCTGTGGCCATCTGGTTATCACCTTCTTATTTTTCAAATACACTTCGTTCATTAACTGCATGCATTTGTCTTCATTTTCCTCCCATGCCTTGATGCAGTCTTCTTGGCTTATAGCCACAAAATGCCGGTGGTGGGGAATGCCTAGCATGATCTCGAAGTGCCGGGAAGTTAGGTTGATTATGACTTTGCCCTTTTCGTTCTCGACACACCTTGTGTCTTTGTTATAGCAGTGGGCCACCACCATCATAAACTCATTATTCACTGCACTAACGGGGATTCCCCCAGCAAAATGCAGACCACTTCCCACCAGTTTGTCCATCCAAGGACTGCTAGTGACCCTTCTGGTTCTAGCCCAAAAATATTCCATGTCTATATGACCAAGTTCGGAATCTCTGATGTCTAAGTCACATTCTGCCTGGGACTCGGGCATTCTGACCCTTTGATATTTGTATTTCATCTCTTCCTCCGTGAGTTTGGCCTTACCCTTTGACTTGGTTGGCCTTTTGCTTGATGTAGACATATGTAAATCTGAATTCAGTTGCTAATCTGCAAGAAGAAGGAGTGAAGTCCAATGCAGAAGAGCCATGTTAGTTGTTAGATCGTCCATCAGAGCTTTATAGAAAGAGGAGTTAGCAATTTAAAAGCTTCTGGGCATAGGGCGTAAGAATATTGTAGGCTGCAGGGTCAATAAAGCAAGGTGCACTGATGCGGAGTGTTGCAAGGAAGAAAACAGCACCAAAGGGCGCAGGGTGTAGGAAATTTACACATAACATCAATGTTGTTGTAGACAAATTTGCGCCTGCGCCAATATATAAGGTTTTAAACTGGGCGCAAATAAGTTTGGTGTTACATGGGAGCAGGATGCGCCAATGGCACAAATATGGGATATGTTATAGGGAATTTTGGTGCACCAAGGGGCCTTGTGTGCAACACAGAAATAGCTTGGATGGCACCTTTTGTAGTTGTAAGCGGGATTGCGCCAGCGCCTGTATAAGGATTTTCTTAGTTTTGTATGGCACAGGAACGACGCGTGCTGCAATCAGGGACAGTGCGCCCTCTTGGCGTGACTGTGTTTTATGTAACAGGAATGGCGTTTGTGCCAAAGGAAAACCACGGGTGGAAATGTAACAACTTTACATTTTTTCTCCTCATGGATAGGTTTGTGATTTTTTAGGCCTTATCGACATGATTGACAGTGAGGGGAACAGATCAAAGAGGTCTGTTGGGTTCGTTTCTGAGACAAAGCCCTCTAGGCCAGCAGATCTGAAAGGAGGGTAAAACTGGTTTGGGGGAAGCCTCTTAGGTTTATTTATTTATTCAATAGCAAGCAAAACCACAGCAAAGCAACAAGCAAAACTCACAAGAAAAGCAAGAACCACTTACCGGAGATATATAGACTGGAAGAAACGAAGTGGGGTCCACGAACGCGACACGAGGATGATAAGAGCGCTAACAGGTGCAGAGAAATAAAGTTTTCACGTGTTTTTCAATCATGAAAATGACAGGGTGGATGCACCTATATATAGCCAAAATTGTAATAAATGCGCCACCAACCTTTTTAAAAGGGTGCACCAAAACATATGTTGACATCAAAATATTTACACCCTTTGGTGTGGGTATGTTTCTGTCAGTGAGATATTATCTGTGCCTTTAGCATAGATTTAGGACTGTCAACATGGGATTCTGAGTGCCTTGGCGTACCGCTCAAGGGTGCAACATTTTTTTTTGTTGATAGGTGGGTGCATGCGCCTTGGCGCACGCAAGAAAGGCGCATCATGGGGAGGCGCAACAATTGTTGTGCCAACAATCTAAAGGGTGCGCCAAAGGAATAGAAAGGGGCACAAATTCATCTTGTGTCGCATGAACAAAATCTACACCTAGCCAAAAAGGACCAAAATGACTAAGTTCAAAAAACTAGATTTTCTGGAAAGGGATTTTACTCCATTCCGAACGCTGAGGGACCCTGACGAGGAACCAGAAAAAAGTTTTGGTATGGTTATTGCCCTCGTCAATTTTACAAGATAACACAAGGGAATCTTTGAAAACTCAAATTTAGCAGCCAACCCTTCATATTTTCTATCATTTATTCTTTGTTGGGTTGCTCTGTTTGATGTTCTCCTTGGTTGGTTGTTTTATTGTTTTCTTCCCAACATGGACTTGGGAAGGTAAGAAGAATGGCGGGTGGGAAAGGAATTTATTTTGGCTCTTCTAGAGGTGAATTGCATTTGGAAGGGAAAATGGCAAAAGAACTGAAATGGGATGGAAGACTAGGAGATGGAGAAATGGAATTAATTTTTGGGACAACAGATGGGCAACTTGAAACTTCACACTGCTGAGATAAAAAAGATTGGGAAAGAGGAAAAGAAAAAGCATGAGATGGTGTGCTTACCCGTTGAAAAGGTTGTTGAATACTCCTCTCATACACACCTATTCCTTCTATCCACTTTGCAAGTAATGTCAATGGTGCATTAATCAAGTCATGTTTCTCTTGCGGGCTATAATGCCTTGGAAAAGGTCCCACCCATGGATAAGGTGCCCTACAACCAATTCCAAATGCTTTCATTTGTGCTTGAGTCCTGGATTGCATCATGTTTGCCTCCATCTTTTGGATCTTTTCCAACAAATCTCCATTTTCTTCTTGACCGCCCTAACAATTTGCATACTCTTGTGCTTGACATGCTTCATAACCAAAATGAATTTGGCATTGCTCAGATGGGTATGCATATTGGTTTTGAATTTGACCAAAATATTGATCTAGAGGATTTGAAAAATATGTTGTAGGTGGGAAACATTGCTGCTATTGTAACAAATGCAAATTCCATGGGGAAAATGAAGTCATGATTGCACAACTTCATGGAATGAAAGAGGAATGAAAGAGATGATGGGAAAAATGAAATGGAAAATGAATGGAAAGAAGGTCTGCAACTTCAGAGATGGGTTGCTGATTAGATGGAGTCACCAGATGTGCTTGCAAGTGCCTCCAAAGGCTGAAATCTTCACCAAGAGCACATCAACTTGATGAGATGAAATTGAAGACCTCTTGGTCCTACCGGGCGTGCCAAAACTGTTAGTGCAAATTCACAGCACCCCCAAATCGGCCTTCAGATTTTCTGTTGGGAAATGGTCAATTTGGTGTGAATGCACAACATGGAGTTTTCCCTAAGTGTGGGACCTTAAAAATTGGGAAAACTCTCTAGATTGAAGTTGGTTCTTACTCCTTTGTTTAGGTGTATGCGTGAAATGTGTAGAGGTTTGATTCAAAATTCCTACTCTAAAACTACCAAGGAGACAAGGTTGAGAGTAAACATGGAAATGGAAAAAAAACTAAGCAAAAATAGAACGGTGATACACCAAAGGAGTGCTGGACTTATTGTTTTGCAAAAATAGACATAGATCATGGAGATTCAACACCAAAACATGCACAAATTACCAGAATGCAATGAAAGATCAGAGGACAATAATAAATGCATGAGAGGATTGAAAATCGATCACAGAACATACATTATCATTTCCAAGTTTGATACAATACATTGCAATAGCAAGGAGGCAAAAAACATGATGCAGTCCATATGGGAGGTGTGAAACTCCTTCATATCTACATGCTAAGGAGAAAAGAAGAGCTTGCAAGAGCAAGAAACATTTAACCATTACAAAATGAGCCAAAAACTGGCTTTTAACGATGAAGCAGAATCAAGAAAGGTAAAAAAATGCAGGAAAATTGATTCGACATCTCCAACCATTGACAAGATTCATTAAAACAGTAAGGAAACCCTCACAAATCCATTTTTCGATGCATTTTGCCATGCTGGAGAAGAAATAGATGCCATACTTCATCAATTTTGGTGGTTGGGGTCAGTTTTGTATTTTTTCCCATTCTGGAGACGTTTATTCAATTTTATCCTTCAAAATTTGCCCAAAACTCAAAATTTAATCCTCCATGGCGTAGAGGGTGTTGATAGCTTTCCAATGGTACCAAATTTGATGAATTTCAACCACTAGATCGCAAGATATGACCTTTTGAAATTCTGTGGCCAAATTAGGGCAAAAAACGGGTTCGTGGGGCAAAATCCTAATTTTTTCTCTCGTTTTTCAAATTGGGAAAATTTCCCAAAAAATCTCCACGCCTCACTCCTCCAATTACATGTGGCACCCTCTGGTTGATCCATGGGCCTCAGGAGAAAATTCTGGCCAATTTTCCCGCCTGGGAAATTTTTTTAAAAGTCCACGCCGGCCTAACCTCCGCTGCTGATGTGGACACGTGGCACCATCTGATTCGATGCGGGGCCTTAATAAATTTTTCTCCACTCTCCTTTGTGGGCTTGTAGGTGAAATTTTGACCCTGATTATTTAGCCAAAAAATGTTAAGTGCAGCAAATTCTTCCCTGGCTCCGCGCGTCCGTTCCCTTCCTTCGTCGGGCCCGTGGGCCAAAATTTTCCTTTGTGCCTTTTTTCACCAAAAAGGGATAAGTGCCAAATTTATCTCTACGCCTCTGCCAACCCACCAATTTCCTTGGAAAAATTTCCTTCTCTGCTCCGCCGACCCGAGAATCCCTGGCAAATTTTCCTACTTACCTCCGTGGGCCCGCCCAGGGCAAATTTTCACTGTTAACTCCGCTGAGCCATAAATCAAAAAATACAAGGAGTTAGAATGACTTCTTTACCTTTCTGGAAAGGTGAAAAAATTATCTATTTGATGAAGCCATACCTATAAAATTTTGAGTTCCTGAAGTGTGCAAAAAATCCATTTTAAGTACCAACAAAGGAAAAGGAGGAGGAGTTAACCAAAATAAGCATGGGCTTATTTTGGATAACACACACATCATGACTAAAATAAAATTGTAACACAACATGAGAATAAATAGGAACATCAACAATAGGATTACAAGCAATAGGAGAAGCCATGCATGTAAGAGAAGAAGAAAGATAGGTCTCTTTAGGCACATTGGTCAATGGGCACGTAGAAGGTGGAGGGGATGGGGAAGGTTTTAAAATAGAAAGATTAGCCTCAACATGATTAGCCCACAGGTTTTATGCATATGGAATGGGAGGGGAAGAATAATAATGAGGAGGAGGGATAGGGTTATAGATAATAGAATTGACCAAATCAAGAGACTCAGGAGAAAGAGAAGTATCATTAGCAAGGCCTTAATAAAATAAATTGACTAAATCATCAACACATGTCTCATTAGTAGTAATAGAATCACTATGAGAATCATAAACACTAATTGCCTCTATAAGGGGTAACAATACAACATCAGGGCTAGGGTTATAAATCTTGGTAAATGCATGAGGTATTACAGGATTGTAAGTAGGGGTAATATGAGACTTGTGATAGAAAGGGACTTCATCCTCATCATTGGTGAAATAAGGCTTAATACCAGTCATAGGAATGGATTTTTACTAGGGAGAACTAGACTTGGATTGATAGTTTCGTAATGTTTTTTGGTAGGCCACTAAGAATATACAAAAATAAAGGAGCCTAGAGAAATATAGGGTTCGATCAGTAAACAGGTTCAACAAATGATTTAATAAAATTTAAATCTATGTAAGGACATTGTTGATCCGATAAATATAATAGTAATATACAAGATATATCTATAGAAATAAAAGCAAGAGTGATATATATGGTTTATAGAATGACTCAGCTTTCTTCCATAGGTTTGAACCAATTATGGGTTGATGACACATTTGGAAAGGTGAATTTTGGACCGTTCAAGCTTTGATTCAGAAATTGGGATGTGACAATCTCAAGGATAGAAGCTCCTGAGAGAGGACACGACCGCGTAGGCGCTAATGTCTATTTTGGGCATTAGTTTCTATAGGATGGTTGTGATCCTAGTTCTCCTTGTGTTTCTTCTTGTTGCCTTTAGTTCACTGTAGGTCGTGTCAAATTCGTTGCACTAGTGTTTTGTTGCACCTATACCTACAAAACAAACTCTAGATATTTGTACAAGACTCAAGCTCACATTAGACAAAATAAAAAAGGCATATGAGAGAGTTAGACTGATTCCGACGATCAATCCAATGTGATGTTTTTGTCAAGTGCTACACTACATTTTAGACTCCATGTAGTTCTTTTGGTGTATGATTGAAATTGTGTCCCTTGAGCTAGGATCCCCTAGTGTTAGTCGCACCAAGAATAATTGGCTACAAATACTTTTTCCCAATGCAAAATTTGTGGTATGGAATTTAGAATAGCCTCCCCTTATGTAGTGAATAATGCAGCCCAAAATGTAGTCCCTTTTGTTGTTCTTTTGTATGTGGCAAATATATAAATGATAACCCCATTTCCCCTTAGAATAGTTAGTAGGTTGTGTATATATATGAGTTATTTATTTAAATTTCGGCATATAGTGACACTAAAAGCCGACCAAGGATATGAAAAGGAGCCAAGAAAAGACCCAAAGAAAAAGTAAATTGACAAAGTAGAAAGCAAAGCAAAGAGGATAGAAGTGCCCAAAAGGACATTAACACATGGGTGTTGTTGTCCTGCCTGGGCGGTACTATCTTGAAATAAGCAAACATAAATAAAACAAAAAATAGGAACATGGATCCTTGTGACTTGACCAAGAAGATGCAAATTCTAGATAAAAGACATGAGCAAAATCGATCAAAGTAAGAAAAGGAACAAAAAGGTGTCACCAATGCCTGGTTTCCCTACTTAGAAATCATTTATGTAACAACATACTATAATTGTAGTATGAAATGAGGACTTACCATTTGCACGGGGATGAGAACTTACCTCCATCGGTGCTGTAATCCTATGAAAGGGGCATTCAAAATGAGTCAAAACACCATATATATAACGGGACCGTTTTCCTATTCATTTGCACGTGTTGATTTGATAGTTTTTGAGCTCTGGGACCCACGGTGACCGTTTTCAACGAGAGTATAGTCGAAACGTTCATATCGAGATAGCGATCATGCCTCCACGAGCAGAACCTCGACCCGCGAGATCTCAGGTTAGTTCTTCTTGATTTAACGTTTTTGCACCCAAAATGTAAAAATGATGAAAACTTTGTCGTGGGGGGGTTATTTTTAGAAATGTCAATTTTAAATGTGTCTCTTAGGGGGGGCGCCTAATGGGTAGGATTTTGGTTTAGCTAAAACGGTCAATTTTTTGTATTTTTAAGCATTTTTAGGGCTGCAACCCATTTGTAGTCGCGGGACAGGACCGCTGCCCTGAGCAGGGCGATGGTTACAGGACCGCCGCCTTTTAAGGTGGCGGTTACGGAACCACCGCCTTGCTCAGGGCGGCGGTCCTCTATAGAGTTTTAAAACAACACTAGTTTGAGTTTATTTTTGCATTTTTAGAATTCTTACTTTCTTTAATGATTTTTCCAATGTAATCTTGGCACTAACTTGCTTGCTTCTTTTTGCATGTTTTTGGGTGTTTTGCAGAAGAAGGAAGAGTACATTAGATGGAACCAAGAGAGGGAGTGTGATTGGCTTCCAGTAGTGTTAGATGCACTCTCTCAGGCTAAGCAGGATACTCTCCAGAGGGCAGGTATATTGAGGATTGCATGGGTCCCCCATGTTGCACCTGCCAGTCACATACTATGTGACTTATTTTCTTACTGGGATGCAGATCGGAACACCTTCCGATTTCCAGGTGTTAGGGATGAGTGGACTATCACCCTCGAGGATGTCTACCACATTCTGGGAGTCCCAATTATTGGGAGGATACTTTCATTTGATACAGCAGTATCCAGAGCTCAGGTGACTCAATGGGCCACCTATATGGGAGACGTAGTTGTCTCTACTGGTTCGAAGAAGGGGGTGAAGGTCCGTTCTATTCCTGGCTTGCCCATCCCTCTAATCCGTCAGGCCATCATTGGCATCCTTGCTTCAAGATTGATCGGGGACAAGGGAGGGGATACTTTGCTCTATTGTTGGGCCCCCATCATCTCACAGATTGAGGCACATGGTTAGATTTATGCCTGGGGAGATGATATACTTGGGACCACCTATCACGACTTGTACAGGGTGGTTCATTTACAGGGATAGTTGCTTGAGTCATATGACCCTAGTTATGGGTTGGGTCTATGAGTGCACATTATCCTTTATGGGAGAGTGTGTAGAGGTGGAGGATCCCGAGGCCATGAGGGCAGCTAGATGGATAGAGATGATGGTTCTTAGAGCACCCTACCATCTAGTTGCTTCCCTGACTACTGAGGATATGGAGGCCACACCTTATCAGGCTATGACAGGGTTGTGGGATGAGGAGACCTTTCCTTTAATTTACTAATCTACCACAGAATATCTTATGGATAGGAAGGGGAAGGTAGAGACACAACCCCTTTAATCAAGGAGCCTCAACAATTTGGCCTTGCTTACATTGACATGCTTCCCCTGAGTGGTGCTAGTGTTCAGTTTAGTTCGGGAGGCTAGGGGAGGTCCAAGAGGTTGGGGTTAGACCATTTTTACTCCTAGTGCATCCCTATTGCAGCAATGAGGGTGGTACGCGCTTGAGAGAGAGCTGGTGCTCCCTTAAGAATCTTTACTTCAAATTACTGCCAATCCTACCCATAGCAGTGATGAGCCCATTGATATAGACTTTGAGTCTTAGGAGTTCACAAGGGGAGAGATGGAGGATGATACTGAGGACATGGAGATTAGTGAGTTGGGTGGGGAAGAGGATAACGATCTCGAGTCACATGACACTCAGGAGATCTTATAGGCTGAGAGGGAAGAGTAAAGCGCGGAGAGGGTGACTATAGTCTCAAACGAGTTACTTTCTCAAGACCTAGGTAGAGAGGACGAGTTTGTGGCAGGATGCCATGTTGCCCCAGACATACGTAGGAGGAGACACTAATCGAAGTCAGTAACAACATCTGTGGTAGATGCAGATCCCAGAGATCCTTCTTAGAGACCCAGAAGATCTAGGGTGAGTTGTCACTCATTGTTTTGGTACTTTATTTTAGCTAGGATTTCCTTAGTTGCTATCTCTCTTTTTGTTCATCCTTGGTTTCACCTTCTGATAATTTTCTAATTTGTTTTCTCCTTTGCCTTGTAGAGATTTTTGATGAGTGGAAAAACTTGATTCATCGGGTCTGTACTGGATATCCTGATGCTCCCCACGAAGAGGACTCATGCTAAGCTATCCATGGATGTAGGGGAGCCTTTAGCAACCTGGTAGGCATACTGATGTTTTTTCCCCTATCTGGTATGTGGCCAAGATGGTGACCTCCCTTCATACCAAGTTAGCTATGTATAGGACTGAAGAGTGATTAATGAGGAGGATTCGATCTCATAACAAGACTATAGCTACTGTTCAGGACTACGAACCCTCAGTGCACTCAGAGTGCTGGTGTAGTTGGAGTCCTAGACCTGATCATGTCACCTTTTGAGGGATCGCCATAGGGATTAAGAGGCCACTTGGCTCTTTTTGTAGTGACCTTTGTTAGGTTGTCTACACGATTTTTTTTATACTTTTTCGGGCTTATTGAGCATTTTGACCATGCCTAGTGCATGATGGCATTTGTATATGAAACCTGATTATATTTATATATATATATATATATATTTATTTATATCTTTGGATCTAAAATCTTGGTATCTTTAATTTTTGAGACTCATTTTATAAATGTGTTTTTATATATTTTTTTTTTAGAATATTTTCTTTTCATGTGTCCCAGAATTTATGCAATGGACAACAAATAATAGTAAATAGAACGTTTTACTTTATATGTTTTTTTGCCGTGTTGATATGAGATGATACTAACATATGGTAGTACTGAACAATTGAAATCTTTAGGCAATGTTTTTGATTCCTTCTTATATTGGTAGAACGTGATGAATGCATAGTGATAAAGAGATGAACATGCCCCAATCCCAAATCCACGCAACTAGTAAGACATGAGGGCTCAACACCAAGAATTAGGAAGGGCACAAGTTGTATGAGCTTGATTGAATGGAATGATGAGAGACAGACAAACCAAGAACAAGAACCAAATTTGGACCTACACACCCACCCTACTCAGAACTACTACCAAGCTTAGAAGGCCACTTACTTTTCAGTTTATCTAGACTTAGATTCATAAATGGCAACCTGGTTGACAAAATCTGGTTTTGAGGATTTGATCTCTTTGGAATTTGGATGTTTGGATATTTCCTTTCTCTTAACATAATTTGACTTGTGTTTTTAGCATACCAAGATTTGTTAGTTTGTGTGACTGGACCCCCCACACCCTGCCTCACGCTACTAGTAAGAAGCATGGGTTTGTCACCAAAGGCAAGATATAGGTGAGTAAGGGCACTTTTTTCCTTTCCCAACCTCACATCACCAGTAAGAGATGTGGGCTTATCACCGAAGGTTGATGGGGCAAAGAAGTGTGTAAAATAAAATATTTTGTTTGCTTTGTGCTTTTGATTTCATTTGACATTTCTAATCTAAGACTTTAGGATATCCTTTCATTCCAAGAGATTTTAAGAGGGATAGATGTGACACCAAGAAGCTTCCATAACATACCGTAGGCAAGGACAACTTTACCTAGTAGAAAGAAATGACAAAGCCAAGTATGCAGGTCTTGGTATGGTTTCCGTCAATGTTTGTCTGTTGAAATTGATGAGAAGATTTGAAAATATTTGATGATGTTTGAAGAGATGTGATATGAATATTTTTGCCAATATCTTCAAAAATTTGTAACAGTTTTTTAAGAGTAAGCTCCTGAACTATCATTTTTACGAAATGGACAGAATGAAGCAACTAAAAGACTAATGCAATGTAGGTAGCTATAATGTACTAGCAATGACTTTGACATTTTATGCATTAAAACCGCTTAAGGTGCAAGGAATTGACAGTTTTACCAAATTCCTCACCTTCTAGTGTGCTCAAGAGATACGCACCATTTCCATAGTCCTTCATGACTTGATATGGGCCCAACCATTTGGGCTGGAACTTTCTTCCTTCACTAGTTTTCTTATCGATCCGGTTGTCTAGTCTTAGAACTAGATCTCCTTCATATATTTCTCACTCATAGACTTTTTTGTTATACTGCCGGCACATCCGGTTAGCATAGGCTCTGTGCCATTGTTCGGCATTTAACCTGGCCTCGTCAAGGCTTTCTAGTTGAGAGAGGTGTGCCTCCCTGTAAGCTTCTTCATCCAGGATCCCTTGTAATGAGATGTAGAGACTAGGTATTTCAACCTCAAGTGGGAGAACTGCTTCTACTCCGAATACCAGTGAGAAAGGAGTTGCTCCTATTGGTGTTCTTATTGAGGTTTGGTGGGCCCACAAGGCTGGATATAATTTTAAATGCCAATCTCATTTGTTTTCCTTTACTGTTTTAAGGAGAATAGCTTTCAATGTTTTGTTTGTCACTTCAGCCTACCCATTAGCTTGAGGGTAGTAAAGAGAGGCTGTGTGATGGTTTATCTTGAACTTGCTACATAACTCATGAACCTCGTTGTTCTTAAAGGATGTGCCATTATCTGAGATAATGACTTGTGGGACACCATACCTGCAGATAATTTGGTTCAAAATGAATTTGGCAATCACCGAACCTGGTATAGTGGTGAGAGGCATGGCCTCCACCCATTTGGTAAAATATTCCGTGGCTATGATTATAAAATTATGGCCATCGGTTGATGAGGGAGAGAATTTCCCTATTAAGTCTAGACCCCAAGTGGAGAAGGGCCACATAGTTGCTATTGGTTGTAGGGATTGTGCTGACATGTGAATCTCGTGAGAGAATTCTTGACATTTGTGGCATTTACGTGTACAAATTCCACTGCATCATGTTCGAGAGTGGGCCAAAAATAGCCCATCCGATGTATTTTGCGAGTGGTGGCGTGACCACCGAAGTGGCCCCCCACATATCCCACTGTGGGATTCATGAAGAATCCTCTTGGATTCTTCTATGTCGATGCATCTTAGAAGCATGCCGTTGAAGGCTCTACGATAGAGCACTTGGTCTAAAACAACATATTTAGTGGTAATAATGTGTAACCGCCTTCTTTGTTGTGACGTGGCACTTTCCGGGTATGTATGGTCCATGATAAAATTGATGATATCAGTATACCAGGGACATGTAGAAATGGGGGGTCTAGTTTCGACAAAGTATATACACTCATCGGGAAAGTCTAGATCTACCAGCTCGCCTCCATCTAGTGGATTGTCAGCTAACTAGTCTGTAATGATTTGTCCTTTAACATATTTTTGGTTTACGAATGTTAACTCAAATTCTCCCATTAGGGTTATGAAATGGCCAGCTTTTTTAGATAAAGATCCTTGTGTGAGAAATGTTTGTAAATGGTCTATCTTTATAATGACCCTTGTTTCTTGGTTTAATATGTAATGTCTCAAACATTTTGTTGCAAAAATTATGGCAAGGAATTCTCTCTCTGACTGTGTGTAACGTGTTTCATAATCAAGCAACATTCGGCTAATGAAATAGATCACACGTTCCCGTTTATCATCATCTTCTTGAGCCAGCATGTAGGCCAGCGAGACATGAGTGGCTCGTGAGTATAGGATTAGAGGACGGTCTGGCCTGGGAGGCATTAGCATGGGTGGTGACAACAAGAAGCGCTTAACTGATTCGAAGGCCTCATTGCAATCTTCAGTCCAATCGACGCTATAATCTTTCTTGAGTAGATTATTGATTGGATGAATGGCAAAGCTTAAATCTGGGATGAAACTTCGGATTGCACCGAGTTTCCCGAGAAATGACCTGATTCTAAACTCGTCCGAAGGTGGGATCATTTTGAGAACAACCCATATTTTTTCCGGATCAACATCAATCCCTCATGAAGATATAATGTATCCTAAAAATTTTCCTCCTATTACACTGAACATGCACTTCTCTGGGTTTAATGTGACACCATACTCAATTAGTCATGAGAGGATGATACGGAGCACTTCTGGATGATCACAGCGTTTCTTGGCCTTGGCTAACAAGTCATCCACATATGATTCCACAATTTTATGGATAAGATCATGGAATATATAAGTCATTGCTTGTTGATATGTAGCGCCGACGTTCTTAAGACCAAATGGCATGACAACTTAACAATAAGCTCCCCAAGGAGTTATAAATGTGGTTTTAGCTTGATCTTGTTCAGATATTTTAATCTGATTGTACCCTGAGAACCCATCCATGAGGGACAACAGTTCAAATCTAGCTGTTGCATCAATGATAACATCAATGGATGGTAATGGGAAATCATCCTTGGGACAAGCTTTGTTAATATCCTGAAAGTCTATACAAATGCGTATCTTCCCATTCTTTTTTAGGACAGGAACAATATTAGATACCCATTGTGAATAGTCAATGAGCTTGATGAATCCTACTTGGAGAAGTTTTACTACTTCCTCTTTTACCATGAGAGCCACTTTTGGCTTCATTGGTCTTGACTTCTGTTTAATTGGCTTCGCATCTGGTTTAGTGACAAGATTATGTACCATAACTTGTGGTGCGATACCTGTCATTTCTTTATAATTAAATGCAAAAGCCTTTTTATGTTATTTGAGGATTTGGGTGTGTATTTCTATTTCTTCCAGAGTTAGCGAGGATCCCAACTTCAAAATTCTTGGTTCTTCCTCCATTCCAATGTTTATGTCAATGGTTTCTTCTATCAAAGAAGCGTTACCTTCTTCAAATTCAGGTGGGGCTGGAGGTAGTTCCAAGCTTTCTCCATTTTCTATCTTGTAGATATTGAGATCCTTCTGTGGAGGAGACTCTACCGTGGGATTTCCAAAGTAGGAAGAGGAGTGTGGTATTAGGGAAAGATCAACTATAGGGTGAGCAAGGTGTAGCTCTGCATAGGAATTTAGATATTCGAGAGTGACTTTATCACTGTCAACATGATGTAAGATAGAAGATTCATTCTCAGCTGTATGTGTTAGAAGAGGGTTTGTTGACATTTTCTTCACCAATGGTTCAGTACGAAGTGATACCTTGAAACTTGTATCTTCCAACTCATTACTTGGGGTAAAACGTGAAGCTGAGGTTGCTATTGAATCTGTGAGAAGGTTCTATTCTCGTGGGATTGCCTCAATGGATATGAAGTCAAATCCTTTGCTTAGATCTAATACCGCTGTTTTATAGAGCTATAAGTGCTCAGCTCTAGTCTCATATACTTCAGAGACTTGGTTTGCAACTAATTGTGAGTCTCCTAACACTCTGATGTCATTAACACCAATCCTTTTGGCTATGAGGAGGCCAAGGAGGAGGGCTTCATACTCAGCACCGTTGTTTGTACATTCAAATTTTAACTTAAAAGAAAAAGGTAGGATCTTTCCCTCAGGAGAAGTAAAGATCACACCTGCCCCGGCTCCATAGCAACATCTAGCTCCATCGAAGTGGAGAGTCCAATATTTACTAGGAAAAATGGATGCTGGGACATTCTTTGCGTCTGTTTCTTCTATTTCGGTTACTTCTACCATGCAAAGTTCCTCTGCTGGAAGAGAACCAACTCCTAGGGTACATCCCATACCTGTGGAATCAAATGGTAGGAAAATTGGTAGATCTTGTTCCAGTAACTTGACAATTTTTGTAGTAGTTCCTAATGACACTGTTTCTACAACGTTAGCTTCATCCTTGAGGGCTGGGATGCCCTTGACTAGGTTCGTAATTTCTAGTTCTATTGTAGGTATTAATTTTTCTTCCGGTTTTGAGTCGATTGGTTTGTTAAGTTGGTTTGTTGGGAGTTCAAACTCAGAGTGAATGCCTGGTATTTTCTTCAGGTCTGCTAGGTGTATGTCGAATGGTTTTGGGTCACCTTTTGCTACGAATATCTTTCCTAGGTGTAAGAATCTTATTTCCTAGAATAACGTAGAAGGGATTTACTTTCATGCGATGTATCCATGGTCGACCGAGGATCATATTATAGTTGGTTTCCCGATCTATGATATAAAACTCAGTGAGGATTGTCTTGGGTCCTAAGGTGACTGGTAGTATTATAGTCCCAATTGAAGTAGCTTTAAGGCTGTCATAACCTCTTAGCGTATTTCTTGTTGTGGAACAGTTTGTTTCTCCATATCCTAGCTTTTGAAGGAAAGAGAAGGGGACAATGTTAACTGCTGCCCCATCGTCAACCATTGTGCGTTTAACATAATTATTGTAAACCCACACCTGTAAATGCAAGGATGGATCGCTCTACGTGTAATTTCAGCATCTATTGGCATTTTGTTTATGTCGAATATAAACTCGGTATCCCTATCTAGCTGCCCTGGAGGGTGGATATTGAAGTCTATATGGTTTACTTGTGTTTTGGGAGGTGGAGTGATGTTAATTAAATGACCTAGACCTAGTGCTTCTAAAAGAGCAGCCCTATGGGTAGGAGAATTTTTCAATAAGTCCAAAAAGGAGATGTGAGAGAAGGTCTTTGTTAAGTCATTAATTAAATCATAAGCACCTATGGGTTTTACCAACATTTGTTGAATGTTATCTGGCTCTAGTGGATAGATTGGATTTGGTTGAGAAGAATATTCTCATGCTCTTGTTATGGCTTCTACGTGTAGCTTAGTATCTAACTCCACTAGACCAACTATCTTGGTTCATGGTTGATTTCCTAATTGTGGTGCGACAGGTGGATTTAGTGAAGTTGAGGCTTCGTGATCGTTATTTCCTATCATTACACCTTTGTTCATCCCATTTGGATTTAATTTATTATTGTTATTGTGATTTGGAAGTGGATCATTGAAGATCTTAAGAGGTGCGTTTTGAGGGGAAACTGCCCCTGTGAAAGTATTTGGCATAGGTGTCACAGAATCTGTTAAGAACATATCTATGAAGAGTTGTCTTTGTTCTTCTGGCAAACGTTGCATGAACTTATTGTAATCGTGGCAAGTCCTAGTGTCATGGCCTCAAATTTTGTGGAAACCACAATACGAGTTGGATTATAACTCCTAGGTTGTTGGTTTGGCACGTGTTGTGGTCCAAAACTCTGATTAAACTGTTGACTATTAGGATTAAAGTTTTGCTGTTTGTTGTCTTTGGTTTTGGTTTTGATATCCAGTTGAGTTTTGACTTGGACCCTGTGTTTGCATATTGTTGTTGTTGTTGTTGTTGTCGTTGGGGACGATTAAAATCCACCGCATTGATTGTTGGGGTAAAATTGTTGTTTCGTTGATTGTTAACTGGTGGTGGAACATTTACAACGTTTGCTTTTTTTGTTTGGTCAGTCACTCCATCTGTTGTCACTCCACGGTTTTTGTTAAGGATTTTAGGTCCTTGATTGGCATTTGTGGTAGTAGGATAAGTCATAGTGTTTTGGTTGGGGATGATTAACCTCCCATTTGTTCCATATGTCTTGCAACCGCTATCTATTGCAACTTGATCTATTCGGAGAGCGCTCTCGAGCACTTCATCATAAGTTCTTAGTGGGAACTTCTGGACTTCTTCCTTTATCTCTCTGCTGAGAGAATGAAGGAATAAATCACATAGTTCCATCTGATCCATGTTTGGAGCGCTTGCTGAAGAATAGAGGACTGTACGCCATCTTTGGATGAAATGAGCAACAGATTCATTGTGTTCTTGCTTAATATGCAAGAATTCCCTGATTCCTGTTCTCAACAATTTGTTCATGTCGAATGCCTTGATGAACTATGAAACGAGTTGTTTAAATGAATGTATTGAGGATTTAGGTATTCTGTAATACCAATCGAGGGCGATACCCTCTAAAGTTTTGGGGGAATATTTTAGCAACAACTCCATCCCAAGGGAGCAGTTCTCGAATGGCTGTGGCATAGGCCTTAATATGTGCATTTGGGTCTCCCTCTCCTTTGTACTTGGGTAGATCAGGGAGAGGTCTTGGAAGCATGATGCTTCGTATAGTGAAGTCCAAAGGTTCTTTCAAATATTCTGAATAAGTCCCTATTGCATAGGTTTCGACCATTGATGGTGTTTGCTGAGGGGGTGGAGGTGGAATGGGTTGTTGATATGGCGTAGCATATGTATTTGTAGGGGCATAAGGGAATCCCTGTGGTTGAGTGAACATGTTGGGAGAAGAGAACATATCTCCCTGTGGTGATTTGGAATACATGTTTAAGTATGGAGGAGCATTGCTCAGGAATGGATTGTTTTGTACTAAACCGGGAGGTATTATATTTTCAACTGGAGATGCGTTAGAAAATTTGGTTCTAGTTGGCATTTGTTGTGAATATTGAGGAGGCATGCCCAACATGCATGTCCTATGAGGAGGTCTACTTGGCTAGGATGATGTGGAGGATTGGAAGTTCCTGCCTGCATGAACTGTGAATTTTGACTTGCTTGAGCAAGTTCCAACCCTCTAACCTTCTCAACTAAGGCTGAGATGACCTCGTTTGGTGAAGACACGGTATTTTGCCTTAGTGGCGTTTGTTGTATATCTTGAGGTTGTATAGGCATATGGTACCCTGCTATGAATTGATCGGTGCCCTGCCAAGTTTCACCGAGGGCATTTCCTATAGGTGGAGGAATGGGGGTGTTTTCTTGGAACGAGACCTCAGGTTGTGTTTGCAAACCTCCTATAGGTGGGTACATATTTTGAGAGCGTTGTTCACTCCTAGCATAACGTGCTAAGTATTCGTCATCTAACAATAGATATGGATCTGACTGTCTACTAATTTGTGGTCTAAGCAACACCTGAGGAGATGAACCAGATTCTCTAGTGAGCGTCATATTGTTTGAGCCTGAAGGCTCTGGTTGTTGCATTTGAGTGAGCTGATCCAACTCCTCTATTTGGAAAGAAGAACTATATCTAGTCCTTTGAGGTGGAGTTTGTGTTGAAAACCGGTTAGTTGAATAGTTGTCACCCCATGCTGAGAGCGAGGGTGATGGTTGTCTATTTAGTTGATCGTAGTATGCTTCAAGACCTAGGAGAGGTCTGCCATATGCATCATATCCTGACATATTCAGGGGGTATATGAATACCCACAGAATAATGGGAAAGAGCGAAGGTGGATGAAAGAAAAGAAAGAGGAAAATTAGTTTGAGTCACGTCAGGTTCACCAATTTTGTTGGTGAAGCTGATGTGGAGGCTAAAGAGGTGGAAAAGATGAAGCAGTTGTTTGTTTCAAGTCGGGTTCACCAATTTTGAAAAGTAAACTAATTGTTGGGTTCACCAATTTTGTTGGTGAAGCTGATGTGGAGGCAAAGTAGTTTGTTTCACGTCGGGTTCACCAATTTTGTTGGTGAAGCTGATGTGGAGGATAAAGTGGTAGAGAATCAGAAGGTTGTTTTTTTCACATTGGGTTCACCAATTTTGTACGATGGAAAAGTGACATGCGAGCATGAGAATCTACAAGTAACTCTTCCTCGCACCCGACCTCCTGAGGTCATGCCGAGACAGCCGGTGGGGATGGAATACACACGGGATGCAGATAAGCTAGTTAGGTAATCTTATGTCTTCAACACGCAATAGCGGGATCTGCGAATCTAAGGCAAAGAAGGCCCTCCTAACCTGAACCAGTGTGATAGATCGTTCGGTGAGGATAGCTGCTTGAAGGCTCCAATCAATATCGAAGCTCTGCCATGATCCAATCTATGGGTTATGGAATACGTGGAAGATGACCTGTGGGTGCTTCGTATATATCTCCCTGACAAGGTCATGAAAATGGAATGGCTAAAATGTGTAGTGGATCTTTTGGGTGCTTTATGGATGATTCTCTGGTCTAGTCCAGAAATCTTTAGCTTGATTGGTTGTTACGTTTAATAATGATAGTTGTGTGATGATGTCTAGTGGGAGTGGAGAGGACCTAAATACTAATGTTCACAAACCAACATCAATGTTGGATTGATTTGTGGGCATGTTGGGTTGTGGGACTTGTGGATCACAACCGTAAGTTCAATGGTTGTTGTGGACCTCCTATGGTCATATGAAGAGTCAACCCCTGATTCCGAGTATCTAGTAGTCGTATGCCTTTTTGGCCTCTACGTTTAGAACTAGAAGTTACACAATTTTCTCAGGAGTACCTAATAGGTGTTCTGGAAACTTGGATACGTAAGCTAGTGTCTATATCAACGAGGAGGTCTCCTGCATCTAGCTGTGGGACTAGTGGATCACAACCGAATGTTTTCTCTCTTTCAGGTCCTTCTATAGTCATACGGATATCTATCAAGGTAGTCTATAATTTGGCTGATTTGACCAGAACGTGTGTGCTTTGTCGTCTTCTATGTTTAATACTCTTAGTTGTGCACTGATTTCTTGTAGGTCTGTTGTTGTTCGGAAGACCTGAATTCTGAGATTTTGGTCTATGTCAGTTAATGCTACAACAATATTGGGTTGAGGCACGATTGGCTCAAAAACGTATTCCCTGGGCTCCCTAGGTCCCGTGATTGTCATACAAGATCAATATAAGCCTAACTGAAATGAAATAAACTAATTATGCAAGATATATCTACAACATATATATATTCCTCTATTTTTGTATTTTTGATAGAATTTTGAATAGAATTGAAAGAGCAACTAATCTAATACATTCAGAAAATGAAAACTAATCTAATAACAAAATTAAAACAAGCAAGGTAGCCCAGTGTAGCTACTTGCCTGTGTAGTTGTGAGTTTATCCTAAATAACTAGATAGCTAATTAACTTAATTGAAAGATTCTCGATCCTACCTCAGAAGTGAGGAATGAATCATAGTTTCTCAGAAACTATCAATCCCCACAGCTTCCCTGGCAATATCGAAAATGAAACTTAACTAAAATGAAATATTTCACTACTCTATTTGATATGTTTTAACTAGAACTTTGACAGATAAAACCTGGAATTTGTAGAACAGTGGCGAATCCAGTAGTGTATGATTTTGTCCCCTCAGAATGATCTCCTCGTTCCTTCATGTTCACGTGAGTCTAGAAGAGCGTGTATATGCTAGCATCAACAGAAAAAGGTATTTTGAACAATGGCAGCTTTGGATATAGACTGAATATAATGCGAGTAGGAGAGGGACAACACAAGTGACAGAGCTTGGCGTATGCAATTCCTAGCGGGATTTATTGCGGGAATACAACACAAGTGTACCGAGAGATTCTAGAATCTACCTTCTGTGAAGAACACAACCTGCAACTCTAATGGATTCAATCTACAAATGACACTACTCTGCTCTAAACTAATTTGTATGAACAACAATGAACAAGACTGAAGCAAGAAGATCGAATGGCTTCCAACAGCAAAGGAAAACTAGCATGGATGCAAACATGAAAACAAAATGAGCTCTAAACAAGAAATTGAAAGACTAAACAATGGAAATGAGAAGTTGAGGGGCCATTTGCTTGAAAACAAGCTGGCTATTTATAGATTTCACATTCACCCAAAGGTAATTCCCATTAGAACTCTTTTACCATTAAACAATGAAGAAACACTATTCCAGGGAACATAAAACATTAATACGAGCTAAGGCGGTTGAGAAAAGCTGGTGAAAGTTGAAAAATTACGCAAGTCGCGATCAAAGGAGTGTGTTGGAAAACACGTGAAGGACCACCACCCTGAGCAGGGCGGTGGTTACAGGACCGCTGCCCAGGCAGGGCGGCGGTTTCGTCACTGAAGGTCAAAATAGCTTAGAAAAGTAAGACAGAGGATAAAACGAAGTACAAGGAAAATGGATAAAGCATTTGGGATGTTAACATATACTTTGTGAGCTTCTCTGGATCCCAAACACCTTGCGAGGTGACCTGTATCATCATTGGGGCATGTGTAACATCGTTCCGGAGGTACGGTACCCTACAATTTTGGGTATGTACAAGGGCCTTAATCAATTTTTCTCCACTCTCCTTTGCGGGCTCGCAGGAAAAATTTTGACCTTGATTTTTTAGCCAAAAAGAGCTAAGTGTAGCAAATTCTTCCCTGGCCCCGCGAGTCCGTTCCCTTCCTTCGTTGGGCCCGCGGGCCAAAATTTTCCTTTGTGCCTTTTTTCCCCAAAAAGGGATGAGTGCCAAATTTATCTACGCACCTCCACCAACCCGCCAATTTCCTTGGACAATTTTCCTTCTCCACTCTGCCGGCTTGAGACACCCTGGAAAATTTTCCTCCTTACCTTCGCGGGCCCACCCAAGGAAATTTTTTACTATTAACTCCATCGAGCCATAACTCAAAAAATACAAGGAGTTAGAATGAATTCTTTACCTTTCTGGAAAGGTGAAAAAATTATCTATCTGATGAAGCCATACCCAAAAAATTTTGAGTGCCTAAAGCATGTAAAAAATCCATTTTAAGTTCCAGCAAAGGAAAAGGAGGAGGAGTTAACCAAAATAAGCATGGGATTATTTTGGATAACAATTCTGGCAACTCAGAGGGGTCATTTGCCTGGTAGATGAATGATCAATGGCCTTTGAAGTATCCATTGGGCATGGAGTTAAGCCTGATAACCAACTTTGATCTAAACTATGAAAATGTTACCTCTGAGCCACTTGGAAACCCACTGAAACTTGGAGTTGATCTTCACCAAAAGCCACTGAATGGACTGTGCAAGAGCAATACAACAACACCAAAAACTATGTACAAAATTGGAAATCATGCATACCCGAAGTGGGATATACAGATTGTGCACAAGTACTTCTTTTGCTAAAAACAAACCTACCTACACTACTCTAACCAAGAGCAAAGGGAACTCAAACAAACCCTACAATTGGTAGGGAGAAATAGCTTCCCTTCCTAAAAAATGGCAGCCATGCAACTGATTTGGCACTAAACAAGGCTGGTTAGATGAGTGAAAAACTAACTACAAGCTGATCTTCCACCCAAATCATCAATGTGTCAACTGAAAACAAATCAAATACCTCTTTTAGTTGCTCTGCATTTGGACTGAAGAGGCATTGCAATCGATCCTTGGTACTTTGATGCTCATCCTCATGCCCTGAAGTAGGCATGACTGGTTTTGGTTTCTCCTTTGGCTCCAATGAAGCCAAGTACATGATTGGGCACGGTTTGATCCTTTGGATGTGCCCATTTCTCTGAAATTCAACTCCAAAATTAGAGTCTTCTTATGGACCTTCTTGGGTGGTTGGTGTGAGAGATATGATGACATCCTCCTGCCTTTTCTCTTCCTCCTCTGAAGAACATGGAATATCAAGATCTTCCAATCTTGGTTCTAGAGGGCTGTAATGAAGTGCAAGTTGTTGTTCCTGAATGTTCTCTTCCATGGCAGCATGATCATGTGCTTGGAAGGATGAAGATGGAGGAAAAAATGATGTTATCTCCTCAAGCTCCTCTCCATCAAGACAATCCTCCAACTCAGAGAGATAATCTACCTCCTTGCTGTCCTGCTGTAGGTGCTTAACCTTCTCCATGGTGTCCTTCGAATATGCAATTTTCTCACCATGGTTCCCCTCATCTTCAAACATGAAGTTTGAAAGATCAAACTCTTCTTCAACATGAGAGCTTGAAGGGGATGAAGTGGGAGGAAGAATTGAAGGTTCTTCTCTGGCCTGCTCCGCACTTGGAGCCTCTTAAACTGTATGGTCCTTCTCCACAGTCGGAATGTACTCCTCTTCTTTTAGATTAGAAGTAGCTCCTTCTCCCCCTGCTTGTGATGTAGCTAGAGCTTCCACCACTTACGGCTTGACCTCAGCCTCTTCCATAGGCTTAATCAACAAGGGAATCTTTGAAAACTCAAATTTAGCAGCCCAACCCTTCAGATTTTCTATCATTTATTCTCTGTTGGGTTCCTCTGTTTGATGTTCTCCTTGGCTGGTTTTTTTATTGTTTTCTTTCCAACATGGACTTGGGAAGGTAAGAAGGCTGGTGGGTGGGGAAGGCATTTCTTTTGGCTCTTATAGAGGCGAATTGGATTTGGAAGGGAAAAGGGCAAAAGAACTGAAATGGGATGGAAGACTTGGAGATGGAGAAATGGAATTAACTTTTGGGACAACAGATGGGAAACTTGAAACTTGACACTGCTAAGATAAAAAAGATTGGGAAAGAGGAAAAGAAAAAGCATGAGATGGTGTGCTTACCCATTGACAAGGTTGCTGAATACTCCTCTCATACACCCATATTCCTTCAGTCCACTTTACAAGCAATGGCAGTGGTGCAACAATGAAGTCAAGTTTCTCTTGCAGGCTATAATGCCTTGGAAAAGGTCCCACCCAAGGATAAGGTGCCCTACAACCAATTCCAAATGCTTTCATTTGTGCTTGAGTCCTAGATTGCATCATGTTTGCCTCCATCTTTTGGATCTTTTCCAACAAATCTCCATTTTCTTCTTGACCGCCCTAACAATTTGCATACCCTTGTGCTTGACATGCTTCATAACCAAAATGAATTTGGCATTGCTCAGATGGGTATGCATAATGGTTTTGAATTTGACCAAAATATTGATCTAGAGGATTTGAAAAATATGTTGGAGGTGGGAAACATTGCTGCTGTTGTAACAAATGTAAATTCCATGGGGAAAATGAAGTCATGATTGCACAACTTCATGGAATGAAAGAGGAATGAAAGAGATGATGGGAAAAATGAAATGGAAAATGAATGGAAAGAAGGTCTGCAACTTCAGAGATGGGTTGCTGATTAGATGGAGTCACCAGATGTGCTTGCAAGTGCCTCCAAAGGCTGAAATCTTCACCAAGAGCACATCAACTTGATGAGATGAAATGGAAGACCTCTTGGTCCCACCAGGCATGCCAAAACTGTTAGTGCAAATTCACATCACCCCCAAATCGACCTTGAGATCTGCTATTGGGAAATGGTCAATTTGGCGTGAATGCACAACATGGAGTTTTCCCTAAGTGTGGGACCTTACAAATTGGGAAAAATCTCTAGATTGAAGCTGGTTCTTACTCCTCTATTTAGGTGTATGCATGAAATGTGTAGAGGTTTGCTTCAAAATTCCCACTCTAAAACTACCAAGGAGACAGGGTTGAGAGAAAACATGGAAATGGAAACAAAACTAAGCAAAAACAGAATGGTGATACACCAAAGGAGTGCTGGACTTATTGTTTTGCAAAAATAGACACAGATCATGGAGATTCAACACCAAAACATGCACAGATTACTAGAATGCAATGAAAGATCAGAAGACAATAATAAATGCATGAGAGGATTGAAAATTGATCACAGAACATACATTATCATTTCCAAGTTTGATATGATACATTGCAATAACAAGTAGGAAAAAAATGTGAAAAGAAGAGCTTGCAAGAGCAAGAAACGTTTAACCATTACAAAATGAGCCAAAAATTGGCTTTTAACGATGAAGCGGAATGAAGAAAGGTGAAAAAATGCGGGCAAATTGATTTGACATCTCCAACCACCGACAAGATTCATTAAAACAGCAAGCAAACCATCACAAATTCATTTTTCGATGCATTTTGCCATGCTGGAGAAGAAATAGATGCCATACTTCATCAATTTTGGTGGTTGGGGTCGGTTTTGTATTTTTTCCCATTCTGGAGACTTTTCTTCAGTTTTATCCCTCATAATTTGCCCAAAACTCAAAATTTAATCCTCCATGGCGTAGAGGGTGTTGATAGCTTTCCAATGGTACCAAATTTTATGAATTTCGACCACTGGATCGAAAGATATGACCTTTTGAAATTTTGCGGGTCTCAGGAGAAATTTTTGGCCAATTTGCACGCCTAGGAAAATTTTCCAAAAGTCCCCGCCGACCTGACCTTCACTACTGATGTGGACACGTGGCACCATGTGATTCGATTTGGGGCCTTGATAAATTTTTCTCCACACTCCTTTACGGGATCGTAGGTGAAATTTTGACCCTGATTATTTAGCCAAAAAAGGCTAAGTGTAACAAATTCTTCCCTGGCTCCGCGCGTCCGTTCCCTTCCTTCGTCGGGCCCGCGGGCCAAAATTTTCCTTTGTGCCTTTTTTCACCAAAAAGGGATAAGTGCCAAATTTATCTCTACACCTCTACCAACCCACCAATTTCCTTGGAAAAATTTCCTTCTCTGCTCCGCCGACCCGAGAATCCTTGGCAAATTTTCCTCCTTACCTCCGCGGGCCCGCCCAGGGCAAATTTTCACTTTTAACTCCGCTGAGCCATAAATCAAAAAATACAAGGAGTTAGAATGACTTCTTTACCTTTCTGGAAAGGTGAAAAAATTATCTATTTGATGAAGCCATACCTATAAAATTTTGAGTTCCTGAAGCATGCAAAAAATCCATTTTAAGTACCAACAAAGGAAAAGGAGGAGGAGTTAACCAAAATAAGCATGGGCTTATTTTGGATAACACACACATCATGACTAAAATAAAATTGTAACACAACATGAGAATAAATAGGAACATCAACAATAGTAGTACAAGCAATAGGAGAAGCCATGCATGTAAGAGAAGAAGAAAGATAGGTCTCTTTAGGCACATTGGTCAATGGACAAGTAGAAGGTGGAGGGGATGGGGAAGGTTTTAAAATAGAAAGATCAACCTCAACATGATTAGCCCCAAGGTTTTTTGCATATGTAATGGGAGGGGAATAATAATAATAAGGAGAAGGGATAGGGTTATAGATAATAGAATTGACCAAATCAAGAGACTCAGGAGAAAGAGAAGTATCATTAGCAAGGCCTTAATAAAAAAAATTGAATAAATCATCAACACATGTCTCATTAGTAGTAATAGAATCACTATGAGAATCATAAACACTAATTTCCTCTATAGGGGTAAAAATACAACATCAGGGCTAGGGTTATAAATCTTGGTAAACGCATGAGGTATTATAGGATTGTAAGTAGGGGTAATATGAGACTTGCGATAGAAAGGGATTTCATCCTCATAATTGGTGAAATAAAGCTTAATACCAGTCATAAGAATGGATTTTTACTAGGGAGAACTAGACTTGGATTGATAGTTTCGTAATGTATTTTGGTAGGCCATGAAGAATATACAAAAATAAAGGAGCCTAGAGAAATATAGGGTTCGATCAGTAAACAGGTTCAGCAAATAATTTAATAAAATTTAAATCTATGTAAGGACATTGTTGATCCGATAAATATAATAGTAATATACAAGATATATCTATAGAAATACAAGAAAGAGTGATATATATGGTTTATAGAATGACTCAGCTTGCCTCCGTAGGTTTGAACCAATTATGGGTTGATGACACATTTGGAAAGGTGAATTTTGGACCGTTCAAGCTTTGATTCAGAAATTGGGATGTGACAATCTCAAGGATAGAAGCGCCTTAGAGAGGACATGACTGCGTAGGCGCTAATGTCTGTTTTGGGCATTAGTGTCTATAGGATGGTTGTGATCCTAGATCTCCTTGTGTTTCTTCTTGTTGCCTTTAGTTCACTGTAGGTCATGTTAGATTCATTGCACTAGTGTTTTGTCGCACCTATACCTACAAAACAAACTCTAGATATTTGTACAAGACTCAAGCTCACATTAGACAAAATAAAAAAGGCATATGAGAGAGTCAGACTGACTCCGACGATCAATCCAATGTGATGCTTTTGTCGAGTGCTACACTACATTTTAGACTCCATGTAGTTCTTGTGGTGTATGATTGAAATTGTGTCCCTTGAGCTAGGATCCCCTAGTGTTAGTCGCACCAAGAATAATTAGCTACAACTACTTTTTCCCAATGCAAAATGTGTGGTATGGAATTCAGAATAGCCTCCCCTTATGCAGTGAATAATGTAGTCTAAAATGTAGTCCCTTTTGTTGTTCTTTTGTATGTGGCAAATATATAAATGATAACCCCATTTCCCCTTAGAATAGTTAGTAGGTTGTGTATATATATGAGTTATTTATTTAAATTTCGGCATATAGTGACACTAAAATCCGACCGAGGTTGTGAAAAGGAGCCAAGAAAAGACCCTAAGAAAAAGTAAACTGACAAAGTAGAAAGCAAAGAAAAGAGGATAGAAGTGCCCAAAAGGACATTAACACATGGGTGCTATAGTCCTTCTTGGGCGGTACTATCCCAAAATAAGCAAACATAAATAGAACAAAAAATAGGAACATGGATCCTTGTGACTTGACCAAGAAGATGCAAATTCTAGATAAAAGACAGGAGCAAAACCGATGAAAGTAAGAAAAGGAACAAAAAGGTGTCACCAATGCCTGGTTTCCCTACTTAGAAATCATGTATGTAACAACATACTATAATTGTAATGTAATAGTAATAAATGCATATTTCAGTGATTACAACAAAAAAGTATTATCATTTTGGAGGATTTATTGACTTGCAAGCATTGTCGATGAATTTAGACAATGTATATTATTGCAGGTTTCTAGGTCTATTAGAAGTGTCCAATGGGTCTTGAATGCCTTACCACTTCTAAGAAATTTTCATCATCTCATCTCGAGTCTTCTCTGATCTTGTAACAACTTCTAAGATCCATAGATAATTGGTTCGAGCTAAGTATTTTATCCGATTGTATGTCCTTTCTTGTTGTAAATACTTCAAGTGCATGTCTTTACCCTAATTAAAGGAAAGATTGATGTGCTTATATTTATTCATTCTTATGCTCTAAATTAGGTCAATCAGTTACAGTACATATTGCCGTATGAAAAATAGTTAAAATAATTTTATGCATATCCAAATAAAGAATTTTTTTAACATTGAAGTATTCAGAGGCCCAAAAATGATACAATCATGGACAAGTTGGATTACTTATTTTTGGAGAAATGGTGTGTCTTATATGTTATGGCTAGTTTGTCTCATACATAACATAAAATTTACTTAAAGAACATGCTCAAAGCTAACATAAACCAAGAACATTGTACTAGTTTGTTTTTATCGAGTCATGTTGTACTTTGATGTATTCTATTTTTATTATTAGACCTTAAAATGTAGTCAAAATCTCCTAAACTTAATAAATAGCATACTCTCTTTAATTATGTATAATTTAAGATATTTTAACGAGTACTTATCCATCATATATTTAAAAAGGGTGAGCTAAAGACACAAAATTATAACTTAGATACTAGAATATTTAAGATGACAGTCTAATCAACAATGTTAATATAATCAAATCTTACATCTCTATGATGTTCAAATAAAAGATATGGAATGGCAATGGAATTAATAATAATATGAAGAAGATGAAGTATTATGAAGATTTTATTAATCTTATTTGAAGTGATCAAAACTTTTTTAATAACATTTTGATCTTGAAAAACAAAAAGAATATTGATTCATAGAAAGGACTAATGCTCATGACCCACATAGTGAAATTATTTTTTGGACTAACCAAAAATACCTCGAGCCAAGAAATATATAGAATATGTGATAGTAATAAAGCTAAATTTTACTTCCCTTTAACTTGTTCTATGCTTATTAATATGAGGGGAAAATCGCCCAGTTTCATAACTCAATGAATATGTAAGAATTTTTAACTTAGAATAATAAAAATGAATCAATTACCTTCATTTAATCATGTTCAAATACAAAAATGATATTATTTAAATTATAATATCATTTCTATATCATCCATATGAAATTGAAAAGGACATCTCTTTTCTTTTGTAAGACATTCTAGATGGTTGTGATGTGATAGTGTAATGTCCATTAAGAGAAAAAAATAATGAATTTTGGATATTCACATAAACCCTTACACTGAATATGCAACAAACATATTTTTATTCAAACTCTTATCAATAAGAAGTACAACAGTCAGACTTCTTACTTTTATTTATGGAAAACTAACAAGTAGATTTCTACAAGGGGAAAAGCCTTTAGAAATCCACTTGGCACATGAATATGGAGAAAATATTTTTACAATCTGTAAATAAATTTAACTCTAAATTGAAGTTAGACTAGGAATACAACTAACCATTTGATGTCAAATCTAAAGAGATAAGGGCTATAACTCTTTTCCTAGGACAAATTAGGGCCTTATGCAAGCCCTACCACCAAACGCACCACCCCAAACCCCTGTAACAACTCCCACAAGGGTTTGATCCACTCCCTTAGGGGTTCACCCAACTCTAAAATACCTCAAAACACCCTCAAGATTCTTTCCAATGTTGCTACCAATTAATGATGGTTTCCCTAGCTGATATAAGACTATAAATATGATCTCTTGTGGATGCCCTAGATGCATCACCACTAAATTTTACCTTAAATATATGCCCTAGAAACGATTAACCTAATTGAAGCTCAAGTATGGCCTTTATATGAGATCACCAAGGAGAAATTGAGGGTTTTCATCCCCAAATTCTGCATGCCAATGATGTCTTTCATCCTCAATAAATGAACGTTGAAGCAACAAGCTCAACTTTCCATGGAAAGTCAAACTTGGGATAAGGGTATTCTCATGAACTAGCTTTGAGAATGGGACATTACAGATAGAGGAAGTGTAAAGATAAGAATTTCAATATTGAGATTAATCTTAAGGATGATGCTTCTACAAATGAAGAGTTAAGGGACATGGATGACTCGAGGGATGCATATAAGAATAAGGGAACCTCCAATGATACATTGTACAATGATTTGAATAATGCTTTTTGATAGGTCATGTTAACCAATTTGGTGCATTTTACTAAAATCACATTAAAAAATTTCATCATTATTAACATGTGATGTATGAAACTTGAACCCACAAAAACCCCATAAAGAGGGTGCCACTTTAACCAATTAAGATATAGGGGAAATACTTTGTATTTAAACAACTGTTTAAACAAGAAAATCAAAATAGTTTGATTACATTTATGGTGACAACAATCATCTACAACTTCTTTTAGGTCAAGCCTATTTTTTATCTATGTATAAAATTATATGTAACTAGAAAAGATTATCAAAGTGCATCTAATTAGATTTTTTTTCTTATGTTATTTTTAAAGTTTTATGATTAAGATTTCAATTTTTGTTTGATTATCTATAGTTAAGGTTTAATATCTTTAGTTATGATGGTGAATATTCATGTGATTGAGTTTATTAATGTTGTAAAGCGGAAAACTTAATGAAAACATGTTTTATCTTGTATTTCATTTTTTTGGAAAGAGCTTCGCAATTCTATGAAATAAAAATACAATAAAGTACACTGACAACAATAAGAATAAAAAGTGATATATATAAGGCTTATAATTAGCATTAAGTTAATATTAGTTAAATGTTAACTAATAAATGGTTGTAACCACTTCAACCATTTTATAACCATCTCACAAAAAAATGTTGGGCACATAATGGATAACATGTGCATTCTTGTTTTTTTTCATTCGTTCTTTGTACATTCTATTTTTTCTCTCTCCACATATTCTTACATTAATATTAGAGCGAAGAAAACAAGGAGAAAAAGAAGGGAAGAACTTCAAACCAATCAGTTAGGACAAGAAAGAGAAAAAAACTAGTTCAAATGCTAGATGCACGGGCAATATTGTAGGGCAAAAAAATCATTGAAAAAGGTAGAAAATGACCTAGTTTCAAGACCCGGTTTCAATTCGACGTAGGGTAGAAAAACATCATCAAAAAAGGTAGAAACTGACCAAATTTTAGTTTGAGGGCACTGATAGTGAACATAACCATGAAATATAGCTGATGAAATTGCAAATATGCAAAAAAATATGAAAACATCATTCAAGGGCACAAATTTGGTTGTGTTTTCAAACGAATTTTAGGACATTTTGAAGTGTTATGGCACAAAAATAGGAATCCTCCCTTTTTGAATTTTTTTGGGGGATGTTTGTGAATTTAGGGCACAAAAATAAGACATTTTTAGACAAAACATGATAGATAGAATGTAACACATAAAAACACGATTCAGGGCATGTTTTTTTTTCAGAAAACATGATCCAGAATCGCAAGGAACAAAAAACGCGATTTTCAAAGGAAATTGGTGCAAAACAAAGAAAATATATGCATGTATTTATAGATTTGAAAATTTTCAAGGGTCATTTACTGTTAGGGCACACAAATTCTCAATTTTCAACGACAACTAGTTGTTTAGGGCACAAACCTTCATGACATAGTTTCTTTTCTTTGCTTTAAAAAATAAAATACAACTTAAAAATATTGATACATTTAAAAAAAGGTGAAGTTGGCGTTTTTGAAAGGATCTCCATCCTTTTACAAAAATTCCATCAAGAGGACCCCAACATTAAAGATAATAAGAGAATGAACACTATAGTTTCCTAATTTCCTTTATAATATTGGTGGCCTCTTTATCCACACCAGAAACATATATATTAGTGAAGAATACTAAAAGTTCCAAGCAAAGCTAAACTAACAAGACTAACACCACATAGTCTAATCGAGTAAATGCTTATTGAATCTAACAATAGTTACATCAATGATTAAAGCTTAATGGAATGCTTGAAAGAACTAACATGATATATCAATCTATCTTAGCTAAAGCATGCCTACAAAAATATTCAATTCGTAACTAACTTAGACCTAAATAGATCGAGGAGTAATCAAATTGGGGATTTGTTGCTACTCAAAGGAAGGTGAGATGGTCTCTCCAACAATGAATACAAGATCATATTGGATACCCATTTACTAACCCCATTGAATACTTGAGGCACATATTGAGCTTGGTTATTAATCATATTTCTTATATGATATGCAAATCAAAGCATGGTGTAAAGTTTAAAGGTATGTGGTTAGTCCTTTTTATAGTTTTTCCTTTGAGGAAAACTAGCATCTTGGTGCATGTGGGACTAAAAGAACAAAGTAGATTAAGAATTTATAATCCTGATTAAGGCTTGTTAATCATGATTAGTGAATTAACAAGTGATTAGGATGTGAGGAGCATTAATCAACCACTTAGGGTCAATTAGGAGGCTAGGATAAGATTTTGAAGCTTGCTGAGATGTTGTGGAAGGAAGTGGGGTGATTTTGAGTGGTTGGAGGAGGGGTTTTAGCCAATAATAGGGTATATTGACCAAAACAAGAGTAAAATAGGCTTAATTTGCTAATAATCACTAATTGTCTGTTCGGAAGAAGATTTTAACTTACGATTTGTCATAAAGTGGCATCCTGCATGCGAAAGAGGACAGGTAATCAACAAAGCATAGTTAATTAGCCAAAATGTTAAGAAATGTTAGTTAATTAGCAAAAATCACTAATTATAATGGAAATGGTAAGAATGAGAGTGATTAGTGTGCTTTTGGCAATAAGATTGTAAAAGCGGAATTTAGGTGTCTACATTTAGAATTAACCAAAATATTGACAAGATTTATCATTTCATCACAGTCTATTTTAAAATTAGCACCAAATATATCTATGTAGACTTTCCAATCATTGATTACCTTAAACACTCTTTTGATTTTAAGGAGAATATTGTAGTCACAAAATATATGCACTTCTTAAAAGCATGCTAACATTTACATGATTCTTAAGAAAGAAAACTAGTATTTGACAACTCCTTATAGCCTTTTACTTTGCCTTCTGTATGTTTATCGGCTTTACACATCTTGCACTCTTTCCGAAATTTAACTGTTTTATCTTTCTATGGCTTTAGACACTAGTGTTAGGCAATCTTATCCTCCTGGGTGCTCATGTCCCTCTTTACATATTTCTTATCCTTTTGGACCCCTTTCACTTCTTCATACTACTTTGGGTCGGCTTTTCAGTTTTCAATTACAAAATTCAAACAAGGGAATCATATAAATACACAATTATGTTTTCAAAATAAGGGACCAAGCACTAAGCATTACATATTATCACCTAAGCTTACATTCAAAGGCAAAAAGAGCATCAAAGGCATCCATCTAGCACTCATACACGGGACAAGGGTTATATCACTCTACATACACAACATAGGAGGGGAAGTTATATTCTATTCCATCCCACACATTCTATACATCTGGTACATTCTAGATCTAGCCAGTTGTCATTGTACAACTTGCACAAGGGCACCCCATGGCATCATTTCTATACACACACACACAAAAACTACATGGAGTCTGAGATGTAGTGCAGTTCGCGATCATAAGTTCACTCTTCAGGTGACCGTCGGGGTCAGTCCAACTTCCCATTCTACATTTTTCTTTTAAGGTTTGATGTGGGTTGTGGGTATTTGTAGGTGAACTTATTTCTTGCAGGTTACAAGTACATTCACGAAACCTGGCAATGAATCTAGAGTGATGGGGAGAAAAGGACAGCAAACATCATCCGGCTCTAAAAGATCCATATCTGTAACATCTTCCTAGACACCAGCGCCTAGATTCAGACACCAATGCCCAGATCCAAACACCAGCGCCTAGGTGCTCCTAACCTCCCTGTGGGTGCTCTTGTCCTGTATGTTCCTAAACTACATAATCTCCAGTGGACCTTGATGACATTATTCACACTCTGTTCTAAAAGTTCCTCAGCCTAGATCATTTCCTATTCATTCAGAAATCAACTAAGTCCCTATATCCATCTCTTGTTTAGGGTTTCAAACCATTTACTTACTTATTGCTTGTGTCTTACTGTTGTAGATGAAAAAGAAGTTTTAATGCATCAAGTAATTTAGAAATAAAACTAGAGCAATTCTTAATATAACACTCTTTATCACCACCTCAGATAGAAAAATAAATGGAAAGGAAGGAGAATATAATACTTGTACTTACCTACAATATTGTAACGCTCCTCCTTTGATACGTTGGATGTGCACTTGGATGGAAGTTGAAATGCTTCAGATTTTATGGGGAAAATTTGGCAGCTTCTCTCCTTGATAAGTGGTGATTTTTACTTGATAGAGTGCTATGGAGATTGAGCAATTGGTTTAATATTCTGGTAACATATACTTGCAAATTCTTTCCAAAATTTAACTGTTTTATCTTTCTATTGGCAAGGGCAATTTCGCGGGTAACCCATGAAATTTTTTTTTTGGTCCCTCATCAGGCACCCCTCTACATTCGGAACGTTGCAAAACCCTTTCCCGAGAAATCTGGTTTTTCGAACTTAGCCATTTTTGGTCTTTTTGGGTTGGGCGCATCTTTTGTCTATGTAACACGGAGTAAATCTGTGCCCCCTTCATTTCCTTTGGCGCACCCTTTGACGTGTTAACACACATTTTGGTGCACCTCCCCGTGTTGCACCTTTCTTGCATGCGCCTTCGTGTCAATAATATTTTTGTTGCGCTGCGTTTTGCTGTGCCAAGGGCGCACGTATTTCAGTGTTAACAACATTTTTGGTGCACTAAAGGCACACATAACCACATGTTAACATGTGTTTTGGTGCGCCACAGGGCGCAAGCTTTGCAATGTCGATAAGTGTTTTTGATGCGCCGCTTCAAAAAGTGGTTGGCGCATTTATTACACCTTTGCCTATATATAGGCACATCTGCCCTGTCACTTTCACAATTAAAACACGTGATTGATCTTTTTTCCCTCTGCACCTGTCAGCACGCCTGTCGTCCTCGTGTCGCATTCGTGGACCCAGTTTCACCTCTCACATTCTATATATTCCAAGTAAGTGGTCCTTATTGCACTCATGTTTTATGTTTTGATTGTTGGCTATTTGTTTGTGGGGTTGGATAGAATGATCTGTGAAGCCATAAAACCCCCCTTTGTTGTTTTTGTTGTCCTTCTCCCCCATGCGCTTCCCCCTCTATCTAGATCTGTTGGTAAAGAGGGACTCTGCCTCAAGAAAAAATCACTTGGGTCTCTTTATTACATCCTCTTCATCATCCAAGGAACCCTGCAGAAGAGGCTTAAACACATGTAACCCCTCCAGAGAAGGAACCAAGACTTAAAAAATTGATAAATTGTGTTTTTATCCTTTGGCGCAATCGCCGCCCTTGCAACATGAGGTACAGTTGCGCCAATGGTGCATCTGTCATGCTTGCTGCATAAAAAACAGTTGCACCCTCAAAGCGCACTTTCCTTGCTTGCAACACCCACTAACCTTGCGCCCTCTTGGCGCACCAAAATCATGTGTAACATTGCAAAAACTTGCACCATTGGCACACCCTACATCCATGCAACACCAACCGTGCTTGCGCCAAGTATTAAAATTGTTAGCGGCGCAGGCGCATCCCCTATTACAGCAACACCATGTCATGCAGACCTTCCTGTGCGCTGCACTAAGTTCCCCTGTTGCGCACAAAAAGATGATGTTACACGCACTAAACCTGCGCCCTTTGGCGCTGATTTGTCCCTTGTAGCACCCCTTTTCTGTGTGCCATACTATTTAACCCTGTAGTCTGCAGTGTTCATGCACCCTGCGCCCTGATGCCTTAAAATTAATAACTCTTCCTTTTTGTCAACACTTTAATGGAAGATCAAACAGCTAACATGACTCTTCTGTGTTGGGTTTCGCTTCTTCTCCTTGCAGATCAACAACTGAGTTCAGAACTACATATGTCTACATCAAGCAAGAGACCAACCAAATCTAAGGGCAAAGCCAAACTTACAGAGGAAGAGATGAAGTATAAATATCAAAGGGTCAGGATGCCCGAATCCCAGGAAGAATGTGACCTGGACATAAGAGACTTTGAGCTCGAGCACATTGATATGGAAGATTTCTGGGCCAGAACCAGGAGGGTCACATGAAGTCCGTAGATGGACAAACTGGTAGGCAGCGGCATGCATTTTGCTGGGGGGGATCCCAGTCAGTGCTGTGAATAATGAATTCATGATGGTAGTAGCCCACTACTACAACAAAGACACGAGGTGCATCCTGAATGAGAAGGGCGAGGTCGTGATCAACCTCACTGCCCGGCACTTCGAAATAATGCTTGGCATTCCTCACCACCGGCACTTTGTGGCCGTAAGCCAAGAAGACTGCACCAAGGCTTAGGAAGATAATGAAGACCAGTGTATGTAATTGATGAATGAGGTATACCTGAAAAACAAGAAGGTGGTGACCAGATGGCCACAAGTCATTCATCACAGCGATTTATCAGAGGAACTAAGTGATACCATCATGTTCCTAAGCAGAGTATTTGGGCTTCCTGATGCCCACTACTTTCATAAATGGATGCTTAGATACCTAGAGACAATGAACAAGAATGTGTCAGATCAACGCTTTGAGTGGGCGGAGATCATAAGCAGTACTATATCCGAGCAGCTCCAATAACTCACCACAATGGGGAGGTTCTACATGAACTCCTACATAGTTTATGCTGCAGCCTCGGAGAGAGATTATCTAGCGTTGATGCGGCGCGGGGTTTGGCCCCAAGTAAAAATATATGAATACTATCCAGAGCTGAAGCTAGAAAACAGTATTTCTCAGTTTACAAAGATTAACGATGCCTTCTTCTACGGCATCGTCTACCTTTTGAGGCCAAACATGACTCACGGTCGTACGACCAAGAGCATTGTTGCAGCCTTATTCACGCAATTACCCACCTTCACCTACCTAAGGGCAGCCAACTTCTTGGGGGAACCAACCAAATTACTGAGATATGCCGGACCCAAGCTGATCCTATTGGAGCTATCAAGACAACTCATAACCTACCACAAGAAGTGCTTGAAGAGAAAGAAGGATGGAACTCCTTTCCCCCTCACAGTGGGCAGGTACACTTGTCTCTCCCACCACAAAGCCCGGGAGATGTTTGTAGAGCTGGAACTTGCTCAATCTGAAGCACAACTTCCCGGTAAGGCCCACTTTTGACCCTAGGAATTACCTTCCCAGGGCCAAACTTGATCCAATCCACATTCCGCAGATCGAGGATATTTATATCGACCTGTATCATGAGGTTGAGCTCAGAAGGAAAGATCATTCCCGCTTGGCCTTGGCTGAAATCATCCAGTACGGCGTAGCCATCATCCCAAAAGGTTATCAAACTACTGATCAAGAAGTCGATCAGGTATATCTTGACACAGGTGGGGACGACTGGTTGTTTGTTGTGATCGATAGAACTAAAGCGCCTCAAACGATAGAAGAAAGGGTCAAAGAAACTCTGTGGAGAACAGAGCATTGGTGGTAGGACGAATGGTATCATCTACCTCGGAGTTGATTTCACCACATCTTCATTGGGCAACGCACCTTCCAGACCAAAACATCTACCAAAGAGCAAAGGTAAAGACAAGGAGGGCGAGTCAAGTTATGCCCAAGAAGAGACTCCTGAGAGTCCCCCTTCCACCGTGTAAGAACAAGTTGTAACTCTGGTTTCTCCAGAGAAAGAAGCGGCTGAGGATGTTCCGATGGGCACATCCACTCAGGATGTTGCCACTACTGCAATTGTTGAGGTCCCTTTTATCCCTTCGCCCTCTCCTCCTTCCCCTCCTTGAGTGACCCAAGCGACCATTCCTTTGGTCGTGTCCTCTCCCCCATCTTCTACTGTTTCCCCTTCCTCATCATCAATCTTCTCTTCTCTCGTGGAGTTGTCCCCCACCATTTCTTCCCCTCATCTCTCAGCTCCCTTCCGTTTCCATGTCTACCTCCCCTGCAGTATCTCTTCCTCCCGTGAGCACTTTCTCGGCCTCCCTCTCAATGCCGCCTCCAAGTGTCTCCACGCATTTTCCTTCTACTACTGTAGCTGCTCCCTTTTCTATTTCCGGCCCCTCTCCCATAAGTCCAGCATGGATCTCTCAGCACCTGAGCCAACAAAAGAGGAAAGTTCCCATCGCACTGATGGACTTCTCAGTCATCCCATCAAAGGGGGCCAAGAAGCAAAATCCTTTAACCCGCTTCTCTTAGAGTGCGTCAGGAGAGAGAGTAATGGAGATAGCATACCCCGATCCTTCAAAGGATAAAAAGGATTTGTCTTCGACAGATTACACAGTGACCCAAGTCACAATGGGGATGTCTTCAGAAAGCCTTCAAGGAGAGGCCCTATCTGCAGTTGACGCCCTTTGCAAGAAGCTCCAGGAAGTGAAGGAAGAAAAGAGGTTGTTAAAGGAGCAAAATAAACATCTTCTCCACGCCTTGCGGAAAATGGGCAATGCACCTCCTACAACTGCCGCTGAAACTCCTGAGCCTCTGAGCTAGGATAAGATTAATGAATACGCCAAAATCGGTGAGCAGGGTATGGCAGTTTCCACCTGGAGGAGCCAAATCCTCAAGGAAAGTGAGGGAGTAATCGCCAAGTTCACCAGTTTATATCAGAATATCAATCGGGCCGAACAAAGAACTCCAGGCGATAGCAGGACCCATCTCCGAAGAGCTGGACCATGCCAGGAGTGCAGCATGAGACCTTTCAAAAAATGCTCGACTGTTCAGTCGAAGATCTGGTCAAGTTCGGTGTCTTTGGTCAACCCAGAGCCCTCAACAAAATCCTTTCTACTATGGATTACCAGGTCGATCAGTTGGAGTTTGTCCTAAAGAAAGATTGACAAGATCAAGGAGGAAGCCCTGGATGCAATGCATCAAATGGAGCAAATTGTCCTGAGAATGTCTCTGGGCTTGCTCACTCCTTCTTTTGCCTTAAGAAAGGTTGATGAAAACTATTCGGGTCTTCAAGGAGATCGTTTCGCAAAGGTTGGGACCAGAAGTCACTTTCGACGCTGAATCCATCAACAACCTGCTGGCCTGTCGTGAATTCATTGGGGTACCTGATAGATGCAAAAAATGAATATTCCAAGCTCCCAGAAAAGCTCACAGACGAGTGGGAGACTTGCGAGGCTATCAGTGATCGACACAAGGATCCTTCCCAGGATCAACTTCAACCCATGATCAGCAAGTTCATGGAATACCGTGCCCAGTTCCACATCTCGTCACCTAAGCAGCAACAAAAGCAGGATACCCCCTTTCAGCCCGCGGGATGACGATGAATAGTTTCATTCTTCCCGACCTTCTCCTTGTAATTATCTAAAGTATGTTGACACAAATGACGACATCATCCATGTTGCACCATGGGATGATGTCATCCACAAAGTTGTCAAAAGTCAACAAATGACTTTAGAATCTCTTGTAAGATATTTTTGTAATTAAGTGGTTGGGTTTGTTTTTGCCTTCTTTTCTTCTCTCCTTCTATATGTACTTGAATACTTGTTGTATTCAAGGGTGGATACTTTTCAGATGAGAAATAGAAGTAGGAAGAAAAGATTTTGATCTTTTTGTAACAGAAACAAATATTAATACAATATTTAGACTTTGTGCTGAATACATGTGTTCTACACCAGACCTTTCTTATGTTAGATCTGTGTGATTGTTCTGTTGAATCTACTTCTACTTTGTTGTCATTTATTCATTAGTATTTCTTTATTCGTCTATGCAAAGTAGGTTCGGCTTTGTATACTACCAACCCAAATCATAGACCTTCTGACCTTTCTGCTTTGGAATTCATTTCTTTTCTCCCTTCATATCTTTCTTATCTCCCCACCCTCGTTTCTTTCCCTTCTTTTACAGTTGGAAGTACCTCTACTGGGATGAGATCCCAACCCCTGAAGGCAGAATATTGTGAGACTTGCACAAGATTCCTGCTGGTAGAATAACAATAAACCAGTTTCACTTTGCTGACTCAAAGAGGGGCTATGCCCTGCACACTGTTGGCTCGTCTGTCCATAGATCTGTCCACTCGACAGATTTTCGAACCAACAAATCTATAATTAGAAAATTCTAGAGATTAGAAGAATTCTCCATTGAATTAAAAATGTAATGGAGGGAGAGAAATATTTGAATTTTTCAATATAGAAGAGGGAAAATAGGAGAGGCTTCTAGAAATAGAAGCCTCTAGATTTGGAGGATAGGTTAGTTTGAGATTAGGTGAAATTAAATGTGATTAGTGGAGTGATTAGATGAATTGGCTAGGTGTAGGGTAGGTATAGAATAGGTGGTAGGTGGGTGGTAATTTTAAATTCCTAGATAATAGTTAATAGAGATTAGTTAATGGGATAATGAAATATTAATGATGTATTAATATGATTAAGGATAAAATGAGATTATGGAATGAATAATAGAAATAATTGATGAATGATTAGGTATAATAATAATTAATCTTATGATTATTTATAATATGGTTAGTGATGGGGAGGGATTATTGATTTATAATGAGCATAATATTTGTTAAATGATCATCGCAACATTTTACATGTCTACATTTTCCCCCTCTTTGAATGGTTATTGCGTAGCCATGATTATTCAAAGAAAGAGAGATGTTAGGATAGATAGTGAGGTGATGCCCCCTCGAGGGGTCAGACGAAGAGGGAATGAGTCGGGTGACCACTCAAAAAGATGAAAGGCCCAAGGTAGCAGATGTAGAGGATGAGAAGAGTGGGAGATGAGTAAAGAGGAAGAAATTTGGGAAATTTAGGGAATTATCAGAGGGGAAGGATTAGGGTATTAGAAGAATAGGAGAGTAGATTATAGGAATGGGAGATATTGGATTTTGGAGATATTAGATGCCCGTGTTAATGATGTATGATAAGGGTGAAGATTTAGGATTTAGGATTTGAATTTGAGAATGCCCTAGTCAACGATGTATGATAAGGGTAAAGATTTAGGATTTGGATTAGAGGATGTTGGATTTAAAGATGTTGGATTTGGAGATGTTGGACATAAAGATATTGGATTTTGAGATGTCCCGGTCAAGGGGGTATGATAAGATATTTGGGATTTGGATGTGAGGATGTTAGATTTGAGGATGATTGATTGGATTTAAAGGATTATAATATTGAGGATGTTTGTATGAGAGAATGAGGATTGGTTTTTAGATTGAAGATGCCCTAGCCAGGGGGTAAGGATTTTGGATGTTGGATGCGAGATGATAAAATTTGGATGGGGATATTGATTGATTTATATTGGATGGGAGGATGAGGAGGTTAGTTAGACGATGATGAGGATTGGGTGTGGATGATGATAAGATTAAAAATGATGATAGAAGGAGGTGCGCTACCATAAAGTGCCCACTATCATCATCATTAGAAATATTGATTGATGTGGCATAAAGCTAGATGCACCAAGGTATTAAGACCATGATGATGTAATTGCCAAATTCCTGTGTCCTCATATCATTGGACAAATTGATATAATGATGGTACTCATATCAGTGAACTGTGCAAAAGGAAATAAAAGGGGCTTCATATCAACAAAGATGGTCCTCATGTCATTAAACTGTGCAAAATAAAAAGAAAGAAAAGAGGCCTCATATCATCGGCCAAAATATAAACACAGATAAGTAAGTAGGTAAAACAAACATACAATCATATTTTTAACTTTTTTTATTTATTTGGATTTTTTAAAAAGTATTTGTTTGATTTTTTTTAGATTTTTAAGGATTTTGTTTTTGGGTTTTTAATAATTTTTTTGATTAGACGAGAAGATTTGGGCAGCGTAGGAAGAAACGGGAGGAGAAACAGACGAACGGGGTGAAAGAACAAGCTCCTGGAATTTTTTAGGGCATCATGACAGGTATATGAGGATTTGGGGACCACGGGACGAGTCATTTTCACCGTGCATAGTAGAGAACAAGAGCCCTTAAGAGAACACGATGGCTTATGAGAGGATTACTGATCACTAAGCAAACTTAGTGAGAACGTACCGGTGGCCAAAAATTTACGAGGCAATGGTAAGTACATTGTGATTTATTATGATTTGTAGTTTTACATGTTTTTATGTTTTTAGGGTTTTTGGTTAATTTTTAGGTACTAGGGGTTTAAATCGGTGCATATACACACAAATTGATGCGTATGTGCCGGAAATTCCGCCTATGGGCCATTCGTGGTGCCTATGTGTCATTGGGTAGGCAGGTAGATATTTTATCACTTATGTGGCAAGAGGGGGAGTAGAAATAATGTGTATGTTTTGTATTAGCACCTATGTTATACACTGACACGTTTGTTATATAAAGTAGTGCATTTGTTAGGAAATGGGAGGTTAAAAATATAATGGCACTTATGCTCCTGGGGGGATATGTGGAGTAGCGGTTTTGTTTAGAAATAACGCATATGCTATGGATTATCGTGTATGTGGTAAAAAGTAGTGCATTTGTTAGGGGATGTTTAGTAGTGTGTATGTGCCAGAGGGGGTACGGGAAATGGTACTTATGTTCTGAATTAGCGCTCATGTTTTGAAATAACACATATGTTGAATATCGTATATGTGTGGAATAATGCTTATGCTAAGAAAGTGGCGCTTATGTGATAGAGTTGGATTGGGAGGATTTATTGTGGGGCGAATGATTGAAAATGGGGATCGATAGGGACTAATATATGTTGTGTGATGTGTGCAGGTTGTTTTAGGTGCCATACAGGTTAGGCATCAATGGTCAACTGCCTTGAGATATTTATCACGGGGTGCAGATGTGGAGGTGGAGGAGGACAAGGCGTCATTGTTGCATATGTTGGTGTTGTTATATGTGGTGAGGATGCCCTTCATGCAGGCAGATCCTAGTTTACTAACATCACCGATAGAATGTTGGCACTCAAAGATGAGTACTTTTTGGCTACCGATTGGAAAGATGACGGTGACATTAGAGGATGTCTATCATATTTAGCAGCTTCTTGTAGAGGGGGAGCCTATGGTATGGTATAGATCGAGGCCTAGAGCATGATTGGGATTGTTTAATGATGTAGAGGATGCACCTTGCGAGGGGTTGCAGATAGACCTAGGATTGTATTTCAGATAGTGGTACATAGAGCATGTGTTAATGCTACTGTGTTCCTTGATCAGCCACATTCTTTTTGCAGATGGTGGAGGTTGGTACTTTAGTATTAGATTTGTGGATGTGTTACATGCCATGTGGAAGGATGAGACAATGTTTACATGGACTTTGACGGTATTGGCACGATTATACCGTGATTTACACATAGTACCTTACGAAGAGCGTAAGAGTATGGGAACAGGTATTTTATTACATATATGGCGTTATAACCCATAGTTGTGGGTAGACCTATTGGGATTTTGCTACATCGACAGGCTAGGTAGCTTTCGGCGTATGGGTGGTATATTATTAGGGGTAGGAGGGAGCATTTAAGAGAGGTGGATTGGTATAAGCGGAAGATTGATGAGATACAATTAGGTGACATTGCATGATGGCCATACCAGAAATACGAGGCATGGGAGGGAGATCATATGCATCCGGGGAGGATCCAGACACCCTATTATTTGATTAGGGGTCAGCCATACATGGTAGAGTAGTACCGACTAGATCACATGTTACATTAGTTTGGTATAGTGCATGATATTATTACAGGTCGTCATATATTTGCACGAACTGCACAGTTGTTATTCCACTGGATGTGGCCACGACCAACTTAGATGATATACATGTTATTCTATGGGCACCGTTACCCTCCGTGGAGGATCCAGGGACTATATAGGGATATGTTGAGTGGTGGGCGCGTATTAGGCCATTTAGATTGACATGACCACTGCGCGGGATGAAATTTGTCCATGGCCACTGCTAGGTATATAAGAGGATAACTCAGGGGAAGGAATTAGTGGTACATAAACCCCAGGGATAGGAAAAGGAGGCGTTACAATGGGCACCTCCAGTGATTATATTAGGGGGTCCTCCACTCCAGCAGTTAGTGGTACATTCTCCTATACATGATGTACCAATTAAGAGCCTAGAGAGGTAAGAGGTGGATGTGACAGAGGTGGATGATTCTATAGGGCCATTATAGATAGTTATACCACCACATGCTGATATAACAGGACCGTATGGTATAGGGTCTTCAGGATGAGGAGGTGTAGGTGGGTCACGAGATATAGATGTCGATCTATAGGCACAGATAGACAGATTGGAGACAAAGGCTCATACATGAGTCATAGAGATAACATGGCTACGAGTGAGAGGCATATCTCACTTGAGAGAGATATGTGGTTTGAGATGAGCCACAAGTATAATGGCAGTGGTGATGGGAAGAAGGGAGGTGGAGATTGCTCAGTTATAGGGGGAGTTGATATGGATACAACAGGTGGTGGAGGATTTGAGACAGGAGCAAGATCGGGCCTTATGACACCGGGATAGGTATCACCATCAGCGTGATGCTTATAGAGATAGATATGGCCCATTGGATGGGGCAATAGAGGGGAGTGAGAAACATGGTCGATCTTAGGGAGCAAGACCGTCGACACCCCCGAGCACTTCTTAGAGATCAAGACAGATGGGACCCCCCGACTCAGTATCATTGCACCAATATCAAAATGTGATGGAGGATATGTGGTAATATGAGGGCATTGTGGCCCATGAGCTGCCGTATACGCCTCGTTATGCAGAGCATTTAGTAGGGCAGAGACCAGGAAAACCTATAACCTCTACGATTATTGTTAGTGTCTTATAGCCTCCACCATATGGCACAAGTGATGATATGGGCATCTCAGTGCAGTGATGAGAGTCCTTTTTGTATATATGGCCGATATCGACTATTAGTGATGTATTATATCATGTATGTTATTGGACATTTAGTAATGATGACTACTAAGGGTTGCATTATATCATGTATTATATCGTGTATGTTTATGGATCTGTAGTGATGGCTCATGATGTATTATGTATTATATTGGACATTTGATGATGACCATGATGGTCACATTTAGGATGTATATGTATTGATGACATGCGATGTATTATTGATTTTGTTGATGAGATCATGATGATTTATGATGATGCAACATTTATTTTTTAATGATGATTTATGACGATGACATGAGAGTTTATGGTGATTATGATGATGATGTTATTGATTTTATTTTTGTTTTGATGATATATGTTGATGGTATATAATGATGATGTCATGGATGAGATGATAGTTGTTTATTTTATTATTGTGATGATGATGGTTTTGTGTTTATCATGGTGATTTTGTAAAGACAAATGTGATGTGATGATATTGTTGATGATAGCTTGATTTATCGATGTATAGATGAGGTGATGGTTATTGGGATATTGTGACAATTATGATGTATTTATGATGATGAAGTTGTTGATGAGAGAATGTTATGTGATTTTTGATGATATATGGTGATGATTTTGTAGATGAGATGATGATTATTGTTTTTGTTGTTAGGATGACATATGATGCGGATGATGTTACTTATCATGATGATTCGATACATGTGGATATAGATGATGTGATGGTATTTTAGATGTTAACTTATTTTATTGATTTATATGGTTGATGATATTATCGATGATGTGATTGGTGATGTATGGATAATTTTTGTTATTGATGAACTAATATTGTTATAGAATTTTATTGATGATTATGGGATATGGATAGGATGAGGATAATGGTTTTTAGGTTTGAGTTAAGGGTTGTGTTTTTAATGTTTAGATGTATGTTGTGATTTATGAGATGTATTTATGGGGTATAATAGCTTGATGGTAGTTTATTTATGTATGTGGATAATGTGATGATTGTATTTACATATGGGAAATGGGATGGATGTTGAAAATGGTGGTAAAAATAGAATTAAATTTGTATAAAGATTTATAACACAACCGTTGTGTGAATCATGGTAGAATAACAAAGAGGAAGGGGGTGAGTTCATAAGGGGACAGGTAACAATAGTAGATAGATGGGGGGTTTAGAGAGAAATGAAGGCCTTAGAATCTTACAAGTGTTACATTTCTCGACATTTGACTTAGATTCTACTGAATTTTGTTGTTTCCCAATATACAACCATGGACAATGCGACCTTAGCTAGGATGAGGATGGTGTTCCTAGTCATGATAGATCCTTTGCTTCATGGTGAGGATCAAAATAAGTCTGGATTTAGGAACATAGGATGTGAATAGTGATGAGAATGTGAGTAGGGATAGAGGGGTACTTGTCCCCAGTATGCTATTGGTGTTTGTAGGGTACTTAGTGGACATATGATCTGATTTACCATAACGTCAAAAGCTAGTTTTCACCATGGTACTTGCCCAAAGCACCACCGAAGTGGTTTTCACCATTGACATATTATTATTATTATTATTATTTTTGATTTTGTTTACTTTTTTTAGTGGCAGGTACTTAGGCGTAGAATCGTTTTAGATGCATAATATTCCTAGGCTCATCTAACTCATACCCATGTTGAGTAACAATCCTGTAAGCACCTAAGATGAACTTGGCGATGATGACGTATGGTCCGAGACAATTTGGTTTGAAATTTCCTTTCTTTTCACTATCAACATTAGTGCTACGCTAATTTTCTTTGAGGACTAGGTCTCCAACATAAAATTCGAGGGTTTTAATGTGCATGTTGTAATGTCTACGGAGGTGATTTTGGTAAGATTTGAGGTTATCCAGGGCGTGAAGGCATTTCTCATCTAGTAACTCAAGCTCTTGTAGGCAATTGAAATGATAGTCCTCATCGTCAATAAGGTGTTGGAGAGAAACGCGTAGGGAAGGGGTCTCGATCTCAAGAGGCAAGATGGCTTCAGTGCCAAAGATAAGGGAGTACGAAGCAGAGCCAGTGGGAGTGCAGATAGATGTATGATAGGCCCACGAGGTAGGATAAATTTGTGTATGCCAATCACATCCTGCTTGACTTACAATTTTTCCATGGATATGATTTATTGTTTTATTAGATGCTTCAGATTAGCCATTTCCTTTTAGGTAATACGACGTTGGTGTCACCCAGATTTAATCCTGAAATCTGTGACTACCCTATCCGAAAAAATTTCGTATTTTTAAAATAATGGGTCGTTTTGTGTTTTTATTGCCTGAAAGTTCTTGTATTGCGTTAAGATATTCCCAAAGAGCCATATTAGCCTTTTTCGCCAAATACCCAGATGCCCAAAATTGTTATATTCTGTCATCGGGATTTGTCTGCGGGAAATTTATATTTAATTATTTTGAGCCCCGTTTAAGGCTATTTGCGCTCCGTTTTAACTCTGTTATGAGCAAACATGTCATTATTCCCTATGTGCCATAAGGGTTTTAACAAGGAATGAGTTTTGTGCTTTATTTGTAACTTTTGGCAATTTTTCGTGTTTTTGTGGTGTCCCGTTTCATTTTCTGTGAAATTTCTCTAGAACAATTCCTTTGCCGGGTAAGCCTAATTTTTGGCCTGGAGCAGCTGGAAAACATATACGCGCGTTATGTCCGGAGGAAGTCACCATCGGAGGTTTGGATCACTGGGAAAAAGCGAAGTCGTGCACAAAAAAGCCCCTACGGAGGTGGACACATTTTTGGAAAACAAAGGATTTAAGCTGCAATGGAAAAAATAGAAGCAACAGGCAAGTGGGATTTTATTGCCTGCCTTGCAAGGAACTTTTATACCGTGCCTAGCAGAGTCACTTTTTCTTGCAGTTATAAAATTCACTTAGAAGCTGCAGTGGGAAAAATAGAAGCAACAGTGCAGGTGGGATTTTTATTGCTTGCCTTGCAGGGTACTTTTTTCCCGTGATATGAAAATTCACTTAAGCTGCAGTGGGAAAAATAGAAGCAGCGGGTAGGTGGGAATTTATGTACCTGCCTAGCAAGGTACTTTTTTCTGTGATATAAAATTCATTTAAGCTGTAGTGGGAAAATTAGAGGCTGCAGGTAGGCGGGAATTTATTGCCTGCCTTGCAGGGTAAAAAATTTCCATGGTGAAATAAAAGAAAAGTGACTTAAGTGAAATCACGGGATTTTATTGCCTGCCTTACAGGGTAAATAATTCCATTGTCAAAGTCAAATCACTTAAGTGGATCATGGGATTTCCGAGGTCTGCCTTACAGGGTAAAAAATCCCATTCTCAGAAATTCATAAAAATAGAATTCTATTATGCAAAAAAGTGCGACCCACCTTGGGTGAATAACAATGCATTAAATAAATATTTGTTAATATTTATTCACCCAATTTTGGCACCCAGGCTTGTGGAAAAGTCAACAAAAGCAAAGGGGAATAAATCAATTGGAAATAGAATTCCAAAATTAAATATATTTAATTTATTTAATGCAGCCCCTTTTGAGAAGAAATTAATACTTTTTAAAGTATTAAATGATTATATTAATTCCTATTTTCAGTTGCTATGGTCAAAGCACACTATGAAACTTAAGTGAAGTGAAGTGTGGATTAAATTGAATTAATTTAATTGATTGGATGGTTATCCTTAAACATGATATATTTAAAAGAGAAGAGCTTAATTTTTAATTAATTAATTGCCTTTAATTGTTAGGGCAACTATTAATTATAGAATTGTGAGGGTTATATAAGCATGGGCAGCCATATGGGTGAATTATTTAATTCACAGGTAAAGAATTGCAGCCAAGAGGAAAAGTGCGCCCCCATTTGAAGAAGGATTTTGCTCAGGCAAGGTGGAAACAATGCATTTGAAGAAGGATTTTTCTCAGGCAAGGTGGAAACAAGGCTAAAAGATTCCAAATTTGGTGCATGCTTTGAAGGAGGTTGATTTTTGTCTGCATAATTATTTGCACAGGTGTTACAGGAGCTCAGGTGTTGTTGAAAGGATGCATGCTCTCTTTATGTGCAAATTAAACACCATTTTTTAGGGTAGCAGGCTTGAAAAGTGAATATTTTTATAATTACAATTCACTATTCATGCTCTGGTGGCCATTTTTGTCTGAATAAATTGCAGGAATTCATTACAGGTGCTTTACAAAGGAAAATGAGCTTTTTATCAATGTCTATTACATTGCATATATTCTCTGAATCTAAAGAATTGTCCAGATCTGAACCAACATTGAAGAAATCTCGGCCAAGTAAGAAGAAAAAGAATTATTCAGACGAAGATAGACAAAGTTATGGTGAAGAAAGATGAAAAAGAAAGCACAACGGAGTCATGCATCACTTCTAAATTTATAGATACTGGAGACACAGATCTAGGCTTGAAACCTCTTGCTGAATTGATAGACAAATCCAGAGCAGGAAAGACTTCACTCATGCGTGCAAGAGAAACTTCACTCATGCGTGCAGATTAAAAGCAGTGGAATTATTCGAGTTGTAGCTTTTCCATCCATAGCCCAATTGCCAAAGTTTGTTATGCAGGTGCAGATCCATATCCAGATGCAGATGCAGATGTAGATGCAAATCCATATGTAGATCCAGATCCAGATCTCATAGTTGCAAAAGCTTCCGGCACAAAAGTTTCATCCTCTTGTTTCGAATGCAGCCCGCGAAGAAGAAAGTGCGTGGAAAATTCCTTCCAAGATCTTGTGCATGTGCTCTCATCTTCTAGTTGAAGCTTTTCATTGAATTTTCATTCACCTTGAGTGCTTTCCAGAATTTTTAATTGTTCATAATGCAATTAAAAATAAGGATGATGAGTTATCTACGGCCAACCTTACATTGATGCATGTACAAAAGAAGAACTGCAAAACCTTCAAGGATAAAAGGGAAGACAATGCGAAGGCAAAATTTCCAGCTTGCTTCCAATTCCAACTGCTTGCAATTCCAGCTTGTTTCCAGATCCAGTTGCTTCCAGATCTAATTTTGAATCAGCTGCATGCAAACATGAAAAAGAACAAAGTCAACTTTCCTCTTATTCTTTCCTCCGACAAAGTCAGCTTTCCTCTTCCTTCTCCTTTCCTCCGACAAATTAATTGAGTGATCAATTAAATTATACAACTTAAGTGATTTGTTTGAAATCCATTACTTGAAGAAGTCAACTACTTGGAGATAGGTGGCACGTGCAAAGTAGAAGGTTCTATTTTTAGTTGCAAATCATACTTGTCATGCAAAGAGGAATTCTAGGAGGAAGATTGCCAGTTGTTTCTTTTCCCGACTTTCTACATGTGCCTAGTTCAACTAAAAGCTTCCAACTTGTAATTGCCCCTCTACATTCTGTAAGTAGAAGAAGAATCTTCAGGTGATCGAACTCAGAATTTGTAAGCAGCAATTTTTTGTTCTAGACTTTGTGCTAAACCCTTGAGAGCAACTTGGAGCAAAGGAATACAAACGGAGCAGGTTTCCGGAGAACTTTGTGTCACGATGTACTTTGTTTCTTACTTTTAATCTTAGATCTCTTAGTAGACTTTGTGTTATTTTTAGATTTGGATTTACAGCTACCTTTGTTTTATAATTTTGTGTGTTCATATCTATTGAGTTTCTTCTATGTGCATGCAATTAGCTCTGCTATCTACTAATTGGGATGCACATATTTCCCATTTCTTCTCTGTATTTCCTTTACTTCCTTCTTCTATAAAATACTTCCTTTCTTGAACAACTACTTACTTACTGTAGAACTTCTTAGTTATGGTTCATGAACTAAGTGGTTAAAGTAAAACCCCTGATAGATAATAACACATTTTTATTGACAAATCTGACACGAGAGCCTCACCAGTTAAATGAGGGAGATTTATCTCATGACTGCCTAGGTTTATGCTATGCAGAAAATCTAGCCAACAGTTTTTGGCGACTCCGCTGGGGAACAACTCTTTTTGCAGATCAAGGCTTATCTGTTGCAGATCTGAGTGTTTTCCCATTTTACTCTCAATCTGGCTGAACGTCCATTCACCTGATCTGTGAAGGCACAAGGAAGGACTGATCATTTCTTCAGACTGCAGGAGCAATTTAATTTCAATCATCCTCCTCAAGTTAGAAGCCGCAGATCTAGTCTTTCACTAAGAAGGAGAGTGCAAACACATCCAGATCCGGATCATCTTCAGCATAATCTGGCAGCTGGAATTATTCATCACATCTATTCTCAAAGAAGACGTGCTCCTTTCATGATGCAGAATCATCCACTTTCCCCTGCAACCCCTGTTCTGTGGGGTGCAGCCTTTGGACCTCTGAATCTGACTCCTCCTATGCATGATCTACCTAAAGGGAGGAGAAAGAATTTTTCACAATTCTTTGGAGATGGCAAGCAGAATCCAGATGACCACTTTGCTACATTTTTCATATCCTGTGGAGTGCTTGCAGTCGAACATGAAGATGTATCTGTCAGACTCTTCATAGAGACTATGCATGACTTGGCTGGAGAATGGTTCTACTGGTTAGCTCCTGGTACCATAACCAATTGGGCTACTATGCGGGATGCGTTCCTAAAAAGATTTAAGGCAGTTGAAGATTCCGGCACTTTGATAACCCAGCTGACTCAGTTGAAGAAGGAGCCACATGAGCACATGCGGGATTTTATTACAAAATTCCAAAGATTACTGTACAAAATTTCGGCTTTTACTTCTCTGAATGACGAGAATCAAAAGGTGTTCTTCATCAATGCTTTGCTTCCTGAAGTAAGCTATCAATTGCGAAGAGCACGTCCTACTGATTTGTTAGTAGCTCAAAACATGTTGGTTGAAATTGAAGACGACCTCATCATGGCTGGAAAGATAAAGAGCAACACTTCTAGTACTGAAAGTTCATCCTCTTCTACTACTTCCGATTCACTATTGCAAAAGTTAGCAAATGAGATGATGCAGATGAAGAAGCAGATGGATCAAATGGCTTAGGGCAACAATATTGCCCCTGTTCGAACTTTCAACAACAACCGGAACCGCATTGCTAGTTCCCAAAGATTAGCAATTGAAGCTGCTCCCAGAAACAATGTGGAGATGAATGAAGAAGACTAGGAAGCTAACACTGATCAGCTCGAGGATGATGATTTTATAGGACCTGCTGGCGACTCCAACATTAATTACCTGAACTACAAATTTGAACATGACGATGTGAAACTTCATGAAGATGATCATTGTCATACATATGCAGTACTTACAAGATCACAAACTCACCAAGCTGAAGCATTAGCAGATGACCAAAGAAGGGGCATCCCTTTGCCTTCTTCTTTAGCTCCTGGAAGTATGCATGCAAGTTCTTCATCTCAACCACAGAAAGCGGCTCAAGTATCTGAATCTATTTCTTCTTTTGACATTATTGATCATGTTAATAAAACCAGAGTTCAAATGTCAGAAGCTGAATACTTGAGAGCTTTTCCTGAGCAGTTAAATAGGCTAGTCAAATATGTATAATCACCAGGACAATCCAATACATCAAAAGGTCTTTTACCTAAGCCCAAAGATACTCCTCCACAAAACAACACTGCAGTTGTTAAATCCTCACCATCTTCTGAAAGGGTGGAACCGTTCTATGTTTCCCTATTGCCTAATGGTTTCAAGTTAAGCAACTGCATTTTAGATTCAGGTGCATCTGACAACGTCATGCCAACTAAAGTTACGGATGCTCTTGGGCTGACCTTGACAAAGACCATAAAAAGGTGCTACTCCATGGAAAGACAAGTCCCTTTAATGGGACAAATCAAAGATGCACAAGCTGTTCTGGTAGCATTTCCTGACAAAAGATTAAAGATGACAATTTTAGTTGCAGATATTCCTGTCTCCTACGGGATGTTGCTGAGCAGAAACTTCTGCAAAGATCTGGGGGGAGAAGTAAAGATGGATTGGTCCTGTGCAAATATTTCTATCAAAGGAATTAATCAGAAGTTGGAGCCAGAAAAGAAGTCCAGGTACATAGTCACAAAATCTGAGGATCCTAGATCTCAAATTCTTTTTCAGGAATATGACCGTGGGGTCTATTTCTTGGAAACGGATAAAGACATTCCAGAGCAAGAGCCAGCAAAAGAAGAAAAAGTTTGGACTTTGAAGTTTAAAGGCACCTTTTGTTCTTTTGGATCAGGAGCTGGCGCTCTACTAATATCTCCAAATCATGAGGTATTTCCATACTCCCACAAACTGATGTTCGAGAACACCAATCATACGGTGGAGTATGAAGCATTGCTTCTAGGAATGGAGCAAGCTAAGAAGAAAGGAGTAAACCTCCTCAAAACTCAAGGAGATGCTGAAATTTTAGTAAAGCAAGTTCGAGGGTAAAGTCAAGTCAAAAGAGATAAGCTGGAACATTACAGAGATAGAGTTCTATCTGCCACATTTGATTTTGGAGCCTTTTCTATTGACTTCGTTCCAATAAATCTAAACTCTAAGGTAGATTATTTGGCAGTCACAACTATACTATGGAATCCGGATAGACCACCGTCCATATTCAGACAAGGAAACTATAAAGTGGAGATGGTCTACCACCCCAGAGTCCCTGAACAAACATCTGCATGTCTGCATGTTGAAGGAAATAACTCACCTCCATGACAAACAGTCAAAGGAAAACCTGATCTAGGTTATGTTGACAGTAGTGTAGTCCAACCAAAAGGTAACAAAATACCCAAGGGTTTGGAAACTTTCAACAAGCATGATCGGTATCTGAAGAAGAAGAAGGAATATGGTGATAGTTCTTCCTAGAAATGCAGCAAATAAGTTTGGGAATGATAAAATTTGATGCAGACTTACCTACCACGGAGAGAAGAAAGGATGAGCCACCACCAGATGAAGTTGATAAGGACTTGCCCTGAGTCTTTAATAAGAAGGCCAAAGAAAGGAAGTTCAAGATTAGAGATTGGGTACTCTGGAGGGACAAGAGATATGAACCGAAGGGTATGCACGAAAAATCTGATTCACTTTGGAAAGGGTCCTTCATGATCAAAAGAGTTAAAGGAATGGATACTTTCTTCCTTGCCTACCAAGATGGAATTGAGTTACCATTGCCTTTCAACGGGCAGCATCTGAAGCTGTTCATGAACTGAAGAAACAGGTTAAAACCTGTATGTACATAAATAAAACTTTGTTTGTTTTTCCCTTGTTTTATTTTTGTGGTGTTGTTTTTGTTTGCCTGACCCCGTGCCGAAAAGACAAGACACGAAACCAGAGATGCTGTGATCTCATCTTTTCCCTTGTCATTCTGATAGAGAAAAAAATGTCCACAGACGGAGCCGACTGGTGTCACCCAGATTTCATCCTAAAATTTGTGACTACCCTATCCAAATTTTTTTTGTACTTTTAAAATAATGGGTCCTTTTGTGTTTCTATTGCCTGAAAGTTCTTGTATTGCATCAAGATATTCCCAAAGAGCCATATTAGCCTTTTTCGCCAAATACCCAGATGCCCAAAATTGTTATATTCTGTCGTCAGGATTTGTTTGCGGAAAATTTGTATTTAATTATTTTGAGCCCCGTATGAGGCTATTTGCGCTCCGTTTTAACTCTGTTATGATCGAACATATCATTATTACCTTGTACCAGAAGGATTTTAACTAGGAATAAGTTTTGGGCTTTATTTGTGACTTTTGGCAATTTTTCGTGTTTTTGTGTTGTCCTGTTTCGTTTTCTGTGAAATTTCTCTAGAACAATTCCTTTGTCGGGTATTGGAGCAGCTGGAAAACATATACGCACGTTATGCTTGGAGGAAGTCACCATCAGAGGTCTGGATCACTGGAAAAAAGTGAAGTCGTGCATAGAAAAGCCCCTGCGGGGATGGACACATTTTTGAAAAACAAAGGATTTAAGCTGCAATGGAAAAAATAGAAACAACAAGAAGTGGGATTTTATTGCCTGCCTTGCAGGGTACTTTTTCCCGTGATATAAAATTCACTTAAGCTGCAATGGGAAAATTAGAAGTAGCAGGTAGGTGGGATTTTATTGCCTGCCTTGCAGGGCACTTTTTCCCATGATATAAAATTTACTCAAGCTGCAGTGGGAAAACTAGAAGCAGCAAGTGGGTGGGATTTTATTGCCTGCCTTGCAGGGTACCTTTTCTCGTGATATAAAATTCACTTAAGCTGCAATGGGAAAATTAGAAGCAGCAGGCAGGTGGGATTTTATTGCCTGCCTTGCAAGGCATTTTTTCCCGTGATAAAATTTACTTAAGTTGCAGTGGGAAAATTAGAAGCAACAAGCAAATGGGATTTTATTGCCTGCCTTGCAAGGTACTTTTTCCCGTGATAGAAAATTCACTTAAGCTGCAGTGGGAAAGTTAGAGGCTGCAGGCAGGCGGGAATTTATTGCCTGCCTTGCAGGGTAAAAATTCCCATGGTGAAATAAAAGAAAAGTGACTTAAGTGAAATCACGAGATTTTATTGCCTGCCTTGCAGGGTAAATAATCCCATTGTAAAATTCAAATCACTTAAGTGGATCATGGGATTTCCGGGGTTGCCTTGGAGGGTAAAAAATCCCATTGTCAGAAATTTTTAAAAATAGAATTCTATTATGCAAAAAAGTGTGACCCACCTTGGGAATGTACAACAATAATGGAATATAGCTAATTTGAATCCATTTTCCCCCCGCTCCGCGTCTGCTCCGCGACTGCTCCGCGGCTGCTCCGCGTCTGCTTCGTGGTTGCTTCGCGACTGCTCCGCGATTGCTCCGCGGCTGCTCCGCAACTGCTCCGAGATTGCTCCGCGACTATTCCGCGGCTACCATGGTTTCTACGCGGGCTTCATCTAAAAAAAGGGTTCGAGGAGGCACGAGCATTGCCAGAGGTTTTCCCCTCTCAGTTCGAAATGAGGTCCCTATTAATGGCGGCGAGAAACCAGTGGTATCTGTGGGAGGCGGATGCAAAAATGTAGAGGAAAATAAAGCACCAATCTCATGGATTGGTATGGCTTGCAATACTAACCAAGACCCCCATATCAAAACAGGGGTGTTCACTCATGGGACAGGTAAAGATGGTTCAGTCAAAGATTCATTATCTCCTTTAAAACTCAATACTGGTAACTGCAGGTTGCAAGAGACTAAGAGTGGATCTGGTGATGGAGGAAGAGGTACAGGGGTAAGCCAGAACCAGGACAATCTAAACAGCAACAATAGGTCCGGATCTTATGCTTCAGCGGTCTCCAAACAGAAGGAGAATGTCAGAAATGAGCTCTTAAAACCCTCCCAGGAGGTCCTGACGCTGAAAATCGAAGAGGATTTACTTCTAAAGGTTCTTAAGGAGGAGGAAAATCTCTCCCATCTGGGGCTCATATGCAGATTTCACAAATTTTGGCCTAAGCTTTCTCAGCTTCATGACTGGATAGCCCAGAGATGGAGAGAAAAAATACAAGGTAAGATTGAGCTTTATCCTTGTGCTAAAGCTTACTTCATTGCTGTCTTTGAAACCCCTGAAGATAGGGATTTAATTTTTAGTCAACATTGGGTTTGGGGGGAACATGGGCTTATGTCCAAACCATGGTATCCATCTTTCGACCCATTAAAGGAGTCTTTTGATACCTACCCGATTTGGGTTCGTCTACCAGGGCTCCCATTGCAGCTTTGGAACAGATCTTGTCTCATTGCTATAGGGGATACTTTAGGCTCATGTGTAGCAGTTGATGATAAGACCTCCATTCAAACCCATACTACTTATGCTCGAATCCTGGTTGATCTCGATACCTCCAAATGTTTACCAGCAGAAATCAATCTTCAGATTGGAGCCAGGCTCTGGGTGCAGAGGATAGACTATGAGAGACTTGCCTTCAGATGTAGGCGTTGCTTCCAAACTGGTCATGTTACAGATGACTGTGAACACTCCAAACGTAAGTCCAAAACAGCCTGGTGGAGGGATTCTCTACCTGAACATCTTACAATCGACTCAAATCCAGCTAAGGATTCGAGTGCCCCCCTGCAAGCTAACTCACCCATCATGGTTGATTCACAGACCAATACAGAGAAGCCTCCAGATTATTCTTTACAGGCTGCTGATTCAGTGATTAAAGATATTCCGACCTCCCATTTGGGTCACTCCCCCATCAAACCTATTGCAGTTTTTCCGACTGTAGTGGATGTGGGAAATCAGGAATGGACAGTGGTGGATCGGAAAAAGAAGGGTAATGCCAAATCTAAATCCCCCACCATATCGGACAAGATTTGATTCTTGTCTTTTTGGGCGCTATCATTGCTACATTTTGGCTTATGGCCTGCTACGCAGTTGCTAGGCAGCTGTGTTGTTGTTTTGTTGTTGTTTTGTTGCAGCTGGTTTGCTTTTGTTGGTTCCTTCCTTGACAGTTTTTGTTGGGCTCTTTTGTGATGATCGTCTGGTTGTTTTCTCCGTTAGTGGTCGGCCGGAGTACATTGTTATCATTTTTGTGGCCGGACCACTGCGTGTTTGCTGTTTGATCACTGTCCAGCAGGTGTTTATTTGCTGTTGTGTTGCTGTTGATTGTTTCTTTGCAGACTGCGTTCTGCACTTGGTCCTTATTGTTATATCAGGATGTTGATCCTTTTTTTCGAGCTTTATTTTCCTATTCTGGCTTCTGAGCCTTGCTGTACAAGGGTATAGTCCCTTTCAAAAAACTATTTGCCAATAATAAAAAAAAATAATGCATTAAATAAATATTTGTCAATATTTATTCACCCAATTTTGGCACCCAGGCTTGTGGAAAAGTCAACAAAAGTAAAGGGGAATAAATCAATTGGAAATAGAATTCCAAAATTAAATAAATTTAATTTATTTAATGCAGCCCCTTTTGAGAAGGAATTAATACCTTTTAAAGTATTAAATGATTATATTAATTCCTATTTTCAGTGGCTATGGTCAAAGCACAGTGTGAAGCTTAAGTGAAGTGAAGTGTGGATGATTAAATTGAATTAATTTAATTGATTGGATGGCTGTCCTTAAACATGCTATATTTAAAAGAGAAGAGCTTGATTTTTAATTAATTAATTGCCTTTAATTGTTAGGAAAATTATTAATTATAGAATTGTGAGGGTTATATAAGCATGGGCAGCCATATGGGTGAATTATTTAATTCACAGGTAAAGAATTGCAGCCAAGAGGAAAAATGCGCCCCCATTTGAAGAAGGATTTTGCTCAGGCAAGGTGGAAACAAGGCTAAAAGCTTCCAAATTTGGTGCATGCTTTGAAGGAGGTTGATCTTTGTCTGCATAATTGTTTGAACAGGTGTTACAGGAGCTCAGGTGTTGTTGAAAGGATTCATACTCTCTTTATGTGCAAACTAAACACCATTTTTTGGGGCAACAGGCTTGAAAAGTGCAGATTTTTAAAATTAAAATTCACTATTCATGCTTCGGTGGCCATTTTTGTCTGAATAAATCACAGGAATTTATTACAGGTGCTTTACAAAGGAAAAGGAACTTTTATCAATGTCCAATACATTGCATATATCCTCTGAATCTGAAGAATTGTCCAGATCTGCACCAGTATTGAAGAAATCCGGCCAAGTAAGAAAAAAAAGAATTATTCAGATGAAGATAGATAAAGCTATGGTGAAGAAAGATGAAAAAGAAAGCACAACGGAGTCATGCATCACTCCTAAATTTACAGATACTGGAGACACAGATCTAGGCTCAAAACCTCTTGCTGAATTGATAGAAAAATCCAGAGCAGGAAAGACTTCACTCATGCGTGCAGGAGAAACTTCACTCATGCGTGCAGATTAAAAGCAGTGGAGTTATTCGAGTTGCAGCTTTTCCATCCATAGCCCAGTTGCCAAAGTTTGTTATGCAGGTACATATCCATAGGCAGATGCAGATGCAAATCCATATGCAGATCTAGATCCAGATCTCATAGTTGCAAAATCATCCGGCACAAAGGCTTCATCCTCTTGTTTCAAATGCATCCCGTGAAAAAGATAGTGCGTGGAAAATTCCTTCCAAGATCTTGTGCATGTGCTCTCATCTTCCAGTTGAAGCTTTCATTGAATTTTCATTCACCCTGAGTGCTTTCTAGAATTTTTAATTGCTCATATGCAATTAAAAATAAGGATGATGAGTTATCTACGGCCAACCTTACATTGATGCATGTACAAAAGAAGAACTGCAAAACCTTCAAGGATAAAAGAGAAGACAATACGAAGGCAAAATTCCAGCTTGCTTCCAATTCTAGCTTGCTTGCAATTCCAACTGCTTGCAATTCTAGCTTATTTCTAGATCCAGCTGCTTCGAGATCTAGTTTGAATCAGCTGCATGCAAACATGAAAAAGGAAAAAATCAACTTTCCTCTTCCTTCTTCTTTCCTCCGACAAAGTCAGCTTTCCTCTTCCTTCTCCTTTCCTCCAACAAAGTAATTGAGCGATCAATTATATTATACAACTTAAGTGATTGGTTTAAAAGCCATTACTTGAAGAAGTCAACTACTTGGAGATAGGTGGCACGTGCAAAGTAGAAGGTTCTATTTTCAGTTACAAATCATACATGTCACGCAAAGAGGAATTCTAGGAGGAAGATTGCCAATTGTTTCTTTCCGACTTCCACATGTGCCAGTTCAACTAAAAGCATCCAACTTGTAATTGCCCCTCAACATTCTATAAGTAGAGGAAGAACCTTCGGGTTATCGATGAGAATTTGTAAGCAACAATCTTGTGTTCTAGACTTTGTGTTGAACCCCTGAGAGCAACTTGGAGCAAAGGAATACAAAGGAGTAGGTTTCCAGAGAACTTTGTGTCACGGTGTACTGTGTTTCTTGCTTTTAATCTTAGATCTCTTAATAAACTGTGTGTTATTTTAGATATGGATCTAGAGCTTCCTTTGTTTTATAATTCTATGTATTCATATCTATTAAGTTTCTTCTATGTGCATGCAATTAGCTCTGCTATCTACTAATTGGAATGCACATCTTCCCCATTTCTTCTTTGTATTTCCTTTACTGCCTTCTTCTATAAAATAGTTCCTTTCTTGAACAGCTGCTTACTTGTTGCAGAACTTCTTAGTTATGGTTCATGAACTAAGTGGTTAAAGTAAAACCCCTGATAGATAATAACACATTTTTATTGACAAATCTGACACGGGGGTTAAATGAGGGAGATTTATCTCATGATTGCCTAGGTTTGATGCTATGCAGAAAATCTAGCCAACAGACGTGGAAAATTTGACTTTGATGTGGAATTGGTCACAAAGTTCATGGAATTATTGATTTTTAAAAGACTTTCCATTGTTTGTGATGAGGGAGGATGGAATACCGTAGCGGAAAATGATATGGTTAAGAATAAATTTGGAGATTGGTTTTCCAGTAACTTAAGCAAGTGTGATGGCTTTGACCCATTTAGTGAAGTGTTCTATGGAAGTAATAATAAACTTATGACCATCGTAGGAGGTGGGATTCAACTTGCCCATGAGATCAAGACCCCAGGTGGAAAATGGCCATGGGGTAGTGATGGTTTACAAATCTTGGGATGGTGCATGGATGAGTTTGGCATGCTTCTGGTGGCGGACACATTTGCAGACGATGCATATTTTTCCATTTTAGGCCAATAATAGCTAGTTCACAGAATTTTCTTAGCAAGTACCATGCCATTAGTGTGAGCACAAAAAATTCCGTTGTGAACTTCCTTTAGCAGTAATTTGGTCTGTTGGGAATTAAGGCATCGTAACAAATTCCCTTAAAATCCTCTACGATAAAGGGTGTCTCCAAGAATGGTGAATCGGGGGGCACGTTGGATGAAAGCTTTGGGATGGCTACGGGGAAGGTTAGGTGGAAGTGTGTGGTCGTGGAGATAAGTGTAGATGTCATAGTACCATGGGGAGTTAGGACCAACAATTTCACATACCATCTCTGATTTAGGGACATCATTGGCTGATACCATGAGTTATTCGACTAAGAGTTGTGAATTGTGGCATTGAAAGGCATGTCCAGTAGAGAGCCAATGGTTTTCATTACATCTATTGATTTGTTGCTTGCACAAGGGACCTACTTGAACTGAATGTGTTGGAACTAGGTTTTAAAACTATCCACCATGTGCTTATAATGAACCAACTTATCGTATTTCGTAGAATATTCATGATTGACATGTTTGATGATTAACTGCGAGTCACCAAAGACGTTGAGATTTTTCATGTTCCATTTGATGGCCATTTTAAATCCAGCGATGAGTGCTTCATATTCGGCTACATTGTTGATGCAAGGAAAATCAAGCCGAAAAGCTTTAAGAATTAGATCTTCTTGAGGAGTGATGAATATAATAACCGCTCCTGAGCCGTGATGTGTAAAAGAGTCATCAAAGTATAATTTCCATGTGTTTGATTCTTCAATGGGGAATATGGATTCATCAAGGAACTATGTGTTTAATGGTGTGGAATAAAAAACTGGTGCTTCTGCTAATTGATCTTCCAATACTTGTCCCTTAATATCCTTCTGATTAACATATTCGCTATCGAATTCACTTAAAATCATGATCCATTTATCCATTCACCCTGTTAAAGCCAATTTAGAGAGTAGGTACTTGAGTGGATAGACCTTAGCTATGAGCTTGACCTTATTGTTGAACATGTAATGACACAACTTTTGAGAGGCAAAGACTATGGAAAACGTGCCTTTTCCATAGGAGTATAATTAAGCTCATAAGCTATTAGTGTTCAGCTGAGATAATAAATGGCTTGTTCTTTTCCATGGACATCATGTTGTGCTAAGAGAGCTCCCAAGTTGTGTTGGGTAGCTGAAATGTATAGGAGAAGAGGTATTCCCTTAATGGGAGATACTAACATTGGAGAATGCAGTAGATATTCATTAATCTTGTAAAAAGATCCCTGACATTCTTCGTTCCAATTGAATTTTGTCCCCTTTTTGAACAAATGGTGAAATGGATGGCACTTATTAGCCAACTATGCAATAAATCTTTTGATGGCTTGTATTTTACCTTGTAGGATTCTTAGTTGTTTTAGATTTTTAGGAGGAGGCATTTCGACCACAACTTTAAATTTTTCTAGGTCAATTTCTATTCCACATATTAAGACAATAAAGACATGTAGCTTACTAGATGTGATGCCAAAAACACATTTCTTGGGATTAAGGTGAACCTTGTATTCCCAGAGTCTTTTGAAAATTTGGTGAAGAACCTTGGGATGCTCTTCGTGACTTTTGGATTTTTCTAGGAAGTCATCAACATAGTCCTCAACAATGTCATGCATCATGTCATGAAAAATGACAGTCATGACACGTTGATATGTAGGTCCAATATTTTTTAGTCCAAAGGGCATGACTTGATAAAAAAATGTGCCCCATGGTGTAGTAAAAGTTGTTTTGTGTTGATATTCTTCTGCGATTTTGATCTGATTGTAGCTAGAAAAAACATCCATGAGGTACAACATCTTGTGCCCAGCTGTGGAATCTACAATCATATCTATGTTTGGTAGTGGGAAATCATCCTTAGGGAAAGCTTTGTTTATATCATGGAATTATGTAATATGTGAATGCTCCCATTATTTTTGCCTACTTGGAAAATATTGGAGATCTAGTTAGAATATTCAATGGGTCGGATGAAACTGACGTCAAGTAAATTCTGCAATTATTCTTTGACAAGTAACATAATCTTTGAATGCATCTTACATAGTTTTTGTTTAACCGACTTTGCATCTTTATGCACCACAAGATTATGGACTTCTAGGAAAGGGTCAAGACCAGACATATCCGCATAGGATCACGTGAATACGTCTAAGAATTGCTTTAGGAGTGTTGTAAAGAGGACTTGCTCTTCTACTGAGAAGGATGCCCCCATTTTTAAGATCTTGGGGTCTTCATTTGTGTCGATGTTGATATCAATGGTTTTTTGAATTAATGATGTTGAGCCATCTTGGAGTGTTACAGGATCCAGAAGAAGGTGATCCATAACTGGATCTTGTTCGGGATTTGGGGAATCTTGAAAGAAATATGCAAGGGGATCCTCCTCGTCAAGATGGAAAGAGGAGTTGGGATAAGGGATATTGGATTGGGATTGAAGGGAGAAGGTAGAATCTTGTTCACCAAATTAGGCTTCATCGTTTAAGAATACTTGGAAACCCTTCTTATGATCATTCGCAAGTATATTATCTTGATTTCCCATGAACTCAAGTATGGATTCATCATTTTGAAATGAATCAAGAGAGACATGCTATGATTTTTGGTCCCATCGGATGAGTTGCTGGTAAGTGAGGGAAACATTGATGGTGAAAACATCAATGTCATGGAAGAGGTTGGTGACAGAGAGGTATTCATATTGGATATAGACAAAACTTGTTTCGATGGCATCTATGGCCTCCTCGGCTATTTCACTCATTTCACTATGGTCATCATAAATACTCTCACTAGGTGGTTGATAACCGAGTCCACGACCATTAAGGTTGAGGATGAAAGTAAGGGGTTCAGGGACGCCTTTCTCATGGTGACCTATTCCTCGTCCATAATAGCCCATGCTAGTCATTATCTCTATAGGGATAAGATATTTGTTATTAGAGGAACGAGAAGGTATAGATTCGTCGATGAGCCATGTGGTGTCAGATGGCTCGAGGTACTTGTCAGCAAGGTACCCAAAATAGATAAAAGTGGATGATCCCAGTGAATATTTTTTCCTTTTGTCTTCACACATGTCGGTCTTGTTGCATTGTTTGGGTGATAGTGTGTTGGTCGTCAAATAGGAATTTTAAGAAGAGCAACAGTCAGGGGACAAGAAGTCCCTCCTCTTTAATGGGAGAGGTTCCCTTATTCAGAAACGAACTTATTTACAAATATACAAAACATGATTTTATGGTTGAACTTGGATATTACGAAAGTGTTTTCCACAAGGATCATCAGTTACAAAAGGACTGAGGAAAGGAAATATGAGGATGAGCAGAAGAGCAACATGCAGAATTATAGATAGCAGAATAATCCTTTATGTATACGAAGTTGCAGTGAATTTAAAACAAGATCGTTTGTACAAGATGAGATTACCAGACACAAAGTTCTATAAATAATCTTCTTTAGATTCATTAATCAAGGACACAAAGTTCCTTCTTGGTTATACAAGATCACTATACTCGCAATATTTGAAAATATGCAATCAGTGAGACTAACGAACTAGAAACAAATGATCTCCACGAAATTAAAAGAAAACACAGAGATAACAGAGATTAGATAGACAATGAATGGAAAGCACTTTTGTATTGATTTCTTTCTGATCTATTTACACTTTCAGAAAATACGCCAAGTTCTTCCTGATTTTTTTAAAATGGCGCAAAGAAGGCCATTATATAGCTTACAATTCGGTTACTCCTCGTAACCGTTTCTTTTAACTAGAGAATAGTTAAGGAATGCCAAACGCAATTTCTTAACTAATTACATGGAATACGAAAGGAATGGCGAGAAGAGAGAAGGAAGGGGAAGGAGATAGGTGGCCAGTTCTGAGAGGGACCCACTGTCTTTGGAAACCGCTGCTTGAGTTTCTTCCATGTCTCAGCCATGTCCTTGCCACGAGGGACACACCAGAATTTTTTATCTTGAGAATGACAATGAATATCTTTGGAAACTGATGTAACTGACGTCTTGAAAGTTTCGTCCTTCGTAACTGCTTCTTTAGTTCTCCCAAGCCTCCTCCAGGATCTTGATCTTCATATTGATAATAACAGAGCTGCAAACCAGGCTCGGAAAGGAGTTTCAGAGGGAGGGGACATGCGCGAGTTTTCAAATTGCAAGGGTTCGAAACAATGTAAGAATTGCAAAGGAAGTTTTGCCCGTTACATAGCCGTTGAGGAGAGAGAAGGATAATTAATGTGCATTTGAATTCATATTTTGAAAAACACCATATTCGGGAAGAGCGGGGGAAACTAAGTATGGATGACCGTTGGTTCGCTTGGGACAAGTAAGACGCGAATGCGTGAAACACGTGGTTCGGGTGATTCGGGTGAAACAGGGAGAGGACGCACAAATGCATTTTGGGACAATTGGGACAGAAAAGAGTGAAGTGCGCGACTCGGGAGTTTCGGCCGAAAATGGGACAACTTGCATTTTTTTAACTTTGGGACATTTGGGACATGAAAGCGCGGTTCGGGTGAATCGGCCGAAAATGAAACAAAAGGCCCGTTTGGACTTGGGACATTCGGGACAAAAAGTTCCGGAGTACGCGGTTTGGCCGGTTCGGGTGAAATTGAAATAGGGAACACTTTTGAAAATGGGACAAAGAGCTCTGAAGTACGCGACTCGGGGGTTTTAGCCGAAAATGGGACAAAGAGCAATTTGGAACTCGGGACAGTTGGGACAAAATCGGGCGAATCGGCCAAAAATGGAACAACTCGCACAATAAGTTCGGGACACTTGGGACAAAAACTTCCGACGGGCCTGAAAATGGGACAAATTTGGAGGTTTCGGCCGATCAGAGAACAGAAGACCCGTTTGCACTTGGGACAGTTGGGACAAAAATGTCTCTGACAGGCCTGAAATACTTACAGAATGACCCAGAACTTAGATTTTTTCGACTTCAAGACTTTTTCCACACCACGAGCTTGACAGAAAAGACATTTAAACTCAAAATTTTGAAATTTTTACTTTTGACAGAGCGGGGAATTTTGAGTGGACAATAGCTGGCTCCTTCTGGGGATGACTTGGCATAAATTCAAGGAATGAGACAAGGTAAGAACTTAGACAAATTCGGTGAAGCAGACCAGTGCCTTATCCATTGGGCAACAGAGTCAAAAACAGACCAACACAGAGGGAAACACACAAAAAACAATAGAAGGGGAAACATACCAAAACAATAGAAGGAAAACACTGTACAGAATATACAAAGGGACTCCCTAGTCACCTAGGACTTGAACAACTTGAGATACTGCCCACTATAAGGAAGTGGGAGAGGGGGAACCATCCATGTAATCAAGATAGAAAGAATTCTTACCAGCAAAGTGTCTGATCTTGAAAGGCCCAAGCCACAGGGAATCAAACTTTCCATGGTTGCCACGAGGTTCATGTCTTTTGTCCCATAACAGCACGGTATCTCCAACTTGGAACTCTCTGAACCTAGCTTTCTTGTCAAACAGAGCCTTTACCTTCTGTTGGTGAACAGATATCCTATCAGCAACCTCCAATCTGTCCTCGTTCAGTTTGTGCAGGTACATAATTCTCTTATCCAGAGCATCACTGAAATTAGTATCCTCAATGGCCTTCATTAGGTGCAAGGTTGGCAGCTCCACTGTCACTGGTAACTGAGCTTCTACTCCATACACCACTTGAAAAGGAGACATTCCAATAGCTCTCTGGAAAGTGGCACCAGCATTAATAAGCCCAAAAGGCATTCTCTTGTAGGTAAAGGTACCCCAAGGAGTGGTGAAGGCTGTCTTGTGTTGATCTGCAGTATCAACCTCTACCTGATTGTATCCCGAGAATCCATCAAGCATAGATAACATTTCAGATCCTGTTACTGCTTGCAATATCTGATCCATCATAGGCAAAGGGTATTTATCTTTCAGAGAAGCCTGATTCAGGTTCCTGAAATCAACACAGATGCGGATCTCACCATTTTTCTTCCTGACAGGCACAATATTTGCAATCCATGTCGAATGGTGAATAGGAAAAATAATTTTAGCCTTCAACAACTTCTGAATCTTTCTGAAAGGTGGTGTCAGGTATTTTGGGGTTGTACTGCCTTTGTTTCTACTTGAAAGGCTTAATTCCTGGTTTGAGAGGGATAGAGTGCTGCATATCTTTTGGCTTGAAGGCTTTCAGATCTTCATAAGAATATGCAAGAACATCCTTATACCTTCTTAGAAGATCAATTGCTTTTCTCCTCTCATCTGTCGTACGACATTTTCCAATATTTACTAGCTTAGGGTCATTAGAACTCCCAATATCAATCTTATCATACTCGGCTGATTGCTGAGGTCTAGTAGAAGATTTAGATTTCACATACCTGTCATGTTTATCAAACAATTCCTCCAGACTCACCAAACCTTTAGGAATCTTATTTCCTTTGAGTTTAATGCACCCTTCCTGATCTGTTTCTTCTCCTTGGGTGACAGCTTGGTCAAAGGACACACTTTCACGAGGCAGGTTGTCACTTCCCTCAAAATACAGTTGTTCGAAATTACCCTTGAGTTCCAGGAAGGAAAGAAAATGCTGATCATCGTTGAAAACTTGCCAGTTATTGGTGTCGTCAGGTACACTCGGCCGATGGACCATTTCAATAGTGAATTTGTCCTGAGAGAATTCAGGATGGGGAATCGGTAGTGACCCTGAGACAGCCAGTGAATCAGCCCTGCTGTTCTTTTCCCTAGGTATTGCCTCAATAGAGAAAGCATCAAGGAATTCAATGGAATCCCAAACCTGATTCCGGTAATGCTTCAGTCTCCCATTTTTTACCTGAAAGAGATTTCTGACCTGCTTTACAATCAACTCTGCATCACCACGAGCTAGAAGGTTCTTCACACCTTGTTCTTTGGCCACTTGCAGTCCAAGAATGAGAGCCTCATACTCTGCTGTATTATTAGTGTTTTCGAACTACAACTTAAATGAAAAAGGATGTAGGCATCCTTCAGGTGACACTAGGTAGGATGCCAGCTCCAGAACCAGCTGAGGAAAAACTTCCATCAAATTCTAAAATCCAAACACCATTGGGATCTTTAGGAGACACTTTGGGGGGTTGGATTTCATCAGGGGACATAATCATGTAGTTTCCATGACCCATATCCTCATAGAGTATTTGTGCTCTAGGATCATCCATTTTCTGCACAATATACTCAGACTGCTTTTCAGGCAACAACTTCTTCATTTTTCCATTGACAGGCACGAGTGCATGCGACCAGTCCATCTAGATTTCCCCACCCACATCTTTGCAGAAGTTCCTACTTAGCAACATCCCGTATGAAGGAGGGATATCTGCTACTAGGATGGTAGCCAACACTTTCTTTTCAGGCAAGGCAGCAAAAGCCACTTGTGCATCTTTAATCCTTCCAACCAGAGGCACTTCTTTACTCTCCATAGAGTAGCAAGATCCATAAGTATGAGTGAGGGTTAAGCCTAAAGCATGAGCTACTTTAGCTGGCATGACATTGTCCGAGGCTCCTGAATCTATGACACAATTACTGAGCCTATGACCAGCTATAAGAAGTGTTACATAAAATGGTTTAATTTTATCACCAGGGGAGGTGACAGCAGCTACCAGACTTGGTTGTGGTGCAGAAGGAGGAGTAGGCAAAAGGCCTTTAGAGGTGGTCTTGGAATGGGAATTTACAAATTGAATCATCTTGGCAAAGGATTTGGGATGGGTTTGATAGCACTCAGCTTCTGAGATTTGTACCTTGGTCTTTTTCAGGTGATCAACAATATCAAAGGATCCAGAAGTGGATGGGCCATCATCATTTGGAATTCTAGGCTTATCAACTTTAGGAGAAAAAGAAGAAGCAACTTTGGTAACTGGATTGATAGGACTCACCTTCTGTGTAGATGAAGTAGGGATAGGAGATCCCCTTCTTGCAATTATAGGGATAGTTTCCGACTGCTCCTTGGATTTCTTTATGGGCTGTGTCACCTTTTCCCTCTGCTTTGTCTGTTCTCAAGTCATGACAGCAAATGATTCACTATTCATGTCTGCTACCACTTCATCATAGTCATCTCCATCATCAACGCCCTCGGTGGTAAAGAAATTAACCCGAGATCCCTCAAGTTCCTCTGCCTCATCATCAAATTCCTCCACAAACTCCTCGCAAGCTTCATCATCATCTGGCTCTTCAACTTCACAGGTTGCATTGATAGGAACCTTAACAAGAGGTCCTTCAAGTGCTAGTCTTGTGTGAGGAGCAGGCAAACGATTTCTGGGCTGAAAATTTCTCCTCGGAACGTCTGCATAAGGAGGCGTGCTGAGCCAACTGTTTCTTTATAGCAACAAGATCATTTGTGAGTTTTCTAGACTAATGGATCAGTACTAGGTCCAGGGGTGGAAGAGGAAGAAGCAGCAGACTTAGATTTGGGAGGGTCTCTTCTCAACTTCCCTGACATGATCAAGTCATCCTCGACACTAACAGCCAGTTCTTGGTCCAGAGCTAATGTTCCGAGATTAGCCCTTCTTAGTGCATAACTAACTTTAGGTGATTGGGCATTCAGAAAGAAACATTTTTGAATCCGATCAACAGGTCGAGTGTTTGTTGGAATTTTATTTATCAACATGTTGAATCGGGCCACAAACTCTCTCATGGGTTCTTGTGAATCTTTCTTTATCTGAGAAATTTGGGCAAGCAAAGCATGCACATCTTCTGCCAGCTTGAAACGATTCTCGAACTGAGTTCTCATTGTGTCCAGTTGGTTATAGCACTGGCAGGAAGGTGATAGAACCAATCAGCAGCATTATCTTGTAACGTCTCCATGAACAGCCTTACGGAGACGTCTTCATGTTCGACTCCCAGAACTCCACATGCAACAATGAAGGCTGCGATGTGTTCATCAGGATGCACTTTGCCATTGCCTTTGAATTTGGGGAAGTTCTTCCGGTTACCTCTGGGTAACTCATGCAAAGGCTGAGTAAGGGCCAGGGGCCCGACACGATGACCCCATGGTAATGGCGCCGCCATTCTTGGAAAAACGGCTTGGAGAGGAACTTTAACACCAGCGAGGATTAAAGCTCGTAGATTGGGACTAGTGGGATCTGAAGGAATACCACCCGCAGGACTTCTTTCTTGAACAGGTGGAAGTGCTTGTCGAACGAGTCCTTCTGTTTGCTTGTTGAAGGGAAAGGAAAACCCTATTGCTCCAAAAGCCGAAACTGAGAATCTTCAATACCAAGGGTCCTTCTCCCTCGAGTAAAACGCGAAGTCGCCAGATCAAAAGATGATCAAAAAATACTGAACTGGAATGTGATTTTCCCCAACGGAGTCGCCAAAAACTGTTGGACGTCAAATAGGACTTTTTAGAAGAGCAACAGTCAGGGGACAAGAAGTCCCTCCTCTTTAATGGGAGAGGTTCCCTTATTCAGAAATGAACTTATTTACAAATATACAAAACATGATTTGTATGGTTAAACTTGGATATTACAAAAGTGTTTTCTATGAAGGATCATCAATTACAAAAGGACTGAGGAAATGAGAATACGAGGATGAGCAGAAGAGGCAACATGTAGAATTATAGATAGCAGAGTAATTCTTTATGTATGCGAAGTTGCAGTGAATTGAAAACAAGATCATTTGTATAGAACAAGAAGATGAATTTACCAGACACAAAGTTCTGTAAATAACATCTTTTCTTCAACAACAGATTCATTAATCAAGGATACAAAGTTCCTTCTTGGTTATACAAGATCACTATACTTGCAATATTTGAAGATATGCAATCAGTGAGACTAACGAACTAGAGACAAATGATCTTCATGAAATTAAAAGAAATGACACAGCTCAGATAACAGAGATCAGATAGACAAAGAATGGAAAGCCCTTCTGTATTGATTTCTTTATGATCTATTTACACTTTCAGAAAATACGCCAAGTTCTTCCCTCTTTTTTTTTAAAAATGGCTCAAAGAAGGCCATTATATAGCTTACAATTTGGTTACTCCTCGTAACCGTTTCTTTTAACTAGAGAATAGTTAAGGAATGCCAAACGCAATTTCTTAACTAATTACATGGAATACGAAAGGAATGGCGAGAAGAGAGAAGGAAGGGGAAGGAGACAGGTGGCCAGGTTCTGAGAGGGACCCACTGTCTTTGGAAACCGCTGCTTGAGTTTCTTCCACGTCTCAGCCATGTCCTTGCCACGAGGGGACACGCCAGAATTTTTATCTTGAGAATGACAATGAATATCTTTGGAAACTGATGTAACCGACGTCTTGAAAGTTTCGTCCTTCGTAACTGCTTCTTTAGTTCTCCCAAGCCTCCTCCAGGATCTTGATCTTCATATTGATAATAACAGAGCTGCAAACCAGGCTCGGAAAGGAGTTTCAGAGGGAGGGGACATGCGCGGGTTTTCAAATTGCAAGGGTTCGAAACAATGTAAGAATTGCAAAGGAAGTTTTTCCCGTTACATAGCCGTTGAGGAGAGAGAAGGATAATTAATGCGCATTTGAATTCATATTTTGAAAACTAGCATATTCGGGAAGAGTGGGAAACTAAGTATGGATGACCGTTGGTTCGCTTGGGACAAGTGAGACACGAATGCGCGAAACACGTGGCTCGGCCGATTCGGGTGAAACAGGGAGAGGACGCACAAATGCATTTTGGGACAATTGGGATGGAAAAGAGCGAAGTGCGCGACTCGGGAGTTTCGGCCGAAAATGGGACAACTTGCACTTTTTTAACTTTGGGACATTTGGGACATGAAAGCGCGGTTCGGACGAATCGGCCGAAAATGGAACAAAAGGCCCGTTTGGACTTGGGACATTCGGGACAAAAAGTTCCGGAGTACGTGGTTTGGCCGGTTCGGGTGAAATTGAAACAGGGCGCACTTTTGAAAATGGGACAAAGAGCTCTGAAGTACGCGACTCGGGGGTTTCGGCTGAAAATGGGACAGAGAGCAATTTGGAACTCGGGACAGTTGGGACAAAATCGGGTGAATCGGCCGAAAATGGAACAACTCGCACAATAAGTTCGGGACACTTGGGACAAAAACTTCCGACGGGCCCGAAAATGGGACAAATTCGGAGGTTTCGGCCGATCGGAGAACAGAAGACCCGTTTGCACTTGGGACAGTTGGAACAAAAATGTCCGACAGGCCCGAAATACTTACAGAATGACCCAGAACTTAGATTTTTTCGACTTCAAGACTTTTTCCACACCACCAGCTCGACAGAAAAGACATTTAATTTTTTCGACTTCAAGACTTTTTCCACACCACCAGCTCGACAGAAAACACATTTAAACTCAAAATTTTGAAATTTTTACTTTTGACAGAGCGGGGAATTTTGAGTGGACAACATAGTGACAGTTGTGTTATGCTAAAAGTATGATATTCCACACACCTTGTGGATTTCAATTTGAGTGGAAGAGTAGGTAAAAGAGGATTAGATGCAGATAGAGTTAGTAAGAGAGTGGCGGATGATGAGAAAGTGTTGTGCGAGGTGGATGGAAGATTGTTGGGTGGGACATATGAAGTTGTGGATGATGATGGAGATGGAGAGTGTGGTGGTATGGTTTTGATGATAGGACAATATGGCTCCTAATAACCCTGCGCTTCGAATGCTTGGAAATGTTGGAATGGTTGAGGGTTGCCGTGGATGGTAACTTCTATGCCGACATGCTCGAATTTGAGACATCGATGTAATGTAGATGGTGCAACATACATTTTATGAATTCATGGTCGACCAAGGAATAAACTATACTAGAACTAAATGTCCATGACGTGTACAAGGGCGGGGATTGTGACATGCGTGACGTTAATATTCAGATATAAAGTACCCACTGATTTTCACTTAGTATTATCATATGCCTTGATTGTAATGATGTCATGTTTTAGATCAAATTCACTATACCATGATCGTTGGATGAGGGATAAGGTACAAAGATTAATTGTAGATCCGTTGTCTACTAGAAATCTTTTGATGTGAGTATGTTTGATATGTACCTCAATATAGAGGGGAAGATTATGTGTCAGTCTGTGTAGTGGAAAGTATTGCTGAGTGAAGGTGAGCGGAAGTGTTATATGGGGATAAAGATGGGTGATGAGTGCTTGGATTTGTGTGGGATCGATATCATGCGGAACACGAGTTTCTTGAAGGGCATGATAGAGGATGTCTTTATGTATAGAGGATGTTTTGAGAAGATCCATAATAGATAATTGTGCGGGGTCTTCTCAAGTTATTCGATGATATTGTACTGGGCTTGTGGTGGTGGGTTTGAGGAGGATGGAGCAACTGCTTGGACCACTACACAGATCCTTTGAGTGGTAACTACACGTTGAGGGTTTGGTGAAGGGCTTTTGAATTTTATAGCAGCTACTTGGTGCAAGGAATGATATATGTGGCCAACAAGGGATTCATATTGAAACAGTACACGGTGGGAGTTAATGTGGTTAGAGAATTGGTTGGATGATTCGGGGTTCTTTCAAAACTTTTTTTGACCATGGTTTGAAGCATGAGTCTGACCATGATTAGAAAGCGGATTCTAATAGACCCCAAGCTTTTGATTGTAAGAGGAGGAATATGAATTTTCCTTAATTTCAATTTCACCTCGGTCAATCAAATCTTGAATGTAATGTTTTAGTTTCATATATCTATTGGTAGTATGACCCTTGATTTTATGAAATTTGCAATACTCGTTTTCCTTGAACCATGAGGGCTTGGGTCGAGACTCATCAATTGGCTGAGTTTGGGGGAAAAGGACCATATTGGCAACAACTATTTTTTCAAGGATTTCTTCAATAAATTCACCAAGATGGGTGTATGTTCTTTGTTTTGAGTCTTGGGTGGACCGAGGTTGACCTTTAGGGATAGATATAGTAGCGGCTCTATGGACGTGTTGGATATGCTTGGTTTCCGTTACTCCATCACCAACGGCATTTTTTATTCTTATTGAAATACTTTGGCTTCTCATATGTGGAGGGTTGATTGGATTGATTATGATTATCACGGGAATATAATTTAATAAGGCCTTCAGCAACAAGGGCCTTTTCAATTTGCATTCTCTTTTCTATAATATCATCAAATGTATTGGCGTAATGGACTTGCAAGTGGAAAGATAGTTCTTGGTGGAGGTTGGAGACAAAGATGGTGACTAGCTGATTTTCTAGGATGGGCCATGAGATTCAATTAGCAAGGGCTCGCCAACGTTGCAAGATGGAAAAAAATATTTCTTCGTTGTGTTGCTTGGTATTACACAGATCAATCATCATGACATCATGTTCCACATTATATGATAAGGGTTTGAAAATTTTTGCAGAAAAAGTCGACGAATGTAGTAACATATCCTTTGGGTAAATGAAGGAACCATTCAAGGGTAGGACCACCTAGGTTTCGTGAAAAAAGTCTCAGTAAGTAGGAGTCATCATAGGAATCTTTTTGACAGAGCATATATAACTCCTTAACATGCTCCCGATGATCACCTTTTCCTTTATATTTTTTGAATTTAAGTGGTCGAATTATGGTGGGAAAAGGACCCGTAAAATGTCACAGTCAAATGGGTAGGGACATAGTTCCTCAAATTTTTATTGTCGTTCATGTGTTCCGAGTTGTAACCCTCGAAGTGTTTCCTTCATAGACTTTATTTCCTACTCCATGGTACGTTCTTGAGAACAAATAGGTGGTGTATTGAAGTTTGGTTTTTGGGAATGTTGGGATCGATGGTCATTAGATGGTTGTGGGCCGAGTTATGAAGCTAACTGAGAAATTTGGTTACTCATTTGTTCTATTTGGGACAACACAAATTATTTGGATATGTGTGGGTTGTTCTATTTGCTATCCCATCCGTATGCAACGTGATAATTATTTAGATTATGACGATGTGTGGATGGTGGTCGTTGGCCAATGCCATCACTTTCATAATGGAGGATACTTTGGAGTTGGTCATGAGTATAATCAAGAGGAATATTTGCTCCCATACGATATGTAACACCCACATTTTACACACCCAAATACAATAGTAATAAAACAAGGATAGTTTTTTTTTTTGACATACATTGCTCACTACGCAACACCACAAGGTTCTAAGTAAAGGAACTCAACAATGCATACGACACTTACACAAGTCATTGAATCACATAGACACATGAAAACACCATATACATGTTGATGCCACACTTTCCCCAATAAAAAAATGCAAGAAATGATCCCAACCACAAGGAAAGGGACTCAAGTATTGGCAAACCCACAACACATCATTACCATGATTACATCTTTGCTACGATTAATATTTCGATAAAATTATTATGTAAGTATAATTTTCTCCCTTTTCCACCTACAGATTCATAAGTTCATTCCACATTCCACTTACAGTTCGACCATTTAAGTTTTCTCTTTATCACTTATGACAATCTCCATAACTTAGATAATTATTTTCCATATTTCAAATTACATATAAAGTTCCTAATTCTCTCGCTCTTGTGCAAAAGGTTTGTTTCTCAAAATATGTTTAGTTGACGTTTAATTTTATCCTCATTATGCAAGGGGACCAACCAGAATTTGTCGATGGAAAATAATACGATTCAAAGGATGTGAAGGTTCAAGTTTTCCCTTTTCTATAAACGTCCTTTCATTAGAAGGACATTTGTTCTTGTACTATGGTTGGTTATTGTTCCAAATTTTGTTTGATTCAATTAATATTTTACATGTCATAAATTCTATTTATTTTATTTCTAGTGGACTTTATATATGAGTTTAAGGTGAGAGGACATATTTATGCTAAACAACCTTCATGAAAGACCGAGGTGTTATGTTGTTAGTAACCAAGGTAACACATCTAGATGAGAGGAACTAAAGAGTTTAAGTCATAGAACAACTAATTCAATCTCTCCATTTGTGTCATTTAGGGGTCCCACAAGGAGTTCATTCGATGACAAGAAAACAATTCTAGATCTAACTTTGTAAGACTTATTAGTCCACTAGGATACTAAGGGATTAATAGCTCTACTTACTCCATAAATGGTAAGGTTACACCGCATAGTCATTGCTTCGAACAAGGACTCTTAAGGTGAATTCCAAGGTGGTCTTCACCACTCAACATGGTGTCAAAGCTAAAGAGAAGACATTATCCTCGATGTTACCAAACCTAGAAGGAAACCACATACTCCAGATAAAGTTAGACCATGTCGTTCCTAAAAGATGGGTTCACGACAATGTTTCTAGACATAACAATTATGATGATAAACTCAAACTAGGTGTTTCATTTACCTAAACTAGGAGGTTCCATTGAATGCAAAGTTTAAGTTCATTCTACGGTTTCAATTTCTTCTATGGTAAGAAGGATCACACATGAAGACATGTTATGCAGGATATCTTATACTAGGGTTGAGTGTTTCGATTAAATCTCTTTATTACATTTACAAGGTAAGAATACAACACAATAATTAATTAATCGTTTATTGAACACTGAAAATGCACTACAATATATTAACTTCAAATTTATTTACTATATATATGTATGTATGTATGTATCAACCCTTTTACCATACGTAACTATAAATCAAATTGAACCTACGATTAAATGCACATTTCCTAAGATATCCCTAAAACTAACATCTCATACATATTAGCAAATTTTAAATATAACATTTTCTATAACAAGAGACTACATTATACATATATTCATTTTACAATGACTTATATAAATTACAATAATAAATAATGAATTACACATCGCCTTTTCACCATCTTTCTTGCATCCTACAAAACCATGTGAGCATGAAATCAACGATAAATCGCTGGCATGGAATCCACCCTAATCTAACATAATTAATATTTTTCAGTTTCCCATTTACATATAATAATAATTACAATTTGCATTCGAAATAAAATGTTTAGAGACATGTATTCATTTCATTTCACTTCATTTCGTAACCAAGGAGAGAGGAGAGAGGAAAGAGAGAGAAACACTATTTTTCCAAAGGTTAGATTTCACACAACAAGCCACAAGATAGAGTTCCAACCAGTTATTTTCATGTGTCAAAAATTTTCCACAGTGGTTTGGCAACCCAACAGGGATCCTACAACTTTCTTTTTACGTTTTCCTTCTAGTTGCAAAAACGTTCAATTTAGACTCAAAGGCTAAGAAACCACTTTCAAATGTTGTCTTCCGATGAGCAAACACACCATGGTTAAATTTCTACGTGTCCATTTATATACCAAGAGTCCATATGAACTGATAGAATTCAGAACTAGTGAACGATTTACGATTGAGCGGCTAGTTTTTTTTCGAGGCCATCGGTCGTAATTGGCCTAGTTGTAAATGATCAAAAGTTAGCTCAAGGGCTCAGAAAACCACGTCCAAAACTAACGTTCGATGGATGAACATGCCACAATAAATTTTATATGAGTTCCACCATATATGGAGAATTCATCAAAGTCGTCGGAACTGAAAACTAGAACACAGTTTTCAAATGGCGACATGATTTCTGAAGCCACTGGTCCTAATTGGTCCAGTTTAACCTAGTCAAACTACGACCTGAGGCCTACAAAATGGATTTTTCCAAACTATACAGAAAAGTGTTTTTCCCTAAACTGAAGGTTCCATGCAATTGTCTAGTAAAAACACTAGAGGTTGTGAAGACGGAAAATAATTTTGCTATCTAGGTTTCAAAAGGCGGTTCAAAATGAAGCCAACTTTTTAGATTTAAGCAGCTTCCTACCTTTGCAAAAGCAGTGTAACAGGGCTCCTATAAGGGTGTCAAAAAGGTCATAAATTTTCATTCGGGGTTGATTCAAAGATTGAAGTGACACCTCACATCACAAGGTACATGAAGGAAGCTTCACCTCCCCTTTCCGGAGTTACGATAGTTACTTTGCGAGTCTCTGGAAGTCGTAATTTATCTATTTAAACCAGGAGATGGTCAACATATTTACTGGGAAGTCAACTTCAACTTGTCGATAAAACAATACTGTAGTGATCTATTTTGGTCAGGAAGTTTTCTAAATCACCTCAAAATGAGGGTTGAAGTTCATGGTTTACTACAAAATGGTTATTTTGATTACGTGAGTTACGATACAACATTTTATTGTTTTACAACAAGTTAATATAAAACAATGAAATCTTAAGATAATCCTAATCTTTTAAAATTATATTTCATTGCAAAATAAAAACTAAAGTATGAGAATTATGAAAGATAAGGAGAGATGAACCAAGCCTTCTTTAAACAGAATCACAACATCTCATTTGATGGGACCCCGCTTCCTTGCATTTCGCCAAAAAATTCACGGGATTCACATAATATTCCACACTTTGCTAATGGTATACAAGAGCACAATATGATACAACATCAAACAACGTTCCTCTAACCTTATCCATGTATGGAACGCACATGTCCTGGAATCCCCTTAATCTCATCAATCAAAATTCCTTAAGGCACTTTTTTTCAACATTTAACATGCCTTGTTCTTTCTTCCCCTTTTTTTGTGTATGTGTATCTAGCAGGAACTTGCAACTAAAACATTCGACAATGTCTCATCCCCATAATTCTTTGGTGGATTCCCAAATCTTAATTCCAAACTACTGCTACTTTTGGCATTGGTTGTATGGATGCTAACAAATGTGGAGTTGATGAAGTTAGACACCTTTGGGTTGCATAAGGTCAAACAAGTTATTTAACAACCCATCCCTTTCCTTTTAACATAAATTTGTGGCCCATTATCAAAGCATGATATACAAGTTCTGTAGATGGGTACGTTACAAAAACTTGACCCCTCATTCACCCGCCTACATCAACTTTACAACAAGTTTGGATTTGGCTTCCTTTATACTTCAGCCTCTAAGATAGTAGCTTTCTCAAAGTTTCTAAGAATTTTCAACAAAACCATTTCATGCACATCCTGCAGTCTATGTTTCCCATAAGACCACATTTTTTGAAGGACATTCTGTCATAATGTTTATACGCCATGCATGCTCCCATGTTTTGCACCCATGCCTACCAGGGTATCTACAGCCACGTCTACCTGGGCATTCCCGATTACAACATTTGACAAAATTCTTGTTGTAAATCCTTCCATTTTGGAACAAGATGGAGGATGTTGGAAAAGGTTGTGAAGCATATGCTGCATTTCTTGAAAGGTTCCATGGCCTTTTTAACAAACCCATTTTACACATATTCTGCCACCAATGTAATCATTTAAGCCACATTTGAAGAATTTAGTAGAACAGTTCACATGCCAAACACATGAATCCACACTTGAATATGTATCTACTAGAGCAATTACAACTATCAAATATTACAGAACTCCCATTTTGGCACAGACTAGGAGGAAAATGGAAAAGTAACAAAAAAGTAGATTTTCATTATGTTTTTATAAATGTCCTTACCGATTTACAAAGCTTACATTCCTTTGCACAAGGTATACACGGAGATAGCACAGATAGCTGCGAAATTCTTTAATGTCTGGCACATGGAGTTTCACGTGGTTGTGCCTTTGGAGTCTTAAAAGGAAGTGCATGATTTGTCTGTCAAGGTAGGTCACCCATGCCTTTACACAGTTGAATGATATCTCACGGATACCCATACCCTGCAACTCTCCTGTCCCCATGTCCAACTTTCCACCCAAACGCACTCTAACTTTTATGCTTATTATTGGATGCCCATGCCTTGTATTTAGTGGTTCCATTTTTTGTCATGCAGGTACACGGCGTTTGCAGGAAACTGTTGTATTTTTTGACGTTTGTGACCATGTGCCAGTCGCCCCTTACTATGTAACAATCCTTGCCAGTATTATTTTGTTCATATTATAATACCCCCCCCAGGTTCCAACTAATAAAAAAATGCTACATGTTACAATATTAATCGTTTATTTCTCCTATCAATAAGGCCTAATATTTTTTAACTATAACTACCTTTTTCTTTTTATGCAAGGAAATACATTGATATCATGAAAAGATCTAGATCATTAACAAATCTTAATTAGAATACTAAATGGTCTAATATTTATTATGGTAATAGTCAATGCTATAATGGCTTGACAATGGAAATAATAATAGATTAATTTTTAAAAATCTTAACATGTCTATTAGTTGTGGGGACAGGTGCTATTGCTAATTCTATAAATTTCTACCATATTATTCCTTGATACCACCATAACAAGTCATATTTGATTTTTTTTTAAAAACCTCCGCTAGTACGCGTCCAAAGCTTCCAAATAGTTAATTAATTATTATTTTAATTTCATTTTATTATCCTGCCGAAGGCAGGTATATTGCCTTCACCTTTGCAATTAAACATTTGCATGTTTCCAATCAAATTGTGACATCTGTATTAAAATGGGGCTGGACTATAGTTTTTGGTTTTGATTTTTTTGTTGTGGCAAGATTTGATTGGTCGTTGGCTTTATTTGCACTGTTCATTGACAAAACGTAGGAGTTATGGGACATTAATGCATTGACTCTCGTGCACAGAGCAGGTCGCTTCTGACAGCTTTGAGTGGCTCGAGGAAAACGCCTGTTTGTTTCTTGTACGCCGTGTAATTTCTCATTTGCATCTGCGCGCCAGGAAGTGGAGGACTCTGAAGAGCAAGGTGAGTTTTCATGGCGAGGCGGTTTAATCTGTCTGTTCTCATGTTTTTGTCTGCTGTTTATGTTTTAGTTCGAGTTGTTATTGGCAAATAGAACTATTAGCATAACCTCTTTAAGGATACTATTTTCTGAGAGAGATTAGGACAAGAGATTTTGGACGTTTGTTTACAGATTAGGACACTGCGAGTGGTCTTAGTTTGACAAATATCAAGCTGCATGGCAGGCCTCGCAACTGCGCAAACAGATGTGAAGTTAGTCTCGAAATGAAGACCAGTCAATCACCCTTAAATCGTGTCTAAGAGAATAACTGCTAATATGCAAAAAAACAGATGCGAAGTTAGTCTCAAAATGAAGACCAGTCAATCACCCTTAAATCGTGTCTAAGAGAATAACTGCTAATATGCAAAAAAATGATGATACGTTTCAGTAGATATGCCTGATAGACAACTTGATACACAAAGCGCTGACTGTCACAGCGAATATTTAAATTGTTGCAATGCTTGCAAAGATTTTGAACGTTTTTTTTTTACAGATTAGGACACTGCGAGTGGTCTTAGCTTCAGAAATATCAAGCTGCATGGCAGGCCTGGCAACTGGCCAAACAAATGTGAAGTTAGTCTCAAAATCAAGACCAGTCAACCACCCTTAAATCGTGTCTAATGAGAGAGATTAGGACAACAGATTTTGAACGTTTTTTTTACAGATTAGGACACTGCGAGTGGTCTTGGCTTGACAAATATCAAGCTGCATGGCAGGCCTCGCAACTGCGCAAACAGATGTGAAGTTAGTCTCAAAATGAAGACCAGTCAATCACCCTTAAATCGTGTCTAAGAGAATAACTGCTAATATGCAAAAAAATGATGATACGTTACAGTAGATATGCCTGATAGACAACTTGATACACAAAGCGCTGACTGTCACAGCGAATATTTAAATTGTTGCAATGCTTACAAAGATTTTGAACATTTTCTTACAGATTAGGACACTGCGAGTGGTCTTAGCTTCACAAATATCAAGCTGCATGTCAGGCCTGGCAACTGCCCAAACAAATGTGAAGTTAGTCTCAAAATCAAGACCAGTCAACCACCCTTAAATCATGTCTGAGAGAATAACTGGCAATATAAAAAAAAATGATGGTACGTTTCAGTGGATATGCCTGATAGACAACTTGATACACAAAGCGCTGACTGTCACAGCGAATATGTAAATTAATCAAGCATTTTACATGCCATACCTTTCTTTTCGTGTTGCAAAATATGACAGCTTGAGTGATGGTAAGAGTATCATAAAAATCAGATAAGGTGTCAAACTTGCATTCTTTGCTTTCAACAGCAACAAAAAAATGTTTGGTGGCCTGTAATTCACAATATATTGCATGACTATGATTGATTCAGAAGCAATTCAAGGAAAAATCAAAATCATATAAAGCATCTCAAACTAATCGATCAATAGCATTGCAGTAAATTCAGTCTCATTCATACCTCTAGCGTCAATTCATCACATTTGACAAGAAACCGAACAGGAACAGTCATGAATTTGTTTGTCATCTCCAAAATCTCATGTGGTAGAGTTGCAGATATCAGCATCGCCTGTTAGATGACAACACAATCACATTGATGCTTGAACTAGGAGTGAATTCAATTGTAAATGTATAGCTACGTTGTTTAGTATTAGAATATTAATGGCGCTGTGTACAGTACGGACTGCATAATCTGCCATGCGCATGATTCAGATTTCATCGTTTCATTGAAAAGAAAGAAAAAAAAAAGATCGAGAAATCACCATAACTTCTGAAGACGAATAATAAATTATGGAACATATGCTATACAAAAGCACTTACCAATGAGTTTTTCATATTTCTTGTACACTTCTCTACAAAACTCTGACTTTGTTTTTGTGTAACTCTACTGCAACTGTGTTAAGCGCATAATCTGTCAAACGCATAGATCAGACCTCATCATTTCATTGAAAAGAAAGCAAAAAAAAAGACGAAGAAATCAGCGCACTTTCTGAAGAGGGATAATAAATTATGAAACATACATCGTAAAATACAGTTACCAATGAGTTTTTCGGCACCGACATTAGCTCCAATATTGTAGGTGCATGCTACAGTGGTCATGAGCTTAATGGAGAGTTTAGGACCTCAGATGCAGATGTGGCTCTGCAGATGCAAAGAAGACGGGTGTGGGATACAAAGAAAATAGATCTACAAAACTGGAACAGATGTGATTAGATACAAAATGCGGGGGTTGCCCGGACAGTCCCGGTTCCAAGAGAATGTTAACTCCCTTGGAGGATGTCAACCCCCATGTCTAGAAAGATAACAATAAATGATAAAAAATACAAGACAAATCAATAACGTGCTTCACTCTATCTGTGCATTCAACTCTCTGATAATTTATTTAATTAAGAACCACATCTTAGATAGCGTATTCATTCAGACATTGTTCACAAACACTGCATAGAAAAGCTTCATCACAGCCCTGTCCTGCTTGAATTTGGTTGTAAACCTGCCCACTTTTTTTGGGCTTTACCATCCTTTCAATTTATGGCTTCTATGAAACTAGACCATGGGAAAGATATCTTCAGTTTGCAGTTCTGATATTGCTTTTGCACATCATGGCTAACGCTTTGTTTTTGTTGATCAATAGAATAGCTACTTGACATAGAACAGAACTAACAAAATGAAGGCTGCATGTGGGTAGAAATCATGGTTCTCTTGTATCGTATAAATGCAATGCACAAGATTAACGCATTGATTGTCATGTGCAGCTTGACTCGCTTTTTTCAGTATCGAGTGCCTGAAGGGAAACGGATGCTTGTTTCTTGCACGCTGTGTAATTTCTCTTTTTCGTCTGTCCGCCAGGAGGCCAAGGACTTTGAAAAGCAAGGTAAGTTTTCATGGCAACACAATTTTAGATCTGGGTTTACATGTTTTTGCCTCCTCTTTATCTTTTACTTCGAGCAGTAATTGTATTGATTGACAGTGTTGAAGCTCAACACAAGGAAACAGTCAAAGACACAAATCTTGTTCAGAGACAATAACCGTTCCAAATAAAAGACAGACAATAGTTTCTCGAAATTCAGACTGCAGAGTTAATCTCATCGCTAGAACTATAATAATGCTAATCTGTGTCTCCTGCAGCACTTTTGTCGCACTAGGCAATGTCTATTGCTTTGTTTTAGCTACTCTTTGTCTGTTATTTTGACTAGTTATTGTATTCGTTAACATTGTGAGAGTTCCACACAAAGAAAGAGTTGAAGAGACGAACCTTGGTCAAACACAATAAGTACTCAACAGTAAAAGATAAAGAGCAGAAAAAAACAAAGTGTTGGCCACTATCTATTGTAAATGAGTTCAGTTCTCATATTATGTCCCTTGCAAGCCAGATCTCTAGACTCTTGGATTTATCATTTTCTCATATTTGGATATCGCTTTCTGGGGACCTGACCTGGGCAATTTTTAATGCCAGATTATGTTTTAAAACTGCTTAGTTTATTGGTATCCTCATTCTTTCTTGGAATTTCCTGTGACAGTTACTGCTTTCTGTGTCGCATTGTCTATCAGGCATATCTACTGAAATGTATCATCGTTTTTCGTATATTAGCAGATACTCTTGATTTTGTATAACTTGTTCATCTTAAAGTGAATATTAAGGACATTAAACATTAAATTCTGGATATGTCATCTGTCAACTATGGACCTCTTATACCAACAAGAATTTTCATGGCAAGGCGATTTAATCCGTCTGTTCTCATGTTTTTGTCTGCTGTTTGTGTTTAGTTCGAGTGGTTATTGCCAAATAGAACTATAAAAATGGAAATCTGTGTCTGGTGCCGTAATGTATTTGCTACAACTATTAGCATAACCTCTTTAAAGATACTATTTTCTGAGAGAGATTAGGACAACAGATTTTGAACGTTTTTTTACAAATTAGGACACTGCGAGTGGTCTTAGCTTCACAAATATCAAGCTGCATGGCAGGCCTCGCAACTGCGCAAACAGATGTGAAGTTAGTCTCAAAATGAAGACCAGTCAATCACCCTTAAATATTCTGTTATAACTATTCTGGTTTCTTCTTCCTATTTTCAATGCTCTGCTAAGTTTATTGAAATACATGTTTTCCTTCCATTGCTTCTGTGTTTGAATGGAGCGCAATATAGATTTGGTTCATTCTACATGCCTGTAGCTACAAATGGCTGGTTTTTCTTGTGTACTTCATTGCGCAACTTGGTTCATTGTGTGTACAGAGTTTGTTTTCGTCTCTACTTTGGTTTGCAACATTCACTAACTGCATAACATGTGTTGCCCGCATTTCAGATTCGTGACAAAAGCACAATCACAGAACGAAAGACATATAACTGCTATTTGCTTCGATTGTAGCTGCTCCATTGCAAAAGGTATAAACATTACTCTTCTTTTCTATATTCTGTTCTGAAAAGTTTTTTTTAAAATAGAGATAGAACAAAAGCGAATGCAAAACAACATTCATGCCTGTGACAGTGGTTGATGTTGAGCAATATACGTTGTCAAACAAGACTGTACAAAACATAGACAATGTCTTGCATAGGTTCGACCTTTTCCGAGACCATGCTTTCAAGTATGGTGTCGGTGACTGCTTGTTTGATTCCTTTGCAGTCCTGCTTCACTTCCGATACACATCGCTTGAACTTAGAATCGGTGCCATTGAACACTTCGAGACTTTGCTCTTTGCCTCCAATCCTGAAGCATTGGCTTCCCTACAGTTAGAACTAGATCCTGAAAGCCTTTTTCTTATGCATAGTGTTCACAGCTGGGAAACATACCTGCATCGCATGAAACTATCTGCAGTGTACTCGCCCGGAGCTACTGAACAAGGCCTGTGGGGCGATGTCTTCTGCATAAAATGGCTTTCCAAATGGCTGAACTTGCCAATATGGGTTTGGTCTGCAACAAGAGGCAGAAATTATCTCCAGTTCATCCCAAACAGCCAGATACTACCATATTGTATTCTTTTTCATGATTCCAATCCTCTTAGTGGCCATTATGAACCCTTATTCTGGAAAAAAAGTGCACCTTGCCCTCAACCAACAAACAATGCTCATCTAATGTCTCGTCAAAATTCTCTAGAAGTGCTTTGGAGCAATTTATCCAATCAGCTACAGCGACTATGCCTTGTTAGGCTACAGACAAATGACAATATCTGCGCTGATAGCCTTTTCAGCTGTTTTTGCCATATTCGCAACAACGAATTCGACCCTCGCTGCCTCCGCAGATATACTGCTCAGGCTTTTTGTAGTGCTATTCTTCGACAAGATCATGCAACTCTCCAGTTCCTCCATAGTTGGCTTCATCAGAACCCCATAACAAACATACCGCGCATTGGCACATGGCAAGGTCTTGTGATAAACATAGCCACTTTCCATGAGCACAACAATATACACACAGACGACTTCATTATCAATTGGTTATGTCTACTTTTTAAAATAAATATCCAATTGTGGGACTCGCATTCTCTTGAAGTTTGTAACATTTATTCTGGCAATGCACAACTTGGAAAAGCATATAATCTCATCTGATTTTCGCTTCGCGAATCACATTTGCACTATGAACTATTGGCTACAAACCCTTGCTATGTTCCAATATCTGGCGCCATTTATACATCGGAATATACAACTGTCCACACGCATTCAGAAACTCAAAGCATAACTTCGCACATAAATGCGCAACCCGCTAAACACAGCCACAACGAGAAACCGTCAAACTTTTCGCTTCGCACAACAAAAAGAGAAATACGCAAACAGACACATGGCAATGCTGCAACAGATCACAATGCTATACATTCCCTGCCACCCGAAGTCGGTCCATGCCCCAATTACTTCAATGCCAAAACAGCTCTTTCGTCCACTTCGCTTAAGCCTACTACATCTGGCGTTGCCTCTGCTGAAACAGTCCAGCAAAAGGCAAAAGACTGTTTACATGTGCGAATGCCATCCACCATAAAACAATGCGGGTTAGCAATACCGAAACTGTCCGTGCGAAAGCTAAAAACAATTATACGTAAACATACACAAGAAACAAGCAACTCAGCACAATTCATTGCCCGTTTTCATGCCCAAACAAGTGACACGCCAATCCATACATGCAGTGTTTGCAATCAGCTGCACTTTAAGCACAATCTGATATATTTTACAAAACTGAAAAAGCAAACATATGCTCAATTGACATCAACAAAAACAATGCCAAACTCCAATACAATTTGTCGACCATGTTCAACAAGCTTGTTGAATGCCAAAATTGACATGCCCACAACGAATTGATCTGGTTCCAATGCTTCCAGCTGTGGCGATGCTTTCTAAACTTGAAGAAAGGCTCGTGTCTCTGCGACTTGCATTTGGTCAGATACGATGCCTGAGCCATAAGCGTCCCCAATACACGTTAAAGGGAGCAATAATAAATGTTCCGACAAATATTGACATAATCCAACAAGCATTGCCAAGATACCCGGAAGAAACAAAAACAATTGCTGTTGCACTTAAACGACGGCTTCAATACACAAAAGCATATCATTCAGGTAATGTGCGCCCCATAATCATTATGCAAGCTCTTGAACAATTATGTGCAACAACATTATATGTTATGCATAAAATCAAAGTAAACCATGACTGGGATCAAACACTGTCTACAACAGCCAACTTTCAAACAATTAACAATGAAGAACATGAACATATCTCCTCCGAAAACAGCTCATCTGATGATGACATCGATGATGACAACGCACATGACACACTTATTCATGGTTTCACTGACTCGTCCGCTATCCACTGCCTTCAAGACAAGATCATAAACATTGCTCCTGCAGAAGGCTTCACACCATTGGGTATTTTTCAAGACAAGTTCTCAGAAGAGATGAATTTCCCGACTTTGTTTTTTGGGCAAGCTCGAAATGAAACAACAACAAAAACAATCACATATCAAAAAATAGCACAATGGGAGTTAATGCACTCAGATCGTAGATTTTCTTATCACATAACAAATATATTTTTCAAAGCAATTAAAATACTGATTGACCAAGTCAATCGTTCAATGTGGCTTAGAATCAGAAAGGGCCAGTTAAAAGGTCGAGTACTCTTTGCCAAAGATGTTAAATACAAACCGAACCTAGAAAACATCTTAAGATCTGACATCGGATACATCGATTTCAAAAAAATACGCATTTCCCCAGACTACATGCAACAAACGAGGAAAAACCTTTTTGCAATGATTCGGCAACTCGGCCCGCCTACGTTCTTTGCAACGTTCTCTAGCGCCGAGCATTGTTGGCAGCCACTAACCAACGCCCTCAATAATTTATACGCCCGATATCGGAACAATGTCCCTTCACAAAAGCCAACACATTCAGATTGCAACAACTCTAATTTTTTTGTTAAAAACGATCCCGTCACATGCACTCGTTACTATAAACATAGGCTCTATGCATTGAAGCAATTACTTTGCAAAGACAAATCCTTCTTTGGCCATATAGAAGATTTCTTTTGGGTCACGGAATTCCAAAATAGGGGGAATGCTCATAGCCATTGGCTCATTTGGACAAAAAATGCGCCGATCTTTGGAAACGACGCCAACGATATTATAGAGTCATACATTGACCAGTACATTACATGCGACACTACCTTGTTCCCTGAACATATTGCTCGATTGCAATGCCATCACCACACACAAAGCTGCAGAAAAAAACAATCCAAGTGCAGATACAATTTCCCTCAGCCTCCAATGTCTTGTACAAAAATACTTGAACCTGTAGAACAACCAACAGAATCTGCTATTGCAAATGCACGTTCGATTTTCTTACTTCTCGAGAGCAAACGATACAATCCTAGCATAACACACGAACTGTTCCTCCATGAGCTAGGTCTGGACGAAATAACATACATACAAGCAATACAGTCAACACTCAAACAACCAACATTGCTGCTCAAAAGAAAACCAGCTCAAGCATGGAATAATAGCTTCTCTAAGAAAATGCCAATGGTTTGGCAAGCAAACACCGATGCTCAGTACGTGCTAAACGCTTATGCAGCAGCATCATATTGCTGCTCTTACATGACCAAGATTGACCGAACAATGACAAAAGCATTCATCAGAATTCGTGAAGAACACCAAAAAATGCATTTGGATGCCATTCAAATGATACGAAGCTTGGGCAATGCAATGCTAAACACCCACCAAATGTCTGCACAACAAGCAGTCCACATAGTTCTTTCTATCCCTCTAAACAACACATCACGAAAATGTGTTTTCATAAACACTTCAAATCCCGAAGAGCGCACTTTTATTCTAAAACCTCCAACTATACTTGAGCAAGAACCAGATGAATCAACAAACATTATGTGCCGCTCTATCATAGACCACTACATAGCACGACCCCATTCTTTGCATTCCATTTGCTTGGCTGACTTTGTTTCCATTCACAATGGCAGCAAAAATAAAAAATCTCGAACCAAGCCACTCATCATCAGATCTGTCAACTATAGCAAATATCTTGACATAGAGAACTATTGCCGTGAGAAGCTTTTGCTTTACATCCCTTTTACAGAAAATGAACATAGGCTAAAAAACAAATTTGCAACTTGGAAAGATGCATATGCATTTCACAAACACACTATCCATTCCAATGAATCCAAATATCGCTACGCTACTAACAGCAAATGGGGTGACATGGACACAGCAATTCATGATGTGCAATTGTGTCTTGAATCCTCTGAGAAAATGACAAACATAACTACACATAAACAGCCACCCTTTGAAGACTATGACATACAGCATGATTTACCTTTTCACAATCGACATCAACATACGAACATTGCAAAGAAACAATTTCAACTAGCAAAACATCCTACTATCGAAGACAACAGAACATATTTCAAACAAATGCAACTTCTCAATAAAAAACAACAAACCATTTTGAAAGACATTTGCTTTAAGAAAAATAAAGACCCATCAATTCCTATCTACCTTTTTCTCACAGGAGGTGCTGGAACAGGTAAAACATTTGTTGCAAAATTGATATTTGAAACATTGACTCGTATTTACAATACCTCCATGCAAAGCGACCCATTGAAAATCAAAGGCTTGATCTTGGCATTTACAGGAAAAGCTGCTTACAATGCCAACGGAATAACACTCCATTCTGCTTTCCTCTTGCCTTTCAATCGATCTGAACTACACCCACTAAGCAGTGAACGTTTGGATTGCTTGGCAAAGCATTACCAGCAATTACAACTTGCTCTAATAGATGAAATATCTTTGGTCGGAGGTCAACTTCTATATTTCACAGACCAGCGCCTACGTCAAATAAAACACATGCCCACAAGTTGGTTTGGAGGGATTGACATGATCTTTTGCGGAGACTTCTACCAAGCACAACCAGTCAATGACTGTCTTGTGTTTAAAAACCCCAAGATTTCCAGAGAAATAATTGCCTATGACTTTTGGAATACACAAGTCAAAATATATGAATTGACTGAAACGATGCGTCAGAAAGATGCCGCCTTTGTCTCCGTGCTGAACAGAATTCGCACTGGACAACATTTAGACTCTGACCTTGCATACCTCAACCATAATTGTATTCGGCCAATCCCAGTTGATCCAACACTTCCGTTCCTTTTCTACAAAAACATAGATGTTATCGAACACAATAAAAAAATGCTTGCACTTGCTCCTGGCTCCAAAATTGTCATTGACTCCATCGATGAACAAGATACAACACTAGAACAAATGGAAAGTTACTCAAAAACAGTGGAATTGCCACAACATATAGAACTAAAAGTGAACATGCTAGTTGAACTTTTCGCAGGGAACTACGACATCCAAGACGGATTGGTCAATGGTTCTGACGGAGTTTTCAAAACATATACAACAACAGATGGCTTAGATGCAGTTTGGATAAAATTCAATGATGCTTCTATTGGAAAACAACAAAGATCAAAACATCCGCAATTAACAACACTGCCAACAGAACTAGATTGGACTCCTATTGTTCGAGTTGCTAGACCCTTGCATAGAACGTCATTGAAAACACCTGTCACAATAAGAAAGCAATTTCCTGTACAGCTTTGTTCAGCACGCACAATCCACAGAGCGCAAGGACTCACACTTGAACGACTTGCTTTCAGCCCCCTTGGCGTGTCATCCCATGGACTGGCATATACTGCTCTATCACGAGTCAGAACCATTTCCAGTCTTTACTTGCTGTCCCCGCTTACGAAAAAAAAATTCAGTATCAAACAGGCCATCAGCACAGAAATGGAACGACTCCGAAATGAAGCTAAATGGAATATTCAGCATGAATTGTCCACAGCTGATATTTCTTTATCTGTTATCATTGCTACGCTAAATACCCGAAGTCTTCATGCTCACAGAGAGGCCATTTTACATGATCATGAATTAATGCAATCTCAGATTCTTTGTTTACAAGAAACTCACATTGCTTCCGCCATTGCAATGGACTATTTAGACAGATACCGATGCTTATCTGCACACCATGTCCATGGTCTAGCAATTTTTATTGCAAACAATATACCTTTACTAGAAAAACATTGCTTTCACAACGCGCATGTTGAGTCGCTGGTGGCAAAGATATTACTGCAACAGCAATGCATATCTGTTGTCAATGTCTATGTTGCGCCAAATGCAAATCTGGAAAACATTTTCATTGTTCTTGACAATGTCTTCCGGTCCCTTGATTTAAGCATTCCCACCTACATTTTGGGAGACTTCAACATCGACATGCAAAACAAAAATAGGAAAACAGCAATGCTTGTAGCGTTTATGCAAAAAAACAATTTCAGTTTCCATATACAGCATTCAAGTGTCTTCACTAAAAACATGATCGACCATATATGGTCAAACACAATCCTTGAAACCTGTAATACATTCGAAAGATTTGCTTATTGGACTGACCACCCAGCAATTTTTGCTGTCTTCAAAAACACCAACAATAGCTCTCCACAATTGTAAGTGCACACATGCTATTCTACTGAATCAGCAAAACAAAAATCTATTCTCCTCATTCTTTCTTTGCTTTCTCTTTACGCTCTACAACAACCATTTACATATTTCAACACTTTGCAGATAGTTACAACAACAAAGACATGGAACAGAGCTGCAAGAACAAGAACATTGACAGCGACGATGTTTTGCAAGAATCCTCTAAACGGTAATCTTTTTCTAATGTTTGTTTACTTTTTTTTCATTATTCATTTACTATCAGACTTATTCTTTCAATAAAAACATCATAACCCCATTGTCAATGCAGTCCAAAAGCAGCAACACAGCAGCCATCGTCCATACTTGACATTTGTGCAGGCAAGCTGGCAACTGTATTTGAAGGTGATATACTCGTTGTCTATGGTCCAGCACATGCAACCAACATCTCGCCCTCGAAAGCAGAAATCCTGCATGCTGATTTGGTTGACAAAAATGGTCAAATGACAATCACTTTGAACATGAGCAACACCTTCGTGCACAAATTTGCTTCCACTGTGGTCGCTGGCTGCGGCCTGCGTATTACTGGTTTCGCTGTCAAAGAGAAGACAAAGTACGAGCGAGGAGATGCACCTTGTTCTTTGTCCGCAAATGCAACAACCACCATGGAAAACATACCCGCGGTTTGCAAAACACGAAGGCTCACACCTGACATGACAATAGAACAGCTTCTACATTCAAATGCAACATTCTCTGTTGGATCATTCGCCGCAATTGTAACAGGAATACACCACATCAATGACCTATTCACCCTCTATGTTAAAGATTCTGAAACTGAAACTGGAAAAGCAACGGTATTGACACACTTCCTTCTTTCATTTTTAATATACACTGCAGTGCATTATTCCCTTCGATTTTAACTGCGCAACATCCGTTGTCATTGCAGGTACATTTGGGAAACTTTCATGTTCCAATGTGTCATACAATAAGAGATGCCATTGCAGCAGGCAACATACCGCTATTGCTCTTCAAAAACTTCATCAGGCAAGGCATACAGGGTTCGCGTATTGTACGTGCAGGGCACTCATCATTTATCGACCCATTAAACGATGAATCCACAAAAACTTTTTTGCAATCTCTCATAAACACAAACAGAGAGGCAAGTAGACTGCAATTTCTATTTATAAAATTATCTTCCATTGACAAATTGAAATCTATCAATTATGTCAATTTCATCTTCCTTGCACAGATCACAGGTACACTTCGCACAAAGAACATATACCTTCCTCCTTTCCAGGCATTTTGTGTAGAATGTGACCGCCTCACAGAACCTGATCCAAATGAGCTGAAACAAATCTCGCTGTGCGCAACTTGCAATACATCAAAACCATACAAATATAAGCACTTTCTCCATTGCTCGTTGCAAACAACAGATGCCTCCTTGCACTGCACATTGCGAGAGCCATTGCTGCAAAAAACCTTTCCGCTCCTTTGTCAAACACAGTATGAAGAATATCAACAAGACATCTCAAAGACTGTATTTCTTCTCCGTCAATTTCAAATCAAAGGCACATTCACTTTGACAGTTGACAACTCGATATCCACAATCAAAGAAACATAGCTTCCTCTTATCTTTGGTAAGTATCTGCATTTTCCGTTTCTATGAATTACACATCAGTTTGCTTGTTTGTTTCCAGTCTAACATACTCTTTTTCTTGTTTCAGATTTATGGATCATTTTTGACTAGCTGCTGACATACACAAACAAATTTGATAACAGTCTCCACATATAAGCAGCAACAATCAACTAATGCTGTCTATGTTTTCGACAATAGCAACCAACAATTGCCTGCTGTGCTTGTTGCATATTGTGTGCTTTGCTTTTCTTTTAGCATTCTTGTAATTACACAACTAGCGCACAATCAATAGAACTCTTTTTTGTCTATTTCCATTACTCTTTCCTTTCCTGGCAATTGGTTACATATCCAACCATCGGTACACTGTCGCGTACCATGTTTTTCAGAACATTTGGATACAAGCATCTACTATCTCCGATTTTTTCCTTTATCATGTTGAGACATTAATTCTTGTCGCCTATTTTTTACTATACCGCCTACAGCTGTTCACTACATATTGCAAATTTGTTCTATGCCTACTATGGCCTGTTCATTGGCTCGTTTCGAAACAGATTACGTAACCAGTTACAGAAACCATGCGTTGTCACGCTACCAGACCATGATTACTCCAGCAACATATGTTCTATCTATTTAAATCAATATATATGCAGCAGTGAAACAAAGTCGCAGAGTTTTGTACACAACTGTACAAGAAATATGAAACAGCCATGGCGGGATTCAGAGTTACCATTCATTCCCTTTCTTTTAATCACATTTAACAATGTGCCTGATATTTATTCATGACAAGAATACGCAAATGTAGGATTGACTCTCATAGGCAACCACAAAACTTGCTCTTGTAAGCATTGCAACAACTTAAGTATGAAATCCAGAGCAAATTTTATCACTGGGGAACTTCTCATAGGTCACAGCAAACAAAGATTTGCATTCTTATACTTCTATTCGTTTTCTTTCTTCTTTAACACAGCCCCTGCACTGTGTACACTGCAATCTTTGCAACCCTGTTCTGGTACTACAAAGTGGCTACCACTTTCTTTTCAGTCATCTTTATCTTTTATTTTTCCTAGTTATTCTATTACTTGACAGTCTCAAAGTTCCACTCAGACAAACAGCGTAAGAAACAGACCTTGCTGAGACACCCCAACTAAAACATAAAGAACAACAAAAAAACAAAGTGCTGGCCACCATCTCTTGCAATAACGATGCCACACAAATTCCAATCTGCATACCGCTACTGCTCAGAAACAGAATAGACAAAATCAATACTAAAACTGCACACTGCAAATGCCTTTTCCATGTTCTACTTTCAGAATCTATATAATCCTTACATGTTTATATGAATCAGATTAAATCATATGTATATGTTCCTCCTATTAAGATTTTAGGATCGGCCACTTATACCTTAAAGAAATAATAAACATATCATTATCATGATCTAGAAATATGAAAGAGTTATCCTTTGATTCTGATATCATTCTAATTTCTAACAAGCTTTTACTCTTTTCACCAATAATTACAACAGCTCAGCTGCTTGAAAGAAGTCATCGACGCAAAGCACAGAAAGACATAAACAAACTGACCGGTTGTGCGATCAAATACAAGTAACATGCTAGTGTGGCAAAGCTTGTCTACGCACTGTTTGTGAACCATGTGTGAATGAATGCACTCTGTAGAATGTCCAGTGCACATACCAACCAGCACATGGCAAATGCCACATCTATGGAAAATCCAACATACGCACTGTCCACAACAGCGCCACAAAGCAAACAAGGCACTACTGATTGCTGATAGTCTGTTTCATTGAAAAGGACATCGCAAGCAATGCATTCACTCAGACATGGTTCAAATATTTCATTCACATGTTCAAAGCTACATCTTTTCACACATGTCTCTCATGCTAACTGAAAAAAACTTTGCCATACTAGCATGCTATTTGTATTTAATTCTAAACCTGCTCGCCTTTTTTTTTGTCTACGCATGCTTTCCATCAATAACATTTTTGAGACTGCAACATGGACAAGGCATTCCCAGTATCCACTTCTAATATTGCTTTTCGCCACTATGCGTCTAAGTGCCTCTACTATGCATACTGAAATCTGTGCAGCACCGTTCTTGCAACAAATGCTGAACAACGCTTTGTTTTTCCCTGCTCTTTATCTTTTACTCTGACTAGTTATTGCCTCCAGGAAGAACAATGCTATAAACATTGCTTATAAATAATCGCCTTAAATCACAACTTGTTCACACAAATGTCCTCTTCTCACTGACACAAACAGATTTACTTTTAAGTCTCGTTAGAAACATGCTTCAGTAACCACTCATCCGTCATTGCCATAGAACTGACATGTACATATGTTAGGCTAAATATCTGGATTCAATACGCTACGTAATAGCATGTTAATTATGCCAATTGAACAAAACCAACAATTTCAGTCTGTGCTGGATCCAGCTATCTGCATTAAACACTCTTGTAACTAATCCTATGCAAAAATAAAACAAGCTTTCAAACATAGAAGACCCGTATCTAATTGACTACATTTTGGTTAAAAATATGTGTCGCTTTTCTACAGCTTTGCCTCATAAATCTAAAACTGAATATTAGCAAAGCCTTGTTACAGAAACTTTTTTCGGACACAGATTATGCCATCAGAATTTCAAGTTTTTTTTACAATGTATCCTGTATCATTCCTGCATATAAGCGAATGCCTAACTTCACTCAAGCCACCCCGAATACTGGCAAAAACTCATATCTACAGCCCATATTTGTTATACCAAATGTCTGTACTCAATATGCTGTATTGTAACTAACTTACAAATACAGTAGACCTATATCTAATTGATTACATTTTGCTTAACAAAATGTCTCATAATAATTTCTCCAGTCTTGACTTGTAAACATATATCTGACTATTATCATAACCTCCTTAAACATACTATTTCCCAAGACAGATTACGGCAACAGATTTCAATCGCTTCTTAACAGATTAGGGCGCTATCCACAGAAAAATTTGTATGCGCACACATTATTCTTGTTCATATTCATTTTAACATGAACAAGTTATACAAAATCAAGAGTAACCGCTAATATACAAAAAATGATGATACATATCAGTAGATATGCCTAATAGACAACATGATACACAAAGCAATAACTGTCACACTGAATTTCAAGATAGAATAAGGATACCGATAAACTAAGCAATTTTAAAACATAATCTCTCGTTATTGCTTAAAACAGCAAAAGCTCGCTACAAATTACAATGATATCTGAATCTTTCTTTACGAAATAACTGGCTGACCCTAAAACCCTAATAGCAGGAACATATACATATGATTTCATCCAGTGCATATAAACACGTAAGCATTATATTCAGTCTTGAACAAATAATAATTGAACTTTAACCATAAACTCCAATGGAGAGTAGAAAAACGACTCAAAATAATTTCAATGTCTTCTACTTAGTCGCTGTGAATTCAGACAACGCTAAAGCACAGAGACAGATAAAAACTTATCTTTGCCATTATACTCTGTCCGTTCCCTGCAAACACAACTCCACAATCCCGCCATTGCCGCGCCATAACACCAAAAAACAAGCTTTCCGCCTCACAGCCAAAAAACGAGACACAGAATAACACGTATCTACCCTCTCCCAACACCTGTCATCACCCTTACGCCCTCTGCAAATCACAATAAATCCCATTACACTACAAGCATGCCACAATTACTCCCGCCTTAATATCTACCTAATCCACCGCAGCCTTCTCAAATATCACGATATATCCATATCACAATGAAAACAATAATAATGTTCCTCTTACATAACTTGCAAACAACAATAATATGTATCACAAATACCCTATTTACAATTCATACACCTTTATTCAAAAGCCTTTAATCATTTCAAATTCTATAAACAAACCTATCTCTTTATATTTTTCACAAATCCTAAAATCAATCCCGCACAACAACTTCTCATGTTTCATTAATCATTATACTCTACAACAACCCTCGTTTTCCAAACATATTTCTTCAACATCGATCTAGCACCCTAAATTTGATTCCAACATAGCTACCACTTTTCCCTTTCCGACCCTTCCTCACAACAAATCACAGCCGCATTATCGATCAACACTTTCGCAATAGTATTAGCCATTTGCGATGAGGAACCCTTTCCAACCCTTCCTCACAACAAATCACAGCCACATTATCGATCAACAGTTTGCCAATACTTTTAGCCATCTGCCACAGCGAACCACCACTTCGATTGTCCAACGACTACTAGCAACACCGCAAGCGCACAAAGCTCCCCCTATCGAACACTAGCAACAATGTGGTCACACAACCATGCATTCACACAGCACCGCAACAAATACAATAGCAACAACAACAAAGCAATACAGGACCCCATCTTCAACAACCAACAAACGCTTTCATTGTATAGACAATACTTATGTAACTTATGTAAATCAATTAACATATATCGACAAAGACATATTCGCTACAGGATTGCGACTACCAAGATACTCCAACGGATTTCTACCAAATGTTTTGTGCTGACCTGATTCCACTCCCCATCCAATGCCTCCTTCCAAAGTGTCACATTGTTATTCCCATCGGCGACCGCCAAGATGTTTTCAGTCAATGCCCAAGTGCAGCATCCCGCGGCGCGAACGTTACACTAGCCCCGTGTAGACAAATGTTTAGTGCCATACCCTCCCCTAGTGATTTCTTTCATTGCACTATCGGTAAACGAATTCCTTCCACAAGATACAGAAAACAATCAGCCCTCTCTCTTTCTTATGGCCCATGCTAACAAAATATACGAAAACAATTCTAAGGTTTTAATTCATAATTTTGCACTTGCTATGGCCATCACGCACTGCAACAACAACAAAGCAAACGCTTCGGCAGGATTTGCCATATCATGGTATGCATTCTCCTATGTGCCATTAGACTCTGGTGATTTTAAGATGTACTGATGAGATGAGGGTGTGTTAAATAGATGAAGGATATGTGAATGAGGAAAGTTATGATTTCTTAGTCGACTGCCGTATAATCTCAATAATATAATCCTTCTTATAGGATGAAAGAATTTTGAGAAGGAATTGAAGGAGATAGAAGAAGAATTTTCCTCGTTAGTAAAGGGCTTAGGACGTGCTTGATGTAAGGGCTTAGAAGAATAAAATAGGTGATAAGGATATTTTATCCATTTGCAAGGTGTCGATTAGTAATATTAGATTGGTCATGTCAAAAGGAAACCATAGATGGGGTGTTTAGTGATGAAAGTGTTTGTATAGGTGTGGATGAATATGTAAGGTTATGACGAGTGTTGTGATTAAAAAAAAGGTATGTGATTGGGATAGGTTTTTAGAGTCTTATAGGCTTAGGTTAATTTTGAGATACCAATAGGAAACACTAAATTATTGGGAGAGAAGTTGTGTGATGATGAGAGAGGGGTGAATTGGTGATTTTTTAAATTGGATAAGCTGGTATGAAATGGCTTACGTGTATTAGGATGGGGGACATGTAATATTTGTTTGTAGAGTGGAAAGGGATGTTTATGAATTATTATTAGTGGGATGGAAGGGTTGGTTATTTATTTGATCTTTATTAAAGAGGTGATGATAGATGAAGGAAAAATGGTGTACGGTCAAAGTTTTGGTTAACATTTATTTAATTAGGTGGAAAGGTTTGTTATTTATTTGGGATTTGGATATTTATGGTAACGTGAACAATGTGAATAATAGTATATGTGTGATGGGTAATGTATGGTCGAAAGTGTATGGCGTATGATGTATGGTTAAAATTGAGGTCCAAGGTTATAGTCAAGATGGATGGATGATAAGTGTATGGTTTAATTAGGAGGATAGGCGTGAGAGTTATGTAGTGGTTTCAACAAAAACACTCAAACAAGTACAAACATGTAATCACAACCCTAGCTAGTCAAGTGGGATTGCAACCAAACTATAGCTCGCTTTCAATACCACACACCAATGGTGGTGCCACAATTGTCTCTCCACCTATATGCCAATGTGTGATCAGCTAGCGAGTAATCTTAGAAAGTGCGGTCTCCTTGCACTATAGTCTGATATGCGGCCAATAGGTTGCCTAGTCTAGGTTAGACGAGCTCACTAGGGGCATCCCTGATATACCTTACGGTACATGGGGCCCAAGTCTGTGTGGTAAGGATGTTGTTTGAGGCCTAAGTATTAGGACATGAAAGCCCCTCACTTCACCTTGCTCTTAAAACAAGAAAACGCTTAGCCAATAATGATATATGTCCTTAAATTTATATACCCCGCCGGAACATGGGGTGTGTCTACATGAGTGTCCAGATGAAGCCCATGATCACGAGATCCCTAGGACTATGGTAAGTGTGTGGATGACACTTCCACATCACGTTACCCCCTAAAAATAAAAAGGTAAGGAAGACTAGCCACTTTTGATCCTCAATATCGTCATATAAAGCGAGAGGAGAGCATACACGGTGTCGTCTTCGGGTAAAAAACAGGCAGCAAAACGTAATACGATAAACAAAAGATAATTAAATTTAATAAAAAAAATTATGTAATGGGGCATTCGAAAAGAGGTCTTGCAAAACAAAGGATTTGTAGTTTGATGATAACCCCCAAATGTCTTGGACTAAACACAGTTAAAACAAACGGATTAGTAGTTTTCAATTTTTACAAAGAGGTTAAATAAATGTTAAAACGGACGGAATATCTCCTTGTTACTGCAATAAACTTGCAAAAAAATAATGTTAAACCTGTAATATTCTAGTTTTTTATGGGTTCCCGATTCACTGAATGTATAGTCATATTACTGGAATGACCCAAATTCTATAAAGGCAACATGAAATTACTTTGACAGGTTCATTTCCACAATGAACCCTCAAGGAATCCAACAACAAACACAACATGTGCACCGCCCCATACAAGATGTTCCTTGCTTATTGGATACATCCCAGATACTCCTTTTCAATCCTCTATTCGACCTTGAAGAGTTGGTTAATCAAGTTCAACGCCACACCAAATGTTATGAGCAAAAATTGCTTGAGAAAAAAAGGTTCCAGTGTTGCAATGTCATTATAATACCCCTTGGGAAATACATTCAGAGTTCCCTTTCCATCGACAAAAATGGAAAAGTAAAGTACCTACCTTCGAGAAATGATGATAGACTGAACACCCACAACCAAGCCATGTTATCCATATGGAGAGCCAATATTGACTCTTAGCCTGTACTCTCCAAACATGTCATTCTAAAATATATTGAAAATATACATCCAAAGGGAAATGACGTTTTAAAACCTACCATCAGATGCTCTCAAAAATTTCATACAGTGTTGCACTTGATTGGCCGACTCATACTACCTTCCATTGAATGCTTAATGAAAGTGTTTTCAAACATGATATCAGCACACAAGAAACTTACCACATGTTGCAAAAATTTACTCTTGTTCTTTGCAATAGATCTTTCGTTTCCTTAAATGTTTCTAAGAAATTTTAACACATGTCACCGAAATAAAAGGTCCTTCTCAAGAGTCTTCTCATTTGATTAACATCTACAAACACCAGCCTGTAACCATGGAATCACTTTAACTTGTTGAAGTTGCTAGAACATGGTCTTACAACAAGCTTCATAATGGAGAAAAATGGAAGATACGTCCTATTCCAGCAATTGTTAGGGTCTCACCTATATTTTTCCAAGTGCCTCCTCGTACTTCACAATCTTTCCAAACTTTCTATTGTACTGAACTCCTTTATAAAGCATTTTTCTACATTTCAACTGATATTGGTACCACTCCCATGGAAATCATTTCTAATTGGGATCTTCTTCGTAACAATTACTAGCCTTGGCATGTTAATTGAAGACCCCTGGATATTGACGAACTCTCAGACGAAGAATTGTTAAGTAGAGAAGACAATACAAGTGCAACATAGGGCCTTACTTTCACTTTTATCTCCAAGGTTCTCTGCCTCTAAGACCTTTGAATCTCGCCTCCGTTCTCCTTTGACTGATTCTCCAAAATGTCACTTAAGCCTCAAGTAAAAAAAAAAAAAAAGTGAAGAGGTTAGAATCAATGCACTACCCAGTTTTCCTTTTTTGTAGATTACTCTTCTTCATAGTTATCGTACATTTCTACCTTTCTTTACATTTTACTGCAACTATATTTACATTGTTTCCTCAAATTACTTGCGCGATGTTGTGTATTAAAAAAATACTCAAACTCACAATTCCATACAGTTTACCTTTTTTGCAAATTTTTAACTCCTAATCGTTCTCTTACATTTCCTTCATTATATATCCACAAATACATCTCTTCCATTTCACTGTCTGGTTAGAATTTTTTTATGTTGTCTTTTCGTGATGTTTATTACGCTGAAGGTGTCCCTCCTATGGGAAAAGCACTTGTGGACTTTTCTATGACTGTCTTAAATTTGACGGTTTGACGGTCGTCTACACGTTTTTGTTGTTTAACAATTTTTTGGGACGTTTTTACTTTTTAACAGTTTTTAGATGGGTCGACTGAACTCCAGTCGCATGTGCTACTCTTTTATTGTTGTAAAACCTGCATGTGCTTTGCTTAGGATGTCGGTGAATCATCTCTTCACTTGGCTTGCTACCTAATATTTCAAGCGTAGAAAAGCCCTACGATCATCTCTTCGCCGTCGAATTCGACACAGGAAAGCGGCTGCATCATTGTGATTTGTGAACACCAGATGAAAGGGCATTGTCATGGCTGATCCATTATAATATTGCATTGGGCGCAGCTTGTGGGCTGAGTTATCTGCATCACGATTGCTCACCTCCAATATTACACAGGGATGTGAAATCAACCAACATCTTGCTGGACGGAAATTTTGAGGCTAAAATTGCAAATTTTGGCCTATCTAAACTATTTGATAACTTGGGCGATGAGTACTTTGTGTCTGGTTATGTCGGCTCCCATGGATATATAGCCCCAAGTACAATACGATTTCCTCTCTCTTTGCCCATTTCTCAATTTATTGTTTTTTTCGTTGATCAATTTATGTGATATTATTTTGGGTTTTTACAGAGTACACGAATTGAATGAAAGTGAGCGAGAAGAGTGACGTGTACAGCTTCAGAGTGGTGTTGTTGGAGGTGGTGAGTGGGATGAAAGGGACAGATGAGGTGGAATATGGTGAGGGTGTGGACATCGTGAAATGGATACGCAACACAATTTATAGGGGCAGGGGTGAGTTGGCAGTGTTGGATTGGCGGATAGTGGATGAGAATTGTGCGGAGGAGATGTTGTGTGTGATGCGTGTGGGTGTGGTGTGTACAAACGGTGTGCCCCACAGGTGGCTGTGGCCTTCCATGCGGGAAGTGGTGGAGATGTTGGTGTGTTGCAGCGAGAGGAATGAAGTGATTTATTTTTCTGAATGAGGAAGGCACTTTGAAAAATTTGGTGTCCCCATCTCCCAATGCATGCACAACGAGACAAGCTTCAGTTATGTAGTTAAATTATGTTTTTCTTATGAATTATGTATCGGCAATAACAATGGCGATTGAATTATAAAAGCACTGGAAGCAAAGCAAACCGTATGTGAATTAGGGTTTGTGCAATCATGGCTACACCAAGTATTTTGCGGCTGGTAATTGTAATTGGCTTATATGTTTATTGCAACGATCTTTAGGGTCTGTGCAAGTACGGCTACACCAAATATTTTACAACTGGTAATTGTAATTGGCTTATATGTTTATTGTAATGAGCTTTAGAGTCTGTGCAATCATGGCTACACCAAGTATTTTGCAGTTGGTAATTGTAATCAGCTTATATGTTTACTACAACGGAGCTCAAACCATTCTAGATGAGGCTAAGAGTTACAGAGCTAAGTTGATACGCAAAGACTCCTTGTTGTCGCCGCTCTAAGTTTCATATCCCTTCTATAAGTAATCACACAAATTTGTTTGTAAAATTCTTCTAGATTTTCAACGTAGGTATTTGTTGTATCTATGTGCTATTTTTGGTTAATAATATCCGTGAAAAACCTGTTATTAGTTATTATTCCCATGGTTATCGCTTTACAACTCTAGAAATGAAATGGCATAATTTTAGTATTGTTTACAAAGCTTGGAGTTATGCCTTTGGTAGCGATTATATGGTGCCTTCCATCTTCCTTGGAGTTTATTTGAACACCATGCTTCCTAGCCATTTCTATTGTGAAAATCTAGACCAAGATATTTATGTTCTCTGGCCACGTTTAGGAGAGTACTTGAACTGGAGTTTTGAAGTTTGGAAGTTGTTATTGCCATTGAAGAGGATCCTCAAGAGGTTTTCCAACTTCTTTAGGACTTGGATTCTTTCATCATTCCAGATCCTTGCTTCCGAAGGCTGAACACATTAGGATATTTTATCTATTTGATTCACATTTAAATCTCTAGAAGGTATTCCCTCAACAAGAATGGCTACAATTTAACCTTTCGTTAGCCTCAACAGTTCATTTGGGTTTTCTTCTTCTTTTGCTTTTCTTTTCTCACAAGTGGAAATTTAGCTGATGCTTTCCTAGAACTAAGGATATATTTTGTATTGACTGATTTAATGCAAGAGGACTCTAATTTGGCAAACAGGAAGTTGCAATGTGCCCATAGAAGTGATAGATGTAGCACTCTTATTATGGGCCAATTATTATTTACTTTTTGCATGTAAATCCACTCAAATTGTCCATTTTTACACAAGACTAAGCACAAGTTAAGATCTTATATGTTGTGCCTTGGTAGTTGCTATAGAGATACATATTTTTGGAATAAATCATAAAATAATTTACAATTTTGTAGATCTCTAATAACAGAGGGAAAATAATAATTAAGGAGTTTATCCACAATGGAGTCAAGTGTTAAAATTGGAGAGTAGGGATGGGAGACATGGAGCCATGTTACATGGAGAGTGCAACCTTCACCAAGTGAAAGCAGAGTATACCATGTAAACGTCCATTAGACCTTTTTATTTTGTCTTTGACATTTTTATGGAGTGCCACAAATTTTTTTTTCAAAAGAAAGTAGAGGTGCAGATCTTAGGGATAATTCCATTACCATCCATATTTTAGTGGTCCTTACAATGGGCCAAATAATATTAAACTTGGAAATTAATGTCAGGTCTGAAAAGGAGTGAAAATTATACTCACCGCAAAAGCCCCTGTCATGCTCTTTGTATATAAGCAAAGAATGATCTATGGAGTTCCTCTAAAATAGGATAAAGCGAAAGACTATTCTAGGGCCAACACACATAAATTGTCGGTCCACAAAGTGGTCTAGGGCTATAGAACAAGAGCCGTATGCATACAAGGTTGTAAAGGAACCATAACAAATTAAAAATATATGAATATTAATAAACTTAAATTTAAATAACATCAACTACAAAAGTAATAACTATCCCTCTAAATCAAATAACATATACCGACGTTCACATTACATTGTACACATGCGATAGCTAGTTAATATGCATTCTTTTAAACTCTTATTTCTAAGTATTTTTGTCTTAATGTATGCTCTAGGTTGTCTAATTCTCTTTAATTTGCTAAATAAAACACATTCTTTTTGGGGCAAACCTTTCCATTCCTGTCCTTAAAGCAATAAAAAAATAAAAAAGAAATTATACGACACTTGATAAGATGGTTCTCGTTGTTTGGTTCCATCTGCCTATTCCCCACTCCACGTTCTCGTTAGTTCTCATTGTTTGGTTCCATCCCCCTATTCCCAACTCCAGTTTGCCAAATCCCTGTAACAAAATTATTTCCTTCAAAATTTGTCCTTCACATCTCCTCCACCCAATCCCTTGCAATGTGAATCTCCTCCACCCAATCCCTTGCAATGTAGGCATCAGGTAAACTAAGGAAGGTATTTGGAGCTCTTAGCAAGTCAATACTCTTGTTTTTAATGCTTTGGTTTTTGTATTGTGCGGAGGCCGCGCGGACGCGAGCCCCCTCTACCACAAATTATGACGTGCACTCTCCACAATGGGAGATGCTAGGCAGTGCCCCCTTCCTAGTGCAATGAAGGTGCCCTCCCTAGGCCATCGGCCTGATTGATCACCGATTGACCCCGCCCAGGTAAGTATGTGTCTTCTTAACTCATCTCCTTTATTTTATATGCTCTGTTCGCGCTCATACCTTCTCATGCCACACATGTGGGATCAATAACAGTACCTTCCCTAAGTTGAAAAGAACAGCACAGCAGATTATGAAGTGGATAAGGGCCTAGCCTATTGAGTTCAATGGAATCAACAAAGAATAAAGTATCGCCAAGATATATGCATTTTAGGGGCATATGTTCTAAAAGAGATTGGTTCTCCTGTAATGGTGTTTCCTGCTGTTTCTTCTGAGTTCTTCTTCCAGGTTGAGTCAATAAATTGTTTTGTTTTGTTCAAGGATATAGGGGAGCCATTGTCTATAAAAATTAAAAACATGTAAGCGATATGATTTAATCCTGGAAGCCTAAAACTAACAGGTATGAGGGCAACATTCTTCCAGTGAAAGTGTGGACTTGGAGACTATATACATGGCTGGGGTGTCAATCAGTAGCATCTGCAAAATGCAGCAGATCTTTTATGGAGGTAACTCTGTTGCTGATATCCTACAAAGTCATTTTCCGTTTCTACAATGTAGAATGCATTTCCCATGCATTGATATTTTGTGAATTGGCCATTTATATGATTGAGCCATGAATGCAATAGATCTTTTATGGAGGTGACTCTGTTCTTGATATCATGCAAAGTGTTTTACTTTTTCAATAATATCGAAAATATCGTGCATTGATATTTTGTGTCTTGGCCATTAATATGATGGAGCCATTGATATTTTGTAACAATGGCCATTACTATGGATGGTGACTTTGTTGCTGACAATCATACATGGAGGTGACTATGTTGCTGATATCATACATCAGTCAATGTTCTAATTTCATCAATGTAGAATGCATTAATATTTTGTGACTTGGACATTTACATTATGAAACCAAGCAACTTTCTTGAAATGACTTGACATGGATCAACTTGGAGCTACATCGAACACTCTACATTTGGCTATTTAAGCTTTACGATTTATCTTATTCTCATTCTTTTTAGTGGCTCTTTCCATGTCTTCTTTGGTGAAATTTGCTTTTATAAACTTTTTTTTTAAGTACCTCTAAGTATGTAATGATCTCTTAACTATTTTTTGTACAATTTTTATGTCATTCAATCATCTTCTACTTATTCAGAGGGAAAATATTTCTTATTCTTTGAAATCCTATCACTAGCTAACCTATCTTTGATTCGCATCATTTTATCTTTTGGGATATGTACTAATTCATATTATTAGTGTCATCCATATTTTGGAGAGCATTTGGGAATTCTAAACAAAGAAGAAACTGCATCTGATACCAATAGGCTAAGTTATCAATTCACTTTGTGTACAGCGTTGGTTGCATCAAATCAGATTTGTGGGTATAATTTTGCATTATACATGTAACTACTTAAAAAAATTATAGAGGGTAAAGATCAAATTCAGAGCAATGTGAGAAAAAATTGTATTAAAAAAACTTCCATAACAAAGTCTATTGCAAACTCTGGAAAGGTCACTTCAATTCGTTAACCGCCTCCTTCCATTACTCCTAATGTTCCCTTCTACACAATTTCAATAAGACCCATGCATAACCAAATTAATATAAAAAAAGAATACAACACTATCAAGGAAATATCTATGAATTTTGAAAAATGATTATCGTTGACCCACATGATTAAACCAACATGAAAGTAAAATGTGCCAGTAGCAAGAAAGGTTTTTATATCCTCCTAACACATATACACAAGTAATCCAAATACAGCTGAATTATATAATTTAATTTCCTTTGTTGAGGTGAGTATGAAAACTTTCACATACAAAGATCAAATAGTCTAAGAAGAGTAGACAAAAAAAAATTGAAGTACAAAATAAGTTTTCTAAACAGGCCTTCGAGACATTTCAGTAAATTCCATTAGTATATTAAAAGCAATTTCCTTTGATGTGGTTCTATTTGATGTGATATTTTCAAATAAGTGCACACATGAAGTAGTTTTAAAGAAAAGGACATGATGAGTTTTAAACACTTAGTTATGGTTTTAATAGTTCGGATAGTTTGGCATCTTTATACCTGTTCAGCACATTTTGTTGCATTGCATGTTTAGAAATCTAAGATTTTTGTTTAGCTTTAATACAACATATCTTTAATAATTACAGACATGTAATTTCAAGAATGTGCTTTCACTGAATTTCCTATTGGGATATTGTTTTACACTACATGTCAAGTACAATTTTTTAGCATTAAAAGTGTGACAGTGTCTCATTATGATCATGGTAAAAGTAGATTATACAATGGCAATGCCAATCTCAATCTCGGAACATTATGTAGAGAGGGTGGATTGAAGGAGGCAATGCACTACACACTCTTAACTCGTCTACAAATCTCCAAGTTCCAACTATTGCCGACCTGCATTTCCTACTGGGACTTTGTTCAAACTGTACATCAAGTGTTCTAAAATGGTTGATTTAGAACGATACCTTGGGTTATCATAATTGCAACTTACGGAAGACATGGGTATTCTCATGAGGCATAGACACCAAATGCAACAATTAGGTGTCAATCCATATCACTTCACCTTTACCAAATACTCCCAGTATATTCTTAAAAAAGGTGAGATTTTATTAGATGGGGAGCAAGGATAACAACGAGAAGAGAAATACTTCACTTCAAAGCTTCAACTCGTAAGCTACAACACTTATAAGGGAAGTTTACTCATACTATGTTCTAGTTGCACAACAGAATGATTAAGAGTTTAATGGGGAGCAAGGAAATATGTTTATGGGTACAATATTATCAATAGGTTTCGGTATGAAAGGATCCTCATTCTATCCAAAAAATTTAGCAAGATTAAGAGAGAAAATTATGAATCTTATTTATATATATATGAAATTAGACTGAACAGGACAATCAGGACAATCCCTTGAAAGAGTATTCCCTCTCTTTAACATCCTTTTTGAATTTGAGTACTAGAAAATTTCCTTGATATTTTATGTGATAAAATTTCACATAATGAAGAATACTACCACCCTTTACAAATATTGTATCTCAATTATCCATCTGTCATGATATAGGTAACATTTTTAAAAATAAAATCTAATTTTATAAAATAAAATTAAAAAAGAGAGAAAATTTACTTAAAACAACAAGAAAGATAACTAACACTGTCTGTCTTTCATTGTCATTGTGGATCTAAGTCATTGTGGTTAAAAGTAGATCATACATTATATACACAGACATGCACACACATGGGCAGGGAATCCCTCGTCCTAAACAGAGCACACATGTTCAGAACACAGACAGACATACACATGCAGGCAGGGAATCCCCTGTTTCTAGACAGAGCATACATGTTCAGAACAGACGAATTTATTACGATACTAAATAGGCATAAAACCAGTTTTGAGTTCTAAAACTAGGACTGTGTTTCATTGTGGTAAAATGTAGATTACACAATGGCAGTGCCATTCATAAGCAATGTCAATCCCAACCCCACAACATCATGTGGAGATGATCGATTGTAATGGAAGCACCCTTGTAAAATGCTTGACAAAATGCCAGATAGAGACTCTCACAATTGCTGCAACTTACCAACATACCCTTAGCCGCTGTCGAAATAGGATTTATCCCTCGTAATACATAAAGCTAATGGATTTGACCTGGTATACAGAGTATACGATTATCATACATGTTTTTGTTATTAATATTGTGTGGAGGCCGCGCGGACGCGAGCCTCCTCTGCCACAAATTATGACGTGCACTCTCCACAATGGGAGATGCTAGGCAGTGCCCCCTTCCTAGTGCAATGAAGGTGCCCTCCCTAGGCCATCGGCCTGAATGATCACCGATTGACCCCGCCCAGGTAAGTATGTTTCAACTCATATCATCTCCTTCATTTTATATGCTCTCTTCGCGCTTCTCACACCTCACGCCACACATGTGGGATCAGTAACAGTACCGTTACCATTACTTTCCTCTCTGCCTCCAACTTAGCTTCTCACATTTCCTTTCATTGCAGTGCTCCTCATCGAATTATTATTGTATATTGCACATCACAGCAGAGAAGTAGCGTGTCTCTATTAAACGGCGTATTGCTAAACTGATTAGATAGGAACTGATACAGAGAAGATGAATGACTGTGACTCTGCTATATTAGACCAAACCATAAAAAAATAAATAAAAAACAGTGGCTTGGAAGGCTGGAGCTTGAGATATCCGAACCCATGTACTTAGCAGGCACACGCCTTAACCACTCAGTCAAAGCGACATTCTACAGTGCGTTTTATATATCTTGTGAATTTGGCTTAACACGCATAATTACCCTCTTATTCCAATTTTACGTTCAGCCTATGTCTCACGTACGTTGGGAAGTCGAAGATAAATTTAAAGTTTCCCAAATCCAATATTAAATTGTGCTCGGCACATTGGTGGCCCCTAAAATTAGCGGGCAGCAGGGTGCGGGTTCCTTTTTGGCTGGGACCATGCGAACCTGCGTGATAGATAGGACCAACCCCAATTTTATATTTACAAAATTCGCTCTCTTTCAATATTATTTTTCTTGAAAAATTTAATTATTTCTTTCCAATCTTTTTACACTGAAGGCGTTATTTAAGTGGAAGTGGCTACCCTCCACTCAATTTGCACCTATGTATGGTGTGCCCCCCATAAAATACCTACCATGCAACATATTATGACCATCCAAAGACATGAAATGTCACCGAAAAGACTGCCGAAGGGAGATCTATCGGTGTCGGAGGACGGTGTGCCAGTGCCATGCCCGGAGGAGTCAGCATCGCCAGTCCGACTGAAGATTTTGCCAATCATTTACATTGCCGCCGCGTTCCGACTTACGTTAAATGTTTTTAGGAGGCGAGTTTACCGTCCAAACCGCTGGCTAACTGGTTCATTTGGTTCAATAAACTTCATTTCGACGTTAAGTCCTTAACGTGATGCCATCCTTCTGCTCTACAAACAAAAATTACGCTGAGATAGTGCGGTGGCAATTACCAATGCGGTTGCTAACAAGGCAATTAAATACCAATTAGATGCTTCTAGGACAAAGGTGTAATCAGTATTCAACTTCCTTCACAGTTCCCCCACTCAGCCACATAGGGCAAATAGGTAATTAGAGCCATTAGATTACAATGAATAATCAAATTGGTAAGAGAAAGAAACTGTAAGAAGAAATAACAAATTGTAGTGTGTATTTTAAATGTTTTAAATTGCAATTGAGAAATGTTGAGAAAAAATGTGTATTTGGCAAGTTTAGTTTTCTTTGATAGCAAGTTTAGTTTACTCTCTAAAATTTGCATAATGAAAGGGAAATTATTTGTCCAAGCTCCTCAGACTCCTTTGTGGAAATTCGTAAGCCCCAATAATTCAATAGTTCCTAATCAAATTTAGTTTTTTTTTAACGTCTTAAAATTTTCTCCATTAATATTAGTCATTTTTTGTGAATATTTTTGACACTTTTCTCTTTATTAATCATTATCTTAATTTTCTAATTACTAATCATATCTTATCTATTTTGACAATAAAAGAACTCATTTAACACTAAATAGTTCAAGCATTTGCTATTAAACATTTGTTAAGGGAGTACTGATAATACAATCCATTTATAAAATTCACTTTTTGGTTTTTCCATCTTTTAAACTTGTTCAACCTCAAGTTTTTTTATTGAGAAAGCATTTGGAGACAATACTTTTTCAATTGCTTTTGACCCATAACAAAACATTTGAAGATGTAATGCTTTTTAAATTATTTTTCATTCATAATTCTTAGTAATGTTAGAGTAACCTAATTACAACTCTATCATATATTTCTGTTAAAAAAAAGATTTAAGGTCACTTTTAATACCAAAATGGATTAAAAAAAAATCAATGTTACCTACTTGAAATATCAATACAAGTTTTCATCATTGACTTTGACTATCACTTGGAGATTTTCTCTTTTTATTTTAAGATATATTGACCATACAATGGAGTTTGAAGACATTTTTTCTTCTAGAAGATTTTTTCGAACATGACACATAGTTTATTATTTTCCTCCAAATTAATAATTATCTTATAGTTTTATAAAGAGATACAAATTGAAATTTGTAAACCATTAAATTCTCTCATTTTCTTATGTCTTACTCTATTGAGAACATGTTCTAATAGATCTATCCTCCAATTGTGTATATATATGATCATAGATATGAATATTAATAATTAATGAATAATCTAAATATACATCATATTATAATAAATTATAATTAATATTTGTAAGTAAAAGAAACTGTTACCTTTCCAAAAAAATTTTTTTATGTTAAATCATGAAATATATGTCTTTGTGCACAATCTTGGAAAGACAAGCCACACCATAATTATCATGTCTTTTTTATGTTATAAGTACCCCAACAAAATATGCAACCTTCAATTTCTATAAATACACTATCAACTCGATATCCTTTCCCCTTATGTAGTAATACTCAAACATTCTAAACACCCTCACAATCACCCACTATTCAAAATATGGGCTTCACAAATATCTCCTCAATGTACTAACATATTTACACATCATAGAGATTCTACATAAATACCTACCCCACATTATATTGCCCATGTTCCTCCTATTTTTATCAAGTATATATATATATATATATATATATATCTCTCTCTCTTAACATAAAATGTATCGTATATCAACAGAAGTTGTGTTGGGTTACTCAATAACCTTTTAGCACTTGAAGTTCTTACTCATCCTCTACCTCAATGATTTACTTGACCAAATATCTAGAAAATTTGTCTTGTGGACAAATTGGTGGGTTTCAAGCCAATGCTATGGGAATCTAAGTCCCTCTACTTGAACGGTGCAACTTCCATATGTGCATGCATGAAAAAGTGGATTTCAATGGTGGCCTTTCGACTAGAGATCCAACAGGGGCACTCCACTGACCTTGTGGCAAAGCTAGCAATTTCTCACTAGAGAAGAACTTTGTCTGAGAAGGGGAAAGGGAGTGAGAATGGAGGTAGGAGAAACTAATGTTGTGAGTAGAATATCATATGCCCACACATATTAATTAGAAATTTCATTTACATGCATTTATAGTCAGAAGAAAAAAAAATCCACAGGAGAAGCTACAAGACCGAATGAAACTCATTGGTTGCAAAGTACCAATCAATTCCTCAATCAAAGAGGTGAAAATTCCTTCTTTTATTATTGAAGCTTGAGCAGAATTTGTACAGAGCTTGAGAATAGAAGAAAATCTGAGGAAGAAGGGAAAATAGAAGAAGAATGGCATTTTTTGTCTTTTCTAGTTACAGAGCACTCTGGTATTTTTCTGAAATCAATTGCCAGCCCTTTGGGATGACTCTGAGAAGCCATTATATTCTTTGCAAGAAACCGTTACAACTTCACAAATCCTCAACGCCTTTTCAAATTCCTCTATTGTGAAGAAAACACTCATGGTGGGTTAAAAACCAGATCTTGCAAAGCAACCGTTACATTCAATTTGCCAGTTTAAATATAGACCATTTGATTTTCTCCTCTAACTATGAAATTGGGTCATCCACGTGGCAGGAAGGGATTTGAGTGGTTATGGGGGAAGCCCTTTTCATTTTGTGATTTTTTAGAGATTTGGAAATTTGGAACAAATTGGCCCACAACCCCGCTTTGAATTTTTGACTTAGACACGTGGCACCCTTCTGATTGGAAATGGGATCGCGGCCCTTTTCTCAACATTTTAACCTTTTTTGGAAAAAGGCTCAAAAACTCAATTTCCTCCGCTAGCCTACTACTCTGATTTGACTAGGACACATGGCACGTTCTGGTTGGAGATGGGGTCGTGGCTCTTTTCTAAACATTTTAACCTTTTTTGGAAAAAGAAGCTCGAAAACTCAAATTCCTCCGCCGACCCGCTCTTTCGCTTTGACTTTTCAATGGTGGGCCCAAGACCTTGGTAGAGCCATGCGGAGCATTCTAGAAATTTTACTTCACTCTTTGGAGATTTGACTTTAAATTTCCAAAAGTGCCCACGATGACCTGCTTGTCCTTTTGACCTTTTTGAACGAGCGAGGCTTCACCTTTGACCCCAATGGTCCACTGCGGGTTCAAGATTTGACTTTTTCTCCTAATAGCCTGATCAGGGCTGAGCGGGTTACTTTGGTTTAATTTTTTTCACTTCCTTGATAAAAGAGGCTCAAAAACTCAAATCCCCTTGATGGCCCGCTCATCCTGATTTTGACTTTTTAACTGAGGATTTTCTCCAACTTTGACCATGTGGGCTCTGGCACTTAATTTGACTTTTTCCACCCCACCTTGTGGGCCATTGCAACTTGGACTTTTGAGCCTTCGTCCTTTACTTAGCTGATTTTACCTTCATTTTGGTACCAGCGGGGAAAATTTGCCATTTTTGCCAAAAGTGACCAAAAGTGTTAAGTTCACCAAAAATCCCGTTCCTCCCCATCCAATAGGATCTGACCACGTACCTACATTCATTGGGGTCAAAATTTGACGGGGAAAAGACACACGTCATCCCGACTATGGAAAATACGCAGAGGAAGAAAACTTCATCGTTTTGAGTCCAATTTTCGAATTTCCTTCACAAACTAGAGGCATGGAGGAAAAACAATGATTTGACGACCCAGGCCATAGAACAAGTGAACAATTTCGATCAAAAATGGAGGTTGCAAAGAGGATATTACGTGCACAGACCAAGAAATGGAGAATTTCTCAAAAACGAGAAAAACAAAGGTTTAAACAGGTCTAGGGCACGACTTTTGCTAAATTCTTAAATCTCTAACTTGTCTTAAACACCAACGAAGGGCATGAGCTCAAAAAAATGAATTTGGCAATGGAAATGCAGAGTAGTTTTCAGGAGACAACAGCTAGCTCTAGCTTGGGGACATGGCATGAACTGGGCATGGCTAGGGCATGACATGAGGATCTAGAATCTCAAGTTTCAAAACATATTACGTTGACCAGTGCCTTATCCATTGGGCCTTGCAGAGTCATGTACAATTCTGAGAAAGAATGGAAAGAAGGAGGAAACACACAAGCCAAACCACACACAACAAAAACCAAACAAAACTAAACCAAAACCACACAACAGAAAAGGGAAAAAAAACACCTACAGAAAATCACTTATGGTACAAGGTGGGGACAACCCGCTTTCATTGATGATACAGTTTCAAGTATTTCCCACTTCGAGGCAAATTCCAATGGTGTTCCATCCAAGTATGAGAGGAGAAAAACATTCTCACCACAAGCTCCATGAATTTGGAATGGGCCTAGCCACAATGAATCAAACTTTCCATGGCTGCCCTTTGGTTCTCTTCTCTTGTCCCAAAGCAGGACAAAATATCCAACCTTGAATTCTCTTACCTTTTCCCTCTTGTCAAATATCTTCTTCACTTTCAATTGGTGTTCTTTAATTCTATCCACCACTTGGCATCTGCTTTCTTCTAGCTTCTCTAGGAAGAGGATCCTCTTGTCAATGGAGTCTTTGTATTGACCATCTTCTATTTCTTGCAGCAACTTGAGAGCTGGCATCTCAATTGTGAGGGGAATTTTTTCCTCAACTCCATACAACATTTGGAAAGGTGACATACCTATTGCCTTCTTAGGAGTGATCCTATCAGCCCACAATGCATCATATAACTTCTTGTGCCAGTTCCTTTGATTCTCATCTACCAGCTTGCGAACAATGGTCACAATGTTCTTGTTGCTTGACTCAGCTTGACCATTTCCCTATGGGTAGTAGTCAGAAGAGTGAGATAGGGAGATTCCAAAGCCATAAAAAAATTCTGTGAGCTCCTTGGAAGAGAAATAGGTGGCATTTTCTACAACATTTTTTTGTGGTATTCCAAAATGAACAATGATATTCTCCTTGATGAAGTTGCAGACTGTTTCAGAGTTGGCTTGCTTGGTTGGGATGGCTTCCACCCATTTAGTGAAGTAATCAGTTGCAGTGAGTACATAAGTATGCCCTGCACTAGAATGAGGATTCAGAACACCAATAAAATCTAGCCCCCATTGCTGAAATGGTTCTTCAATCACCACAGGCCTGAGTGGCAATGCAACTAGTTGTGGCTTTCCAACAAATTGTTGGCATGCTTTGCATTTGGAAACCCAATCCTGAGTGTCTGCAAAGATGGAGGGCCAATAATATCTCCCTCTGAGGATCTTATGTGTGGTGACCATTGCTGAGAAATGTCCACCACAAGCTTGATCATGATATGCCCTGAGCAACTTTTCTTGTTGCTCCTTATCTACACACCTGAGGAAACAACCATCTAGGCCTCTCTTGTAAAGTGCATGATTCCAGATCACAAACTTGGATGCCTTTATCTTGAGTTTCCTTCTTTGTTTGTAATCAAGATGAGGAGGGAATTCTCTATAAGTGAGGTAGTAAGAAATGTCAGCATACCACTCATCAGTAGTGGTGACAAAGAGCACATGTGGACTGTCTCCTGAACAGGTTGAGAAAACACCATCCTTTTCTCCCTGCTGAGCTTTGAGAGCTTCATCTTCAGCAATCAGCTTGCACAAACCATTTCCTCTTACTAGATTAGAGGGTCTAATCTCCAAGTCATACTCTTGGGTCTTTGCAATCCAACTTCCTCTCTTAGCCCCAGGATCTTGTTGAGTCAAAATGGACTTGATTGCACTTCTAGGGACCATCACCACTGTATGGGAATTGAGAATGTAGAATCTGAAACTTTTAACAACTTTGACCACTGCGTAGGCATGTTTCTCCAATTGGTTGTACTTTAGCTCATGATTTTTCAAAGGACAACTCATGAAAGCAATGGGTGCTTCCAAACCTTCATCATTTTTTTGAACAAGGACAGTAGAGAGTGTATGTTCTGATGCATAGCAATACATGATGAACTCCTTGTTGAAATCTAGAGATACAAGAGTTGGAGCTTTGGCAATGGATTTCTTGATCTCCTCAAATGTTGTTTTTCCTTCCTTATTCCACTTGAAACTTGCTTGAGGCTTCATCATGGAAGTTATATGCTTAGTCAGTTTAGAAAACTCAGGCACAAAATGACGAAGGAAGTTTACCTTTCCAAAGAATGAATGAACTCCCTTCTTGCTGGTTGGTAAGGCTAGTGCTTGGATAGCTCTGACCCTCTCAGGATCAATGTGTGCTCCATGTTTGTTCACAATGTGTCCCAAAAACTTACCTTCTGTGACTCCAAAAATGCACTTCTTTGGATTTAGAGAAATGCCATGTTTCCTACACCTTGCAAGGACTTGCTCCAAATGACAGATATGATCTCCCCTCCTCTTTGAAAAAACCGTGAGGTCATCAAGGTAAATGACAATGCAATGTTTCAAATCTTTGAAGGCCAAGTCCATTGCTCTCTGGAAAGTGGCTCCAGCATTGATCAAGCCAAAAGGCATTCTACTGTAGGAAAAAGTGCCCCAAGGTGTTGTGAAGGCTGTTTTGTTGCAATCCTCTTCTACCACCTTGATTTGGTTGTACCCTGAGAATCCATCAAGCAAAGAGAGCATTTCAGATCCAGTGACTGCTTGCAAAATATGATCCATGATTGGAAGAGGGTAGTTTTCCTTGAGAGATGCCTGATTCAGATTTCAGAAGGTCTACACAAATCCTTATTTCCCCATTCTTCTTCCTTACTGGCACAATGTTAGCCACCCATGTTGAATGGTGGATGGGGAAGATGATTCTAGCATTGAGCATCTTTGTCACCTCTTCTTTGATAACATCAGACAATCTTTGGATTGTAGGGCCTTTTTTTTTCCTGAAGGGCTTAGCTCCTTGCCTCAAAGGAATGGAGTGATGCATTTCCTTTAGCTGAAAATATTTGAGTTCATCATAGGAATAGGCCAGGACATCTGAGTACTTTTTTAGTAGAGCAACAAACTTTATCTTCTCTTCTAGTGAGCAACATTTACCAATGTTAACCATCCTTGGATTCTCTGAAGTGCCAATGTTTTCTTGATCAAAATCAGATGGACACCGAGAAGACTATTTTTCTTTCTCTTGGATGAACCTGTCATGCTTGTCAAAGAGGTCTTCTAAAGAAACTAGGCCTTTGGGGATTTTGTTTCCTTTCAGTTTGATTACCCCCTCTTCATCAATTCCCTCAATTCCTTCCTTCTCTTCTTTGGGGACTGATTCACGGTGTGGGTTTTCACTTCCTTCAAAGAAAAGATTATTGAAGTTATCCCTTTGTTCTAAGAAGGATAGGATCTGATTGTCATCATTGAAGACCTGCCAGTGATTTGCATTGTCTGGTATGTTGGGTCTGAACACCATCTCAATGGTCACTTTATCCTTGCCAAAAGAAGGATGAGGTGTCACTAAGGAAGCTGACACTGCTAGAGAATCAGCCTTTTCATTCTACTCCCTAGGGATAGCTTCAATGGAGAATGCATCAAAGGATTCAATGCAGTCCCACACTCTATTTCTATAGTGCCTGAGCCTTGGATTTTTCACCTGATATTGTTGGCAGACCTACTTCACCACAATCTCTGCATCACCTTTGCATCTCAACTTCTTGATTCCCATGTCCTCTGCTACATTCATGCCTAAGAGTAATGCTTCATACTCTGTTGTATTGTTTGTATTATCAAATTGCAGCTTGTAGGCAAAAGGATATACCTCATTAGAGGGAGAGTATAATACTACACCAGCTCCTGAACCTGCTCTGGAATGACTGCCATCAAACTCCATTGTCCAAATCTGATCTTCTTCTTCCTCCATGAGGAGTGGAAAGTTCTCTTCCTTTTGTGATGTAAGGAAGTAGTTTCCTAGCCCACAATCTTGAAAGAGGATGTTAGCTCTTGGATCATCAGATTTCCTTACTGTGAATTTCATTTTCCTGACTGGAAACAACTTCTTCATTTCTCCTTTCACTGGGATAGTTGTAGATGACCAATCCATTTTTATTTCTCCACCTAGATCTCTGCAAAAAATTCTACTCAACAACATACCAAAAGATGTTGGGATGTCTGCCACCAAAATGGTCAAGAGTATCTTCTTGTCAGGGTAATCAGCTAGTGCAACCTGAGCATCCTTAATCCTTCCTACCAATGGAACTTGTTTGGATTCCATTGAGTAGCATGTGCCATTTACCTGGGTCAAAGTGAGGCCAAGAGCATTTGCAACTTTTGTTGGCATCACATTATCTGAGGCTCCAGAATCTATAATGTAATTTTTCAGCTGGAAACCTTTGATGAGAAGTGACAGGTAAAAAGGCTCAACTCTATTGGTGGTGGAGGTACTGAGGGCTAACATGTTTTGAGAAGGTGGTATGGATGGTGTGGGTAATAGGCCTTTAGAGATTGGGCTTGAAGAAAAAGGGTTACTACCACAAACTGCCTTGATGAATCTATCAAATTGGGCAGGATGTGTTTGTAGGTATTCAATCTCAGAGAGCTAAACTTTGGTTTTGCTTGCATGCTCCACAAAGTCAAATGGAGTTATGGTAGATGAGGAAGAGGTTCCAGCAGTGGGAGAGGATTTAAATGATAGGGGTTTACTTTTGGTGTTGGTTTCTCCTTTTCAAATGTAGCAATTGGCTTGGAAGGAGGTGAGGGTGTAGCCTTTGATTGAAATTTAGATGTTCTTACAGAACCAGCATTTAGAAGAGAATTGCTCTTAACAACTTTTGAGTTGGGAGAAGAATCAGATAACTTACTTAGCACAGTAGTGTGATCCTTAACAACCAGTGAATTTGACTTCTCTTTGGCTGATTCCATGGAAGGTGATAATGGTGATCTCCTACTGATGATCTTGTTTAGTGGAGGCTTTGAAGAGCTATCTTCTTTGTTCTTCCTACTCTTCTTTGCAACTGCTGAGGCTGAAACACCATTCTTGGATTGTGCACGAGTGAAAATAGCACATGAAAAACTTGGAGCTTCTTCATCACCTTCCTCCTCATCATCAACGTATTCAATCAGGCCATTGTGCATGCCAACCTCTTCAATTTCAAGATAGTTTTCATAGTCATCCATGCTTTCTTCTTCAGTTTCCTCAATGTTTGTTCCTTCTTTTGATTCCCTAGTGTCACAGATGGCATTGACTGGTGGTGCTTCAAGAGCAAGGCCTACGAGGAGGTGGAGAAATTCTTGGTCTATCAGGAGGATTTGGTCTCCTTGGAGCATTCCTCATTGTGATTTGTGACAATTGCTTCTTCAAAGCAACTAGGTCATTTGCCATTTTTTGGAACATTGGATCAGTGGTGACTGAATTTGAACTCTGACCTTTTTGCTTCCCATTTGGTCCTTTCAATTTTCTAGAAAGAATTAGATCATCATCAGTCTCAATTCAAAATTCTTTAGATTCCCTCAATGTTCTTGGTTGGGCTCTTCTGAGGAAGAAACCAACTTCTGATGGCAAAGCACTGATGAAGAACCTTTTCAAGTTGTTTTCAGAGGGTACCACATCTTCTGGGATCCTTCTTGTCAACCTATCATACCTTAATACAAAATCTCTCATTGATTCAGAGGTCTCCTTCTTCATTTGAACCAATTAGACCAGCAGATCCTGACAATATTTTGTGCTCTTGAACCTATGTTCAAATGCACTTCTTATATCTTCCCAGCATGTGATAGATCTTGGGGGGCAACATGTAGAACCATTCAGTGGATTTTTCTTGGAGTGACTCCACAAAGAGCCTAACTGAAACATCTTCATCTTCAACTCCCAACACTCCACAAGTAGTGATGAATGTTGCAACATGTTCTTCTGGGAGCTTAGAACCATCCCCTTTGAATTTTGGGAAGTTATTTCTTGAGCCTATTGGGAGCTCATGGAGTGGTTGAGCAAGAGCTAGTGGACCGGTATTTCTTCCCCATGGTACATTAGGCCTATGTTCCTCACGTTCATGATCACCCATTATATTCTTGTTTCTATCCTCCAGTCTTGCTAAGGTTATGGCTTCTGTTGATGCTCTTTCTTTGGCCTGAAGTCTTCAATTTGGAGTCTTTATATTTCTTCAAGTTGACCCCTTATCTCCTCTTCAGTTTCTACTTACCTCTCTTTCAAGCTCTTCAAATGTGGAAGGGGATCAATTTAAGTCCTCTTCTTGCCTCAGGGGTCAGTTTGTCATCCTTGTCTCTGTTTCTGTGTACCTTCTATCAGCCATCTTGAAATTTTACGCTCTTCTCTGGGGTGTTGGAATTTTTCTCTGCCTTTCCAATTCGACAACACGTTCCTCTTCTAAGTCCAGAATCCTTATGGTAATGAAGTATTGATTGACACTTTGTCTATTATGCCAAATAGCTTCTCTCAGATCAGAAGCAATGTCTTCTTGGATGTGAAAGAGTAAATCAGGTCTCTCAATAGGAGGATTTCCCAGAATAGCCATGATTTACATCCATGTAGTTTGTGTGATTATTCAATCTCTAGAAATTTTTTCTTCTAGAATATTTTTGTATTTTATGACCCTGAGGTCATTTTTAGGTGCAGATGTTGCAAAATCTACCCCACAGTGGGTGCCAAAAACTGTTGGTGAGAAAATTTGTCTTTTGGAAAAATTGGCGTGTTTCAAGCCAGTACTATGGGAATATAAGTCCCTCTACTTGAATGGTGGAGCTTCCGTATGTGCATGCATGAAAAAGTGGATTTCAATGGTGGCCTTTCGACCAGAGATCCAATAGGGGCACTCCACTGACCCTGTGGCAAAGCTAGCAATTTCTCACTAGAGAAGAACTTTGTCTTGAGAAAGGGGAAGGGAGTGAGAATGAAGGTAGGAGAAACTAATGTTATGAGTAGAATATCATATGCCCACACACATTAATTAGAAATTTCATTTACATGCATTTATAGTTAGAAGAAAAACAAATCCACATGAGAAGCTACAAGACTAAATGAAATTCATTGGTCACAAAGGTACCAATCAATCCCTCAATCAAAGAGGAAAAAATTCCTTCTTTTTATTATTGAAGCTCGAGCAGAATTTTGTACATAGCTTGAGAATGGAAGAAATTTGAGGAAGAAGAGAAAATAGAAGTATGGCGTTTTCTGTCTTTTCCAGGTACAAAGCACTCTGGTCTTTTTGAAATCAATCACCAACCCTTGGAATGACATCGAGAAGCCATTATATTCTTCGCAAGAAACTGTTACAACTTCACAAATCCTCAACGCCTTTTCAAATTCCTCTGTTGTGAAGAAAACTGCTCATGGTGGGTTAAAAACTAGATCTTGCAAAGCAACCGTTACATTTTATTTTCCAGTTTAAATATAGACCATTTGATTTGCTCCTCTAACTCTGAAATTGGGTCGTCCACATGGCAGGAAGGATTGGAGCGTTTAACGGGGGAAGCCCTTTCGCATTTTGTGATTTTTTAGAGATTTGGCAATTTGGAACAAATTGGCTTGCATAGCCCCGCTTTGAATTTTCAACTTAGACAGGTGGCACCCTTTTGATTGGAAATGGAGGTTGCGGCCCTTTTCTCAATATTTTAACCTTTTTTGGAAAAAGGCTCAAAAACTCAATTTCCTCCACCGGCCCGCTACTCCAATTTGACTAGGACACGTGGCATGTTCTGGTTGGAGACGGGGTCATGGCTCTTTTCTAAACATTTTAACCTTTTTGGAGAAAAGGCTCAAAAACTCAAAGTTCCTCTGTCCGACCCGCTCTCTGACTTTGACTTTTCAATGGCAGGGCTTCCGCTTTGACTTTCTCAACGGCGGGCTTCAAATTTGACTTTTTCAATTTAAAGCCTAATCGGGGCTGCGGGTCACTTTTTAACTTTTCACCTTTTGGGAATTTGGTTAAATTTCCAAAAGTTCCCTGATGGCCCGCTCGTCCACTTTGACTTTTCAACAGCGGGCTTCACCTTTGACTTTTTCCTTGTGGGCCTTAACTTTAACTTTTTCCTTTATAGCCTTCTGCAGCCGTGGGGCAAATTTGCCATTTTTGCCAAAAGTGACCAAAAGTGTTAAGTTCACCAAAAATCCCGTTCCTCCCCATCCAATAGGATCTGACCACGTACCTACATTCATTGGGGCCAAAATTTGATGGGGAAAAGACACCTGTTATCTCGACTGCGGGAAAAATACACAGAGGAAGAGAACTTCGTCATTTTGAATCCAATTTTTGAATTTCCTTCACGAACGAGAGGCATGGAGGAAAAACAAATATTTGATGACCCAGGCCATAGAATAAGTGAACAATTTCGACCACAAAGGAGATTGTGAAGAGGATATTATGTGCACAGACTGGGAAATGAAGAATTTCTCAAAACGAGCAAAATAGAGGTTTAAACAGCTATAGGGCACGACTTTTGCTAATTTCTTGAATCTCTAACTTGGCTTAAACACCAATGAAGGACATGAGCTCAAAACATTTGAATTTGGCTATGAAAACGCAGATTGTTTTCGGGAGACAACAAATATTAATATCATGATAAATGATTTAATAAACATATTTTAAATTCTTTATATTATCAAGTTTTAAATCACAATACTTTTCATATTTATTATTGTTATAATAATATTATTATACACAATTTAAAAGGCAAATAAAAAATTTCTGATCTTTACAAAACTTGTTTAAGGTCCATATCTCACCATCGAATTTAAGAAATGTGCACTATTTACCCTTAGTATTATACGTATGTTATAAAATTTCTATATAGGTATAAAGATATGACTTATTTTTTGTGATAACCACATTGAATTCCCCCTTTTTTGAGGTAAGTGATATATACTATATATATCTCATCTCAAAATGAATTCTACAACCATGTAACAACTTCTACAAACATGTAACAACCAGGGAATTAATGTTTAGTGATCAACATGTGGAAATCACAATGTGTTCTTCATCTCGATGAAAAATACACTGTGTTTTTCAACATGCTGAAAAACACGATGTGTTTTTTAGCACGTTGAAAAACAAGACGATTTTCCACACGTTTTCATTTATGAAAATTACATTTTTTCAAGTCACACTAGTATGACCTTAATATTTGTATTTAGATTTGTTTACAAGAACCTTAATAATAAATGTCTTGAAATCCGAACTCAAACATTATTATAGTTATAACTCAAACATTAATACAATGATAGTTAAACAAAATGAACACATTTAATGTTATAAGTGTTTGAGATGATTTTTAATATTATATATAAGCATAAATAATTTCTAGATTTACATGTTGATTTGTTTCTATCGTAAGAAAAATTTAAAATTTCAATTAAATATGCATGTGAACTTCGAGCTCTTAGTTGTAATTTCATTGCTCTTAGTTGTGTTAAATGGAATAATATCATTAGAGTAAGTTTAATTCTCCTGTACTCATTATATTTGTAAATAATGGTAATGTGCATATTCCATTTGAATATAGATTTTTTTAAAATTTGTTGTTAGATGTTGGTAATTGCAATGTTGTGAATGTCTGATGTAAGTTGAAGCTATAAAATATTCTATGTTGTCATACTCACTCTTAATTTGGTATATGGCGGCAAGTGCCTCTGTAAAGATAGGAATCGGTGTGTGTTAAAGGGGCTTGCCCCTTGGGATGCCACATCGATACGCCCAACTATTGTTGGGTGATAGATTGTGCTGCGCAGAGGTTTTTAAAGCTGCCCACCAAAGATATTTTATTCATACATGAATTTTTCACAGATATTAGCTTTCCGAAATGGCATTTTCTTTTCTGCATGTTTTCATATTAGATGATGTATAATAGTTCTGTCATATAACATACTAACATTATAATAGTACTCTTTTGTGTAGTGAATATGAAGACATACATAAATACGGGCCTCCACGTAAAATGAAGATGAAGGGTGTTCGCATAGAAAGTTTGAAAACTGCAAGAGTTCCTAAAAACAGTCCTCAATTTATTAACAATTTATAAATTATATGTATATTATAGAAATTTCAGTATGCCATTGAATACTAGTTGTTTATAATGTATACAAATATTTTTTATTACGATTCAAAATTTTAGCACCCATTTCTAAAATTCAAATAAAGGTGTGAAAATTATACACATTATAAAAATTGAGTTTGTATTATCCACAAAATTTGAAATACATGCATTGTGAGAAATTTAATATGCTAGTGATTTCTATTTTTTAATAATATACACTAACATAATATAAGTAAAACTATAGATGTAGATAGTCTATGCTATTATAATTTACTCAATGTAGTCATTTTTATGCCCTTTTCAAAGAACAAGGAAATCCCATGCGCGCCGGCCTATCACCCAGCGGGGGCTGCGTGCTCACCCGAGGCATGCGTCGGCGTCAAGCCCCTCCTTTATGTGAGTTGTGTGAGAATGCATTAGTTATGATAGAAACTTAAGTGAAGAGATTGGAAATGAATCCATACATTCATCTTAGAGCTCAGAACGGGATTCTAGACCAATGTATGCATTCAAATAAGAGAAGCATTACAGAACATAGATCTGAATTATAATAGAAAGGAAATGCACAGGGGTTTACACCCACTTATATGAAATATATATAAAACCAATCCATATAGATATAAGTAAAAATTGGAACCACATATATTCATATTAAGTACGTTGATAACCACATTCCATTTACTAAGGCAATCACAAATCCATATAATAGTGTAGACCAATGTCATGCATTAGAACTGGACTTAAACCCTTCATAGTTCAAAGAAAAATATTCAGACCCATCCCCTTGATACAACATACTCCTACAGATCCTCTAAACCCAACCCATAGAGCTCTCACAGTATTCCTACATAGCTTCACCTCTTTACATTCTCTATCTGCATTCATCTTCCCTCTTTTCTTCTACCGGGCGCTTGTATATATAGCCTTATCAAGCACTTCCATGCCTTTCTGAAGTTGTAGACTAATTGCCATGTGTCCAAGTGGTCCTCCATGGGAGCATGCTCCTTTAGATGCGAGCTCTCCATCCTTCACCATGATGACCTTCTAGAATCTTCTATCGCAAGGTATATTCCTTTCTGTGGGCACCAAGTTGCCAGGATGGAACCTTATCCACTCCACATGCACAGTCAGTTCATGCTTTCCTCATGTTCTACCTGATATGCTAAATATGGCTAAGTAGCAAAACCTTTTCTTTGCCTTGCTTGCGTGTGCCACTGGTTCTACTAAACCCTCCTAAAACCCTATCCTGCATGCTTTCTCCTTGCGCACCCTTCTTTAAATAGGCCTTGCACACCCACGTGCCTTCTTGTACTTAGCCAATATTTTAGGGGCCTAACATCACCCCACACTACACCTGTTCTCCACCCTTGAGAACATTTTCTCAATGAATAAAGAATGATTGTCCCTTGAATAGTTTTGAGAAAGAATAAAGGAATGAAGAATTTGGGGAAGAATGAAAGAATGGGGAAACTATGATTACTTCTACAAGAGGAGAGGGAAATATTTCATCAAGTCTGCCTCCAACTTATTCTAGGTATCAACCTCACTCTGTGCCTATTGATAGAGGTTTCTAACTAGGGCACTCACCTCTTCAAAGCTTATCCCTTCTCCTTGGGTATTCATTGTTTCCATGATCCCCTCCAATTGTTTTCCCAAATCCTCAAGCATGTCCATCCTTCGAGTGATCTGGGGATACAACTCCTTCATCTGGTTTTTGATTGAGCCCCACAAGGTCTCAATAGCCTCTGATTTCTTCTCAACCTTGGCTAGAATTCTATCACATTTATCTCTATTCCCCTTGTTCTTCTCTTGTAAATCCTTGAGATCCACTTCATGAGTGGAAACTAGAATGCTCGTCACTCTATCTCTATCGGTGCATTTTTCATAGGTGGCCTCAGTGAACTTGGGCGACAAACTTTCACATCCACGAGGACTTTATTGTACTGAGTAATAATTTCCACAACCTTCTTCTTGTCCTCCTTCTCTTTATGTGTCGATGCCTATTCTACAGATTCCAAGGCCAGTGGTCACCTTTCCATTGTGAGGACATGGGTCAAGTCCTCTAGGCACTCTAGGGTGGATCCATACTTCTGCGCTGGTGGTGTTAGATCTGGATGCTTCAAGATAATGACATTTGTGATCATCTCTACTTTCTTGTAAACCTTGCGCACCCTTGCCTTCTCTTTTTTTAACTCATGCCTTAGTTGAGCATTGATTAGTTCCTCTTGTTTTAAGTCCTTGGTTATTTCCTCGAGCTCTTCTTCCTTTTTCTCCAGTTCTACCTCTAGGAACTTCACCCTATCATTCCTCCCAAAGAGCCTGACTTCTACTTCAACCAAAACCTTGTTCAGCGCATTGCAGATTTGTTCGTCTGATAGCCACTGAGCATTTACCAAGGGGTTGTCTCCTTTTGACTCTGGTACCTTCATTATTTCCCCTTGGCTTACTTTGAATTCTGGCTCATCGATGTGGGACTCAAATGCCCAAGAAATAATTTTCCTCATCTGAGGGTATGCACCTTCCTCATCAAATGATTCCATAGCCAAGAGTTGCTCCATTGGTATGTTGCTTTGAAAATGCATGTGCAACACCTTGTTCAGATCATCAATATAGCCCATCCTATAAACTTGTGATGCTTCTGCACTCTTTCTCCCCGTGCGCGCGGCCTTAGGAAAGCTCACAGCCAAATTGGGATCCCCTCCCATGCTGCCATATTCCTTTTCTACGCTCCCCTCATCTGCTTCCTTCATCACCAGGTCCACATTGCATTCCATCTCTTATTCTACCAGGTCCTCAATTATATTTTCTACTTCTTTCTTCGTGGCCTCATCTATCTTTTCTTTTGTGAGGCTTGGGGTCCTTTGTTCTTTTGTAACTTCTTCGCTTACCCCTTTTTCTTGAGTATCCTCTTCTTCCTTGTCATTCTTCCTCTTGACAAATATGTACTCATTTTCTTCTTCCTCTCCTTCCTCCTCCAAGTCATGTACTTTAAATACGGGAGAGGGTCTTGAATCATCTCATCCTCAATCATTCATCATCATCATCATCATCATCATCATCATTTTCTTTCACCTCTATAGGCCTCCAAGCTCTCTATACCCTCTGAGTCATCCTCTTCTGTCACCCTCTACTTCTTCCTGATAGGAGATTTTGCTTCCTTTTCCTCCTCCTCTGGTGACTTCTCCTGAGTGATGGGTTCTTCATGCTCTGGCGCTTCTTCTTCTAGGAGTCTTTTCTTTCACCAGGGACTTCTTTCTCCACACATAAGTACTAGGCTTAGTGATTGTCTCTGACGCACTTACCGCTTGTGTAGTCTGAACACTTGGTGATTTCTACACCTCTTCTCTTTCCCTCTTCTTTGGCATGGGCTTCTTCCTTCCTGTGGGGTCTTCAGGGATGGATACATCATTTTCCAAGTATGTTCCCTTTTCAAAATTTGGCCTTATGCGAAGGTATATCCTTGCTACAGCCCTTCTAGTGATTGGAAATGTTACAGGCTTCATCATTTGTATCTCGTGGGAGACATATCTCTCCATGTATGCATGCTTCTTGGGGTAGACTAACTTCCTGCACAACTCTCTGTGGTCTTGATCCACCTCACTAAGGTCAAACCTTAGTCTCTTGGCCTCTTTGAACATGTTCACCCCTACTTGGAAGTATTACATGTGAAGGAGAAGGGAAGCTTGCACCAGGGGCTCATTGTTTCATTTGTCAACCTAAATCTTCCAATGTAGAAGTGTTGATACACTGCAAATTATGCCTCTCCATTCACGAGTGTGGGTAACTACTTTGGAATCCTCCATTCCACCTGAACACGTCCCTCATGCACTTGTACCACTTCTCTAAGCGTGCCTTGTGAGTGGTTGTCATGGTGTCACAAGTATATTTCGTGAACCTCTTCGCATGGTGAGGGATCCTCTTCTGGGTACTCCCAAACAAAAATTTCCGGCCCATCGGGCACTCCGATCTATGAGAAAACAATTGTGAGGAGGACATTTCCAAATAGTATCTTCTCACCTTCTTACATGCTCCTCATGATTTCATCCGTGATGAAAGCCGATAAGTTATAGATGGTCCCCTCAGATATTTTCCAGCATACATTCAGCCATGCCTTGTTCACTTGAGTCCAACTTTGTTGATCATTGAGCTTGGTTACCAAGCATGTACTTCCATCCTCATCATGGGGTCTAGAATCTCTGCGATGTCAAAGTATCATGATCCTTTCTTGTAGTCATATGCAGCTACTATTTCCTTGATGGCCTCCTTGTCACTTAGGTCATCATCAATGATATCCCCCTCACAGATAAGGCCTATGAACTTGGAAATCAACTGGGGAGTTATGCGCATCTTGTGCCCTGTGAAATAAAAATGGTCTTCGTGAATGTGCAACATCAACCACTGATAGAGGCCCTCAGGTTTTCCAAAGTAGGGTAATTCGTAAAGTTGTAGTAACCCTGCCTTCTCCAATTTAAATTTTACTTCGTTGCTATGTATATGTGCATGCCCTCTAGTGTCCTCTTGTTTGTCAGGTGAACCAAATCCAAAGCCATTTCTTTTTCTATCATGCTGGTGTGATGATTATAGTCACTCACAGTCATTTTTTGTAAATGAGATTCCCATTCTTTTCCTAGCAATACCCCATCCAGGTATTGCATCTCTGTGTACCACTCTTCATTTGTGCTTGTGACGATAGCTGTCTGATTCCCCTTGCCCTTGCCCTTCTCTTTAGGTGAGATGGTTACTTTCTTTAGTGCCATTCTTCTGGTTAGGTTAACACTTCAAATGTCTTCTCCTTGCTCTTCTCTACCACTCTATCCAACCCCAAGACTCAATCTTGCGAAGAAACCCACCTAACTATGTGCCCTAGCCGTCAAACCCTAATTGGAACAATTCTTCCACAAGAAAACGCTTCTCAAAAACTTCCTCCACACCTCCATGTACTCCCTTCCTACTAGTTTATGGATTTACTCTAGTCACGTTCTCTCAGATTTCTTAATTTTTTCTTCACACAGATCACTTTTAGATGCCCTAGTTCGCGAGATCTATTTTCACTTTGTAAACGCAAGGTAAAATAATGAAGTTCCTGACTTCTTATTTATAGCTTTTCCTTCTTTCCAGCATTAAATGTTATTTTACCTACCACCATACTTAACACTAAATGTGGCTTTTTCCACCAAGCTAACTTACGCACCCAATCTTGTGTGAAACATTCTACAACCTTCTGGCATGCAAACAATCCATCCTGATAGAAGACTCTTACGCGTGTGTCAACAACACCAAAGGCACTTCTTCTGTCCTTCACCTGATTTTTTCTCTCGCCTACCTCGTGTTGTTCCTGCACTTCTTCCTCCTCTGTACGTGGTTTCTCTGAAGTCTTATCTTAACACCAACCTTTTTTGTCCACCTCTTCTTCCATGCACTTCCTTCATCCTTGTGCGCTTTGTATCCATCAACCGGGCCATTCACCACAACTTCTACTACCAGTTCAACTTGTATTATGGGCCTATACTTCACATCACTCCACCCCACACTAAAACAGATGTGCGGTCCTCTACGCATGCATAACCTTCAAAAATTAATGTGGTTACCGGTGCCCAAGGTGTAAAACAAACAACAGAAAAAACAATGAGAAAGGGAAACACAAGAAAGGAAATTACATAAAGGGAAATTCTAAACTAACTGGAAATACTACCTTATTACAAACACCAAGAAGACTTATTTATAGTAGGGATTCAGCCTACTCCCATTGAAGTGACCTAGTAACCTCATCCCTTTCAGTGCTTGTACCTGGCAAGCGCTTGAATCAAGAATGTACAAGATGATGTAAGGTCCCAACCAATGGAATTTCAACTTCACAGGATGGCAAAGATACTTGAAATCATACAACAACACCAACTTCCCAACCTCAAACTTTTTGTTCTTAATATGACTATCATGACATGCTTTTTGTCTTGCTTTTTCTGTCTTCTGACTCCATCTAGCAAGTGATCACCTTTCATCTAACTACATCAATTTATCAATTCTTTCTTCCAGTGGTTTCTCATCGGCTAATCCTCCTGCAGTGCACTATACACAGAATGAAGGTAACATGAATTCCACTGGTAAAAAATGCCTCTACACCAAACACCAATTGAAATGGTGTGGCCTTGTTCAACCTTTTGTAGGTTGTCCTATATGCCCATAGAATGGTTGATACCTTATCATCCCAATCTTGTCTTCCAACATCACATATCTTAGTTAACATGTATGACTTAGTATTTTGTTAAATGCCTCAGTAGTTCCATTTTCTTGAGGGTGATATGGGGTAGTCTTATGATGGGCCACCATAAATTCTACCAACAGAATTCTGACTATTTCATTAAGAAAGTGTGTACCCCTATCACTTGTTAAACTTAAAGGGCAACCATACCTGTTGATTATGTTTTCCCATAAGAATCTAGCAGCTTATCGCCACTGGTGCAATCCTTTGTAGGCATTGCCTTTGCCCACCGTGTCAAGTAATCAGTGCAAGTGATGATATACCATGAACCAGTCCTTCGCGCGGCTGGCGCAATTGGTCCTACAAAGTCGATTGCCCATTTCTCAAATGGTTCAACGCTGGCTATTGGTCGCAAAGGCATTTCATCTCTCTTTCCAGGTTTCCCAAGGCACTGGCAATGGTCACAGGCCTTGCAAAACTCAATACAATATTTGTAGATGGTTTCCCACCAAATCCTAGCTAATAAAATCTTCCACGCGGTAGCATTTCCTGCATAGTGTCCTCTTGCGATCCCACCATGCACTTCTTCCATAATAGCTTCGCACTCATGTTCTAATACGTATTAGCACAGAACCTCATCACGGCCTAAATTATACATGTCTCCACTAATAAGCATGTAGGGTGCGGTGCGTATTGCTAACTACTTTCTTTCCAGGGCCTTCATCCCTTCTGGCACCACACCTATTTTTAAGAACACTGTAATATCTTCCAAGTCTGAGGGCACACGCTGTAACCTAAATAGTTGCACATCTGGCATGGTATCCTCAATGCTTTGCGTGTCCTCTCCTGAGTCAATCCTTGATAAATGGTCAGGCCCTGAATTGCTCTTTCCTGGCTTCACCACTACTGTGAACTCAAATTCTTGAAATAGAAGGACCCAATGACATATGCACCCTTGCAAAACAGGTTTGTTGACCAAGTACTTCAGTGCCATGTGGTCCATGTAGAATATAAATGGTGTTTCCAATAAATATACTTCCTAAACTTATGTAACACGTAGATCATAGGAAATGCTTCGCACTCAGTAGTTGTGTAATTTTGCTCTACTGGTGTCAAATTTCTACTTGCAAAGCACAAGGGATGATCAAAAATTCCCTCCCCAGGTTGTGCTAGTACTGCTCCCATAGTTGTTCCTGAGGCATCAACATGCACATGGAAAGGCTTATCCTAAGAAGGAAAATGTAGTATGGGTGTCGTGACAAAACCTATCCTTCAAGGTGTCAAATGCCTTCTGTTGTGCCTCTCCCCAAAGAAAGGTACTCTTGTGTTTCAACAACTCCTCTAAGGGAACGGCAATCTTGGCATATCCCTTGATGAACTTCCTGTAATACCCCATATGCCCAAGGAATCTGCACACTATGCTTTGACTAGTAGGCTCCCCTAATCCTACAATAACTGCAACTTTAGCGGGATCTACTAGCAAACCTTCTTTGCATATAATGTGTCCTAACAAGGTTCCAAATGGAGTAGTAAAGACACATTTCTTAATGTTGAGGGATATCCTCAATTTTTGACATCTTTCAAACATCAGCCTTAAGTTATCACAATGGTCTTTCACCAATCCATACATAGTCCAATCATCCAGGTAAACTTGAAGAAACTTATGGATGAAGTCCTGAAATTTCTGTACCACAATGCGTGAGAACACAACAAGCAACATTTTTTAATCCAAAAGGCATAACCGTGTAGGAAAAACTTCCCCATTCAGTGGTGAAAGTTTTCTTTCTCTGGTCTTCCTTTACAATCCTCACTTGGTGGTACCCTGAGAACCCATCCGTGAAAGAGTAGACTTCGCGCCTGGCCACTCCCTCTAAGATTTCTTCAGTAAACGGGGTTGGGAAGGGATCAATGACACATACTACATTCAGGTCTTTGTAGTCAACACAGATCTTGATCCTCCCATCCTTCTTGATGTTGATGACCATTGGGCTTATCCATTCTGACTCTTCAATAACCTCAATGATACCTGACGCTATCATTTTTTCTATCTCCTCCTTGACCCATACGCACAAATTTGGGTTCATCCGATATGGTCTCTTTTGGATTAGGAACACACCTTCCTTCAACTTGATCTTCATCTCCCCCAAGGAATGGTGAACGCCTTTGAGTTCATGATACCTGCAAGGGAATAAATCCTAGAACTTGGGTAACAAATCAATGATATTTGAGACCTCCTTCTCCGACCAATAGTCTCCAATGATAGCTTCCTTGGGTTCTTCTTCTAACCCAATGTTAACCTTCTTCATTTTTAAGGGCTCATGGTAGGTGTGTATCCTTTCATCAGTGCTATCTATAACATCGCGCGTACCTATAGAGTGGTTAACATCTAGACTTTCCATTTCCTCCCCATCTATGACATAAACCATCTTTCCTTTTTCCTTCTCTATGCATGCACGCTCAAATTGCATCTCCTTTGACTCATCCTCATCGAAGCGTGCCTCTAAACTGGGCTCACCTAGTAAATCTAGTAGCCTGTCTTCTACCATGGCACTATCCCCCATCGTAAGGTGCTTGATCACTTGCAATGCCTTATCCACTGATGGCTTTGTGCTCCAATATTCAAAAGCTTGGATGAGATCAGTTGTCAGCTCCTTCCAATTTCCTATCTTGGCAGCATGTTTTTGAGTGGATATACCATGTGTGTGCACAACCTTGTAGTGTGGAATACAACTTATGCACCCATAATGATGGTGGTAAGGCCTCTGCGCCTCCTATCCAGGCCTTCTCACATGCTTGGATATGAAATGAAGCGGTCTCTTTACCATGGTAGTCTTGTATGACCATGGGCACGTTGCTTCTAGAGAATCTTATAGAGAAGGCAATCCTAACCTTTGCACGCCATTCTAAGAGACTCTCCCACGGTGTGTAGCCCACCACCGTGATGCAGTCCCGAGTAGGACATAGTTCAGCATCCCCCTTCTTTCATTGTCACTTTTCCACTAAGCTTCCATGTCCCATGATACAATTTTAGGGTATGCCCCTCTAGAGTAACTTGGCAACTTATTTCCTCCTAGGTGCTTAATTGAGCACACATTGGTCACTCTTGTTACAGAACCCCCTCAAATATCACCCAATTAACTCATAGGTCCCATGCACCCAATTGTCACATGTCATGCTTGTTGTATCACTCACAGACTGACCATCCTCAAATTGGATAACTCCTTCTGTAGGGTGAATTATCTCCAGGTCTCTGATGGAGTGCACATAAATTCTATCAAGGACCTCTTCTCCCAAAGGCTTAGTGTAAGGCATTGAATTCCCATCCATCAAAGGGATGATGACCCATTCCTCCTTGTTCTCAAAACTGATATATCCTTTGTTGAACCTCAGGTCAACATTGTTCTTATAGCACCATGGGTGCCCAAGCAATGCTGGAAAATTGTCTTCCTCGGAGTACCAAGACTTCAAAGTCCCTAGTAAACTTGGCCCCCTGAATGGTGATCACTACATCCTTCAATACTCCAATGGGCATTGCCTTAGTTTTGTTTTCCATATACAACACATTCGAAGATGGTTGTAATGCGGGCCTTCCCATTTGATGTCAGGCATCTAATGTAAGAACATTGACTTCTACTCCCATGTCAATCAATATGTTTCTCAGTAGCCAACCATCCATAACTTCATTCAGTGTGATCTCTTTATCAGATTCAAGGCTATGGGGAGGGAGGTTTGCATGCAACACCTACCTTTCTTGCTCTGCTCTGGCACGTGGTACCTTATCCCATAGCCATTCTCCTAGTAAGGGAATAATATTCTCTTTCCTTAACATTTTACACACTTCCTTGACCTCATCCAGGTCCTTCTGTGGAGCCTTAACATTCCTCCCTTGCTCCTACTGCCTGACTGCTCCTTTAGACACTGGATTTCTCCCTACAAACTCTGAATGACATCCATTGTCTCTTGATATACTTCCTTCTGATGGGAAGGGTCTAGATACTTCCCATGCACCACTTCTTCTCTTGAGACTAGAGTCTTTTTCCTTGGTACCTCCTTGGCACGTGCACACCTCTACTCATGTTGTCACCAAAATAGGTTCTAACCCTGACTCATGCGCCACTCTAGGCATCCACTATGTGTCGACCTTCTTTATACTCACCATCCTAGTGCCCTTTTCCTTCCGGTGTTGTTGGCTCATGTGCTCAAACAACTCAGGGCACTCCTCATACTTATGCTTCTTCCCGCACCATGAGCACTGTAATAAATCTAGACACTCACGTTTATAATGTTCTGTAGATCCAAAATTATAACATGTTCCTCATGGGAACTCACTTATTCCTCCTCTGTCCGTGAGTACTGTGACCATGAATCCTCTGAAAACCTCTCCACACGTGCCCCTCCATCTATGTGTCCTTCATAATGGCAATCATCTTCCTTGGAACTACTAGAAAGGATGGTCTAGCACACACCATGATCAATGGCCACATGGATTTGGTCAATAAGCCTACAATCCTTAGTATCATGGGTCATAGAGGTGTAGATCTTGCAATAGCAAGAAAAATTCTTCTGGATTGTGCACTGCAACAAGGGACATCTACTCACATCATGGTCCCCATGAAAAATTTCACAATCTACTGCTATGGTGGGTACTGAATTTTGGGGGAAACTATCCTTGGCATACCTCTCTACTTCACAATCTGTACACCAAAGACCACTATAAGTCTCATGTGTAGAGTTTGTAGACAAATTCTCTAACTGTTTGGCCATGGCAGTGATTTGAGCCTCCAGAAAAGGGCTCACACTAGTATCAACACTCCCAACTGCTTCAGCACGTAAGGCAGCCTCTAGAGCCTCGCGTGGGTCAGTGAATGTTTTATGTGACAATGCCCTCCTAAATGGAGTGATCAACCCTCCAAAAAACCATTGAGCATGTTGTGAAGGGTGAATGTCATATGACAGTTTTGACAAGAGAGTTTTAAACCATGCATCATACTCCCACACACTCTCTTCCATTCCTTGTTGGATCTCCTTCAAAGCACTGATGCTCTTCTACTCAAACTCTAGTATATGGAATTCTGCTAGGAAGGCATTCTTCAATGTAGTGTAGTCTACCACCGTATGATGGGGGTCTTACTTCCTATACTAGCTATGCGCGTGCCCTTGCAATGTTGTTGCAAACTGAATTTCCTTCTTGCTCTGGGGTAGTGATCCCCTTCATGCACGCCATAGCAATTCACACTTGTGCACATGTGCTCTGCAACATCTTCAATACCCCTATAGTAATCTGGTAAGTGTAAAGACATCTCAAAAACACTTGGGGAGGTGGTTGAGGCCCTTGTCCTCCTGATCTAGATCCTTGGTTCCCTCCGGTGTTTCCTCCTCCACCAGATCCACTAGATCCACCAGGTCCTATGCCTCTAGATCCACCAGTTCCACCTCTAGATCCACCAGTAACCCATCAAATGGGCCTGAAGTGGTCATGCCTAGTGTCCCTAATGTTCCATTAAACTATGCACCAATGGTCTGTGATTGCTCCACTACCAGAAGTGTATCCCGTGCCACTTCGAGACATGTTTCCCAAACCTTGTGTACTTACACTTTGCCCAAAAATTCCTCCAAATACTGGAATGGTATGTGTAGCCATGGATGTTCCAAATGAAAAATTATATCTCTTGGGCACTGATCGGTCACTCCCACTGATACCAACTGGGTTATCAATACTTCTCCCTTGATTTGGAAAACCAAGCACCAGGGGTTGGTCACTAGGTGGGTTCAGATGTGTGCCGACGGCTCTTCTTTCTCCATGCAATGAACTCTCATCAGAAGCTAAAGGGGCCTCTCTCCCGCACTTACCAAGATGGGGTAGCAATAGACTTCTTAGGATCCACATCCTCCACATGAACTTTGGCACCTTCCCACAACATCTACCTCCATAGATCCATCACACTTGCAACCTCATTGTCTAGTCATCTCCCTTTCACGAGCTTCGCTATACTTGAGTCATCTCTCCTCCCTTTCCTTTTCATCCGTAATGTCTTCCATCTTCCTCCACCCTAGCTTCCTCTCCCAGCACTCAAAGAATATTTATCCAGCCATGGGAAATGCTTCTAAACTCAAAGTAATGACCAAGATTTTCATAGCCAGAGGAATAACACTAAAAAATGATCCTCTAGGCTCCCTCAGAAACTCAAACTCAACAACTTCTGGGAAAGAATACGTCAAAATGGCATATTCTAAAGTGTAACTGGCCAGCACTCCCTTCCACCAGTGATCAATAACATGCGTCCAAGTCATAGATCTGCATCCTGTAACCTTTGATAGTCATCTTGGGTCCACACGTGTGATCTATAGTACTAGCTTGATCTGGATGCGTATGCTGAAAGCCATTCATATAGATCTACTGGGAAGCAAAAAAAAATGTCTCATACATCTCATGGTATAGGTTCTCTTCTACCCATCTACGTGCATTGAACTCAGGTCCAACATTGAATCTTTGAGAAAACTTGTCCTCCGTGCTCTTGAACCATGTTTCAACACTTTCTAAAGTCAGGCACTCTATCATCACACATCAAAAAGACAAAGATGCATGTCATTTCTCACAACAACTTCAAAAATAGGTACCACCAAGGGAACCAAGATATAGTCATTTTTATGCCCTTTTCAAAGAACAAGGAAATCCCATGCACATTGACCTATCACCCAATGGGCGTTGGGTGCTCACCTAAGGCATGCACGGGTGTCAAGCCCCTCCTTTATGTGAGTTGTGTGAGAATCCATTATTTATGATAGAAAATTAAGTGAAGAGAATGGAAACGAACCATACATTCATCTTAGAGCTCAGAACGGGCTTCTAGACCAATGTATTCATTCAGATAAGAAAAGCATTACAGAACATAGATCTGAATCATAACAGAAAGGAAATGCATATGGGTTTACACCCACTCATATGAAATATATATAAAACCATCCATATAGATATAAGTAAAATATATAACCACATATATTCATATTAAGTACATGTTGATAATCACATTACATTCATTGAGGCTATCACAGATCCATATAATAGTGCAGACCAATGTCATGCATCAGAACTGGACTTAAGCCCCTCATAGTACAAAGAAAAATATTCAGACCCATCCCCTTGATACAACATACTCCTACAGATCCTCTAAACCCAACCCATAGAACTCTCACAGTATTTCTACATAGCTTCACCTCTCTTCCATTCTCTCAGGTGTCTCCATGTGTGTCTTTTCTTCTACCGGGATGCTTGTATATATAGCCTCAGAAAGCACCACCATGCCTTTCTGAAGTTGTAGATTGGTTTCCAAGTGTCCAAGTGGTCCTCCATGGGAGCATGCTCCTTCAGACTCAAGCTCTCCATTTTTCCATGATGACCTTCTGGAATCTTCTATCGCAAGGTATATTCCTTTCATGGGCACCAAGTTGCCAAGCTGGCACCTTATCCACTTCCACATGCATAATCGGGTCATGATTTCCTTGTGTTCTGCCCGATATGCCAAATATGGCTAAGTCCCAAAAACCTTTGCTCTTCCTTGCACGTGCATGCCCACTGGTTCTACTAAACCCTCCTAAAACCCTATCATGGGAACTTTCACCTTGCGTGCCCTTCTCAAATAGGCCTTGTATGCCCATACGCACCTTCTTATACTTAGCCAATATTTTAGGGGTGTGAATTATTTTTATAAATTTAAATTGTAATATTTTTTATTGGAAGTTTTCTCTCAAAATTCAATAAATGTATTTGAAATAATATTAATTTTGTCACCGTCTTTGTCACATTATAGATGATCATATTGTGATTATGTTTGTGCACTAGAAGCAGTAGGCAGTCCTATAAATTATTGTTTTCCTTGTATGTCCAATACCCTGTCTTTTATACATGTGGCTTCTGAATTAGCCACAAATTTAGATTCTTCCAATGATTTAAGATGGTATTCATGTCGACAATGATCAATCACAACTCAAAATTTATTTTGGAAAGAATGAAATAATTGTTTTATTAACAATACAAAACTTCATGCAATAATTGTTAGCATGGGAAGGAGGTCTCGAATGGCAGAGCATGATCAAATCTTTCTGTCCAAGAGATAATAGAGGAAAAGAGAGTCAGTTTTTTTTTGATGACCTAGAATGGACACCAATCATGGGGGATGAGTCGAAAGATTGACATTTGTGTCTCCATACCGCTCGCAAGACTACAAGACATTTGTAAAGGGAGAAGGTTCTAAAGAAAATTTTTGAGACTAGGCATTTCACCCATCATACATCCCAAGTCCACATAATATAGAAAATCCATAAACCACATACAACGAAGTCATATATTGGGTTCAGACCTTTTTTAACACTTCTTTTTTATACGTTCATTTCATAAAAAATTTGTATACCATATGATGTTACCAATTTTTTAATTGCAGTTACTAGTGTTCATATAGTTCAAACGACAATACAATTTAATCCGGAAAACAGGTGAAACAATTGATTAGGTGTCATAAGTATATGGGGCTTGCCAAATGTCATTTCAAATTTGAAAGTTTTTTTATGGGTGACTGTCAATGGAAATAATATTATACAATAATCTCATTTCATTGTGATGTAAACGGTGAGTGTTGTCATGGGAGTAAATGAAAATACCAATTAACGATCCCCATCTGATTATGTTTCCCTGTACTTATCAAATGAATGTAAAATTTATATCGAGAAGTACTTGTTTTGATGGGATGTCACTTTGTAGAAATGATATACGAAAAATATATAGAGGATTCCATCCAACATGGGTTTTATTGAGCAAGAGAGACAAAAACATGACAAGAAAGAGGACATGGTGAACGCATGGAAAAGAGTTCGCTCCAGAAGGTCTCAAAAGCACATGTTGATGATGTCATGAGCGTGAACTTATGGAATGTAGAGGAAAGAGATTTTTTTCCTACTATCAACGGCCAAATAGAACCACCATTCTATTCATTATGGGGTTTCAAACACCATGGATGTGTGAGAGAATGGTTCAACATTCACACAATTCCATAATCTCCATGGATTCAACATTTGCTACGAACAAATATGGCGTAAGTAATTGGAATTGAATTTTGAAATGATGTGTGATTTATGTATCATTAATAATGTCCCCTTTATGTTATATTAAACCCCATGTTAAACTTTGATGTCATATTCCTTTTAGTACCAATTGTACACCTTACTTGTTTTCGATGAGTAAAAGGGTGGGGTACCCGTAGCATGGGCCATTACATCAAGGAATAAGATGAAGACATGTATAGGTGGTTGGAAGAAGTCTAGAAATGAGGAAAACTTCTTCATGTTGATTGGAAAATAAATGCATTCATTACAGATGATGCGTCGGCTGAAATCCAAGCCATCAAGTGTGTTTTTGGATATCATGTACTGTTATGCCTATGGAACATGCGCAGGGCATGGTTGAAAAACGTGCACAGGTATTGTAGCAAGGAGTCTAGGTGGAAGATTTTTGAGAGACTAGGTACCATCATGTATGGTTCTGGAATGCATCACGAGCACACATTTCAAATCATTCAAGACTTCTTCAATGAATTCAAAGAGGAAACTAAGTTCCTCGAGTACTTCAAGAATACATGGTGCGAGAGTGAAGAACGTATTGGTGAGTACGATCCTTTGTGTGTTTCCTTATTAATTACCATCAAAGAATAATTATTGGTTTATAGTGTAACTGATTTTCAATCTGTGTCACTTGATATCTATGTGGGAAACAAATTTTAGAAACTCCTCCTATGCAAATTAGGAAACAAATGCATCCATTGAGTCCTACCATTATTTTTTGAATACTAGATACTTGTGTGATAGAAAAAAAATGTACTCACTCAGATGGACTATTTTTTCTACACACTTGTGTACAAGGTGGAGCCATTTTAAAAACACAAGAGGAAGTTGTAACAATCTGGCTTCTTGACCAATTTCAAAAAAGAAAGACAACTATTGATAGTGGTTGAGAGAGAAAAGAGTATTCCTGATACAGATTACCTTGCAATTACGCCTGATTGCAATCAATTGTGGGTGAGGATCCAAACAACTAGAAGCACATGGTATTTGGTAAGGCAATGCAAAGCCTTGGATGTATGCAAATGTGCTTGGGCTATCAAAGGAAACATATGTAAGCACGTGTTGAAGGCATTGGAACTTTGCAAGTGATATGTGTTGATGTCAACATATCAAGCACTAAAAGTGGCAGGTAATTCAATGTCATCATATGTTACCGATGTAGATTGCTAAGCATAAGCTGTAACGAAATAGGCATCATGTTGAAATTGTTTTCCTTTCACGTGTAGGGGCCAATACTTATGTGGAGACAAGCACAGTAAATGAAGACACGTTTCGAGATGGCCCCTCCTCGCCATATCTAGCACCAGAAGTAGAAGGTAATTCAATGTCATCGTATGTGGCAAGTAGTGATATAGATTATCTAAGGATAAGTCGTAATGAAAAAAACATCAGTGTTGAAATTGTTTTCCTTTCACGTGCAGGAGCCAGTACTTATGCAAGACAAGCATGGTAAATGAAGACACATTCTGAGACAGCCCCTCCTTCATATCCAACACCAGAAGTGGAAGGTAATTCAATGTCATCATATGTGGCAAGTAGTGATATAGATTTCTAAGCATAAGTTGTAACGAAAAAAGCATCGTGTTGAAATTGTTTTCCTTTCATGTGCAGGAGCCAATACCTATGTGGAGACAAGCATGGTAAATGAAGACATGTTATGGGATGGCCCCTCCTCGCCACCTCAACAGTCACTGATAGTTGATGGTTAGTTGTTAATGCCTTTAATCAATTAATTGATGCCAATGATAATGTTCATCACACATATTTATGATTAGGTGACAATGTGTATTCATGTGTAGGTGAAAATGTGTATTCTCAATCAAATGTTACAAATGGGTGTTATAACCAAAATATTCCCCTATCCACTGAATGATGAGTGACATGCATGGATGGTATGAGGTTTTTTTTCTATTGTACAATGATATTGAAAAACCTAGTGTATAAATAAATAACTTTCTATAATGTCTTATACGTCACAGAACTCCTGAAATAGTTGGGGCTGGTGGGTTGATGATAGAAAGTGATTCAAATTTTATGGAACACACATCCAAAGAATTCTTGAAGTTAGTCTTGGATACACGAAATGAGTAAAGATGAATAGAAAAAACATTCTTTGAATGTGTTCAGAAGGTTTAGGAGAGACCTATAAGCATCAAATATGTTAGATGTTGCTTTCAAAGGAGATGTCAATGAGACAACCACCACCCACATGCATGTCCATGGTTTAGTGTGAGTAAAAAATTCCATCGCAGTGTGACTAAGAGGCTAGTCATTGTAGAAGATTTGAACAATCATGTTGAAGACTATGAATGCTTCCAATTTCCTAACGGAAATCATGCAAAGAGGAGAGAAACCACACAAATGGAACCTACAAGTTAAAACATTGAATTATTCATGTGATTGTGAATTTTCAAGAAATTTTAATTATGGAGGCGAAGACTAACATATTGATCATTTATTTTGCAGGTGGTTCAAATGCAGATGAAACATATCCCCGCTTATCCTTCAAAAATTTAGTGTTTGCACAAGGTGTGTATTGAATATATTTAATTTCAATACATTCATTTATTGTATGTAAGGTACAAAGCCTTGGATATCTTGTCTAATATTTAATGCATTGTGTTGCAGATGTACAAATATGCAGAGAGATGTATCTTACGGAATGAGCAGGTTGAGCTTTGGAAAGTAAATGTATGGCATGTAGAGCGGGCCTATTTTAGAATTGTAAACATCTAAAATTCATGTATATGAGATTGTAGATTGCATATATTTAAAATACATAAATATGGAATGTACAACTGACCTATTTTTTGATGATTTTGAGAGTATTTAAAAAATGTGCTTGTTGGTGTTAGCCAACGTAGGACCGCTCATGTAATATATGGATAGTAGAAAATATTTTGACATATAGAAATTTGATGTAATTATGATGAAATGATGTAATCAACAGTAACTAATTATCATGTTTTTATTGTGAAGTGCTAATTTTTTTTTAATTTTTAAGCACGTTGAAAAACAGATCACTTTTTCAGCACCATCTAGCTGAAAAATTCAAACTGCACTGTTTTCCATAAGGTGTAAAATCACGTAGGCTGTTTAACCTTTATTAAACCATCAATGTAATCACAACAAAGTGCTTGAAAAAAAAAACACTTCCGTCTTATTGCAACACTGTAAAAATTCACATTAAGTTTTTCAAGGTGGAAAGCATAATGTTTTTTAAGTTTGTTCAAAAAAGTGTAATCCTCCTTCAACAGAAATTATCAGGTGAGCCAAACACACTGGGTTTGTAAAGTGCATTGCGTTTTCCACAAGTAGAAAAAATATGCAAAACCGAAAAATGCAATTCCTATTTTAACAAGGTGCCATTAATGTTATTCACATGTTAAATCCACATCAAGTAATTATCATGTCGAGAAGAGTTTTGTTTTTCTTAAGTGTTCAGGATATGAGTGTCTTCAACCCATCTCGACATTGTATTAAACTCGGAGTGAGTTGTTCAAATATCAAAAACGTCAGATATGAAAAGGTTCCAACATGAGAAGTTTACATTTTGTTGTGGTATGTGCAATCCAAATAATTATCGAGGTGCAAAGATTGGGAGCAAGAGGGAAAAATGATGGTCTTTTTCTGAGCACGTTGAAAAACACACTATGTTTTTCAACAGCTTTATTTTCCACAAGGTGCAAACCACGTGGATGCTATGAGCTCTATCCTTGTTGTAATGGTGTGCAATCCACTAGTCAAGTAATTATCAGGTGGAGAAGAGTTATATTTTTTTTCAAACTGCTGATCCCAAATAGAGTGTGTTTTTCCGACACGTTGAAAAACACACTGTGTTTTTCAGTTTATTCTGACAAAATGCATGATAAAAGGTGTAAACCAAATGTTATTCCTTTGTTGTTCCCACATCAAGGTTTTTTTTTCTTGACCAAATAAGTTATTTTTCAACACGTTGAAAAACAACACTGTGTTCTTTTAAGCAATATTTGAAAATTCCATGAAATTTTTAAAAGGTGCTAAACCATGATGTTTTTCCTTCTTATTGCAATGATGCAATCCACATTTGGTTGGATAATTATCAAGTGGAGAAGAGTTGTTTTTTTTCAAAGTGCTAAAAATAAGTGTGTTTTTCAACACGTTGAAAAATGCACACTGTGTTTTTCAACACTTTGAAAAACACAATTCCATTTATAAACAAGGTGCAAACCATGATGTTTTTCTCCTTGTTGTAATGATGTAATCACATCAAGTAATTATCAGGTGGAGAAGAGTTGTTTTTTGCAAAGTGCTGAAAAATAGAGAGTGTTTTTCACATGTTGAAAAAGACACTATGTTTTTCAGCACTTTGAAAAATGCACATTCGGTTTAAAAATAAAAAGGTGCAAACCACGATGTTTTTCCTCCTTGTTGTAATGATGCAATCCAATCAAAGTAATTATCAGGTGGAGAAGAGTTATTTTTTTTCAAATTGTTGCTAAAAAATAAAGTGTGTTTTTCCGACACGTTGAAAAACACACTGTGTTTTTTAGCAATATGAAAAAGGTTTCGAATAAAACCATGATGCTTTTCCTCCTTGTTGTAATGATGTAATCCACATCAAGTAATTATCAGGTGGAGAAGAGTTGCACTTTTTTCAAAGTGGCTGAAAAATAAAGTGTGTTTTTTCACACGTTGAAAAACACACTGTTTTTCAACACTTTGAAAAATGCCATTCAGTTTATAACAAGGTGAAATTACCATGATGTTTTTCTTCCTTGTTGTAACGATGTAATCTACATAGTGTAATTATCAAGTGGAGAAGAGTTGATTTTTTTCCAAAGTGCTAAAAACTAGAGTGTGTTTTTCGACACGTTGAAAAACACATTGTGTTTTTCAGCACTTTGAAAAATGCAACGTGGTTTTCCGCAAGGTGCAAACCATGATGCTTTTCTTCCTTGTTGTAATGATGTAATGCATTTCATGTAATTATATGGTGAGTAGAGTTTTTTTAGCAACACATTTCAAAGTGTTTTTCAGCAAAAAAAACATTGTGTGGATTTTGACACGTTGCAAACCACGATGCCTTTCCTGTTTTTCAGCAATGTGATGAATAAATTAATGGAATTGTTGTTTATAAGTGCAAGGTGCAAATATGATGATTTTTCCTCACGTTGTAATGATGTAATCCACACTTTATTGTAGATGAGTTGATTGTTTTCAAAGTGAACAACATCGTGTTATTTTGGAATGTGAAAAGTTGTTTTTTTCAATGATGTAATCTAAGAAGGTAATTATAGTTGGAGTGTGTTTTTTATCATGTTGAAAAACAAGTGTTTTTTTCAACATGTATCACACTGTGTTTTTCAGAACTTTGAAAAAATGCATTTGGATTATAACAAGGTGCAAACCATGATGTTTTTCATCATTTTTGTAATGATGTGATCCACATCAAGTAATTATTAGGTGGAGAAGAGTTTTTTTTTTTCAAAGTGCTGAAAAATAATGTGTGTTTTTCAACAACGTTGAAAAACATAATTGTTTTTAGGCTAGCACTTTAAAAAATGTCGTATATATTTTCCCACAAGGTGTGAACCATGATGTTTTTCCTCCTTGTTGTAATGATGCATCCACATCAAGTAATTATCACTCAGGAGAAGAGTTTATTTTTTCAAAGTGCTTAAAAAATAAAGTGTGTTTTTCAACACATTGAAAAACACACTATGTTTTTCAAAACTTTGTAAAAATTACATGTCAATTGTTTTAACAAGGTGCAAACCACGATGTTTTCCCTCCTTTTTGTAATGATGTAATACAAATCAAGTAATTATCAGGTGGAGAAGAGTTACTTTTTTTCAAAGTGCTGAAAAATAAAGTGTGTTTTTCAACGCATTGAAAAACACACTGTGTTTTTCAGCACAAAAAATTCACATGTCGATTTTAACAAGGTGCAAACCACAATGTTTTTCCTCCTTGTTGTAATGATGTAATCCATATCAAGTAATTATCAGGTGGAGAACAATTGTTATTTTTTTCAAAATGTTGAAAAATAAAGTGTGTTTTTCAACACGTTGAAAAACACACTATGTTTTTTAGCAATGTGAAAAATGTTAATGTTGTTTTCGACAAGGTGCAAACCACAATGTTTTTCCACTTGTTTGTAATGATGTTCATCCAAATAAAGTAATTATTAGGTGGAGAAGAGTTTTTTTTCAAAGTGCTGAAAAATAAAGTGTGTTTTTCAACACGTTGAAAAACACACTGTATTTTTTAGCAATATGAAAAACACAATTTAGATTATAACAAGGTACAAACCATGATGAATTCCCTCTTCATTGTAACGATGTAATCCACATCAAGTAATTATCAAGTGGAGAAGAGTTGATTTTTTTCGAAGTGTTAAAAAGTAGAGTGTGTTTTTTTCAAAAACACTTGTTTTTTAAAAAAATGAAAAACAATGTCGGTTTTTTATAAAGGTGCAAACCACAATGTTTTTCCTCCTTATTGTAATGATGTGATCCACATCAAGTAATTATCAGGTGGAGAAGAATTTGTTTTTTTCAAAGTGCTTAAAAATAAAGTGTGTTTTTCAACACGTTGAAAAACACACTATGTTTTTTAGCACTTTGAAAAACCCTATGTCGATTTTATAAAAAGGTGCAAGCCACAATGTTTTTCCTCCTTGTTGTAATGATGTAATCCATCAAGTAATTATCAGGTGGAGAAGAGTTTCTTTTTTTCAAAGTGCTGAAAAATAAAGTGTTTTTTTCAACACGTTGAAAAACGACATGTGGTTTTTATGAAGGTGCAAACCACGATGTGATTCATCCTCATTGTAATCATGTAATGAAAATCAAGTAATTATCAGGTGGAGAAGAGTCATTTTTTTTCAAAGTGCTGAAAAATAAAGTGTTTTTTTCAACACGTTGAAAAACACACTGTGTTTTTCACCAATTTGAAAAACCCCATGTTGATTTCGACAAGGTGCAAACCATGATGTTTTTCCTCCTTGTTGTGATGATGCAATGTATCAAGTAATTATCATGAGGAGAAGAGTTTTTTTTTTCAAAGTGCTGAAAAATAAAGTGTGTTTTTCAACATGTTGAAAAACACACTGTGTTTTTCAGCAACATGCAAAATGCCATATCGATTTCGACAAGGTGCAAACCACGATGCTTTTCCTCCTTATTGTAATGATTTCAATCCATATCAAGTAATTATACCATGAGGAGAAGAGTTGTTTTTTTCAAAGTGCTAAAAAATAGAGTGTGTTTTTCAACAATATGAAAAACACATGTTGTTTTTTAGTCATTAAAAACCATGAAAAGGTGCACTCAATGCCTTGACAAAGGTGAAATCATGATGCCATTCCTCCTTGTTGTTAATGATGTGTTTTTCATGCATATCAAATATTTTAACAATGAGAAGAGTGATAATTTTTTCAAAGTGCTGAAAAATAGAAGTGTGTTTTTCAACACGTTGAAAAACACATTGTGTTTTTTAACACTGCTGAAAAATTGTTTTTCAACTGTTTTTTTTTGTGATGAAGGTGCAAACCACGGGTGTTTTTCCTCCTTGTTTTTGATTTCAATGCATATCAAAGTAATTATCAGGGAGAAGAATTTTGTTTTTTTCAAAAGTTGCTAAAAATAAAGTGTGTTTTTCAACATTTTTAAAAACACACTGTGTTTTTCAGCAATATGAAAAATGCAATGCGGTTTTGAACAAGGTGCAAACCACGATGTGATTCCTCCTCATTGTAATGATGTAATGAAAATCAAGTAATTATCATGTGGAGAAGAGTTGATTTTTTTCAAAGTGCTGAAAAATAAAGTGTATTATTCAACACGATGAAAAACACTGTATTTTTTAGCAATTTGAAAAACCCCATGTCGATTTTGATAAGGTGCAAACCATGATGCTTTTCCTCCTTGTTGTGATGATGCAATGCATATCAAGTAACTACCATGAGGAGAAGGGTTGATTTTTTTCAAAGTGCTGAAAAATAGAGTGTTTTTCAACACATTGAAAAACACACTATGTTTTTCAGCACTTAGAAAAACGCCATGTTGATTTCGACAAGGTGCAAACCATGATGCTTTTCTTCCTTGATGTAATGATGTAATGCATATCAAGTAATTACCAGGTGGAGAAGAGTTTATTTACAAGCAACAGAATAAATTTTAATTTTTCTTGATTTAATTATGAAAAGTGAAATATGAAAAATGGATGATGGGTCCTAGGATGTGGATGGACGATGTTCAATGTTGTGCTCCGTGGAAGAATGGATCAAGCTCCTCTCCTGTGAATGAATCTGCAATCACAGACACTACACAAGACATTCCAAGTAAAATTGTGCACTTTAATTCAAAACATTTTATTACGAGTAGATTTGTTAACACGAGGGGTCCAAAAACTCTCTCAAGTTGCTAAAATTTCATTACAATCAATGGGAAAATGTACTTCTTTTTCTTTCCCTAAATGGGATGCTGAAGTTTAAACCATAAGGAAATAATAAAATGTTTTGGGGTTTTCATTTTATCAGATAGACTAATATTTCTTGATATTTAACAAGTCCATCAATAACAATAATTGTTATAGTTTATTCGCTAAAAAACCATTGTAATGTATATGTAGTATGAAAATTACATGCTTCAATGAATACTTGAATTATGTAGAATTAACTCCTATTCAAACAATAATGAATTTCTATATTATGTAGATTAAGTAGGGTACATGTGCATCTATAGATGAGTTGAACTCATATTAGAACACTATTGACACACAAACTAACAAAATGATATATAACTATAAAAAAATGTGAATAAGGTAGACCAAGGGTCACATGGATAAATTTGGAAGGGAATGGGGACTCTTTTCTCATAACCATGTAGTTTACCATAACCTTTTGGACTTACGTTCCTTGTCAAGTGCACTATCCTAGCAAAAGTCTTAGAACAACACACAATAATTTAAAAAAAAATTAATCAAAGGGGGGGCCTTATGAATACCATAAATGATTGGAAATGATAATTGCACCAATACAATCCTAAATTGGACAAATGATCATAACCCATAATTAGTGAATTTGACATGAATATTTAAATATTTAAAAAACAAAAACCACTCATTTTTTCCACCTTATTGCAATTTAAATCTTTCTACCAGATTCACAATACTCACACATTCTAAATCTTATTGCAATTTAAATCTTGCTATCCGATTTTCACACCTTCTAATATTTTATTATGTTTTTATTGTTTAATTATTATTTACTCTTATAAAAACTAAAATATACATTTAACCAACATCTTTTGATGTCAAAGGTCGCATGGACAATGTCATTTTATTACAAAGTCATATATTCATTTATTAGTTGTGTCTTCGGTGGGAGTGACTGGTACTTTTTCCTCAGTTGACGCCTTGGCCTGGATGTACATCCTCTTCCATACTTCCTTGTGACCTTCATGTATTTTAACAATGGAATTAAAGCTTGCTACGTGATTTTTGAACACTTTTTTGTTCAATTCACCCATTGTCTCCCAATTCTTAATTTCTAATTCCAACTCTTGAACCTCAAGCTCCAACTCCATCTTCCTTGAGGAAGCATCTCCTAATTGGTCCAATAATTCCTTATTTTTTTTTTGACAAGTATAAATATTGCAATGTAAGTCTTTCACGCTCGGTTTTATAAAAATTTTCCTTATTCATTACAAGTTTCAATTCTAATTCCATACGCAATGGTGGGGAAGTCTCATCTTCTTGTCCAACACCCACATCTTTATTTGTAGGGCTCTTTGCATTCTTTCTGAACACAGGCATGACACTATCAAATGTTTCATAATATTTCGGTTCCTCCACTTGAGAAGCCTTGTCTCTTTCCATCCTTTACACCTGTATTTAAACAACTGATAATATTTCACCATGTCATTTAAAAGAAACAATTAATATTTTATCACCATTCAAACGTAATTATGAAATATATATGAAAGTTTAGTAAGCACATCAAACCCAAGTAGGCATACATGGAAGAAGAACACAACTATGTAACCATAAACCACAAACCGTAATCCATAATACACAAGATTTGAAAGAAAAAATGTGATTTATCTACAATAAATTACTGAACACGTCAAACCCAGGTAGGCATACATGAAACAAACAAAAATATGTAACCATAAACCATAACCATAATCCACAATCCATAGTCACATTAATACATTAACCAGATACATAGTGATAACATCATCATTTATACAATAAATGGAATGTCACATAACAAGAATAAAAACCATCTAATGCACTATAAATAGAACCACAAACCATATTCAATTTATCAAGAATGCAATACTAAATCGTAAATGTCAAACACATTAAAGTAACAACATCATCACACTTATATACACTTGTCTTCTAATCACACTTGTATTACTCTTCCTTATACATCACACATCACATACCAAATGTAGCAATCCATATACATGATCTAAATACTAATTAATGTGCACATCATAACATCAACCGAAAAACAACCATATTAGAGTAAAATCACATACATCTAATAATATAATATAACCACATACATCTATCCATCTCATATATTATGCTACAAAGGCTATAATATTAAATAAAAATTTTTTTTGCATACCAAAAAATCAATAACTATACATATATGTCAAACATATAAGTAAAAAATATAAGTAAAATATGTCAAATATGTAAGTAAAATATATAAGTACAATAACACAATGATGTCAACTATATAAGTAAGTTTAATATGTGTTTAACAAGTATATTTTCATCTCAAAGGCTGCATGACTGGTATATTCATTTGTTAGTTTCATCTTCGGTGGGAGTGCCTAGTACTTTTTCCTCAATTTCCTTCTTGGCCTACATGTACATCTCCTTCCATACTTCCTTCTGATCTTCATGTATTTTAAGAATGGAATTAAAGATTGCTACTTAATTTTCGAACACTTTTTTATTCGCTTCACGCATTGTCTCCCAATTCTTAATTTCTAGTTCTAACTCCTGAACCTCAAGCTCTAACTCCATCTGCCTCGAGGAAATATCTCCTATTTCATCCAATAATTCCTTTTTTTTTTTTAAATATAAATTTTCCAATGCAAGGCTTTCACACTCGTTTTTATACATCTTTTCCTTCTTCATTACAAGTTTCATTTCTAATTCCATACAGAATGATGGGGAAGACTCATCTTCTTGTCCAACATTGACATCTTCGTTTGCAAGGCTCTTTGCATTTTTTTGAACACATAAGTGGAATTATCGAATGTTTCATAATATTTTTGTTCCTGCACTGGTGAAGCCTTGTGCTTTCAACCTTCTTTTGTCTTGCCATCTAATTAAACCTGTATTTAAACAACTGATTAATATCTGTTACCATTTAAACATAATTACAAAGAAAATAATGCACTTAACTTATACTCAACAAAACATTATCATGGATGAAATATATATGAAAGTTTGTAAGCACATCAAACCCAAGTAGGCATACATGGAAGAAGAACACAACTATGTAACCATAAACCACAAACCGTAATCCATAATACACTAGATTTGAAAGCAAAATTGTGAATTATCTACAATAAATTAGTGAACACGTCAAACCCAAGTAGGCATACACATAAGAAGAACACAACTATATAACCATATACCATATACCGTAATCCACAATCCATAGTCACATTAATACATTAACCAGATACATAGTGATAACATCATCATTTATACAATAAATGGAATGTCACATAACAAGAATAAAAACCATCTAATGCACTATAAACAAAACATAAATGGATAACTCTATGTAACCCATAACCACAAACCATATTCAATATATCAATAATGCAATACTAAATTGTAAACCTCAAACACATCAAAGTAACAACATCATCATATACACATATATAGTAATCTGACTCCTCATAAGCAATGTTATACAATAAATGTTTTCATCTCCTCTGCTACCTATTGTTAGTGAGAGAACATATTCCATCATAATATCTAATACGTTTCTTCTCATCTCTATGAATAGAATTAGGTGAGATGCCAAGAACGGGTGGGGCATCGGATGTCTTTATCTGAGTATGACGTGTTTTCTCAACTTGTACCTTATCATCCTGAAAGCCAACCATATAGTAAATAATTCAACATAGATGAATCTCTTAGTTAATCACATAATTAAATTAAATCGTCCATTACATCTACTTGCCTCTGCACATGGAGTTCTCAGTCTGATATCTCTGAGATCCCATATAGAAAACCCTTTAACACACTCTGTTAAAGTGCTTGAAAATGTATTAGGGTAGGGAAATGGAGTAGTGGGAACAATGGCCTAAAAAATAATGACTTTCATAGTAAATTGGGGAATGTGATGCCATGACACTTTGCATGTGGGCTACTATCACAAACCACTCCTCTCGCAACAAACTATATCATTTGACATTAACCTGACTTCGACCCCGTTAGGAAAATCCTCGAATAATGACAATCTCAATTACATTAATAACTTTATCTTAATTTCACCAAAAAAGAATACAAAAAATCAAATGAGAACATTCAATAACTTACCATTCCAGCTCCACCCTCTCTTATACTATCAGAAATTTCATTTGTGCCCCTCTCCTCATGCCTTCCCTCGTCACCCTCTCTCTCCTTGAGTGGAAAATAAGTTGCAACTCTAGAAATATTCATCTCATCCTCTCTGACCTCTCATGAAGCTATCTTGCTAATAAGATCGAGACCACAAGCTGATTTGGAAGGGGGATTCTTATCGCAAACATCTACCTATAACAATCGAGTCATCAAGACAATTTAAATATCAACCACATAAGGAAACATTCATTTTCAAGTGTGTGTTATGCAGTTTTTTACCTTTATCTATTTCACACTATGAATCGAGTCTCTCTGCTAACGTAGGAGTGACATAAGGGAATGTCATAATCCTATGCATACCTACAATTAGTATATACAAAAATAAACAAAAACTATATTCTATATAGCAATGAAAGACCAATAATTACTTACGTTATCATTCGCAGGGGGTCAACATTCCCACTAGTTGTTCCACCCTCTTCTCTATCTTCCTGTTCATGACATAATATTAAGTTTTTGATTTCCAAACCAAACATAATATATAATATATTATACTAATCTTAAATTTACCTCTGTCCCGATATTTGAGTTAATTTTTTCTCTCACTCTCAACCACTTCTCCTCTCTCACATTGTCACATCTCCTTTGAATCGTAGGTGCACACATTTCATCATACACCTCCCTCTTTCCTTCCTAGGTTAACTCCTTGAATCAATTTTTGCATTCTTTTTTACAAACTTGATCGATAACCCTCCTGCATTGTAGGGATAATCACTTCCTAAAGACATAGTTCACATCCCCCTCTCTCTTTTGCATGTATGCCTTGCTCCTATCTTGAGGGATAGGTGACCGTTTTCCCATATGCTTACAGCCACACTTACAGGGTTCCACGAAGGGAAGATTGTGTGTTACCTAGCGATGTCGATTAAGTTTATGCAACTCCCAAAACCTAACATCCCCACTAACAGCACATGATCCATGCTGGCAGAAATACTGAATATGACCATTAACATGTTTGGTTTTGTACTCTACGGGTGGCTGATTGAAAGAAATTGTTAAAAAATTATAATAGTTCTTACACTATTGAATAGAAAGAATCAACAAGAAATAAAAATGTTAAGTTTTAACTTTATTCACCTCCATTGCAGGCTCACGAATATCTAACATAGCTCGAAAGGATCCACGTAGTATCCATGAACTATTGGAGGAACATATCCCTTTGCATCCTCTTTGATGTTTGTGGAACATGTACGTGCCATGTGATGTAAAGGTGCCTGTATCCAGGGAGTACAAATACATAAATATTAGCCCAACATAAAATATTAAGTATTATGAAAAAGAATTAATGTTCACATATTTTAATATTACCATCGTGGAATGTGAAGAAACTTGTGTGAAAATACAACAATCTCATATTTATCATCCCAATAAATGACATTAGGTATATTGCTAGGTCAAACAATTAATGTTCACAAATTTTTATATTACCGTCTCATTATTTATGTCTTTCCCAAAAACTAAGAATGGATTGTGAACATGGATGGGCCCATGTCACCGAAATTCTGCATGTTTTGGTCAAGTGTGTTTTCATAACCATAGTTGAAGTAACGTACTATAAAACAAGATAAATTAAAACAAATGGTGCATAACTTATTTATTCATATTTTACATTCATATTGAGAAAATCGTACAAAATAAACCATTTTTGAAGAAGTTAGCTACACACAGTATTTTTCAAAACTGGATACTCAACTCTAAATGTTTCTGAAATAAATATAAAATGTGAATTTCAAGTGTGCTACAAGACAATATAAGATTAAAGCATCAAAAAAATAACATTACATTTTGAAATGAAATTTAAACATCCAAGTATCATCCCATGTAATTATATTAGGTGTTTGGATGTTCATAAGTTGTGTTTGTAATACATAGTGATACGTCAACCCAAACAATGGAAGAAGTAATATTTTCCAAATAAGTACCTTTAACTTTTATAGAATACATAATCACTCAATGCACGTGACAAAGACCAGTGAAGGCATCTCCACTGCAATCATTGTCACACTCATCTGTGCCGTTATGAGGTGCTTTCCATTGTTCAAACCTCCACTCATCAAGATCTTCTAGCTGATGATCAACATCATCCCACTAATCAAGAACATTTTTTGATAAGCTAAGCTAGTTTCCATCCGGCGGTGGATGTACGACCAATGTGATGTCGTGGTACCACCCAAGGTATTGTTGTCAATCTACTACAAAGATTTTTTCATCGATCCATCTTCCAATGACTGTGTCTATCCTTGTGAGCCAAGGGTCGAATAGAAAACAAACCACTGTTGAGAAGATGAAATATAACTCAAGGATGTAAGTGTGGAAGGTTTGCACGTGAAAGAGTAGGGCGCATGAGAAAACATTGAATAGCAGAACATGAGCGCACCCATAAATTGTTAGAAACATGACTTTGCCACTTTTTTTAGGTCAAGGCTATTTTTGGGCATGGAGTGCAAAGAACGTAAAGATATGAAGACTTATAGTTCATGCAAGGCTACTTTGGGTTTTACATTTGTTCGAGCACCATGAAGATTCCTAGTCTAATAATAGGATCTATTGTAGGAGTTAACTAATAGAAGACCTATTATTAGCACTTGCATGATTTTGTATCCTCTTGTAAAGGCGCATGGCTATTATTAACATGTAGCCTATTTTTGGAAGGTGCATGGGGGTGAAGGGAAAGTCCCCATCTCTATATATATATGTATTGATTTGCATGGTTTGGGGAGAATAATTATTGTAGAGTTATGTTGTGGATTTGTTAACGCACATGACTATGGAAACTGGATCTTGATGTATGAAGCTTCTATGTTTTACAATATTTGATATAATGGATCATATTGGCTAGATATTGGTGTTAGATGTGACTGAATATGGTTCTTGCATGGTAAATCTAATTTTAATAATTGTTTAGTTAATAGTTCATAGGGTTTAGATCTAGATTTGGTTTATGCAATGTGGATTATCTACTATCTACTATAAATCTGGACATATACATATGCAATCATGCTACCATTCTAGAAAAACAACTCTAAAGAGGGACCTGATACCCTTGTGCACTTCAGGTGAGCGCTCAGTTAAGGCTGAGTGATGTGCCATCGTACCTTAGGTTATTTGCAGTTAATTCTAGGCTACATCATTGGTTCCATTGCTAGGACCTCTTTCTCAGCTGTTTTTCAGGATGTTGCATGATGAAGACATACCGATTGACCTTGATCAATATTGAGGAGTGGTTAGTAGATCTAGAAGAAGTGTATGCTCCTAGATTCAGTACTAGACCTAATTTTAATGCACGCACGTGGGCTGAGAAAAATCTATATGACACATTATATGAGATGTTCTTTCCTATCTTTCATCTCGAGTTATACAAGTGGCTGGTTGCTTATTTGTAAAAGAGAAATTGGAGGTTTCACATGCTTGTTTGGATGCAGGAAGAATTCTAGGCCTTGTATGATGTAGATCTACTTTGGACTCGATCTGTGGATGTTTGATTCCATGGTGTTTTGTACAACTATATTCTTGAGTACACAGTTCAACTTACTCTTGCTAAGAAGTTATTGAGTTTTAGTTTTTGCGTGAACCAAGAGGATCATATTTGTATGGTATCCCACTGGCGATCAAGATCCTGATTGTAACCCTGGATTTGGAACAGAAGCCGATGACTAACTAAACCCCACTACACACGGGGGCAGGATCAGGTTTAGTAATGATGACAGACCTAGTGGTAGAAAGATAGAGGGAAGAAACGTGGCTTGAGTTCAATGAGGTGCGTGAGAGGGATTTAGAGAAGTAGCAGGAAGTTGTAGAGTGGAGGGCATTGTGGAGAGAGATGGATCGTGAAGGATTCAGAGCTCACGTAGAAGACATGGAGCCAGAGCATCCAGATCTCCCCCATTTGGGAAAGCATGGTAGGGAACCCTCTTTAGCCTTAGATGAGAGCACACCAATAGAGACGATAGGGGCCATGGTCACGCATATGAATCTACCTAGTGACCTAGCCCGTGCACTTGGTTTTCCAATTTCTATGATAACCAGTAAACAACAAGTAGTGTGAGTAGTAGAGTTGTAGTAGATAGAGTTAATTTCCAGTCAAGTTCAAGAGTTAATCAGGGAGCATATTAATTTATGGCGTAATCGTCATCTAGTTTATTTGGAGGACCTATTGGAGATATCTTTTCTGGCATGTCATCGACACAGAACATAGGCACACAGAACCTTGACATCACATCTAGAAGTAATGCAACTTCATAGAATGTGTGAATTCAGTTTAGCACAATCATTGGAACACAAAGCCATACATCTTTTGGTCCATTACCTACTAGAGGGGGTGAATAAGGAGGATCAAGTGGTTCGGGCACTGACAGATCTGGTGGATTTGGAGGTGGTAGAAATATAGGTTCTAGGTCTGGTGGGCAAGGGTCCCACCAACCTCAACAAATTTATATGGAGATGTCTCTCCATCTTCCAGAGTATACAAAAATTGAATATGTAGCCAAACACATGCATATGTGTGAGATACTATGGTGCGCAAAGGGGATTACAAATCTAGAGTGCAAGAAAAGTCATTTTGCAGCTACGTTGAAGGGACACATGCACAACTCGTACAATTTTTTTGATCCTGATCAGACTTGTGTGGACTATACAACATTTTAGGATGCTTTCTTAAAGGAATTTTATATCCCTGAGTTTGAGCAGAAATGCATAAGCGCGCTTAAATACATTAAGCAGGGAACTATTGAAAGTGTTCGGGAATATGATGCTCGGTTAAAGACTCTCCTGTCTAATTTATCTTATGACATCCATGCTAGCCAATACGCACAATGGTTCATTGGAGGATTGATCACACTTTTTAGGAGGGTTCTTTCACACAAGACTTATACATATCCGTTGTAAGGAACTTGAGGCAACTCTGCGTGCTGATGTAGTAGGATTGTGGACACATGAGTGAGCCTATTCTTGGAAGCTCAAATTGTAGCAATGGTGAAATAGTTGGAGAATTTTTCTAATTTCAGCACATGAGACATAAAGTGGAATTTGGTGTACAGATTGTGAAGTAGAGGGGCATACTAAGGATTGTTGCCCTAAAAAAATGGTGCACTCATTGTTGCTGGATTGCAAGATATGTCACTTGGACCACAATTCAAGCCTGTGCCCATTATTAAAATGTGTGATAAGAAAGAATATGTCTAGTTACTATAAGATTTACAGGTCCTCGACTCATGATACTGAAGATTGCAAATTGATTGATCAGATCCATGATGCCATTGATATTGGCATATGACAGACTGGTGTTGTAAATAATTCCAAGGAAAAGGGCGAGCATCATGACTATGATCACAGTGAGGGGCATTCTAATGGCACCTGTGGTAGATGTTGAGGTTACAGAGGTGGATTCAAAGGTTGAGTTAGCGGGGGTGGAAGGAGTGATTTCCCTCGTGGGACTTGTTATATGTGTGGATCTCGTGAACACTAGAGGAACGGATGTACATAGAATATTATGTATTCTTTTTACAGAAAGAATCATAGTTATGAAGAATTCCTGGACTTGTAAGAACACTTAAGCACGAAACATAAACAAGAAAATAAGGGCGTAGGAATGGTTAGAGTACATCGCGCCATGGAAGACACATGTATGCCAAAGTTAACACCAGATCTTGATTTGATGCCTGTGAAGATTACTACACGTGTTGAGGCTACACACGCTAGGGAAATGCTACCACAAAAGCCTACTATTATTAAAGAGGAAGTCATGTATGCCAATTATCGAGACCCTATGCATCAGAAATAGGTTTATCAAGAAACCATTGAGGTAATACAAAATTTATAGGGTGAGATACAATGTTTGAAGGAACAGTTGTGGAATTTAGAACAAAAGAAAGTAGTTGATATCCATTAGACAGATGTTGATGATTTGAAATAGGTTTGTAAGATGTTGTGTTAAGAAAATAATATTCCATTGTTAGGGAACTGGTTGAAGGGAAATGCTTCGCGCACTGGGATTGAGCATGAGAGACAACTTCTGCATGTTAATCTTCCTCTAGGCAGTTTGTACTATGACAAGGAGATTACTCTAAATATTGTTGTTGATGGTTGTTTTTTGAGTAACATCTTGATTGACTTAAGCACGAAAGTAAATGTACTCACTTAGGATGCGTGGGTTCAGATGGGAGGACCTCCATTACAACCATTTTCCAATGTGTTGTTCATGGAAAATTGACCTAAGGAAAATCCTATTGGAGTTTTAAAAGATGTATCCATTACTATACAAGGGGCCAAGTTCACTAGGGACTTTGAGGTATTAGCGCTTCCAGAAGTAGATAATTTTCCCGCATTACTTGGGTGCCTTTGGTGTTATGCAAACAACGTTGACCTACACTTCAATAAGGGGTATATCAGATTTGAGAATAAAGAAGAGCGTGTCATCATACCTTTGACAGATGGGAAATTTACGTCTTATGTAGAGCCCTTAAGCGAAGAAGACTTGAACAGAGTTTATGTGCGCACCATTCGAGATCCAGAAGTTCTTGAGCCATCAAAGGAAGGAGTTCTCTAATGGGATGATGCACAGTCAATGATTGACACTACAAGTGTTGTATGTGACAATTGGGCACACAAAACTTATGAAATGGTTTGGCACGAAGTACAAAGTGCCGCTACGCGTGTCAGTAAGCCACACAGTATCAAACATTTGGGCAGCAGTCGAGTACCAAAGTACATATGTGAGGAGAATCTAGAACTATTCCTGTTTGCTATAGAAGTTCAATGGGAATGTCAGGTGGAAAGAAGGAAAATGTTAGTATATAATTTGCACGAGATGACAGTGCGTTGGTGGATGGTTCACAAGGATAATCTTTTAGAGTGGAGAGAAGTAAGGATTACTTTATCTGCTTGGTTTCTAAGAAGAAATATGCCTTCTCAAATTTGTACATTTCATGGTAATGATCATGTTCATCACCACATTCAACAATATGAGATACTCTAGACGACGGGGCAGGAAGCTTTACCACCTTCTTTGTGGGTGCACAATTTTTATTTCACCTTGTGAGGCTACGCGCGCACATGATATATCTAAGTAGAATTGAATAGGGTGACTGGAAATTGGAAAGAACTCATTGAAGGTGTGACTCATACATTTGATTAATTTTCTTCTAAACCTTTGGTGAATGAGGCATTGCAGGTTATGAAGTGCTTAACTATGGGAGATAAGAGTTGTTAGGAGAATCAAACCTAGTGGCACGCTTTGAAGAGGAAGAAACAGATGAAGAGAATATTTGGTGCACTTGCCTAAAAAGAGAAAAGGGTAAGATGATCTACACGGTTGATGATGAAGAGGTGGAGAACCTGGATATGGAGCACACAGAGGGTACACGCGAAGTCTTGGACAATGTAGAGGAGAAGGTGCTCACCTACCATGAGACTATGAACACCAAGAAAGTGAACATTGGAACGAATGTTGAACATAAGGAATCCATTATCAGAGATTATTGGTCTGACTCTAAAGTTGCTAAAATCATTGAGCTAATGCACGACTTTCAAGACTTGTTCCCTATAGGCTATCATGAGCTAAAATACGTGCTTGAATCATTGGGAGAGATGAAGATAAAGTTGAAGGAAGGTGCGTGCCCAGTTCGGAAGGGACCTTATAGGATGAATCCAAACTTGCACATCAAGGTAAAGGAAGAAATTGAAAAAATGTTAATTTCTGGAATCATTGTGCTAATTAAGGAGTCAAAATGGGTGACTCCTATGGTGATCAACATCAAGAAAGATGGTAGAATCAGGATTTGTGTGGATTATAGGGAGTTAATTGTTGCATATGTGATTTATCCCTTTCCCACACCAGTTACTAAGGAAATCTTGGAAGGCGTTGTAGGGTGTGAAATATACTCCTTCACTGATGGATTCTCTGGATATCATCAGGTAAGGATAGTTGAAGAAGATCAAGAGAAGAAAACTTTCACCACCGAGTGGGGAAGTTTTGGATACATAGTTATGCCCTTTGGATTAAAGAATGCACTTCCATTATTCTCACGCATAGTGGTGCAAACATTCCAGGATTTTATTCACAAGTTCTTGCAGGTGTATCTGGATGATTGGACAGTCTGTGGGCTTGTAAAAGATCACTATGATAATCTGAGGCTGGTGTTCAAGAGGTACCATCAGTTGAGCATATATTTGAGCTTTAAAAAAGTGTATATTTGCCACACCCTTTGGAATTTTGTTGTGGCACATCATATGTAAAAAAGGCTTGCTAGTGGATCCTGCTAAAGTAGCTGTTATTTTGGGCTTAGAAGAACCTACTAGCTAGAGTGAGGTACGTGGATTCTTGTGGCACACGGGTTATTACAAAAATTTTATCAAGGAATATGCCAAGATTGTTACACCCTTAGAATAATTACTCAGGGGAAAAGGAAATTTTTATTGGGGTGAGGCACAATAACGCACATTTGACACACTGAAGGAAAGGCTTACTAAAACACCTATTTTGTGCTTTCCTTCATGTTCCAAGCCTTTTCACATTCATGTAGACACCTATGGCATGACCATTTGTGCCATATTAGCTTAGCTTGGAGAAGGAATTGTTGATCATCCTATTTTCTTTGCTAGCAAAAATTTGACTCTAGCATAACAAAATTATACAACAATAAAGCGTGAGGCCTTTTCTATGATCTACACACTCCATAATTTTTGATAGTATTTTCTGGCTACACCTTTCATGTTTTATACAGACCACATGGCATTGAAGTACTTGGTGAACAAGTGTGCTTTGCATAGGCACATATGTCGTTGGGTACTGTTGTTTTAGGAGTTCAATTTTATGGTGGTGGTTAAGTCTAGTAAAAGTAATTCTGGTCTAGACCATTTATCAAGGATTCAATTAGGAGAGGACATGCAAAGCATCGAGGACACAATCTTAGATGCATAGATGTTCAAGTTGAACCTTGCAACCTCAGACTTGGAAGATATTGTTGTCCTTTTATGCACATGTGTGGTGCTCAAAGGAATGAAGGCTTTAGAAAATGTTATTCGTGTCACGCCTTACATGTTGATCAGTGGAGACTTATACAAGTTGGGCCATGATGAGGTTTTACGTCAGTGCATGATTGAGCATGAGTGCGACGTAATTATGGTAGAGGCTCATGGTGGTATTGTAGGTGGACACTATGCAGGGGATGCCATCGCACGTAAGATTCAACTAGCTAGTCTTTGGTGGGAAACATTATATGAAATCACTTATATACTTGACTTCGGTGCTTTCCAGTTAGAGGTGTTGGATGGAACACGGTTTCCCGGTTACTTCAATGGGAGTAGGCTAAAGCCCTACTATAAATAAGTATTCTTGGTGTTTATAATAAGGTAGTATTGCCACTTAGATTAGGTTTCCCGTAATGCATTTATTTTATGTGTGTTTCCTTCATCGTTGCTATGCTTTTTCAATTTAGTTCATTGTTTTGTGTAATAAGTGCACTTGCGCGCTAGAAGATGATTACAATTTAAGTGTTTTTATGTGTAGAGGACCACACATACCCTTAGTGTGGGCTGGTTTATGTACAAGGTTCATTACCAAGTTTAATATAGTTTATTGTCATCTGAAGACGGGTATGCATAAGGAAAATTTTTTCTAGGTGATTTTTGGAAGAGTACAAATAGAAAAACTTGGTCCTAAGTGAAGACCACAGATGTAAAAATGGATGCATAGTATAACATGAAGTAGGCTGTAGTAGTGGGAACTAGTTAGAAGAAGGCGCAGTGGCGAAGTACTTTAGTGCATGAGGGTGCGTGGAAGGAGGTTTGTGGCCTAGAAGTAGAAGGCGCGCCAAAAGGTTATGAATGTGGTGTGGAGATGAGCAGCGTAAAAAATTTGACGAACGATGAATTATTGTTGGGATCAATGGTAGGTGGAGGAGTAATAAATGTGATAAATTTTTTAAAATCTATACAAGGGTTGTGAGGCCATTTTTACCTTTGCGATTATGAATTTTCATGTGATTTGTTGCGAGCGAGCTAGAAAAGACAGTGGTAAAGTGTGAAGAGATAAAAACTAGGAGGTGATATCATATTTATGTATGGGATTGACTTACGCTCCTTTTGGAAAATATTTTGAGCAAAGCAAAGGCGTGCGTAGAGGAGAAATCAAGAGCTAAGGTTTGGATTGAAGCTAGGGCACACAATTTCGAGATAGAGCACGTGGATTGAAATTACAAAGCTTAGAAGAGGTAAAAAGCTAGCACATTTTTAGTTTTTATGGCACCCAAATGAGCACTTGGAGCTGGTACAAGGGGGAAGAAGAAAAAGGAAGTGGGAATCGAAGTGGAAGATACCCCCGAGAATAGATTTTCTGAAATGCAGTACCTAGAAGGGCTTCTCATGGGTTGTGACTGGGATTCGCACATTTTTTGTTGTAAGGTCAATGACTACAATCATAGGAACAAGGATACCAAGGAGGAGCTAGAGAAATTGTTGGTAGTAAAAACCAATAATAGAACAACCGACGATATGGTAGTCTACAATGAAGTGGGAAAAAAATTATTGACCAAGGTAGGAGTATTGCAGTTGTATGAGCTTTCGTACTTTGGTAAACCTAAAAATCTATATCATTGGCTTATGAGTAGAGTCCATCAGGACTTCTTCTATTTTGTTGGGCGTTGAATGAGGATCATCGTGCCTTTGATTGCAAGTTTGATAGGGCTGAGGAGTTTGGGTGTTGATCTTAGTAGTGACCTCATTGATAAGGAGGCCATTGAAAATATGAATTAGAAGCCTTGGTACAGTAAAGGACGACGCGAGATGGACATCCCTAAGTTACAAAAGTTTCCAGTCATTCAGGCAGTAACCCATCTTCTGACAAAGCTGAACAATTAATAGCGTTGATCTCAAGTCAACAAAGTTTGGCTTCATGTTTCTCGTAAGATTATAAAAGGTGTTGTATACAACTTGTAAGATTTCATTTATGAGACAATCATTGAAGCAACGCAAAAAGGTGAGAAAATTAGTTTTGGTGTTGTACACTTGTCATTGGTTTTTGTCAAAATTGGGGTGCCCGATGGGCCATAGGACAATGTATGATAGTTTCCTGATGCAAATAAGTCCTTGGCGGAAAGATTTTCCAAGTATACTTGTGATGGATCAATGAGTGGACCCTTTAAGGAAAGGGTAGAAATGTGGTATGAGCACTTGCGCGCCACGTTTGAGGAGTGGAGAATACCAAAGGATCTTCTGACTATAGTAGGCAAACAAGTCAAGATTGCAGTGTACTAAAAATTTTGCATTGGGCACCTTGGGATGAAGGATGGAAAATGGAGCCCTTGGTGCAAGTTGTCATACACCTTCACAGTGCACTATTTCTAGGCATCTTTACATAGGTTCTCAGATGCGCACATAATGGTGTTTAACACTGATAAGGTGGGGATTGACTACCACATATTGAGGAAGTCTTACGTGTATCCAGGTAAGATTGATTACATTGAAAGAATGATATCAAATGAAATTAATATGAAGGATGTAAGTATGGCCATCAGGAAGTTGGGTGAAATCCTTGTATATATATATATATAGTTAAAGCTTAAGCTGCAAAATGGCAAGTATTTGGAGAATGAGTTCAAACTTCTAGGACCACCCAAGGGGAAGTATACAATAGGTGCATTGGAAGATGAGGAACCAACCTCACCTTTGATTGAAGAAGAAGGAGAAGAAGAGGAACTACATGAAGACAATAGTGGTTTAGAGCACAGGGGTCACAGACAACCTACTGATGAGAAGGAAAGTGAGCGCGTGACTACTCCTCCACCGAAAAAAGAGGAGAAGGTATTAGAGATAGGTGTGTTAGATGAAGATGCAAAATAGACCATTGAGGAGCAAAAATTTAAAAGGGTATTCAGAAGAACAAGGGTTCATGGTGCAGGGTCATCATAACCATTAAGAAGGTCACCTCAGATTTTGCCGCAGAAAGTAGTGCTAGAGAAGAAGAGAAGGCACAAGCTAAAGCTTGAGGATGGAAAGGAGGATGAATCTAGAGAAAGTGCGTCATGTACACCAGTGCACCCTGAGGATACAGAGGAGCCTTGTGATGAGGAGATGAAGAATGATGAGGAGGGGCTGAAAGAAACATAAGCAGAAAAGGGCGAAAGCCCAATTCTGGATTCAGGTGCCCAGGTTTTTAAGGGGAAAAGAACAAGGGAGGAGAAAGAAGGTGAAGACTATGTGATTCATGTGGTTGGATATGTGGATGACACTAACAAGATCATACGCAATCGCTTCCAAAGTACTGTGGAAACTAAGGAATTGTATGGTTGGGAGTTAATGGATGCGGAGATGGTGAACGCACGCACATGGAAGTAGTTGTCATGGTCAATGCAGAATCATATGGATGAGCCTGATTTTGATGTGTGCAAAGAATCGTGCTTCTCGCACAGAATGAAGAAAGCACTCCAAATCTGGCACATAAATGTTAAGCCAACTATTATGTTAGATGAACAAGTAAGCAATGCCTTGGTGAAGGTATTTATAGAGGTTGCATGCAGAAACGTAGATAAAGCAGAAACTATTTGGGCATTGATGGATGAACACAAGGACAGGAATATAGAAATAAATTTCCTCACAATAAAAAAGGAAAGGGTCGAGGGAAAAAAAATCCTTGATCATTATGGACGAGGAGATCGGTAATGATATTCTTAAGGTACGACCACATCTGGAATCTCAAGTTCCAAAAAAATTTCCTTCTATAATGCACTATATACACATGCTTGTAAAATTGGTCATAGATGAAGGGCCTATGTGTATGCCTGCACTAAAAGATCCTGCAGAGGAAGCAACAAGGGTCAAGGCCACCATTTCCAGAAAGATTGCTAGTTATGAATCCTTGCTACAGGCCTTGAGGGATGAGCTTAAAAAGGATGATCAAGATCTGAACATGTGTGCGATGCCAGATGCAATAATTAGGACAAGGAATATTGAAGAAGATAATGAGGTTCAAAAGGAAATGAAGGATGAGACACTTTGGTGCATGGATAGACTTGTTCTGGTAAAATAAAAGCGCGAATCCCTCACAACAGCTCAAGATCCACACATGGAGAGGATAAATGAAGTTGGGAAGCTTATTACACAGAAGATGGATTTTATGGAGGAAATGATGTCTATCATGGCTAACGTTGTCAGGGTTCTATAGAACGAGAAAGAGAAATTAAATCAAGATGAACTAGATGCCATTGTGATAGACATCCTAGATAAGACAGGTAAGGTGATGAGTGAATGGAAGACGTTGGAGGAAGAGGTTAACAATGAGTATCTAGAAGTGATCATGTCGATAGAGGAGCAGAGCACAAAGTGACACTTCATTCTTTTTTATCAAGTACTTTGTTATTCCTTTATTCCTTATTCTTTATTCTTGGAGAGATAAGTTGGTTACTCATTGTCGAGGGTGCCAATGCAATTAGTGTGGGGTAATGTTGAGCAAATGAAATATAGCTCAAGGATGCAAGTGTGGAAGGTTTGGGCACACAAGAACAGGGTAGGTGGGAAAGTGGGGAATTGTAGCAGAACATGAGCGCACCCAGAAATAGTCAGAAGCAGGACTTAACCACTTGTTGTAGGTCAAGGCTATTTTTGGACATGGAGTGCAAATCAGAAAAAGATATGAACACTTGTAGTTCATGCAAGGCTATTTTGGGTTTTGCATTAGTTCAAGTGCCATGTAAATTCCTAGTATAATAATAGGATATATTCTAGGAGTTAACTAATAGAAGATCTATTATTGGCACTTGCATGTTTTTGTATCCTCTTGTAAAGGCGCATGGTTATTATTAGCATGTAGCCTAATTTTGGAAGGTGCATGGGGGTGAAGGGAAAGTCCCCATCCCTATATATATGTATTGATTTGCATGGTTTGGGGAGACCGATTATTGTAGAGTTATGATGTGGATTTGTTAGTGCATATGACTATGGAAATTTGATCTTGATGTATGAAGCTTTTGTGTTTTACAATATTTAATATAATGGATCATATTGGCTAGATATTGGTGTTAGATGTGACTGAATATGGTTCTTGCATGGTAAATCTCATTATAATAATTGTTTAGTCAATCTTTCATATGGTTTATATCTAGATCTGGTTTATGCGCTATAGATTATCTACTATCTGCTACAAATCTGGACATATACATATACAATCATGCTAACATTATGGACAAGTAACTCTAAAGAGGAACCTGATACCCTTGCACACTTCGAATGAGCACTCAGTTCAAGTTGAGTGATGTGCCAACATGCCTTGGGTTATTTGCAGTGAACTCTAGGCTACATTAACCACCATCCCCAACTTGATAACCATGTTTGCCAACTCCATAATTTTTCAGGATCATTCTCCATTCAAAATATGAAAAGTCAACCTTTTAGCCCTATTTGGTCAAATATTGAATGGGGGTGGATACGTTGCATAATTTAACAACGTTATGAAGGCATTATGAACCTCATCAACTTCTATAGTTGGGATTCTTCTTAAGAGTTTCCATACTCGAATTTTCCAATCATCCATCTGCATAATATGTAACAAAATATCCATATTATTATGAGGAATGTAATGAAACATGGTATTATGAAGATCAATGACACAGATGGGCATGGTATTATGAGGAGTAATGAAATGGATTGACACGGTAATATGAGAAACCATTGAATATGTACGAAAATATTATTGTCTAAATCCTTTTTTTCTTTCCCAAGACATGTTCATAGGTTCTGGAATGTACTATTATTAATACTTCCTAGCTTCCATATCCTTCCCATATCTCTAAAATCCTTCCCCTTTATCCACAATGCCTAGTTTATCAATCTACACTATATGATGTATCATCATATTATCCAAAAAATATAAAATATATGCATTGGATACAATTCACATAATATTAGTTATTCATAATCTAATTAAAAAGGTATGTATACCATTACACAAAAAGGAAATACAGTGTGTACATATTCATATTGAAATGTCATCAATGGCAAGTGCTAGCAAAGTTGCCACTTCTTGGTTTATAGTGTCCCTAGACACTTTACATACATCTAACCTACCTCTATTAACTTTTACATACACATATGAACATTTCACAAAGTGAGATACATTCTCTAGTGCTTGAACTCAAAGAATTGAAAGATTTACATTGCTACATTGGTATACACCATTCATTTGTTTCCAAAAAGAATATCGTGAGAAAACACGCAAATTTTCCAAACTTCGTGGCGTATCACTTCCTCAAGACCCAATTTCAAGGCACTATACTCAGCCTAGTGAAAGGTCACATTGGCATTTCCCACAATTGTACCTCTATCTACTATCTTGCTTCCATCAGGGTCATATAATATGAACGATGAAAATGTAATAGTTTTTGAGGTATTCGACACTCCATGAATTTTGAATCCCCAAATGACAACCATGTTTACCATTACAATGGACAAACATATATAGTGAACAAAAAAAAATCATAATGAACACTTCAAATTTGACTTTTTCAATACAACCATCTATAATTTAACATATGACAAGGCACTAAAACATTTTCTATTGAGTTCATTCATTACTAATGATTTCATATTGGAGGTTCAGTGGAGTTAGTACTCTGTCTAGGGACATACACACTAATTGATTTAATGTCATGTGTTTGTGAGTGACTTGTTTTTGGGAAACATTGTATTAAAACAAACTATTCCTTACAATACTAAAACATTGTATTCCGTATATTAGACTAAAGGTGGAATATATTGGAATCGCATTCAGGGGTTTGATTCAATTCCACTCATTTTTTTTGTGTAGATAACATTATAGTTCTAACATATAACTAATGCAAGCACATTTTTTAATATTTTTTAAAAAATATGTTTTCCTATAATTATGAGTTTATAAATGTTATGGGTAAATATTGAATTTGAATAAATCACTTAATAAATCGATGAGTGTATTATGAATAGATAGATTTCAGTCTAATTGCAATACAAAGATCTATAAACATTTGATTAGGGATAAAATGGATGTAGAATAGTAAATAACATCTGATTAGTTTTCAAAACCAAATCAATAATGAAATAACTAGAACACAGGGTTTAGATTTATCATGTTCGTAGGAGTGACAAGAAGATGATCATCCAAGATAGAGGTTTAGATTTATCACGTTCTTGGGAAGTGACAAGAAGATGATCATCCAAATCTTGTAGTAAATATTGATTTTTATGAGACACAAGGAAACCTAGAAAAACTTACATTTATGAGAACCAAAAACTCTAGAATGTACACTTGACATTTCAAGCATACCTAAACCATACACTTGACATTCCAAGTAAAAATTTTGAACTTTAATTCAAAATATGTTATTACGATTATATTAGTCAACACGATGGGGTCCAAAAAACTTTCTCAAGTTTCTAAAACTTCATTACAATCAATGGGAAAATGTACTTCTTTTGCTTTCCCTAAATGGGAAGATGAAGTTTAAACCATAAGGAAATAATACAAGCGTTTTTGAGGATTTTCAATTTATCATATAGACTAATCTTTCTTGATATTTAACAAGTGCATTAATAGCATATAGTATTGTGAATGGCATTCCAATAATTGTTTTAGTTTATTTGCTAATAAACCATTGTAATGTATATCTAGTATGAAAATTACGTGCTTTAATGAGTACTTGAATTATCTAGAATTAACTCTTATTCAAACAATAATGAATTTCTATATTATGTAGATTAACTAGGGTACATGTGCATTTGTAGATGAGTTGAACTCATCTTAGAACACTACTGACACACAAACAAACAAACTAATATATAACTATCGAAAAATGTGAAGAAGGTAGACCAAGGGTTCACATGGATAAATTTGGAAGGGAATGGGAACTCTTTTCTCATAACCATGTAGTTTACTATAACCTTTTGGACTTACATTCCTTTTCAAGTGCACTATCCTAGCAAAAGTCTTAAAACAACACAAAATAATTTTTAAAAAATTAATAATAATCAAAGGGGGGCCTTATGAATACCATACACTTTTGATCCTGATAATTGCACCAATACAATCCTAAATTGGACAAATGATCATAACCCATACTTAGTGCATTTGACATGAATATTTAAATATTTTAAGACCTTGTTAATTTTTCCTTTTTTAACTAGACTCCACTCATTAGATTTAAATAACCCCGAATATATTTCATTTGAGGGGGTTGTGAAGATTTTAGAAAAACTTTACCATTACCCATTTGTTACCTAAATATAATTTTAACATAAATGAATTTTGAAAATCTAAAGTTTCTATAAACTATATAAACATTAGTAATTTTAAAAATATAATCAATTGCAACACAGTTTAATACTATGAAAAATATTGAAATTTGCAATCTATTCAAACTCCACATAATAAATACTATTTACCAATCATCGACAACATTATAAGATTATTTCAATTCTTTTTTAAAAACAACTCATAACAAAATAGTATAAATAATTTCAAAATACCTAATTTTAATAAAAATTTGAATTAATATTAATTAAAATATATATATTTAATATTTAAGCTCGTGTGAATCAAAAGCATATCCTAACAACAAAATGAAATATATTTAAGCTCGTGTGAATCAACATTTTTCAAAAATTAAATATTTATATAGGTTTTTTTCAAACATGTCCAAAGTTTTTTAGTACAAAACATATAAAAGCATTAACAATTTTTTCTTGTTTGTAGTAACAAACTTGGAGCTGCTTCCTTGTGCAATCTTTTTTGCACATTTTTTTGGATTTGTTGCCAGTTTTAGGATCGGAACTCCCATCTTCTTCAGCTTATGTGGAAGCCCATACTTTTGGGCATCCTCCATCGTGTCATAAGCCAAACCATCTCCTCGTGAATGTGGCCCTATGGTGTGGAACTTAGACAAGTAAATAACAGAGTTTTCTAGAAAATTGAGTTGGGCCTTAACCATGGCTGCAATTTCCAGTTTGGGTGGCTTATTCTGTTGATAATGGTCTATATAGACCACAAATGTGGACCTCCTAAATGATTCTTTGATTTGGAATTCATGAGTTGTTAACGTTATCCCTATGGGACTAGGAGGAATGGAGCTTCGTGTATTTATTTTCACCACGCAAAAGAGTAACTAAATAAAACACCACACCTACAAACAGAAATATGCAATTAATGTTAGTATGTTACATGACAAATCTAATATACATGACAAATTCAGAAAGCCAGTATGATAAAAAAATCACAATTTCAGAAATCTAATATCCATGACAAATTCAGGTATGAATTAATTCTCTTCGGCTAGCCTTCAGCTTTTAAATGCACCCTGCCATACACCGCACAATCGTACCATTGACCAAGGGATGGTTGTGATATTATGGAAGGGTACATTTTGAGTGAAGGGGCAAGCCTTCACCTCAACAATTCTCTTTGGCGGTCGGCTTTAAAAACCTCTGTGCATCACAGTCTACCACCCAATGATCGATGCAAAATCCTAAGGGGCAAGCCCCTTCAGCACACAACGATAGTTGGTCGTATCAACGTGACATCCTAAGGGGAAAGCCCCTTCAACACACACTGATTCCTGTCTTTGCAAAGGCACTTTCCCCCATATGAAAAATTCAGAGTGAGAGTGTGATATCACATAATTTTACAGTTTCAACTTGCACCATAAAAAAATATAACTAATAAACAATTTTCTATATACAAATGGTATATGCAAATTAACATTATCTACAAATATAACAAGTACAAAAAAATCAAACTTACTCTAATGTTATTCCATTTAACACAACTAAGATCTCTCAATCATATTAATAAATTACCAAACGTTTAAAATTAATTATATTACGAAAATATTAAAACTAGTTGCAACTATGTCTATTCAAAGATAAATTCATAAATCAAACCAAAATAGTACATGAATAATAAAAATGGAATAATCACAATAAATAGATAGAGTAAAAAAATAAATAGCAATGCATTTACTCTCATATGTAATTTTTTAAGAATAAATACCAATGCATTTAGATAACATCAAAAATGAATATTTACGTTTCAAAGCCATTTATTATGCCATAATACAAATAATAATGAAACAACTTACAATTTTTTCAAATTTTTTTAGGAATATGTTCAGTTATAAAAACAACTCAATCATCTATAATATATGAGGTGAGATTTATATTTAAAATTAACTGAACAAACAGGTAATAGTATCATAAAACATAAATACTTATATTCAATATTTGTTATTGATTTGTATAAACAAAATAGAAGTATAAATCTATTATGCAACTTCTATACTAATAATAAAATCATATTAGAATAAGTGTTTACAAATAGTTTAAAAGTTTCATGAGAATTCAAACCGGCCAATAATAATATATTTGTGTCATTCTCTAGTTTGTAGAAAAAAAATCTTCATGTGAATTTGGGCTTTTGGTATGCGGGAGTAAATGTTAATCAATAAATATTAATAAACTGACCAAACCTATGCATATACCCATACCTAATATAAGCATGTTTAATATAAGAAGCTTATAGTGTACAACATTTCAAATGTATGTGTTGTAAATTACATCAACAATTTAACTGTATGGCATTACTACTAAATAATATTTACTTCCATAGACGAGTTCATCTTATTGAGACACAATCGTGTATGATAAGAAAGAACAAATACTTGAAAATTTTGTTGTTGAAAAACACGCTATGTTTTTCAACATTTTTCAAAAACAATTCCCTATCAAGTATATGAAATTTCATCCCTGGGATCATCATATGATAAACATATTGAATCAACTAACATCAAAAACTTCCATACTAAATTAGACAAGCGTTAAAATTTGGAATCTACCATACTGATAAAACTTTGGGGGACACTCAACAAGAGCGCACTTTATCAATTTAAGAACAACCATTAATTAATAAGATGGTTGTTCAATTAATTTATAATTTTAATTGAACAATGGCCTCAGAAATAATGTTTTTGTGTGGTTTGATTGAGATCAATGTGCTTTTTATTCTTATAAATTGAAAGAGAGAATCTAGTTTCTTTTCTACCATTCCATTCCCTCATTTGGATAGATTTTTGATATCAGAGGAGTGGATGGATAGGAACTTTCTCCCAATTGCAAATGTTCTGGATAATCGGAGCTCTGATGATTGGTTAGTGTCTCTAGAGATTGGGCATTCAAAGAAATTTATATCCCCCTTTCACTTTCAATTAATGTTGATGAGGCATGAACAATTTCCTGATTTGATTATAAAATGGCGGAAAGAAGGGAAACCAAGACATAAAACTTGGATGTATAAATTTCACCGAACCCTTAAGTATGTTTAGAGTAAAATTAAGGAGTGGAATAAAAATGCTTTTGGAATTGTGAATGTTAGGAAATGAGAGTAAATTGAGATGATTCAAGCCCTTAATCAATAGATTATAATTTAAGGCTTCTCATTAGACTTATAGAAGAAGTAGATTGAACTCACTAGAGACCTCTGTGACTGGGAGCAACGAGAAGAGATATTCTAGAAAAAAAGGTGCATGTTCAATGACTACAGGAGGGAGAAAAGAATACAACCTTTTTCCATAAATATATCCTAGCTCATCGTGGTCAAAACTACATAACATCTTTGATTAACGAAATGGGCCAACAAGAGATGTCCAAGATGAGAATCCAACATGTGATTTTAAATTATTTCAACACTTTGTTTCAGGTGTTAGCCTTGAACGAGATTTCTCAACAGACTATCTTTGACAATATCCCTTCTCTCATCACAGAGGAAGATAATAACCAGTTGTTTAAGCCCATCTCTAAACAATAATTACATCAGGTTGTGTTCACTATGAAGAAAGGAAAATACAAATTAAAAGAGAGAATCTAGTTTCTTTTCTACCATTCCATTCCCTCATTTTTGAGTTTTTATGAGATCCAAATAATTTATAACCATTATAAGTATTGATAGGTTGAACTTAAATCATAGTAGGACAATATAGATCCAAAAATCAAGGTTTTAATATGTAATTTACCCAAACACACAAATCACTCCACAGGTTAACACTTAGTCACAGAGTTTCCAATTGAATCTATATGTCTAGAGTATTATATACCTTGAATCCTTTTTCTAGTAGGGGCCTCTAAAATAATTAGGATTAATTTCATGCCTTCCTTTGAAGCCTATATAACATACATGCATTAGCAAGACATTTTGCATTATAAGGAGGAGTCCCCTTTGGGTGGTTATTACATCACTATGAACCTCAATTTTTTTTTCTAAATGGGATTAATGTTCCACATCCTAGGTCTAAGAAGGAACTCCCAAACAAAGTAAAATATATATGTGGTATAAGAAATTAAATGGTGGAAAGAAAAATGTAAAATAGATATTTTCTTTTGGATGATACATTGATATTAAAATAGACATTGTGAATTTTGTAATCAATTGGGTTATTTTGTTTAGTTGAATCTCTCTTCATTTTTTTATTTAGTTTATGTATGAAATCAAATTATTATTTTTACTTCAATTTTGTAATCAGTCTTGAGTGTTTCATTTCATTTTAAATTTAGTTCATTTTTTCTTTAAATTTAAATATGAAATCAAATGATTTCTTTTACTGCAATGCCATAATCAATCAAGTGTTCCGTTTAGTTAATTTTGTTTTCATTTATTTCCTTTAGTTTTTAAAGTATGAAATTAAACTATTTTCTTTACTTCATTTTTGTAATTTCAAGTAAGTAAATGGTTAAGTGCACCAAGTTGGGGGGCCAAAAGGGGGTCTTAAGTGGACGCATTTTTTTGAAAAATAAAAAACTTCAACTTGTACGAGTTTTTCGAAATAGTTACACTCAAAATTGGAAGATGTTGTAGAAATATGAATCATAGAATTTTGAGTCTAGTTTCTAAGATACTAAATTTTATTGAAAACGGATAAGTTTAAGTGGGTCAAACAACTAAAATACCAACAGGTGCTCTTATTTTTGTTAAAAAAAACATAATAAAGTGACTTTCGTGCCCCCCACCATTTTTTGAGCACCATTGAGTATTTTTGAAAACCCTTTGGTAGAAAAGATAGCTAGGAGCATCTAGTTTGTGTTAGAATTTTTTTTAAGATTTTTTTAATGAGTATTTTTTTATTTATGATTTTTCTAGTACATAAATTTTATGTTTTGAAAAATAACGGAGCTCCGACCGTGCCCCCCCTAACTACCTCAAAAAATATCGAAAATTAGATTTTTTTTTTGAATATGTATAGAATTATGCCTAGTTTGTGCTAGTATTTTTTTTTTTTCAATTTTGATGACCCAAAAAAAGATACATGATGAAAGATAGACATATTTAAACTTCAAAAAATAGCTATAAAAAGGCATAGTTAGAAAATAAATAATATGGAAACCTTATATTATTCATAAAAATTGAAAAAATATATTTTTAGAAATAAGAAACTCTTCTTTACGTCGTGGTATAATTTTTTTTAAATGGATCAATTGTTTTATTTTGATTTATCATAGAGGAAGTGACATTTTTACATTTTCCTGCAAAAACACGTTGTTTGTTGTGTTTGTGCAGGTCCATGCCTCAGGGTTGGGGATCCAAACCAGATCCCAAGCCTTGAGGCATGTGCTGGAAAAGGTAAAAATCATAACGTGTATGCATTATGCTTTGTTTATATATTGTGTCCCCCAATGTCCCTTTCATCTCTTTCACAGGAATTCTGTATACATTTTGTTTGGTCTATAATTTTCTCTACATTCTTGCATGATTTTTTAGTAGTTCATTTTGTCCCCTACCCCACTAGTTAATTTTTTCTAATCATGGGCGATAAAATTTGAGATAAGGACAAGAGGAAAGTCAAGAACAAGACACTGAAGCAATTGGAAGAGATGAGAATAAATAAATTGAAGAGAATGCAAAAAATTTCGTGCAGGGCAAGGTACATCTGCTATATCAAATGTAGCTAATGTATTAGAAAATGGGGATGAAATACATAATGAAAATGTAGAGAATAATGATTTTGCAATGAATAATGATTTTGTAATGAATAATGATATTGAATTGAATGATAATGTTGGTATGGATGAAGAAATTGATATGAATCCAATTGTTGAACCCTTACATGAGAATCCAAATGTTAACCCCAAAATTTGTATGAAAACACTGAATGAAGAAAGTAACCTTGTAAACGAATCTTCACCTATAAGAACACCTCCTTCCATTTTGTGAAGAAAACCAATTCACTTAATTGAAATTGATGAAAACATTATAAAACCAATGCCTAACAAAATGTTTGAAAGAAATGCGAGAAGAAAAGCTAGTGGAATTTGAGATAATTACCTTGAGAATTTAAATGACATACAAATATGTCAATTATTTGTTACATTGACGAAATTAATTAAGACAAGAACTATAATGAAGACCCGGGGGTTAAGAAAATCTAATGTTGTTGATCAAAATGCGTCAATTATTGAAAACATACATAAAGCATACCAAACTGTAGGTGGCAAAAGACGCACCAAAGATAGTAATGCTACACGGCGTGCACTTACTAATTGTATAGTAAGTGATAAAACAGTTAATAAACGCTTGATTAGAAAAACAAGCAGTGCTTTGAAGCTAAACAGAAAAACACTAATGAAAGCAATAGAGAGATGTAAATGTCTTGAGTTAGTCAATAACACTGACTATTGGGATTTCTCTAGTAGAATTCCATGAAAAGACAAGAATACATCTGATATTCTAAAAGAATTAATTGTAAAATTTTGGAATGAGAACACAAGGGTGTCACCGAATAGAAGAGATACATTAAAAAGAAGAATAGGTTCTCGTAATCATGAATTGTGTGCAAAAAATTTCTTAGATATGACTCAAACATAATTGTTCTCTAAGTTTAAGAATGAAAATCCACAAATTAACATTAGCCAAAGATTATTTTAAATGAGCAAACCCTTTTATGTGAAAATCAATCACTCACGTACCACTTGTTATTGCAGGCATCATGTTGAATTTTCAATACATTATGATGTTTTTTTCAAATACGTTGTGTTTTGCATACTGACATCATGTTGCAGGAGTGTGGATTAAATGTCCCACCAAAATATTCAAGGGAATTTATTCCGACAATATTTTGTGAAAAATCAACTAGACAATTTTTTTATAACAAAGCATGTTTGGATGGAACGTGCAATGTATGTGGTGGCTTGCCAAATCTAAAAAGTTGTATCCATGAGGAGAGTACAGATTCAATAGGAAAAGAATTGGTTGATTTCACCAAATATAAATTGGTGGCATATCAATTAAAATATGGAAAATAATCTAAGAGGTGTGAGCTTGTTACAAAACAATTGCCTATATCAGAATATATGGTCAAATTCAGAGAGAAATTTTTTTATGAGTATGCAAGGCACACACATAGAGCTCGATGGTTGGATGAAAAATTAAAGTTAAGTAAGGAAACATTCCCACTTGGTACTATTGTTTCAGTAGTTGAATTCACAAAGAATTACACATTGCAGCCACAAATGGAGGTTCAATCTCAATATTATAACTCAGTGCAAGTTGTTATTTTTGTGCATATAACATTCATGCACTCTCCAGAAAGCACTGAGCAAGATCGAAAAAATATTAAGAGAGTATCATTTCTACATCAGTGATGATCAGACACATTCTACAAAATATGTACAAGGGTGTTTCTAGGTGTTTTATGTGAACTTGAATGAGAGGAACATTAGTTTCGATCAACATTACATTTGGTCAGACAACTGCACATCATAATTCAAGAATGCACAGATGTTTTATTGGCTAAGCAGGATGCACAAAGAAACAAATGTACAACATATCTAGATTTTTACTGAGGTAGGGAATGGAAAAGGAGAGCATGATGGTGCAGGAGCATGTGTGAAAAGAGCACTTGCAAGAGAAGAGTTAAAGTTCAAGGATGGTGCTAAATTTACATATGCATATTGTTGATTGGTGTGTCAAGAATATGGGCCATGAATCTCAAGAGAGATCAATGGTTTGTAGATATTTTTGGTTGATAGAGGAACAACATCTGGAAAACTTTGAAGATTGTATGACAGTTGTAGGATCAAGTGATATGCACTCATTCCGTAGTTTAGATGTAAATGCTTGGACTATTTATACTAGGTGCATGGCATGTTTTTGTATATCATGCATTGATTTTGTCATGGAATGAATGTGAGTCACAATAGTGGGTGGATGAATGGACTTGTAGATCTCTAATTCCACTCGACACACATCAAGTTCCATGAGCATTACAACTTGCAGGGTCTTCAGATCAAATGACAACATCACCTGACTTTGACCAAGTCTCTGATTTAGTGCAACAAGGTGTATACATATATGTACATGCCATGTTTTAGATTTATAAATTATTAAATGGTCAACTCTTAATGTATTTTAAATTTGACTTATAGTTTTAATTTGTGATGTAGGGCACATTTTTGCAGTTATTGTGATGGAATTTAATGAAGAGGGAACAAACTACTTCTTGTCTCGTTGTGTAGAGGGGAAAAAAATTGACTTCCATAGTCATTGATGGTGAAGACCTTGAGTATCCCATTGGGTTAGTGGTAGTCACTGGAACTTGGCTTCGACGATATCCTATCAAAAAATCAAACATTTGGTTGTTTGAAGACTATGAAGTACATCGAAAGATACTTCACTATTCACATTTGGTCCTTGCAACAAATATTAAATTGATCAAATATTGAGGTCAGCCATTAAACAAGAATCTGTGGAAGGTTCGTGAATCAGATCATGAAGCAATTCTTGCTACTGTCAAGAGTAGAGTTGATCCTTGCGGTTCATTGGATTGAATTTGCAAAGGTATGTTCTTCATGAATTTAATTTGAATATTTACTTAAATGATTTTGTTTAAATTATGTATGATTTAAAATTCTATTTAATTTATTACTAACATGTTTATGTAGGTTAGTGGTGCCAAAAAAGCTTCCACCTTCACGTGGTTGGCACTGTCAGTAGAGAATTTATTATTCTCGAAGCCAAGTGAAGCTAAGAGAAATTAAATATTAGAAAGGAACAACAAATAGAAATTCTCATTTCACCACCTATATTGTAAAAATATCTTATTAAAATTCTCATTTCACCACCTATATTGTATGAACCACCTATATTATTCAGGTGATTGGCAATGGAAAACCTTACAATGACTCAAGACTACACTATTTAGGTGGGGTGGGAGAAAAAGGAGAGCCTGCAAACTTTTCCGATTCTTTTGTCATCTTCTGCAATCTTGTTATCCTCAATGATTTTTCCACAGGATGTAACTATGTAGAATATGAACTTAGTTTTGTTGGGGAGACCACCAATGTTCCAACTGTTCATTTTGAAAGAATGAATATCTTCAATCAAATAGAGAATGAAGAGCCTAAATTTTTTTTGGATATTACAAAAGGTTGTTTGTGCCCAAAAAGAAGTCGAAGGCCATATAAATTTTTAGTCTTCAACTTTAGATGACAATGAACATCGTGAAGAAAAATAATTAGGTGAAGATGTCACTATGATTCAAGAAGAAATGCCTCCTGAAAGTCATAAAGAGTCAATTCTGATTACCCAAAAACATCTAGAAGAACTTAAAGAGAAGATAATAGCAGAAGAAAAGGAAAAATGGGAAGCGTGGAAGGATCACAACTTAACTGGAATGGAAGATCTATGTGATGTTGTTGATATAATCATGGATAATCTTAAGGACAACATGCCAAGTTGATTATTTTTATTAATCCTAGCTGCTTCAACTTCACAAATCAAACCAGGTAGTTCCAAAAGTAGAAAAATGGCAAGAAAAATTGCAATGAAGTATTGATAATTGATCCTGAAACTCGTTTAGAATTGTACTTTATTTTTTGATTGAGCATTCACCCATAGTTTCTTTTTTGAAGGAAGAAATTCATTTGATATGTGAGAAATAGAATGTTGATTTAGTCTATTAATCTAACCGGTAGTAAATACAATAGTCACTGCCATTGTGATATCCAATGAGTGGTCTCCTAAATAGATGATGTTAGTTCCACTTGTTTTATATGCAGTGGTTAAGGAATTGTAAGGCAATAAACATGCCATCTCCATAGAGGTGCTTTTGGTTTATCCATTTTACAGTTAAATATCTATCGGTTTTTTGAAGAGAGGGCTAGTGTTTTTTAACACAATGTAGATGACAACATCAAAATGTCATTAGCTAAAAGTTTTTGCAGAGAAGCCTAATGTTTTTGCATACCATGTATATGGCCAAGTCAAAAATCCTGCCAAGTTTTGCATTGGATCTTTATTAAAGGAATGAGTTACTTTTGGTACAGGAGAGGGAAAATGGCATCAACTGATAGTGGTAAATTTTACATGCAGTGTTTGCATCACAGATATGCATATTAAACTCCACAAGATTCATGCTGCCATAGGTGCCAACACCTGTTAATCAATCTACTCTGACTATTTAGATTATATTTATGTAGTTGTTCAATGAAAGTTGTTGCAAATATGAACAACATGAGTAGTTGAGACTGTATAAATTATAGATTTATCTTGATATATGTTGTAGATATGGGAGATGAAAGGAAATACTCCTTTATCCTTAAAACAAATTCATAAACACACATCAAGGATCACAAACTGTGATGTTAGCTTGGAGTAGTAACCTTGACGAATGTAAAAAACATGATGTGTGTGATTCAACTATGTTCCTCACTAACTCAATTTAAAAAAAAGGACTTGGATACATGTATGCTTGGAATCATAGAAATTGTGACTATGGTATTGTATGTGACTTTATGGCTAGTAGATATATTAACTTGGTAACTTTGATAATGTGACTGATAGCGAGGATTGAAACTAATTATTCAAATTTTCTCATATAATGAATCATGAGATGATTACATACACAAGAAATGATCTCAAACATCCAATAAGATAATAATTATGTGTCCTTGAAAGAAGAGATCAGATGTTGTAATTCAAAAGTGTGAAGTTCTTGTACTAACATGGAAAAACTGTATTGATTGGCTATAGGTAGTGCAGGAATTAAATTTTCTGATTGGAAGATTCTAATGATACATTCTCTATGTATTAATATTAGCATAGCATCAACTTCAAAGCAATTTAGAGATTGATGCTCACGTTCTATGCACCTTATATAGAATTATATTCATGAGTTTTTTAGTGCTTTATTCAGCATATCTATTTCAAATTCCAAATCATTCAGCATTGTAGTCTAGGTCATTAACATATTAGAAATAATAATGTAACTGTAAAGAAAAGAAACGATACACAACATGAAATAAACCATTTCATAGCTCAAAACCTTACACAAAAATGAAGGAGTCTAAAGATAAATTTGGAAAGCACAAGAAGCTAGGGCTTATTATTTATTTTATGGTTGATAAATATGTTTGGAAATCCATTTTTTGTTGATTACTATCAGATCTAATCCCAAGACTCATTGCATCTAGCCCCCTCAACGTCTTATGATCAACATGATAAAACCTCTTATCTTTGGATGAGAGTTATAATGCAGTTCCACACCGGGTAGCTGCCATGAAACTATGGGATGATGATAGAGGCATTTACATAAAGTTGATGACCTACAGACTTGAACACTAGTGGAGGATCAAATTTAGGTTTTGGTTCCCTACGTTCCTTGTGCTTTTGGGCTACCTCGTCCAGGCGTAGTCCCTTAAGAGCCCTAAGACCAAAACACATTATATCTTTGAAGGTGATTTTTGGACTCTGTGGCACCTAGAGAGATCTTGAGATCCAAAACCTCTAAATAAAAGCCTCTCAAGCTATATCTTTTAGTTCTCTCGTTGTCCTACGTTTGCAAATGTGATTTCTCAGTGTAAGACTGTCAGACACTATATTTTACAAACGGCACCTAGAACAAGTCTGGATGGCCTAGTGAATTCTATCATCAAATTTGGGCCTCGAAAGCCCTGAGACCTCACATGACAGGGTATTTCTCGAACACCGGGCCCTCTAGTCAAATCCATCCATATCTCCCTCTATGGTTTTATATCCATCTCCATTCCTAGTTTTCTCGTAAAATAGTGTCTAAGTCAGTATTGTTTGTAAATGCTCTTGGTGCCAAAATAACTAAGCCAGTGGCTAGGTAAATTCTAGGGGAGGCTCTTTTGGTTTCCTACACTCCCCATGTTTCACGCTAAGGCATATTCCCTTAGACGCCAATATTTTGCAAAGGGTAGCTCATAGGGCGTATCGTTAACCAAAACCTCCATGTCAGGCCAACACAGTTTTATTCATAGATGGCCTGGTGAATGCTAAGTCAGGAGGATTCAGACGCTTTTTTGCAAATGGTAGCTCGTTCCCTACACTCCCTGTGAATTTCTTTGTTTTTGGCTACCTCGTACCTCATCCGAGTGTAGTCCCTTAAGAGCCCTAAGACCAAAACACACTCTATCTTCAACAGGTGATTTCTTAGACTCCGTGGCACCTAGAGATGTCTTGTTAGATCCAAAACCTCCATGTCAAATCCCTCTACTGAAATAGTATCACGGTTTTTTCCATATCCCATTTGGTTCTCTCATTGTCTTATTGTTTGTAAATGCGTGAAATAGTGTAGTCTGAGTCAGTGTAAGGCTGCCAAACGTAATACTTTGCAAACAAAAGCTCTTGGCGACTGAACCAACTATGCCAACACATCAGGGTGGCCTAGTAAATGCACTAGTGGAATGATTTTTTTGGTTGCCTACACTCCCCATGCTTTTGGGATACCTCGTCCGGGCGTAGTCCCTTAAGAGCCCTAAGACCAAAACATGATATATCTTCGACGAGTGATTGCTTGGACTCCGTGGCACCTAGAGATGTCTCCTTAGATCTGAAACCTCCATGTCAAGGCCCTCTACGAAATACTATCATAGTTTTATCCATATCCATTTAGTTCTCTCGCTGTCCTATTGTTTGCAAATGCATGAAATAGTGTAGTTTGAGTCAGTGTAAGGCTGTCAGACGCTATATTTTGCAAACGGTACCTCATGGGACCAAACCGTCTAGGCCAACATGTCCAAATTTCCTGGTGAATGCTAGTGGAGGATTTTTTTTGGTTCCCTACACTCCCCGTGCTTTCAGGATACCTCATCTGGGCATAGTCCCTTAAGAGCCTTGAGACCAAAACACGTTATATCTTTAGACTTGGTGATTTCTCGGACTCCGTGGCACATAGAGATGTCTCACCAGATCCAAAACCTCCATATCAAAACCCTCTACAAAATAATTTGGTGGTTTTATCCATATCCATTTGGTTCTCTCATTGTCTTATTGTTTGTAAATGCGTGAAATAATGTAGTCTGAGTCAGTGTAAGGCTGTCAGACGCAATACTTTGCAAATGGAAGCTCTTAGCGCCAAACCAACTACAGTTAAACATGTTTGAATGGCATAGGTAAATGCTAGTGGAGGATTTTTTTTAGGTTCCCTACACTCTACATGCTTTCGGGCTACCTCATCTGGGCGTAGTCCCTTAAGAGCCCTGAGACCAAAATACACTATATCTTCGACCATGTGATTTCTTGGACTCCATGGCACCTAGAGATGTCTCATCAGATCTAAAACCTCGATGTCAAGGCCCTCTATAAAATCCTATCACGGTTTTATCCATATCCATTCGGTTCTCTCATTGTCCTATTTTTTTCAAACCTATAAAATAGTGTAGTCTAAGTCAGTGTAAGGTTGCTAGATGCTATATTTTGCGAACGGTAACTCATGGGACCGAACTGTCTGGGACCAACACGTCTAAATTTCCTGGAGAATGTTAGTGGAGGATTTTTTTTTGTTCCCTACGCTCCCTGTGCTTTTTGGGCTACCTCATGTAGTCCAGGAGACCAAAACATGTATATCTTCAACGGGTCTCGGACTTAAGAGTCTCCTCAGATCTGAGACCAAAACATTCAGTTATCTATATCTTAGTGACAGTGTGATTTCTCAGACTCCAACTATGCCAACACATGGCACGCTAGAGATGTCTCATTTTGGGCTAGATCTAGTCCCTAAATATCCCTGAACCAAAAACACTCTATATCCATGTGATTTATTGAACTATGGTCCCTCTACAAAATCCTGTTGCAGCCCTTTCCTATCACATTTTATCCATATCCATTCGGTTCTCTTGTTGTCCTATTGTTTGTAAACGTGCGAAATAGTGTAGTTTGAGTCAGTGTAAGGCTGCCAGATGTATATTTTGCAAACGCTAGCTCATGGGGACCAAACCATTTGGGCCAACACGTCTGGATTGTCTAGGTGAATGCTAGTGGAGGATTTTTTTTGGTTCCCTATGCTCCCCGTGCTTTTGAGCTACCTCATCTCGGGTCTAGTCTCTTAAGAGCCCTGAGACTAAAACATGTATATCTTTGATGGGTTATTTCTCAGACTCTATGGCACCTAGAGACATCTCATCAAATTTGAAACCTCCATGTTGAAATCCCTCTGCAAAATCCTCTCACGGTTTTTGTCTATATCTATTCGGTTCTCTTGTTGTCTTATTGTTTGTAAACTTGTAAAATAATGTAGTCTGAGTCAATGTAAGGGCTTCCATACACAATACTTTGTAAATGGAAGCTCTTGGTGCACCGAACCAACTATGCCAAAACAATCGGGGTGGCCAGGTAAACACTAGGGGAGGATTTGTTTTAGTTTCCTACACTCTTCATGCTTTCGGGCTACCTCTTCTGAGTGTAGTCCCTTAAGAGCCTTGAATATTTAGATTGGCTTAAAAATGAATTTAATAGGGGAATGTTTAAGAACACACGGTTGTTATCAATTACCTAGTAAATATTTCTTATTTAGTTTTGAATGGGAGTCAGCTAGCTTATGGATTAGTGACCTTCCATTCATTGATAATTTATGCTATGTTAAACCCATGGATGCTTTCATAAGCACCTTCAAAAGAATAGGGGTAGTCATCAAGCCTAGTGAAGGGTGTGATGTGATTTCCAAATAACTTGAAATGCCTACATATTTAAAGGTAATAACACGAATTGGACAGGATTAGACAATCAAGAATCATTGAGTGTCTGAATCAAAATGTCATTGCATCTGGAGACATTCTCAAGCATTGGAGTAATGTATAGAAGACTCTCAGGTGTTTTAACAGGGGAGAAGACTAATAAGCATAGAATAATGTAGTAAGTGCATGATAAGATAGGAACCAGTAAAAAGAGACCATGAGTAAGAAGAAGTGCAAGTAAGGTAAATACACATATACACATTGATAAATTGAATGAATAATTACTCAAATTAGGTAACTCTTTATATACATACATTATATAAATATTGATTTCCAAAGTTTGATGCATATTATACATTGAAAATGCTAGTACATGTACATCACCAATAAATGAAAAAATAATCCATAATGTCTTAAATATTGTCAAGTGCACATCATATTAGTTTCATGCAAAAATAATCTCAAAAATGTAAGGTCTCATACAAAAATATCAAGTTCCAAATAGTATTTTAATGTGCATAATAAATATAAAAATGCCCAAATAGGTTCATATACCATCAAGTTCAAATGCCATATAGGCGTACATACAATGCCATGCACATAGGCATACAAAAAAATTTCATGTAAGACATATATATTTCCTAATCATCAAAATCTATCCCTCTCTTGGCCTTGCTCGAAGAAGGCCCTCCCTTAGACGAAGATGGAGATCTATGAGATGACTTTGGATCATCCGAGCCCATGTTATGAGTCCTCTTCCACTAAATACTCACTTGTAAATGCAAAAAATGTTTTTTTGTCAAAACTTAATTTATATATGTTTTTAACATGTATTTAAGACCATGCTAGAATGAAAGTATTTACATAAATACACAAACTTACCGCAAGTTATCATCACACTGAATTTACATCTCATGCTCAAATGAGTCATTAGGAGCTCCTGGAGTATGAACAGGGTACAAAGACGACGAGATGGAGGAGTCTGTGCCCTCGAAGTCAAAATGGAGGGGGTTAAAGTTCCCTACATACACATAAGATCAGAAAATATAACATCAAAATTAGTGAAAATAGAACTAAGTACATGTATGTACATAATGACAATATTTTAACTAATTTTATCAATATAGAACTATTATTTTTACCCCACCACGCCTGTGAATCAAATGAACAGGGTTGCTACCTATCGCAGGTAACTCCTGCATATACACAATGAAGGACATTATTAACATAATTTAATAATTCTACAATGAAAGACATTACTAACATGTAATTTAACATAATATGAATTACACAAGAAATTTAACAAAATTTACATGTTGTTTGAATACCTCAGTGAGTTTCTGCATAGATGAAATCGCAGCGGCAACACCTTTCTCTACTTGTCGCAGAGATGGTGGGGTGTCTAGTGAAGTCAACATATTTATCAAACATGTATCACATGAGTTAGATGGACATACATATATTTGACTTCACAACTTATATATATATATATATATATATATATATATATATATATATATATTTGCATGTATGTAAAATTTTTACACAATTAACATTCTAAATTACCTCTATAAATGTATGTGTATACATGGTGCTCACCGCCTATGGTTGGGATGAAGATGCACCTCCCACGCACTATAATATCAATGCATGTACATGTACAAATACAATTATTTCAAAAATTTAACATATATAAGTAAATCAAGTACTCCAAAATTTTTGTAACACACATAATAAAACATAACAAATACCTGCGAAGGTGACACCGATGACTGTAATCCAAATGTCTCACTCAAAAGGACATCTGACATAGTGACATTATCGTGTGCACCCCTAGCACCAACTCCACCAAAATCAGTACGCATGAAAGTTATCTTCCTCCTCGGGCCCAAACATATGCTACCACATGACAAGTAAAGATGTGGCCTCATGTTAGTACTCCCTGAGGGAATACTTTGTGTACCTCCGCGAGCATCTGGCTCAGAAATCTCCCTCGTATGTCGAATAAGGGTCGTATATATCCCCTGAAGTGTGGAGTGTATCAATCTCTACTGTCTCCTTCACTACTTGAGGGATAATCTCAGGGTGAGGGGGCTTCTGTGCGGGGAATCTACCCTGCTTAATAGGTGCACGTTGTGCACCTAGTCGATCCTGTATACAGATCATTTTCCTCGGCCCTAGAAATCTCAAAAATCAAAATAATTTGGGATCTTTTTGAGGATAAACTCGCAATAGAGTTTCCTCAGAAAGTATAGTGGCACCTCGTTGTTATTACAAGGTGGAAAATCAAACACCATCCACCATCGGTCCTAAAAATTATTTTTAATCAAATTATTATTACACCAATGGATGGGAAACCGTTTGCATGACAACAAAATAGGAAAATTAGTGCAGGGTCTGTGAATAAGGCACATATGAGGTCTTTTGTAATTTATTTTTTCTTTACATCCACATATGACAATTTTTTGGAATAATAAACCCTACAACCCTCTCTATAAGTTGTCCAATGATCAATTTGCCCCATTTCTGTGTCAACTTGAGCAAGTAATGCCTCCAATGTGTTTGCAAGAGAGGTGTGGTGGGGGTTTGTAGATTGTGAATCCCTCATTCTTTTGATTAAATCCTCAATTTCAATTTTGTTTTCAACTATGTGGGCTGCTAAATCTTCTTGACTACCCAGTGGATGTTGAGCAATTGTGGGAGTGTTGGGAGGGATGATAGGAATAATAGGGTTTGGTTGTGGTTGATTCCCTTAACCTCCAACTGTAATAATTAAAAAAAAATGTATTCAATTCAAATTTTAATCTATAATTATCATATTTCAATGCAATTTTGAGAAAAGAATTGTGCCTACCTCTTCTCCATAGCTCCATCGTCCATTCAGATCTTCCTTCTGATCCAGAAATGATCCTTTGAGCTTGAGATCCAGCTGAATGAAAAAACGTGAGGGCATGGTTAAGCTCTGAAACTCACATTTGAGGGAGATAAAATGATAGAGGCTTGGGCCTCTTTTTTATTTATAGCAAACATAACATGTACGCGTTATGGTTTGGTAAATCCCAAACCTAAGAATTTAAAACGTGATCATGTTATAATAGAACGCGTACGTGTTTTTCTTTTTTTTGGGTTTTTGTCCACTTTTTGGCTCCCCAACTTCGTGCACTTACCCAAATATTAAAATATTTTATTTACTTCAACTATGTAATTTCAATTTAGTTCAAATATGAAATCAATTCTCTCTTTTTACTTCAATTTCTAAAATTAAATAATTAAATCAAATTGTTGTAATTTGATAGGCATTATGGCATGTAATGGGTTAGAAATGTATAAGAGCTGAGCAAGGTTGATCAAAATTTAGACCCCAAAAAGGAGAACAAATATAATGAGAAGAGAAACATAGATAACAAGTTAAAAAGGGAATAGATTTCTGTTCAAGTTAATGAAGCTCTTCAAACTCAACAAGCTCTTGAAGCTATTCAAACTTGCCAAGTACTTAAAGAACAAGAAGATTTACAATCTCAAGAAATAACATATGAAGAAATAAAAGGAAGCAATGAATAAATAACAATGCTTAAGATGTTGATTGTTCTCAAGGAGAGGAAGAAGAAATTTTTCTAAATGGAGGATCACCAAACATGCATAATAATGAGAATATGGGTGAAGATGATTTATATTTTATTGTTGAAGATATAAACGTAGATTATGTAAACAATATAAAGTCCCATTCAGCAAAGATATACAATTATTAATTTCAAAATAAATATTTGATTACCATATCTCAATTGGTAGAAATATTTTTTCAATGTAAAGACATGGTCCCTATTTTTGAGTTTTTAGGAGTTTATTCAAAAGCTATGAATAACTTGAAATAAACCAAGGTACATAAATTACATAATGCACTTGAAATTATTGGTAGCTTAAATCATAGAAAATATTTTTTGTATCACATAGATCTATCATAAAATTTTTAGTGGCTCCAGAAATAGTCAAAAAGTGATAGGTCACAACAATTGCAAATGCTCTTGGTAAAAGTAGAAGTGGTATGTGAAGTGTAGAGTAAAATTGGATGAAATAATGGAAATTGGGTATTTATATGTATGGAACCTCAAAGAAATAAAATTTATAATGGTGTAAAATATATTGTTATTGAGTATTGGAAAAACCACGTGTCTCTTCCAATGCAAAGGATGTATTACAAATTATGGTTTTTCCTAGTTTGAGGAAAGAATACCCAAATAATTTTCTAGAAAAAAAACCAATGTGAGTTGTATATAATCGTTAAAGATTACAATCCTAAAATCAAAATTACATAATGAGCATTTGAGAATTTAAAATTGATATATGTAAGGAAAAATATAATCTACGACATATGTTGTTGTCGTACCCATAAATGACAACAAATGATGGATTCCCTACATGTGCAAGTCATGTTGTCAGCGATACTATTTGTAATAAAGTAGATAGTGTACTTGAGTTTAAGGTTGATTGTATCAAATGAGTATGTACAGAATGTGGAAATTTAGAGAACCTACCGGAATCACAACATTGGGATAAGTATATGAAATCATTCTATTAATAAGAGGGAAACTGAATCATTCAGCCATTTGTGGATCATATTAATATAATTTCATTTTTTTATTGTTTTAAATGGCTGCAAATTATAATGGTATGCACCCTCTTCTTGAATATATCTCTAAGAGCGTAAATAACAGGTTTGGTATGTTACTAGGACTCCAATAAGTTAAATTTTTCTCCAATTATGATATTATATCCATCCATATATATAGGTTAAAAATCAGAATAGAAAACATATTTACTCATACTTATATTTCCATACACCATCTATGTCCTTGATTTCTTTGAAACCACAGTTCATTTTCTAGTTATTCATTAAGTGTTGAAGAGAGACAATGATGTTAAGGAGATGACAACAAAGGTTTGTGATGGTTCCTTTGACAGAGCATGTTGTTGAATCACACCAATATTCATTTTTTAGTAGCAGGGTACCAAAATTCCATTTTTAATCTCTCCAACAATAGTTGGCATCAAAGATTTGTAGTTTGTGCAAAATATTCATAGTTTGAGTCTCTTGATAAGTATTAAAATTCGGTGGATTTGGGAATGAGCTTGGAAAACCTTTAGCAGTATGGGAACAATGTTAGGTAGGTTAATACAAAAAACTATGTGAAAAAGAGAAGTTACCCCTTTATCTATGGATTTTTTGAGCTATTTGCTTAAATCCACTTGGACACAAATCCTTTTATACGGGAAAGCAGACTAAAATTTGTAAGGCTTGAAACAAATAAACACAGTGAGAGTAAATACATAGAAGGGTAAATACATTGTAGAGGTCCTCTACAATGTAAGGTCATGAGACAACTTGATGGAGCATTGTGAGAGTAACTCAGTATGGATGATTTCCCAATAATTCAGGAGATTATGTAATTTGGGAGTTTGTGGATTCAACTTGGGAATTACACCTTTATAAGGGTCAATGAGGCAACTTGATGAAGTTCTACCTAGTAAAAACAATTTTTTTCAAAATGGAAAGCTTTTGAAGAATGTGTGGTCTTGTTTAGTTCTGTTATTTTAAAATTCTTTCAGTATGTTCTATAGTGTAATACGTAAGAGGGGTATTAAAATATTAGGCTTATTTATTAATGTTAATTAAATATTAGTTAAATATTAAATAATAATCTGTTGAAACTACTATAACCACTTTGTAACCATATTTCACATAATAAAATTTATGGAAACACAATGATAATGTGTGCATTTTGATTTATCTTCATCCATTCTTTATTCTTTCTCTCTCCACATATTCTAACAATGTACACACCTAAAAAATAGTTCATAAGAAAATATAATTTTCTTATACATAGGAGTAAATAGTACAATATATTTATCCAAACATAAAAGGTATCAAAAATAAATGATGTGTGCATTGATAATACAGGTGTGACTAGACATCTATGGTTGAGAAAAAAGAGATTAGCGTGCAAGAATGAACATGGAAAAGATGAACTAGGGGAGAGTATTGCTATAACATTACGGAGATGTAAGGGAAGCACTAAATGCATCTCTAATATATTGCTCATTGTCACCATTATAGTATTAGTCATATCCCAATTCACAGAGGAAATGGTATATGGCTTGTATGTGGAGTTATGTGTCATTGAATTTCTTCATTAGGTCTAGCACAACATAGAGATCACTATCAACAATCACATTAGAAGGAAATAAAGTTTCCAACATCCTACAAGAAATGCTAGAGTAGGTGGCCACAACAGTAGTAACATAGAGTGACTAACACTTGCAAAAGTGTATTGAGCACCATATGTGGATATATCCTCTATAGAAACTTGGGGTGAGAAAAAAATGAGGAAGCTTGTTTGAAGCTATCACCTCACTATGAGGGAAACCAACACTATCATATGATTTTGTTATGATCAGGGGGGTTCCAATTATAGATTCCATAATACCTATAGAGGAAAATGGTTAAATGATTGGTTACAAATTGGCAAAGGAAATTACACATTACTTTATAAATTTTCCAACAATAGTATTAGCTAATTTAGTCAATATGATGTGTGTAAAATCTAGAAATAAAACTCATAATTTTCTATATCATGACATATGTAAATTAATATGAGATAAGGTTAGGAAATCATGAATTTTAGATATGTTTTTATGGTGTATAAATATTCTTTAAAGAATAATTCTAAATACATATTAAATATAAAACTAGGCTAACCCTTCAATTACAGTCTTCAATAGTAGTATGGAAAAAATTATTTTATACTAGCTTTAATTTTGCAGATTTCCTAATATTTTCACCTTTATCAATCGAGATACATATCTATAGACCCAAGGTTTTCACATCATATAATAATTTCAATCCATTAAACCATGTATCTTTCATGGTTTTATTTCAAATAATTAAAATTCTTCCACATTTTGTAGACATTTTGGAAAGGGATCTTGTACTTAGAGAAAAGATATATGGCTAATCATATGACATCCAAATGAAAAGATATAGAAGGGTAAATATATTGTAGAAGACCTTCTTATGAGAATTGTTTGGCAATATGATTTCTATTTTCATTGATTTTTTAGGTTTACACAAATTTTTTTACTGTGGTGCCTCCAATATGGGATTTTCATGAGACTTTTCAAACAATTTATGAGAATTACATGGAAGATGATGCAATTCAAGCCAAGAAGTAAGCCAGGTCAAATTATTACATGTCAAAGGTCTGAGAAGTGTTGCTGATTTTCTCCTTGTAGGTATGGTTTTCTATAAGGCATTTTTTCAAACAGTTTCATATCAAACAAAAAATCCCTAAATGTATTATCAAAACTAGGCTAGGTCATATCAAAATACCAACATGAGCTCAAGAGTGAAAACAATGACACCCACTGCAAGGTCTAACCAACTCAAGCTAAATAATCGAGCTCAGAAACAAAAATATCGAGTTAGGGGTTTCCAAGCAGGAAGCATATAACTAAGCATTGTAAGGGTTTCATATTGCATCTTGTGAAAATACCTTGTGAAAACATGAAATATTAAACAAAACAACAACTGGGGGATTTTAGGCACATAGGCGGGCATCGATATGCAATAACACAAATATACCAGTATAGAAAGAATTCAAAATCAAAAACAAGAAACCCATACAGAAAACACAAAAAGTGGGCATGAGCGCTTACGAAAAATGCGAATGGAATGGAATCCAACTCCTCCTCCTCCTCGTAAAACAAAGTGATACAACAAATGAAGGTGCAAATGAAGGTTGAACTTCTTGAAGTGACTTCCCCTTACACATGAATTGCGATGTCTTCACACTTTGTGGCTCGAGCTTCTGGTTATCGGCTAAAAACTTCTCATGATTTCCCGTAGCAAGAAATGATTTAGAGGTATCAAGCGTCATTTTTGTGATTGGAAATGATTCAAAGGTACCGAGGAATCATTCATTAGGCACGGAGGTGGGTGGGCACTAAGTTTAATAATTCAAATTGATCCCACTTGGCATCCACATCAAACTTTCCATGTCAGGGTGAGATAATCCATGTGTCAGGGGATGTCTTCTTGGTAAGCGGTTTTTAGTATTACGTCATGAAACCTGCTACACCGCATGGGGCATGGGCCATGGAGACCATGAAGGGTGGGGCACTATACATGGGTGAAAAATAAGTGAAGGGTAGACATTGGCTATTCAAGTTGGGATCAACCTACCCCACCCTGACAACAGAAAATTATGTGGATAGAGGAGCTTCAATCTGTGCTTCATCCACATAATAATAAAATAATTCATCTGCACTTAGCCACTGTATAAATTATACTGGTGGTTGGTTGGCTATGCTTTGGATCCTCATCCCGCTGTGCACAGTCATGGTTACTTTTTTAGGGTAAAAAACCAGGGACACATACACCCAACAAAATAGCAAGTGTAAGTGAACATTATTACACCGTGTTAATATTTCAACCTTCATGTTATTGATCACATCGTGGTTATGGTCGTTGTTTGTCTGGTGGTCCCCGCACAAGGAAATAAATTCCAATGGGTGAAGCGTGCTCCCGAATCCCATGTCTGTGCTCAACTGCCCCCCTATCCACACACACAGTTAAAAAATAGAGCCCAATCCACACTCATATGTACTGTTATAAAATAATTAAATATTTTGGGTGGATAGGGGCATATGAAAAATAATTTAAAAATACGAAAAATGAATTTGCACATTTATATTTTATTAAATAATGTCATATTGTAGTGACAGGCGGGACGAGCATCTGATAGATCCTAGACAACAAGAAACGATGTGAAAATGCGCATACGAATGCGCTCAAAGTGTCCTCGAGCACGCTCCAATCGCACATTTTGCTTCATGTGCAGGGATCTTGGGATTGACTTGTCAACTCAAATGGGACCAACAGTTTCGAGAATATTTCTTGGCAGTAGTTATGAGATGTGACACGATTTCCTTGCACTACTAACTGCTAAGTCACGAGTCCATGAGGGCAGATCTGAGTTTTGACACCCGTCCGAACGTTTTTGCTTATTTTAACCGTATTTTACACTTTACAAAATAGTTTGCCCATCTCCATTTGACGTGAAGAAATTTAACAAAACTATCATTATCACTATAAACACAATTAATATAACTATAAGCGCAACATTACATAGAAATTGAAATACCATATTTTACCGATAATATGATAATATGGAGCATATAATCCTTGAAAATTACTTTTACACTCATAAATACAAGTCAAGAAAACAATGTATATCTTAAATTATTCAATGAAGAAGAGCTATTTGAGAGAGGCACACAACCATTTAAAACCTTTTAACCGTCATATATTTTTGGTTTGACAGGAGGGGTCAGCCGTCAATTGTCATCCCTGCACAAGGGAAAAACCAAATTGGTGCGTTGGTATCTGACATTTTGATCGGGTGGAATTTACTTTAGGAGAAGATTGGTCAAATGTGATACGATGTCCTTGCCTTACACTTCCGAGTCACCCGTAACGAGTCATCAATTTACAATTGGATCATAACGGTCAAGCATTTTTGGGATAAGTTTTTAAAATATAATTTGATGTAGAAATCAACAAAAGGAATCGTAAAGTTTAAACTTCTCACTAATTTTTTTTGGGTTCTTCCAATGTTCCACGTATCCATATCAACTTCATATTAATTTTTAATTTTGAATGAGTAATGTGCGTTGTATATTAATTTTGAATTTTGAATGAGTAATGGGCGTTGCTTGCTGGACTATCCCACTCCCACTTTCTTGTGAACATTTTTCATATGTGTCCCTCAGCTGATTTTGTGAGAGGTCTAGGTTTATCAAAGCAGACAAATTGACATCAGTGGAGGGATTGACTCCCAACGTCAACTTGAGCAGGTAGCTCAAATTCGTGAGAAAGGACTGAAAAACTTCCATTCAAAACATTTATGTACAAATTCAACGTCTCGACTCTCAAGTATGTGGAGCTCGTCAAATGCGGGGGGAATTGTGCCGGAGAAGTAGTTAGAAAGAAGTCCAAATATTTCAAATTCTGGAGCTATGATATAAAATCAAGGAGCTTTGCAACATAGGAGTAGAGAGATAAATAGCCTCCTCCACGCATCTTGCTTTCTTCTTGGACGACCACTACAGTAAATCATGTTGAGACCCATGGTCTTTCAAAAATAATTGTGCAGCTAACGGATCAAGGATTTTACTATTTCATGTTTTTGTACGATGGTTTTTTGGTGAAATTATATAGGTGATAGACTGTGAAAATTTTAATGGTTAATCTTCGTTAATCAACGAATATTTGGGTTCTTGAAATTTGGATTTGGCTAATATTGAGGTATTAGATCTCTTTCTATTTCGCCTAAATTTTCTAGGTACATGTTAATTTTTTGGGTTGATTCACCTAACGTTTACAATAATAGCCAAACTTTTATATGCAAATAACCTTTACTGCATGAACAAAAGAGATTTTTTCTATCAGTCAGTAACATTATGCTACCGGCCAACAACTTTCAATTCATGGTCTTCGCCAATATTTCGAAAGTTATTTTTAGAAATTCATCAAGTAATATCTATGGTTTTTTTAAGGGAGGGTCTTAAAATTTACCCTAGTGACAAATATGGTGTGAGGATTGTCTCTAGGGAACTTGCATAGGTGTGAGTTCGCCACCTCATGTAAATAGGGAACTTGTATATGTTTGATCCCCTCACACTTCTACCATTGCCCATCGCATCTACCCCGATAGTTACTACAAAACTGGTAGACGTAACAAAAATGATGAAAAAGGTGGTTTACTGTTTCGATTTCAGCAATAAGGGTTTTCTTCGCCACGTGGACGACCACCAACTTCTTGTGGCTCAACGAATCCCCACGACCAACTATGCCCATTCGATTTGTACAACATGGCAGCAAAAAAAAATGATACTCAAAATTAATTCTCCTTCTACCTCATGTAATGTTTCCCCTTTGCTCCTCCCTATTAGCATATCCATTGCACAAATTGCGCCCAATTTTTAGTTATAAGAATACTAAACTTCTAGCATAGTGATGGATTTCCATTCATATATTTAATAGTACATTGAATAAATGAAAGCATTTTTAGTATGGCTCTAAAACCGAGAGTTATGTTTACTACAAGTCATCTTCTTCATTGAATTAATAGACTACCACTCTGTCAATACTTGATGAATCGTATAATGTTGCACATTTGGACAAAGTATTGTTTGCAAAATAGTAACTCTATATGAACATAATATTATTGATATCATTGAATGTTTAATGTGTTCATTTAATCATAAATGGGATCACATACTCTCATCTTTGATTTCGTAGTCAAAGGACCAAACCTTGTGATGATTTTGTGTTGAAGCTTTTGAGGGTATAATTAAAATTTTCTAATTTCAAGCTTGTAAATCCGTCGATGACGTACATATTTTTCATAACATTTTTAATCGTTCACTCCTATGAATATATCCATCCAAATTGAATCGTATGTATAGAAGACTCACACATATTAATATAACAATGATTTTTGTTGCCATTACAAGCCTATAATTTATCTTCGTGGAATATTTAATCATTCACTCCTATGAATATATCCATCCAAATTGAATCATGTGTATAGAAGACTCACACATATTAATATAACAATTATTTTTGTTGCCATTACAAGCCTATAATTTATCTTCGTGGAATATTTTAACTAAATGTGCAACTAAATCACATTTTATCCGACGACAATATAAAATTTATATTTTAAAGCACAAGGAAATCTTTTTTTTACTTTTTTCAATACATGGAAATAATGATTCATTCTAGCACCTCAACAACCAAATAAGGATCCCATAGAAAATATCAAACACCATATTTGTATTCTTTAAAACAATTTAAGCAGATTCATCAACTCAACTTATGATATTTGTTTGTCACTTGGTACACTGAATTTGTCATTTTTGGAAAGCTTTGTAAATTATAAAATAATAGTATTAATTATTGCATACTGTTATTGCCTCTTTTTTAAACACACACTCTCTCTCTTTCTATATATATAATTTGTGCATATTTTACTTGCCAACTAATTTTCCGTGATGCAACACATTTGAGCCATTTTAAAGTGTGTGCGTAGAGACAAATAGTTACATGGATAGGAAGATACAAACATTGGTTATGTAAAATCTCAAAAAACATAAGTAATACAACAAATTTATGTGCCAAAATAGGTTATCGTTATGAAGTCATGAACTCCTAAAACTGTGCATTCAAAATAGAAGTTGTTTTAAAATACATGTGGTGTCACTTTAACCTCTCATTTGAAGGTATTAATTGTTTTATCATCCTGTTTGCATTTTTTTTGTAGTGTAGTGTGTGCTTTGATATTGTAATATAGAGGAACATGGAAGACTCATACTGATTGGTGGATATGGTGCTTCAATCTGCCAAGAGGCAGGACACCACAACCTAGTGTGAAATAGTGGGGTTTGAACTTGGGTGGAGAGCTTTGAAAGAAAGCTCTACTACCGGTTAGACTACCAACTCACCTAGGCCCCTTCACATCTTGTTTGCATTTTCAAATTCCTCCATCAAATAAATGATAAACTAATTTATTTTACGAGCTGAACATTGTAATTTAAATTCTATACAAACAATTAGAAGTCAATATAGTGTTGTCTCAAACTATTTTTTACCCTATAAACACTTTTTCATAGATTATTATAATTTTTACTATAATATATGTTAAAAATATATCTTTTATAATATACATTAACAAATACATTATCAACTAAATAAACCACAATGCAACTTCATCTAAGATTAAAAGAAGTATCATACATATTATGTATTGCAATTTACTATCATTGTTTTCATATATATAATATTTTTAATGAAAACATTATAAAAATAAGTTGTGATTAAGAAACATCAAGAAAGAGAATCTAAAAAAGCCCACAAAGACATGATTGATTATGTACAACAAAATCCACATATATCCATATCAATCACCTAAATAATTACATCCACCCTTATTCATTAGGGATATTTAGGGAACTCATATCGGAATATATTTTAAGTAGTATCTAGCATTGAACTATCTCTCTTAGAGTACATTATAACATAGCTATATAAATATAAACACATCTGTCATTGTTGTTCTAGATAACTTCCTAAGTTTTGTCCACTAAAATCAAGTCAAGCTGCATTGCGAAGTGCAATGGTAAGGTAGAAGTTTTAGAAGAAGTTATAGCCATCCATCAAAACATAATGGAAAGGGGCTTTTGTCAGATGATGTAATTGCAAGCTACTTTGTAGATATGCAAACAAAATGTGGAAGCATACACATGACATGTGAACCATTTAACAAAATGCTTTAAAGAAATGTGGTTGCATGGAATGCAATGATTGCTAAAGGCCCCCGCAATGTGGTGAAAATGTGTGCTTGAGGGCATTACGAGTGTGCTTAGGGTCGTCCGTACCAGCCCTCCAAGCAGACCTGCCTACTGCCCATTCCCCTGGCGAATCTTCCCGACATTTCTGATATTTTTGTCATATCAACTCTTTTTAATTTATCATGAAATGGCACACATATATTTTAACATTTAAATTTACTGTCAAGGTACAAATATATGGAGTGCTTGCACATTTTGTAACTGCACATGTGCATGTGACGGGGTAAAATGCGCTAGCGGCTAATCTTCACTCAATATGCACCCAGTCAATGCCAGTCAATGCATCATGACCATCCATTTCACAATGGACGGTCATGATGCGTTGACCGGAATTGACTCAGTGCATATTGAGTGAAGAGTAGCCTCTTCCGTAAAATGCTCTCCTGTACATCTCAAGTCACGCATCGCTATCCGGCCATTACATTCTCATGTGCACAGGTTATGAGTAACATGTGGTCCAATGCAACAGGAAATTTAAATTCTTTCAGTAGGTGTTGCAGATGAAAAATGAGATATTTTGACAATAGTATAGTCTCATGGATTCCTTAATTTTCTCTTCAAATGAAAAATTAAAAACTTTTGGCAGGGAAAATTTGGAGGAGAGGTTTTAAGTAAATGGTGTGGCAGGAAAAATCGAGATTTTTTTTTAAGTCTCTTGAATTTTTTTAGTGCCCCCCACTATTAGCCTGGGTTGGAAAGTCATTCCCTAGGCAACAGCTGCTCAGATATTTCAGAAGGATATTTTGGTTAAGCAAGAACAATATATTTACATTTCTTGTGACGGCATTACCCAAACATGTAAAAGCAGTAACCGCAACATGGAACCGCAGTGTAAATAGTGTTCTTGAAAGGTGTTTAAGTTTTTCAAAGAAATGCAGTCCACATGTAAACTCATGAAGTTCCATGGTTGCATGATATGCACAAAATCAGGGATTTATCTTATAAAAAAAATCCATGGTTAATTGAGTGTTTGAATTACATCTGGCCATTGATTTTGATTTCTACAATTTTAATTTCATTAAGAATTAAAAAAAAATCCTTTTTTAATAAAAAATGTAATACGTGTCTTCCGAATTTTCTGAGGTTCTTGCTGAGTTTTGGCATCAAGTTTTTTTGAGTGCTAAGACAATATGTATGTTTCATTTTTTGTAATATCATGAAAGGGTATCAATTTGATTCGTCTGTCACTTGTGGCGGTTAATGATAACATCTATATTTACTCTGTATTGGGAAAGATCATTGTTACATTTGAATCTTGACAGATCTCATGGTATGCAACCAGGGCTTTAATCTAACTGGAATTCAGTTTACTCAAGTGGAACTCATTCCAATTATAGGTGAACTTAATAAGAAATGTATGGATTTTCAAAACCAAGCATTCCATGACAGAAATATAAACAAACCCACTGAAGTTTGAGATAAGGTAAGAAATTTGGGTTAGATTTGGTAAGGAAGTTTATAAAGCAAGTGGGGCATCAATTCATGCAGGTCCATCCCATGAATCAAAATATGCAAAATAAATTTACAGATTTCATATAGGTCAAAAACAACTTGCAGCCAAAATGGTAGTGATTGCAAACCGAATCCAATTAACCAAGCCCTAACTAGATATTCCATAGCCATAAAAAGTTAAAAAAACTATGGTGCAAATTGTTATGAAATTAGATATACCCAAGATCCGTCTGGATGATTCCGGAAAACAAGAACAAGATAGTATAAGGTTGTATGATTCAAAACTCCTTAATGTAGACAATCGCAAAAAACTCAGTCAAAACAGGTATCCTCAGCGCCAGATAACAAAGTCTAACAATAGGAATTTAAGAGAATTCCATTGACAGCTTTAAAGCTAAACTCCACATATTTTGTTGGCATCCTTCCAACTTATGCCAAAATGGGAGCGTTGGAACAGGTTGTGGGCATCTATAAAACAATAATGAAAGTGGATATTTGTTAGATGTACAAAAAGTGGAAGCACACTGAAGGTATTGGAATTGTTTGACAAAAAGTAAATAAATCCACTTTCCTTCATTTAATACCCCTCAGTGCCAATACAATGGATGCACAAAGTGGTGGAATCTATTTTCTCCACCAAACACAAAATACATACCAAAACGTGTTAAATCTAAAAATAATTATGATTCATGGAGAGAAAGGAACAACACCACTTTGTGCATGCTGGATAAACTCCACCCTGCCAACCACATAATTGTCTCTTTATTGAAAACCACCTTTCAAAATTTAACAGAGATTAAAAAAAAACAAACTTGGAGTGATCATAACCATTTGACTTAGCTCCGGCCTTAGCCAACAACATCCCTAAAACATAAGAAAAAATGAAATGAAATTAAGATAATCGACTGATTGTGAGCACTGGAAATTCAAATGCAGTGGCCTGAGAAGAAGATTTGTGTACAAAATAGATGAAAAGTTTGTAATTTATGTATAACCTTTTCTTACCTCTAACCTGCTTTGAGCATTTTGGACCTATAATCATCCCTTTATTGGCAACCACCTTTCAAAATTTATCATGGATCAAACAAAACAAACTTTGAAGTGATCCTAACCCTCTGATTTACTTGGGTTTAGCCTTAGCCAACAACATGGCTAAAGCATAAGAAAAATTGAAATGAAGTGAATTTAAGATGGTCGACTGACTGTGACCACAGGACATTCAAATGCAGTGGCCTGGGAAGAAGAATTGTGTACAAAATGGATGAAAAGCTTGTAATTGATGTGTAACCTGTTCTTACCTCTAACCTGCTTTGAGCATTTGTTGTAAAAGATTGTTAGGAACTCTTTCAAGGTCTGATAAATCTGCTCCTAACAGTTTTTTCAGTTGTTTATTTTCATCTCTGTTGGACTGAGTTGATATGCAGGTTAATTGGGAATCTTATGCAGGCACTCTGTTCTGTTGTTTATCTTCCATTCTTCACGTTCCTTCTTCCAGTATCGTAGTGTGTTCATGCTGCAGTAAATTTCTTCAAAAAGCTTCCTTATTATAGTGAACTTGCACTGATTTTTGCAGTGAAAGTATTGGCTTGGAGCCTATTTACAGGTTTGGAACCAGATTGGTGTGTACAGGTTTGCATTATCCCTGTAATTTCTAAAAAGGTTATAGAGAGTAGAGATCAGATTCAAAGCAATGGGGGCAGCAATTAGCTTAGCAACAATAGCTGAAGCACCTCCCATGACAAAGTCTGGTGCAAATCTATGTGACGGTGACTGCAAGTCTATAACTGCATTGCTTCCATTTCTCCCGGCATTCCCCTCTACATAATATCAGTTAGACCCAGATAACTAAACTAACATAAAACCACAATACAACACTATTAAGGAAAGATCTGTGCATTCTGAAAAAGAATTACAGTTGACCCACATGATCAAACCAACATAAACATACAATCTGGTAGTAGAAAGGAAGATTTGTATATCCTCTTTTAGCCTTGTGGAGGTGAGTATCCATATATATATATATATGAAAACAACACACATATACCAGATCCAATAATCAAAGGAGAGTAGATGACAAAAACAAGCGAAGTAAAAACAGGTTTCTCGAGAAGGCCTTTGAGGCATTAGAGCATGTTCTATTGGTAGGTTGAAAACAAATTCTATTTCAAATCCTGCAGGGGCACGGTAGGTACGTTTCGTATTTGAAGCAGAGTTAGGTGCCTCCTGCATTCGAGCATGTTCTATTGGTAGGTTGAAAACAAATTTTATTTCAAATCTTGCAGGGGCATGGTATGTACGTCTCGTATTTGAAGCACAGTTAGATGCCTCCTACATATTGAGAGTACGAGGTAGTCTCATATATTATAAACCGTTTGCAGACCAAAAAACAGACCCCATCGTAGACTAAAAAACAATTATTAGTATATTATTATTATATTATTATTATATGGTGAGTTGATTCTATTTGAAATAAGTGCAGGAATAAATTTCACACCTAGTTATATAGTTTTAATGGTTGGGATAGCTTGAAATTCTTGCATATGTGTTTAACTAAAACTAGGTCCAACCCATTTTGTCCCATTACATATTTTGGAATTCTAAGATTTGTGTTTAATTTGATACAACTTGCCCTTCTTTTTCTACAGGACCTCTATGTATCTAACTTGTTAGATCAAGATGAATCATCACACAGGGAAAACCCATTAACAAGCAGTGAAAGAGTTGTAAGTACGACCATTGGGAAGCAACATTTTCTTAGCATGACTTTAAACACCATTTTAGCTTTTAAATCTTGTGTATCACACACATCACACATCTAAGAACCACGCTCTTTGCAGAAGAAATATGTAACTTGTTAGCTCAAGATAAATCCATATCATCTAGTCAAATCACACACGGAAGAACATAAAATAGATGAAAGAACATAATATAGCAATTGCATCCATTTTTGTACTAGATATAACAAGTAAGATTTGAAAACTCAATTAAGCAGAATTCAATAAAAAATTGACACAATCAGATGAGCTCATCCCCCACATAATCGGGTAGCTTTGAAGTTGATTGAAATCAATCAGATGGTCTAAGTCACAAGGTTTGAGTTCGAATTCATTTTTGGCAAGTTTGTCAATGGATAAATTTCAAAAAACTTATCTTTCCGTTTTTGAAGGGAAAAATAATTATCATTCTAATTTTCAAAGAAGAAATATAAATATGTCAAAGGGACAAATTTGAGCCAGAGCTTTCTATCCTCTACTTTCACACTCACACAATTGAATGAGAGCTTTCCATCCTGTATTTACACACACATATACAACACATCACACATATTCACTCGCATACACAACACACCACACACAAAAACGGTCTCAAACACACATTTACGCACAACACACAGAGACAGTCTGACACACAAACAGACATACACACAAACACAGACACACAGTCACATAGACACACATGTACAACACAAACAATCTCACACACACAGACAATCTCATACACAAACATGTACAACACATACAGAGACAATCTCATACACAAACAGACGTAGACATACAGACACAGACATACAAATACACACACAACTCACAAACACACATAGTCTCGACTCTCACACACAAATACACATAGACACACGAACACAGACACATACAATCACAGACACATATACATGGAGAGACCATCAGACATAGACACAGATACACACAACAATGACACACAATTACAGAGACATAGACACAGATGCACACAACAATGACACGCAATTACAGACACGCAGTCACAGACACGCATAATCATAAACACAAATACATTGACAGACACTAACACACATAACCTCACACAAACAAACATAACACACTGACACAGACACAAAATATCACACACAAATAGACACAGACACATACATGCACACAGACATGCATGCACACAGCAGACACAAAATATCACACACAAACAGACACAAACACATACACGCACACAGACATATACACGTACACAGGCGTATGCACATGCACAGGCAAGGAAACCCCTGTTCCTCAACAGAGCACACTTGTTTGGAACAGAGCTTTCCTTTACTTTAAAAGGTATCACGGTACTAAATGGTTATCGTGGTAAAAGTAGATCATACATTCGCAGTGCCATCCACTACCAATCTCAATGTCGATTGAAGTACAATACACCCTATTACGCTCCTATAGATGCTGCTTCTTACAGAAGACTTAGTAGACAACCTTATGGCAAATTATACGATCAAGAACCGCACAAAATCATTTTAGTGTTTAAATTGTGTGGAGGCCGCGCGGACGCGAGCCTCCTCTGACACAAATTATGACGTGCACTCTCCACAAAGGGAGATGCTAGGCAGTGCCCCCTTCCTAGTGCAATGAAGGTGCCCTCCCTAGGCCATCGGCCTTTCTGATCACCGATTGACCCCGCCCAGGTAAGTATGCTTCTCCTAACATCATCTCCTTAGTTTTATATGCTCTCTTCCCGCTTATAACTCCTCACGCCACACATGTGGGATCAATAACAGCACCATTAAGTACTGTTACTTTCCAACGAAAATCGACACAAAAAAGAAATACAAAAAGCAGCGTCGCCTGAGAGATTCGAACTCTCGCGGGGAAACCCCATGTACTTAGCAGGCACACGCCTTAACCACTCGGCCAAAGCGACGTTTTTGTTCTTACATTTGTTATTGCCATCCTATTGTTCATCTCTAATAGATGACGACCATACTTTTCCGTTTGAATAACAAACGGAAGTGTTTTGTATTGTGCATTAAACGGAGGAGGTATTAGTATCAATCGCACGAAGGAATGTAATAGGGATGCCAAATAGCTAGAATGTGGTATTCGAGTGGAGAGAAAATGTTGACGACTAAGAAATTGAAGAAGATATAACTTATAAGTGCTGAAGGAAAAAAGAACCAATTCTTATCACTCACTCCTCAAAATAACAAAAAAATTCGTCTCAATGTTAATAAGGAAGTGGTTTAGAATTTTGATGAAAATAATGTTTTGTTCGCTACTTTGGTTAAGTAAGAGCACCAAACGTCGTAGGATTCATCTTTTTTCCTCACACAATTGCACCAAAAATTGGTTATGAAAACAACAAACACTTATTAGGGCATCCACCATAAAACAATGGCAAATTCATTGACAAAAGGGTTGAGAATTTGTGACTTTGATTCTATTTCTAATGAAGCATCGCACATGTGAATGAGGCACGCACAACACAAGTGGATTTGAATGAGATCTAACAAGCGAAGCCACCTTGGGAGATGTCCAACCCAATTGAAAGCCCCCAATAGCTAAAATCCCTCCAACATCTCTCAAAGTCCATGTAAACATGTAATCTTGAAGAGAATACATTAACATGTAAACATGTAAACATATAAACATGGTTTGTGATGGTATCTAAACATATGCATACTTAATGGTTAAAAGAGCAATCTTCAAAGTCCATAAGCAAAACAATTTTAATTTAATTTACTTTAAAATATTTCAAACCTTACGAAAAAATACAAATTGTATAAACACAAAAGATGAAAACCCAAAAATATCAAATGAAAAAATATGTATATATAATAAATTAATGTATGTGTCACCGAATTAATAATAAAACAACAATTAAATCATAAATTGGGCCAAAAGTAACCAAATCATTATCAATGTTACGTCACCTTAATATTTAGATTAAAATTAATCGATAACTTCATTGTTACGAACTTTAAATATTGTTTATTTTTTGATATAGAGAAACAGTGTATAGGCCATCACCTATTGAAGTCAGATTTATTTGGGATCCCACAACCGGGGATCGATCTTAGCACTGAGAGTAGAGCACACAATGTGGACCAACTCTAATAACTCATACATAACCCTCAAGGGAATCTAGGCCACAAACTCGACCCTAGTCTTGGGCATGCTATTACACATGCTAACAAAGAGGATTTGAACTTGAAACCTCAAACTTGCAAGTTTCTTTATTTACCAATTTGCATATTAATAATTAATAATAAGATTAATTATACTAACTCCACCATGACAAACTTACATATTAATAGTTAATACAAACAATTGTCATATTTAACGCAATGTCTATTAAACCTTACTTTTTAATACCTTAGACTTTTTTTGGGACTAGTGCAATTACACTGTAATGTGTTATAATAACATAAGTGTTGAACCAATTCATCAAAATACTTCATAACATAAAAACATGGTATATTAAGAATAAATTCCAGCACATATTGTAAGGGTCACAACAAATTCGATAACTTCAAATATTATTAATAAATATAGATAAGATTAGGGACATTAATTCACTGCCCAGATACTAAAAATATTGTTTTAGAAAAGCATTAAAAAGAGATATATTCTTCCTAGTACTTATAAAAGCAAAAACCACATCACAATGGTCAATTCAAATGGTGCATCTAGATAACAACCAACCAACCAAACTAGAAATATCTAGGATAAATGGCATATTTTTATATGATTAATTAGAGATCATGCAATTTTGGTATTTAAGGTTCTTGCTTAAGGCGGCGTTTTGTAATCTTTTATAAAAATGATAGCATTGAATTCCCTCAATTAAGGTGAGATTTGACTGCTCGTGCCTTACCCGTCACAGAACATTTGAAGGTGACCTACAAATTTTAGAAAGTTCCTATCAATAATTTGAAGGCCCTGTCAGTCCCACATTGTACATGGTACATGCATTGTTACTTAAAGCTCATAGGTCCAAATTGGAAAGTCATCAAAATTAACAAATCACATGTCTATTGATGGCTTGTAAACACGGAGGGAAAAGTGTGTATTATCACGGAGGAATGCAACCTTTAAGGAGTGGTGTGATATATCCCCTTCCAACTAAAAAAATGGAACCACTCTAAGATTGTGGGCAACCTGTATGTTGGAGTGAGTCTCTAGGGATGGATGGTTACCCTAGTATAACACCCAAGACTAATTCTACTCTTAAGAATACTCTACTTTACTGAATCAACAAGGAAAATGGAGAAGGAATTAAGGGAAAAAACTGAAAAGATGGTGATACACCAAAAAGTTTGAGGATTTCAGACTTGTTTGAACCACATAGATGGACCACATGAACGAGACACACCATACAAAACTCACAATGGATATGTCAATGCAAAATTATTTTAGAGAAGGGCTTGAAGTTGTGACAAAATAAAGAAGGGAAACTAATGGCTCTGAGGGGGCAATTTGTTGAGCTCCATAACAAGATCCTACACTCACTTGTTAAACACAATCCATGACCTATAAATTAACGTATAACTACATAAAGGCATGGAAATTAAACTGTAAATCAGGGATAAAATAGTATCACGAGATAAAATCAATTTAAAGACATAACATTGCACGATAAACAAGTTGTAAGAAGGTAAAAATAATTCCTTTATTGATCCAAGAGATGAAACCGGTACAAAAGATCACTCATGGCCCCTACTCTTCCACTCAAAACGCCAGATAACTCTAGAATGACGAACATAAAGTGTCGAGATATCTTTTACAATGAATTCCATGGAGTTTGATAGAGAAGAAGGGGAAAAGTGCAGAAATGCAAGTATTCGCCAAAATGGCCAAAATGTGTGTGACATGCATGAAGAATGATTGATAAAGTAAAAACACCCGCTCATAATAGAAAAATGCATCCAAAAATAACAAAACGCATGCTTAGAAAATAAAAATGCATTTAGAAATGGAAACATGTGCTCTTGCATGTTCCTACTATTTTTAAAAGCTTATATTTGATAAAAATCGATTTCTCTTGCATGCTTTGTTCCTCTTTTAGCTTTTGCATGCTCCAAAATTAGATCTTTGAATGAAAACATGAAGATAAAAATAGATTTAAAATAGTGTCGTACCACGCTGAAATTTTTGTGTTACACGACCTTCACTATGTTTTTGTGTCGTTCCACAACTTTTCTTTATTTACCACAATCTTACGAGGCTTTTCTTGACCTCCGCGGTCTTACCTGGACATTCGTTGATCTTCTTAGATATTCACATATTTTACTTTGTTTTTCCTAACCTCTGTGGCTTTGCTATGTTATATGCCTTATCATACCTGTGAAACACTGATGTTTTTATTTTCTTTGTTTCATAGCTAATTTTCCTTTTGAACACCCGTAAAACACTAGAAATGAACTTCCTTTATTCTGCGGCATACAATTCTTTTGAAAACCCACGGAATGCTAGAAACAAACTTCCTATGTTCTGCGGCTTTACAAACTTCAATTTTTCTCTAACCTTTTCCCTTTTGATTCATGACATCCCACAACCCCTTTACCTTGCATGGTGGATTCTCCTCTTTTTTCTCATGCTTTATTTCACGAATTTTGTCAACTTTGCAAAACAACTTCATTCTCCAATTCCGCAGACCATTATTTTTCCTATCTTTTGGTCTGTGGGTCCGCAAAACATTGATTATTTTACATCCTTCCCTTTCAGAGGTGCATCTTATTAGAAAGATATTTGTCTGCAACCAAGAATCACCACCAAGACTATCTTATGCTTTCTCCTTCCTTGGGACGATCATTGTCCTCCTTATCATGATGGTTTCAACCAAGTCTATTGTGACCTCCATTTTCTCTTCTTCTTCAGCTTTAACTAGATTTACTTGCAGATATTTCACTTATTATCTCTCTTGTGTAGGATAGTGCGGACACTCAAAATCTTTGTGCTCTTCTTCAACGCATCAATAATAGGTATACTTCCTTTAGGGGCTATTCTAACCTTGTCCTCCACCATATCCTCTTCCTCTCTAAAACCCCATGCCTCTTTGGTAGCTACCACGACATTGACTACATTGTACATACCCTTCTGTATTATAGGATTCACCTTTTGGAGAATTAAATGTACCTCACCCTCTATTTAGAGATGATGATGGCCCTCTCTTCACTCTTCTAAAATTACTTGTTTTGTTCTTTTCTTTTTCTTTCAATGTGAGTTGATAGGCATCATCTAGGTTATGGATCTAGAGCATACTACATTATTCTTGTATGGTATAACTCAACCCATTTACATACCTTGTAGCCATTTGTGCTTTAGACTCTCCCTATTCCACATGATAGCTTGTAAAATTCATTGGTATACTCTTCTAAATGCTACAATCCTTTTGTCTTAGGTTATAAAACCTTTAAAATAGTGTCTGGACATAATCTATAAGAAGAAAATTTTCTTTCAACTTCTTCACCATTTTATTCTAGTTTTAGATCTTTTCCTTTCCGTTTATTTGTCTTTCATTTTGTAGGTGATCCCACTAGATCAATACATGTCTGACCAACATAGTGCATGCAAAATTAACCTTCTCCCATGATAATATTTTCCACTCAAAGATTTTTTCCATGTGATTCAACTAGTTGATTAACTCATTTGATTATAACCCTCCATTATAATCAGGAACATTAATCTTGATGTCATCATCATTTCCCTCTAAAGCTCGTATTAGTCTCTCCTCAAATGACATCTCATTCAATGGTTCTTGATTTCTCTCATTTTCCTCTTCATTGCCTTCATTCCTTAATAGAGGTAATTTTCAGTATCATTGTCTGGGTTTGCGTCCACATCTACATGTCTCCTTCTTAGGGGGGTAACATCTCATGTGAGTTCAACAACTTATCTATGCAGCTCCTATATGTTCCTATTCATCCGGGCATAACCTCCTTTCATACATCTATCCACATTTATATAAAATAGAGGTAATAAATCACACATATACATGTAATAAATATTACCTTCATCGTTCCTACAAGATCCAAATCTTGCTCTGATACCAGTTGATTAGATCTAACTATAAGAGGTCAAAGTGCCTCCAAAACACACACAATTTTCCAAAACTTAAGAAACTTCAAAATGGTTTCTTTCTCATTCCCCAATGCACATTAATCATGCCCAACATTACAATCCACTTTTTATTTCCCACCAACTCTAAAAAAACCTAAAACATAAAAAACCCCTAAAACCCAAAAAAACCTTGTATGGGCCCTAAGTATTTCCTACATGAAATACCTCCATAAATGAAGCCTTCCACCAAATCTTGGCTTATTGCATAAAGTGGAGCAAAAGATATTAAAACTCAAAGTTTTAGATAATCCTAAAAAAAGGTCTTGAGCCAATTTTAGATCATTAGATGAAGGAATTTGGCCCCAAAAACATGCCCAAATGGCATCCAACTAACTTCAACTGGTTGGCATGACAAATTATTCATCATGATCTAACTATTTGTAAAATTTCAACATGATCTGATCTGGTCAGATTAAAAGTTATGGTCTCTAGAAGTTATTCTTCTGCATCATAATTGCATCCATATAATATTATGTTACATCTCAAGGTGGAGAACTACATGTCGTTTAAGGCCTCCTCAAAATATTATCAATGTAGGTGACATATACATTACACCTTAACCAAACCACTAATATTTTTGTAGTGTTTTTACCGAAGATTAGGGTGATGGGTCAAGATGATTGATTTCATAGGGTTCCACACATGGACAAGACCTAATATTTCATAAAGAGAGATATATTAGTCATTTGCAAAGGTATTGGAAGTTACAAGGCCTCGTATGCAACCTAGAAAAAACCATTCAATGGTATCGTCCTATGCAAAATAGTTTCATCCCTAAGCACAATGTATTTCCAGGATCAGAGATGAAACATTTGCAAAATATTTCCAGCAACTTTATTCCCCTACCAGAATAAAATTTGTTTCTAGGCCAAAAAAAAGCTAAGTACACTCTTGTTCATTTATCTATTTATATTTAGCATATGCTTTAGTTAATATATCTTTGAATACTTTATGTGTTTTCAAATATGAATGTTAATGTTTATTTAATAATCTAGATATACATTGTTTTTCTAACCCTAACCAAAATTTAAATAAGGACCCCCATGAATTCCACCTTACACAACATATTTATTTTTAGGGTAAATCAAGAAATCACATATAGGCACAAGAGATTTAGGGAAGATATCCAAACATAAAATACACATCCATAAACATGGGTGAAGCAAGTACTAGAGGAAAATTATGGATCAAAGTAGTAGAGGACACATTAATTTACCCTAAAACACACAACCTATCCATAGACAAACCTATCATATACCCAATTTCAAGCTCCTATATTTAACAGACATATTTAAGACACAATCTAAAACATCCTCATTCAATTTCAAATCACTGTCACATAGCTTAATACTTCTTTGGGGTGAATATATTTCAAACCTTAACGACTATAGAAGTTGTGTTAAGTGACATTACATGCTTACATAATTCCAAAAATGTTTTATTACTAATGTTGTTTTAGAATTAGATTTACACACATTGCAATATCCTAATTATATTAACTGTATTTTTGATATTACATCTTAGTGAACCCACTTTATCCATCAATTTCCCTATCTTATCGCTTCATTCTTCTTTCATAGGGTTTTATATTTCTAAATCTGATTATCAATAACATAACTTATCCTAGGGATTTTCTAAAAACTCTAATTTTCTTGTGTCTATTTACCATTGATGTAATGAATGATATTATTGCATTTTATTTCATGGACCATCTTAGTCATAAAGAAGCTGGAACAATATACATATTTTCTAATCTTGCTCAAATCCCTAAATTTCTTTATGTTGCCAAGAAAGAAAAGACACTCCTTGATAAAGCCAAGATGGGAGAAAATTAGACTAAACCCTCAAACAATGTAAATCCAATTTTTAGAGGCTCTCCTTCCTTATAGGGGCTACCACCCATGTATTTACCCAACCTATGCATACATCTAGTGTTCCAACTATGGAAGTATCACACATGAGTCCCCAACCTACTGGATACCTATTACTATTCATTATATAGCTTTCATTGTGGATTCCTAATTCTATGATAGCAAGGATGATTCATAGAATCACCTTCATGCCTTTATGGCCTTGTGTATCGACTACATAGGTAATGAAATATTTCAAGTCATGCTTTTACCATTTAATTTCAAATAATATATGTTGGATTGGTTCTATACCATCCTCAAGGTTAATTACAATCATTCCAAACTTTAGGCGATAAATTTATCTCTCATTTTTCAATCAACATTGGTCAATGCCTCTCCTTTTCTCAAATTTACCAAGCTAAGAAACAATCTAAACAAAACTCGGTCACATGTAACAAGTGTAAAAAACAAAGAAGTGTTGCTTGCGAGATTTAAACTCTCATCTAGGTAAATCCCACACACTTAGTATGAACACACCTTAACCACTTGATGTAGCCAAAGTGGTTTTCTACACTCCATTTCATTTACATTATGAAATCACCTTAACACATATATGATTTCCCTTTTATTCCATTTTTTATTTGCATACTTTTATTTATCCCTTCCAATAGTATTTTTCTTGCAAATTTTCAATTTTTCCTTTCAATTTTTTAATATTAAAAACATATTTTAAAATATTGTGTGTTATACATTAATAATTTTAACTAGTGCTCAATGGACATCGATCGCACTTCATTTCATTAGAATAAAAAAATTCTAGGGTTCAATTTCAATTCATATATTTGATTGTGTTTGGTATTATACATTGATCAAATGAAGGTATTATTAGTATGGCTCTACAACAAAGACTTAATTTTACTACAAGTCATCCTCTTCATTGAATCAATAGATGTAGACAAAAAATCTATGCGCTTGGGTACATTTATAGGTCCTAAAACATACTAATGTATACATGATTCCTAAGCAAGAAAACTAGTGGTTGACAACTCCTTTGGGCCTTTTGGTTACTATCTTTTACACTTTACGGGCTTTACACGTCTTACAACTCTGTCGACACTTAATTGATTTATCTTTTATGACCTCAGACACTAGTGTTCAACTAGGACAGAAGCTTCCAGGTGCTCTTGTCCCTCTTGGGCACTCTTGACCTTCTTTATCTTCTTTGTGCTCTTTTGGGTGTCTTTTACCTTTTGGTCACCTTTTAAAACTTTGGGTCATCCTTTTAGTTGTCAATTATGAAATTAAAACAAGGGAATCATATATATACTTAGTTATGGCTCTCAAATAAGGGGGCTAAACAATAAACATGATCTATTATCACCTAATATTGCGTCCAAAGGCACAAGAGCATTACAAGGCATACATATAACACATCCATACAAGAGAAAATGGTTGTATCACTCTGCATACACAACATAAGAGGGGAAATTTATTCTATTCCATCGCACACATTTGCATATTTGGAGTAATCTATATCTAGCTTGCAATCATAACAAAACTTGTACAAGGGAAACCTAGGGCATCATTACACACACATACAAACAAAATTACATGGAGTATGAGATGTAGTTCACCTCTCGGTCGCAAGATCACTCTTCATGTGATCGTTGGGGTTAGTCTAACTCCCCATTCTGCATCTTCTTTATTAGGTTTGATGTGGTTTATGGGAATGTGTAACTGATTATCTATTTTACAGGTTACAAGTATGACCTGTGACATTGGAGTGAAACTAAAGTGATAAATGAATATCAACAACAAAGCTTCTCCAACCCAGAAAAGGATAGAACTTGAGCATCTGGGTGGACACTGGCACTCAGATCAGTCACTAGTGCCCAGGTGTTCCTGTCCTCCCGTGGGCACTTCTGTCCTATGCAGTTTTGAATTCCATAAGCCTCGGTGTGCATGATGACATTTTTTCCTGTTTGTTCCTATAGTTTCTCATTCGAGATCATCTCCAAGTTTCATGAAATCAGTTAAGTCACCTTCCCTATCTCCCTTACTTAGGATTTCATATCTTTGCATGCTTATTGCTTGTGTCTTACTATAGTTTATCACTTATATATCATTAGTTATAGTAGTTTCTTTTTTTGTCACGCTAAATTTCTAGCATGGAAAATTGAATTTTTTTTCCATGACAACTAAGTCCACACTCAAAAATCCATGAACAAGGTAATGTAAACCTGCCCTCAGACCAATCTCTAACTATGTAAACCCCCATCATGGACTGAGAAGGGATGTGTTAACTATATTTTAAAAAGTGTGTTTTATGTGTAATTAAGTATGGTGGGAAGTATTTCATGGGTTCATTTTGATCTCACTTAGAAGGAATTGCTCCTCAAAGGCCTAAAAAGGGCTATTTTCAGGATTTTGGCACCTAATGAGCATCCTATAGAGATGAATAAAGAAGATATCCAATCCATCTGAAAAAGAGTGTGACTGATATATGATATTATATGGAGGTATTTTAGGGAAGTTTTTCAAGGAGAAACTAGGTTTAGGAGCAAGTTATGCAACACTCGGGCTACTTATAACACGGTGCAAGGAAATGAAAGAAGTGAAAAAGATGGTGAGCTTGTTATAAAATGTTGTGGGATCCTCCAGGTAATTTTTTTAAGTGAAAAAATACTCATCAAAAATATAAATAATGACCTAACTTCATATTGTAAAAAGTTTTGAGAGATTATGTCTACCCATTTGGATTTTGAGATATTGTCCCAAACAGAGCATGTGAAGATCCCTAATCCCAATGGAAATTAAAATGATACATTATTGGAGTTAAAAAGGATATTTGGCACCTTATTAATAAGTAAAATTGAATAGAATTAAACCCTCTATATGCCCCATGTGATAAGTTGAGACAAAAAGGCAAGTTTCTCTACTAGTGATAGTTAGACCTTCCGGGAATCCGCTCGTCGAGCAAGAATAAAAAAGGGGGGATAAATTTCGAATTACAGGTAAATAATTGGATCCTGTGAAACTCATGGAATTATGTTTTACCTTTAGTATTTAACAGTAAAAATCATATACAATATTTCCCATGAAACTCTCAAGGAAAGCTCCAAGGGCAAAGACTCACTCTCTTGGGGTCTATTTTTGACAGCTAATGGTGAAGGACATGCTTACTAAAAGTATCCAGGTCGCACAATTTTTACACCTAGGATTCACTTTTTAACCTTTTAAATTTGTGTAAAGGTTCATGGGGTGTAAAAAAAGTGTGCAACCCCATGGTGAGGAGAGATGGGAGATGAAGTTTTTTGTCACTTAAAGGGTTACTTGGGTGGTTAGATGAAAGTTATTACCACTCACATGCAATCATGGCCCCCTTCCGCATATTCCAGCACCCCCTATGACACACTTGTGAGGCCTCATTGAATTTCACATTTTCACCTGGTGAAAAATTTTAATGGGTGTAAAATAAGTGTGCAACCCTGAGGGAGAAAGATTCATTTCTGTAGTCACTTAAGTGACAAACTTTGGGTAATGCTAGGAAGTCTCGGTTGTCATACTACTATTCATATGGTTCTTGAGTGAACAAGAGTACTAATTAACCCATGTATGGTTTGTTACCCTTGTCACTTTACTTTCTGATCGCCACTTTCGGTCTTGCACCTTTACATGCCCAGTGAAAAATTGTCATCAGGTGCAAATCCTATCTCTGACCCCTGGGGCTCTCTCAGCGCTCTTATCAACACTTAAGGGCGTCGTAATCCTGCATGTTAGAGACTTGTACTCTTCCACTCACTCTAGTGAACCAACCTAGCCCCCTCCTGAGTTCTGCCACAGATATGAGATATGGCCGGCCTTATCAGATCTTGGGGGTTAGGGACCCCTGAACTATATATCAATCTAAATCCCAAGGGAGCCTTATGAGATCTATAAGGCCCAGGGGGTCAAACACCAAGGGGCCCCTAGGTAGTCTTCTACCTATAGGTCTAGGACCCATCCACCCCATCTATAGCTCCATTTGCATCCATCTAGCACAATCACAATGGACAAGGCTTGATTCATCGCCTAGAATCACACTGTGAATAACCCAGGCATGTTGGCATTCTATTCACTGCAGCCTAAACTGAGTGCTACATCCAACAGTGCACAAAGGTACTAGGTCTCACTACTTTAGAAAGTGTGTTTGTACAGAATGTTAGCACCTGATGATGTTTAACATATTACAGATTCATACACACATTCACCTAAGCAATCTACAGTGCATACTAAGATTTAGTGCATCACTCAGGTATAAGCATACCATAATGGAGCTAAACAATAACTAAGATGATATTAACCATACAAGAGCCATATTTATTCATGTCTAACACTATAATCTGGTCAATACATTCCATTTCATAAATACCATAAAAAATAGAAGCTTCATACATTGTAAAGTATCTCCATGAATCATGTGTGCATCAGAAAACCAGCAGCACAACTCTACAATAATTTAGTACTACTAGACTACATAGTTCAACACATATTTATAGGGGTGGGAAATTTCCCTTCACAACCACGCACTTCCCAAAATAGGTCACATGTTAATAATAGCCATGCAGCTTTACAAATATTATGCACAACATACAAGTGCTCTAATAATAGATTTCCTTTAATTAAGTCTACGTAGAAATCCTATGTTTAGCTTTAACCTATACATGGCACTTGTCATCTGCTTATGCCCAAAATACCATTTGTGTGATCTATAAGTCTCCTTTACATAACATCTGATTGAGCTAAAATAAATCTCCATATCCCATTTTAGTTAATCAATTTGTCGCTTAAGTGACATTTTTGTGCACTAGGTAAGTGTTATCATCTCACACCACTCAAACACCCCTCCTCATGGAAAACCTAACCCATGACACACTTGAGAGCCTGATTTCACCTTTTCACATGGTGCAAAAGTGCATCAGGTGCAAAAAAGTATGACCCCTTGCTTTTACACCTCCTTCTATCACTTAAACCCATAACATGCTCCCTAAGCTCAATTTTCCACTCGCTCCATTGAATCAACCTGCCCCCTTCCTCATGAGATCTTGACCCATGGGTGCATTTTTCAAGGCTTGTTATATTTTTTCACCACTGCACCACTTACCAAATTTGGTAAGGTGAAATGGAGGGTCTTGAACTCATTTGGAAAGTCTCAACTCACTCTCAACCCGGGTTAAGGAGAAAGAGTGCAAGTGAATCAAGAGGCGGGTTTTCTAAACCTTGGTTAGGATTCAAATATTTAAATGATGCTTAAATATTCTTGGACCCATTTTTCAAAAGCTTCCTTCTGTCCATTTCTACTACACCTGCTCACATTTAGATTTTGCTAAGAAACCATCCTTCGAAAATGACAAATATGCTCATAACTCAACCGTTTTCACTCCATTTTTCATGAAATTTTTCTTAGGCACTCCATTAATTAGATCCAAGACTCATCCCTGTTGATCATTTGGTTTTTTCACAGCACCCACCTATACATCTCTACTGAAAAAAGTCACCTTTTCAGATTCTGAGATATCCAGAGGGTATAAACATTTGAAAGTTGGAGCAAGAACTCACAACAAAATTCCTAATCTAACAAGACAATTTTCACCTCAATCCGACAACCAAAAGACATAATTATATTTTTAGTAAGTTTGCCTTTGTGACTTACTAAAAATAGCAATTCTAATAACAAAGAAGCAAACATCCGAAACCCTTAGTGCAAACCTCAAGTTCGGGACTCCAAAACTGGAAATTGGGAAACTGGAAAAAATTGGCTAAATTTAACAAGTATAGGTGAGGTGTGACTTACTAAAATTATTAAGTGCTCATATCAAATCCAAATTTTGCATACACCCTCATCTCATCATCCCATCACTATTCTAAACAACCATGAAGATCAAATATACTAGATATGAGCCCATTTCCACTTTGTCTACTGAATATCCACTGGTAGAAGACGGTGATGTCGCCCACTTGGATTTGGAAGAAATGAGAAATCGGATGATGAATGACGTCAAAGAACTAATGGAAGAAAAGATTGTTTCTAGTGGAATTTTCAGGGTAAGAGGTCATCTACTCTTAGTCCAGAGCACTGAGTTGGTTTGGGATTATGCTAAATACTATGACCCTTCCTCCTAAACAATCACTGCTGATTATAACTCACTGTTGGCTATCCCGAATCCAAAAGGAATTTCAAGTTGTCTAAAAATATCAACTCAGAGAAACATGGTGATAATCATAAACAAATTGGCAACTCAATAGTGGCTTAAAATAGACTCCTGTTTGCAAGGGATTACAGTTGGCTCCTGGTTGAAACATAGGAGAAAACCATCAAGGCTTCCAAAATCATTGTTAAGGAGTGAGTTTCACTAATCCTACTCAGATGTCATTTTCTTACTAAGTAGAGTAATGGGTGAGGAACCCACTAAGGAATTCTAGGAATGAATGACCCAGTTCATGCTAACAATTATAGAGGGAAATCAAATGATCGATTGGTGCTAGATCATTCGTGTCAATCTACACCAACAATTGATGTAAATTTTCACCACAGAGAGATTCACAATGAATTCATATCTGGTGTATGCCCTCACATACATTAGACCATACAGAGGATTATCCATTACCCAGAATGTTCTTCAGAGAGCTCCCGCCTTCAAGAAGTATAAGAATATCATCTTCAAGGAGAGCAATGTTTATTTCACATGAGTGAATGATGCATTCACCATGTTCATCATCCACATCCTCAAAGGAAATCCTAAAAGAAGAATCTGTGAATCTCTCCTTAGGAAATAGATTTGATTAAGAAGTACAAGTGTCACTTCACACATTTTCATGCCTTCACCTACATTAGGGTGAGTGGTTTTGACCTTCCTCCACTTAGACTACCTAAATATTCTAGTGACAAAATCATCTTGGTAGAGATTTGCATAAAAATTTCTCAGGTGCATCTCAAATTCAAGGGTTTGAAAAATAAAGGAATCTCATTCCCCATCTCACTCAGTGTCTTCTCTTGTAAGAGTGCAGTGGATGCCACAAACATCAAGAATTCCCTCATTGCATTTAATTTGTTTGCATATGTTCCCAAGCCCAACTTTGATATAAGGAAAGATCCTGAATGTTTTAATGTTCTTGGATTGTATCATGTTCACCAATTGGAAGACTATTGGGTAAATTGTGTGGATGACCTTGTGGTCAGGGAAAGAGACTACATGAGGATGACTGTGAAAGAGATGGGAACATTCGGGTTCGATTGGTTCACTGGAGGAGTTCAAGAAGATGGTTCTGAGTTGTTTGATCTAGAATATGAGGCAGTGAAATCATCTCCCCTTCATCCTCCCTCATGGAGTTTTCGTGAAGATGGAGGTATCAAGGAGCAGATGAAGGTTGTGATTCAAAGATCAAGGGAATGGTTTGGAAGAAAGAAATCCTCTAGTAGGAAAAAAGGCATCACTTCAACCCTACCTAGACAATTATCACACTCATCATGTATCAAGAAGCCTAAGAGAGCTTCCGATTCATACCATTCTGAGAAGACCTACAAGAGGAAGGGAATGGAAACCAAGAGCATTGAAGTTTCACCTCCCGTGGAGTCTCGCAAGAAAGCTAAATTCGGGGAGGAACAAATTGAAAAATAAGATTAAGTTGAGAAATAAGAACAAGTTGAAGAATTGGAACAAAGAGAGATTGATCCCTCTCAATCTCCCGTGCATCAAGTGGAGCCAATTGTCTCATGTGAGGTAGTTGAGTTAGCTCACAATGAGCAATCATTGGTCCCATAATAAGCAACCAAGATCCCTATCATCTTGTCCACACCATCAAATCCATTCCCATGGGTCCGTGACTTGTTCGGCGGATAATAAAAAATGGTGCAACAAGTTGCAACACTGATATTCAAGGCCATCTCGAAGTACATAAAATCCAAAAAGTCAATGAAATATCAAACTACTTCAAGATTCTTCACTAAGGCTTTCAGAGCTCAATTTTTAGAAGTTGTAAGACCCAAGGTGAAAAATCCTTTGGAAGAAATAAATCCCAGTGATTATGAGATGACAAGAGTCTCACTTGGTCAAGCTACGCACGAAGGCAACACTCATATTTTCAAGGAGTCTTTGACTCGAATATTAGAGCGGAATGAAGAATACAAACAAACCATCGAACAATTGGAGGAACATGTGAGGAACTTGTATTCATATGTGTAGTTGTTATCCCAAGTTCGCCACCCCAGCAAATTTGGTCAAGACAACTCCTGCACATAAGGAAATTATGAAGGAAACGACTCAGACCCACAAGATCACATTCCAGGATGACAAATAGGTTACAGGTGGGCTCAGAAATGAAGGAGTAGTGTCGTAGAGAGAGCCATGTGTCCTAGTGGCGCTTCTCCAAAGATGAATCCATAAAGGGAGGCTTAAACAAGACCCACATCTCCACCTGTCCCAGGTCAAAGCGAGCCGTTGGGGGGAAAGTTGATTTTTTGCCCCTTATTATTCCAAAAGGGGTAAAATTTGCAAAATGGGCTGCAACTTCGCCCAAAGGAAAAAGTTAGCATTTGAGCCTGAGTCAAGCCAAAGCCCGCCCACCTGTACGGACCCGATACAAACTTCGAAGGGGCATATCTTTCGACTCATGGCTCAAAATATTGCAAATCTAACACCATTGGAAAGATCTCGGCCTCACCTACGCCATAGAGGTCTGAAACTTTAATTTTGAGGATGTGAGGTGAAGGAAAATGGAGGAAACATCTTCAGGCCATCAATGCAGGATCCATCTATCTCAACAACCAGATTGGATTCGATCTTTTTCCGCCGTTTCCTCTTCTTTCAACATGCCGAATCAAGGAATCATGCAGTAAAGACATATTTGGGGCATATTTTATCAGAAGCATTAATAATAGTGGTTGAGTTTCGACCTTATTTTCCCGCTTCTCTCTCTCTTTCTTCTTTTAGGTTGAATCTATAAATACAGGGGCAAGATTCATTGTAAAGGGTTGTTATTCATTCTTCTTCCCTGCCCCCCTCTCTCTTTCTTCTCCAGGGTCGAATGTGGAGTTTAAGCCTCCTACTTTGGCTTTGTAATGGCATTTTCTTGCCTCTTGCTTGTTAATGGTGTACTGTGTGAACTCCTGGAGTAATAAAATTTGTTTAGTGATGCGTTTTTTCCATCCTTTGCTCATTTTTTTGTCTCTTCTCGCCTCTCACCATTGCAGGGTATACTGTGCATAATGTCCATTGTAGGTTTTGGGAGCTGTGTTTAAGGGGTTTAAAATAGTGTTATGTGTGAACTTTATCCTTGGTTTGTGATGCATCTATCCATCCTCTCCATTGCTCACCTCTCTCTATTTCAGGCAATTGGGTTTGTGATCAGTAGTTCCCTTTTCTCGGTGCTATCACCTATGCAGTGTATGATTTCTTTATTTTCATGCTCTCTCTCTCTCTCTTGTTAGATTAGGAGTAGATAGTCACATTTCCTTCCTTAGAAGTAGTTTAGTGCTAGGATTAGGAAGAGGAACCAACCTTATTTGGAGGATCATTCCCATTTGCAAGTCCCACAACTTGGGGAATGATCCAATGTTATGTAAATCACGCCAAATGACCCTACCTTAGAAAAGCATATCCATAACTCATTTGGGGGTGCTGTGATTTCACACTAACAGTAGTCATTTTTGGAACAAGGATCATCATCTTTTCCTTTAGTTGAGGTGATCTCACCCATTAATAACGTTGACCTGAAATCCCTCAAGCGTGCCAGAAACTGTTGGTTACTCAAACGGTGCAGCCTGTGTCTCAAATCCTTGAAAGGGGCCGAATGTACTTTGATACCACAATGGAATCATCTCCCAAGTTCCGCTGGGACCTTCAGATACGTATCTGAAGAGTCAAAGGCTCCAAGGAGGAAGGTGGAGTTCCTCTACCTACCTGATAATGGAATACTGTTACTCCTAATGACCTGAATGTAAATCCTAGACTTTTGACATGCTCATTAGGGACCAGTGATAAAAGGATGTGCATGAACCTAGGGGAGAACTCCTCAGGCTATTTGAAGCTGATCTAATACCAGAAGCTACAACGGTGCGATCTCTCTCCACATATGTGGCGACAGAAGTCAAGGAGTGGGCGAATGGATTCTTAAGAAGGATGGATTGACACATGCCACAGATCAACAAGTGTAGAAGAGCTCGAAGCCCCTCAAATCATGTGCAACACACATGAACATGGGAGAGCTACAAGTAGAGGAATATGCACAGACAATGACATAAAATGTAATAGAGAGGTGTGAGAATGCAATGAAAATGAGAGAGGGAAGACACTCTAGATTCACTCACAAAAATCATGCATTTCTATTGCTCAAGGAACGCACATTACATTTACATCACATGAGTATGAGTTCAATGAATACATTGTAAGATAGCTATGTGAAGGTTTAAGACCGACTGGGAATTTGGCCACACATTTTTGAGCATGGTGAGCCTTCCTACAATAAGGACAGAATATCTTTTTAAACCAATCAGAACTTCTGTTATTGTTATAGAAGTGAAAGGGTTTGAGTTCAAACTAAGGAGAATTTCCACCAGGAGGGAAACTCGGATTCTAAAGGGTCTACAACCACAAAAAAAAAAGTGACTAAATGCCTACAAATCCTTCTCTGTAAGGCTTCTTAGATGTCTCACTATTCTTATGTTCTGTTTTGCATGTGGAAGAAGGAATTGAAGTGAAAGATCTGATGAAATTTGGTGGTTGAGGTCGATTGAAGTGTGTATGCATTGATTTGTTAGATGTAGAGATGTTTCCCTATTTACAATTCACCTAACAAATCCTCCCTACATTTGAATTTCCTAAGGTCAGTCCAACATGTAACTTGTGTTAGTAGGTTTCTGATAAGGTCCATGTGGGGGGTAGTTGATCTGAGATGGATTGTAAAGCTATAAAAGGAGATGACCTTCTCATTGTTAAAAGATGGTCAGATTCGTATTTACGATCTCACTTTGTATTTCTAGAAACAAGTGCCTTCAGTGCCTCTATTCTCTTGGCTGAAATGTTATGGCCAAATCCATGCTAAACTATGTACTTCATGAGCATTGTAAATTGTGCAACATTGTGCACTCAACTGTGTTTGTTGTAAGAATTTGGCTCCTCTGTTGGCGTGCTTTGATAGGTTACGTGTGGCACACTCAAGCATGTTGAGACATTATGACTTTAATGCACAGGAGGAAGGCATCACTTGCAGAAGGAGATTATGTTGAATAAGATCACCTTCATAGTTCCCTCTCCTATCTCCCTCACCAGGCAAGGTGCCTCGGAAGTAGAAAAGACAAGCAGGGTGCGCAAAGGTTTAGACTAAGTCTATCCTAAGCGACGCAAGATCTTCGGGCCACTCCAAGGACTTAGTCGATTGGAAGGTAAGTCTATAGAGGTGCTTTCAATAAATGGAGCTGCATGATTCAGGATAGGAGAGAAAGTGGGTGCGTAAGAGCGAAGGCGTGCAAGGGGACAATGGAAGGAGATAACAAGATTATTTCAAAAACTCTGAACTGCAAGATTGAATGCTAAGGTGTTAAATTAGAATCAATCTTGAGTGCGCACAACCATGAATACTCGAGAAACACCTAAGTCAGAATAAAAATATAAGTTATGCTAGATAACTAGGAGAAGTTATGGTTGGATAACTCTATTTAAGCATAAAAATGGATATTATGAGATATGTTCAATGACTATCCATTCCAAAATTAAATAGGATAATAAACTGTCATCTTTTTCTTCCTAGTAAAAATTACTAGTTTCATGGGGTACATGAAAAATATATTCGATGCAATTGTAACGGTATCATTGACAAAAAATCTAAGTAGTAAGCTTACAAATCAATACATTGAATGGATACGTTTGTCATTAGAAATATTTTATCGATCAAATCTTGCACAAATCTCCACTATAAAATGATTCTTCTTTGGAGCTTAAGAGATTGCACCCTAAATCTGAGTCAAAGACAACTTAGGAATTAAAGGCAATATGGGACTGGCCATCTATGATTGTGGGACTTTTGCTGTGAGTCAGACCTCCGAACTAAGGCCTTACTTCCTCTACCTATTCCTAATTGCTAATAATTAGACATCTTAAAACTAGAAATGAAAACCTATCCAATCCTAATCTAAACATGTCTAAACTAGGAGCTACTCTAGTGTTGTGAGCTTTAGAGATGCATAAAAGGGCATATGAATCCTTTATGCTAAATAGGGTAAGACATTATTAGAGAATTGTAATAATTTTATGGTTCAATGTTCCTATTTTAAAATGGGTGCAGATGACAACATTATGTAGGTGAGCATAGAGGTTTTAGGTTTGCATTAATTACCATAGATTTTCCTTTCCATAATTTTATATTAAACATTTCACATTGAAACACCAATCTAACAATGTGGCCTTTAAGGTTCTTGAATGAGATATACATAACACATGCATTAATATATAATGGAGAGGCACACACACACATACACATATACATACATAGCATATATATAGAGATATAGCTGCAAACACCAAATTTTATTGCTATATATATATATAGTGATCATTATACTGATATATATAAGGAAAGATATATATTTATAGATATACAAGATGATTATCTGTGTGTTGCTCATAATTTGTTGGGAAACTAATTTGACATGACGCCTTTACAGTTTAGATATGTCCATCCTGTACAAACATGATCATACACATACATTATATAAAAGTGTGTGTGAGAGAGAGAAGAGGGGAAACACAAAGAATGGCATGGATTTCTTCTGTAACACACCAACAATTAAGCTTTAAATCACGTAAACCAAGCATGAAACCTCTGCAAAAACATTCCTTCACATTAAATTCACATGCAGAGGACAGGACACACAACACACACACTTCATTAGATATCAGGTGGTATAAACCATCTATAGCTATGATTAATAGCACTAGACTATACATTCTTCCTTTTCTCTCACCAAGCACCATCAAATCATACAAACATGACAAAACCATCTTGATAAGGATTGATGATACATTTTCACATCGGTGCCACATTTTTTAAATTTGGAGCAGTGTAGAGGAAGTTATGGCCTTATAAAGTATGTATCATCGCAGAGCACAAGAGCACATACACATAACAACATTTTCTTAGCCTTAGAGATTGCTTCTGCCACAGATGCATTAATTTTTATTTCACCACATGTATACCTTTAGTTGGCTATGGAATTCCACTTTTCCAATTACGTGTCTATTGATCCCTAGGGCTTACCTGCTCCCTTTCGGGACCTGAAACTATATCCTCCCCATTAGTATTTTGGGTTGACTTGCACCCACCACACCTAAGGAGTAATCACATCCTGAAGAGTAGCATTAATGTTGCCACATAGTTCCTACCTAGCTCCGATGTGATCTTTCTAAAATACATGTCACAATGTGAACTGAAGCCACGTGTTTAGCTGACTTTCAACGTTGACTCGACCTAGGACCTAACACATGTGTAAGAGCTAGCTTTAGATATTGAGAATCCTAGGGAAACATTGCAACATGTGGCCCCTACTTAGACTACTGGTTCAGTCAATATGCTTGGGATGAACAAATGAATATCCATGGGATTTTTCCAACATTTAGCAGCCCAAAGATGTGAAAGTTGGGGCCCTTATAATGGGTTGAGCGAATGTTAGATTTTATAGGTAACTATTGCAAAAATATTTCCCACTTACATGGTACTAGTTCTATCACATGGTAACTTGTGAAATTGAAAATGTGATTGTTAGATATTTTGAGAAAGAATATATCAGTTTACAAAAATTTAGCCCCAAAACTTTTTCTGTCATGGTCAACTTTGTTTGAGCATGTGCAAAATGTAAACTATTAGTTGGAGATGGTGGCTAGATGTCTAAAGATGTGTTGTATATTATCATAATGATATTTTTACTTGTTAATGATGAGTAACAAGTGCAAACTAGTGGTCATTAGTGTTATTTGAGCAAGGGAGGTATATGAATTAGTCAATTTAGTGCACAAAAATTTATGGGATGAGTTAACTTCTAAGGATTGATTGCCAAATGACTTAAGTAGAGATTTAGGTATATGCATTTCCCCCATTTTAACATACTAACTTAAAATTGATTGATTATAATGTAAATGAAACATAACACTCTCATGAGGACCAGTTATGTATGATACTTGAACCTATGTGTTCCCTTCTCCTTTTGTGTGTATTAATATACATGTGAACCTATTTTCCACATGCAAAACATGTATTAGTATAATCAAGATACTTAAACAAATTCAATAAATAACATAAAATGAAAAGTAAAAGTATGAAACATGTACACTTGTTTATCCTTGGTGTTGTATATGAGAGAAGAGTACATTGAAAAGTAGGAAGTATGAAATGTGTACACCTATTTTACATTGGTACTATATGCAAGGGAAGTGTAAATCGAAAAATAAATAGAACAATAGGAATTGACTTGCTATGTGAAGCCATGTAAACTATTTGCAACGATTGGGCCTACTGAGTGAATCCCTATATAAATCATCAACAATAATTGGGCTTATTTAGTGAAGCCATGTGAACCATACAAAACTATTAGGCCTGCTGAGTGAATCCATGTAAATGTAATATAACTTTTGTGATGTAATAAATTCGTGCACATCATCATATGGTGTCATCTGAAGCACTACGTCTAAAATTTGTATGAATGAGTTAGAAAATGACATAATATGCCCCCTTTTGAGATAAGGGATGTTACAAAGAATAAATTAGCTCAAAAGAGAAAGTGTTAGTCATGTAAAATTATAGTAGCACCATGATCAATTATATAAACCAAAATTGGTATATCAACTAACATAGTAAAATGTGTATATGTCATAAGATAAAAGTATATGTTAGCTTAAGAATAATGTAACATTCGTAAGATAAAACAATGTGATGTCTAAAAATGTGTATGACCATAGGAGTAAACATTTCACGACAACATTCATGATAGATTTACCAATTCAAGAATAAGTTTTGTGTAGAAATCATAAGATAATAATAATGTAAGCTCAATAATGTCGATGTATCATGATAAAATGAAATACCATGAAAGTATTTTAGCAAAATTAAGTGACATAACATAGTCGTGATAGGATGAGTAACATGATAGCACCACAAAAATTAATGCATAATGGATCCAAAGTGACCTAGGACATGACATGATGCAACATGACATGATAGACCCATCATAAGGAGACATGGTTGAAAAGGTTTAATAAACTTGATTAATGTTAGTAGTTTTAGTTATTAGTTCACGTGTGCAAGAAAAAACATGCATCAGACATTAATATAAAGAAAATGTGTGATAAGCGATGTAATCATCATGTAATAAGTAGAGAATAAAACAACCAATGTGCATAGAGAAATGTATGACAAGCTGATTTTACCCTAAAATTAGAGAGGTATATTAAACCCCTAATCTAGGATTGGAATATAGAAACAATGCATATTTAGATTAATAAATTAAACATTCACATATAATAAATTATTGAGAATGATTTGATAAATTAAGGAAATGATAAATAGAAAAATTATAGAGGAGAGATCCATTTGGATTTTCCAATGCTTTACAGGTTGATATGGATATGAATTTTAGTAGAATAAGCCATGACAAGGATGAAGATGTTTTCCCTCCAAAATAGACCACCATAACCCTCAGGGGTACTAACAAAAAAATTGGACACTAAAGTAGAACACTTTTGTCTGATTTTTATGGTAATGTATTGCATTGGTTTGCACTTCAATGATGATTTGGGGTGTTTTTCCTTTGTGTATAATGTCATCATGTACTCTTTTTTGTTCTATAAAGATATATTGTACTCTTGCAATGATTGAACCCTACTTTCCTACACTAACACTCAATTACACATTAGATAAGAAAAAAAGGTTTGTGATGATTGAATTTAGATTACCCTTGATGAACAATCCCTTTGTTGATTTAGGCTAAGCATTGCACTACATTGCCCAGAGAGGGACTAAAAATCTATGTAGTTCTCCTAGTATATGTGCATGAGTGAATGTAAGTCTAGAATGCCCTTCTGTATGGTTTCCCTTGTGTTTTGACATCAATAGTGAGACAAATAAATATATCTCAAATGTACTCTCTTAATAGCCGAATATAAATGCTTGTAGATAGATAATTGTTAAAATAAACCTTTTTAGTGCTGTTAGAAGTAACTCTTATGTGTATGTGATTGACAATGCTCTTGGATTGACTTGAGAGGATCTTGAATTAGCTTGTTTTACTCTTACCTTGGTTTTGATTGCTTTAGACTTGCATAGAGGTTACTCTTGATGTTTTCACTTGAATAAGGGAATATTAGGGAAGCTTTGTTTAACATTTGATAGGTATTACTAGAGGAGATCTTGAGAATTCTAGGTGAGTAAATGAGTGTGCTTAAATTTTATTTATATTATTTCATGAGACATAATTTCACACTAAGGCTAACCTAGGAGGGGAATAAAGATAAACATAAGAATATTTGACCATTGGTCCATGGAAGATAAAATCATAGAATATGGGATAAATTGCACGACATTTTAATCCAAATTATACAATATTTTCCCAAAGGATAGATTACTGCAAGTAGAGATAGGAAATTATTGACATGAGGTATAAGACATTTGTGAGAAACTATTTTGGTCTTGTAGGTGTATGAGAAAAAAATAGGAGAATAGGAAGTGTTTGCAAGCCTCAGGAGAGAGTAAGATACTGCACTTAAGCTCTGCTTATGCACACTAGTCATGACCATGGGATATGAGCTAAATTACAAATAGAAAATTCCTAATTGCCAAATTTAGGCATCTACATAAGAAATGTCATAGTCATGAAAAATAACAATCAATGTGCATGGAGAAATTTGTAGCAAGCAATGATCTGATCGTGAAATGAACAATCAATGTGAATGGAGCAATGTATAGCTTGAAGTGATCTAATCATATGTGTAACAATCCAAAATACCACAAGCAATGTGTAATATAAAATAATCTATCAATCAAGATGAAAAATGCGATTGTATAAGAAGTGATGTCAACAAGTGATAGTCATAATGTACATCAACTCTAGGGCCTAAAGCCAAAAATATAATCAAGCAATGTGTTTCCATAGTCCACGTGTCAATCAATGTGTGTAATATGTATTATGCATCAAAACATTGTATATCATAAGCTAAGAATGTCATAAAAATGTAGGAAATAACTAAAATAAGTAAAAAATATGTCATAGGATGTTCTATCTTCTCAATGATGTAGCAAGTAATGTGTCATAGGATGCTTGTTTTGAGGATATCAGAAGTGGTGTATCATAAGAAGTAAAAGGGGTAGCAGTCCAAATGAGACGAGCATAAAATAAACAAGAATTGAAATCCCACATAGAAATCTAAAGAAAATATCCACACATTTTCATGCATTCATCGTGTCATCAACATTTAATTGCACTCATGTGATCTAGTACCATGTTTTGGATGACTTAATCCTAGGTTCAAGAATAGCTAAAAATTACAAATTTGGCCTCTCAAGCAATGTATCACTCCACTAACATCATACTTTGTTATGAAAACCTCATGCAACTCCAATTTATCTATCAATATAAACCAAATTCATGAATTTAGTAATGTTACTGACCATACCTCTTACTTCTTTCACTGGCCTTCTTGAGGTTTTATCCCTACCAAGCAAGCCTCTTGAATTTTGCCTTCAAATCCCTTTTCTACTACATGTTCCCTGCTACATAACTCGAAAACAATATTATTTCAATCATCATGTAAATTCAAATGATCAAGATACATTATCTTTTTCTCATTTTACTCCAAACTAGCAATTTTGGGCCCTTGAGACCAATGTCACTTGATTAACCTTGATTGAGATATTCTACATACACACAAAAGGAAATGATTACACTTTAAGACACCCTTTATCATTAATGAAATTTGTGTTTAATTTCAGGACCTCACTCTTTATCCCCTTCTCTAAACCACTTTTACTCTTCTAGGGACCAACTAGCCTCCTTGTAGCCTCTTGACACTATTTTCAATAAAAAAATTCACCTAATAAAGGGTGTAAGCCATTATCAAAGTGTTTTTGACTACCCATTACCTATTTTTGTTAGTGTCTAAAGTTGCAAGAATGTATGCCAACTCTATCACTTACTTCCTTAAGAAATTAACCCTCTCCATTAGGACTATGACCTGTGCACATCTATCTTCTTGTAAAATGTTACAAATAACTTGGGATTGAACAAAATTTTTTAAATAATTATTCCTTTATCTGCTTATAGACCATGTAGGGATGATATGTTCCAATTTTCATACTTATATTCCACTTCTAAAGCTCTCAGATCAAAAACCCTATAAAACCCCGAATCAAGTTTCCTCAGGAGCCCGAGTAGAGAGAATTCGCTATAAAATTCTTAAAACAAGATTCTAAATCCCAATATTTTACCCCAAGGTTTGTATTAGAATCTTGCACATGATTCTTTTAGCAATGGCAATAAGTTCCTCTCCAAATTCTTAAACCCTCCTTTTTTTCTTGTCTAAACTGTGCATGTAAGGTTTGTAAATGCAAAATAATGGTGACAAATAAATAATGTACATGTAATATTTCCAAATGACCTTATCATATTCCATACAGCTTTTCAAGCAGCAATAACTCAATTCATTGAGCTTATCAAACACATGCAATCGTGACACTCTTCTATGGGCATATCGGTGACAAAGTATTCTTCTCCAACTGCTAACTATGACTCAATCCATGTAATATCATTCTCTTCAAGGAGATATTTTGCTCTTGTTTGATTAATTGAGCTTTACATATGCAAAATCCATACATGCAATGATTCTTCTTTCTTTTCAAACAAGAACTACTAATTTACCACACACAGTCCAAAGTAATCACAATCATACCTAACATTCCATAGGCTCAAGTAACAAGCTTCATGCTTAGAAAACAAGGTTTATTGCTTCATTCATTTATCCCATTACATGCAGGGCTTCCTATCACCATTTTATCAACACATGAAACAAACAACTTCACGCTCCTCAATAAAAAACTTTAGAGTTACTCAAATAAGACAAAGTTACACCCAAAACAGAGCATCATATTCATATCCACTGTACATCTTACAAAATTTAGGTTTTATCCCTTTAATCCTCCCCCCTCCTTCGAGGAATGATTCTTGTCTCACTCCTTAACTCTCATATACTTGAGTTTTCTTTTTTCATGTAACTCCTTTTGAAATGTAACTATTCTTTCAAGGGTCATGATGACTCATTATGTGCCTCCCTTCACCAAAAATAGGCACATTACAACATTTATACACATTCTAATGACTCTTGTATCACCTACTTGACCTATGACAACCCATACACACTCCTTAACCTATAAAACAACCTTACAACACCTTATTGAGTCATAATCCCTTATTTACATTCTTAAGATATTTGAACACAAAATTGGAGGGAAAAACATTAATTTGAAATTTCAAACCTCGAGACTTAATCTAGACCTCCTAACTCATCCAATTTAATCTCATAACAGAGGAAAATTATACTTTTGTAGTCTTTTAATGACGCCTCTACATTGAAATCCATGTATATGAACAAACATAACATATTGTACACAAATGTACTAAGAAAATAGAACATAGAACACACGAGTGTGCAAACTAAGCATGTTATAAAACCTACAAGTAAGAAAAAACACAAAAAATGTATACAATTTCATGGATTAGCAAGATAAAATAATATCACAACTCAAACAAGTGTCTAAAACAAGCGAAGCACAAAATGTCGTATAGTAATCACACAAGCACATGGAACAAAAAATGTCAATCAATAGAATATCCTAAGGAATACAACATGAAAGTTCATGAAACAATCACTTCAATCAATTTCATAAATTAGTATTAAAGAATACAACACGTAAATACATGGAGTAGTCAAAACAAACAATGCCACATAAAAATTATAGTGAAATTGTAACGCCCCACCTCGGGACACGGAAAAACCATACAAATGTGCAACTAATATTTTAGGTAAGAATTTTTTTTAAAGGTGAACTAAATCTACTACAGTTGTATTTTCTTAATCTGTTTTCCCCATGTTATTTAATTATAATAATTTAATCATGCTCAAAAATAAAATGTATTATTAGCCCCAAACAAATTAATTACCTAATTCAATTAGACTTACTAAAGTTACCAAATAAATACACACATCTTTTAAAATTTATTTGTTTTCCCCTTTAAAACATTTGTCCACACATCCCTTTTAATTTATTTTCTTTACATGCACATACACTAAACTTTATTTCCCACTTATATTTAAAATTACCCATGGTTTAAAAGTGCACATGTTATTTGTGAGCCCTTGGATTAGATCTGATCTTGACCTTTGGTTTTAAAAAAAAGAACCCTAAAGCTTGCCCTAATCCTCCCTTTGTTATTTTCCTCTCTTTCTTTTCATTCTAACTCTCATTTTGTTTTACTCTCTCTTGTTGTAGGCTGAATGGAGGAAGTATGGAGTTTTTTCTTTTCTTTTTCTTTGATTGAGCCTGAATAGAATTTGTTTTAGGAGTTTATATAAAACCAGATTTGTTTCTCTCTTCTTTTTTTGCACATATTTTTTTTGTTTTTTTAATTGTTATTGGAGAACCAGGGTGGCAGATTTGAAAGGGCAGCAGTGTGGTGGTGGTGGAGGCGGCCGTGGGATATGGGGTGAATGGCTGCGCTGTTGTGGGAGGAGCATGTGGGGACGACAGTGGCAGCAGTGGCTCAGAAGGGACCACGCAGGGGTAGGGGTACAAAGATGGCAGGTGAGAGGGGGGGTCTGTGGGGGTAGGCGCGAAGGGGGGGGGGCAATTTTGGAGGGAGCCGCAGGTGTGGGGGTGCAGACAGGCCGCAGGGGGACAACGGACTGGGGGGGTGGCAGGGTGCTGCGTGGCAGCTATGTGGCCGGGGGTGTGTGGGGGAAGGGTTTGGCCCTCCCCCACACCAAACATTTCACAAACAAAACAACAAAACACACAAAAAAGTCATTTATTTATTTTTGTTTATTTTTCTTTAAAAAAAAAGAAACTTTAATATTATTCAAACGTATTTAAAGTTTATAAAAGGTTATATATATATATATATATATATATATATATATATATATTTATACATACATATATATAATAAGTATGTATACTATACTTATTATACCTACATACTTATTATATATACACACACACACACACACACAAAAACATAATGTTTACAATAGAAATTTTCCAATATATAACAAAATCCGCAAATTAAAACCTATATTAATAAAACAATTTAAACTAAGATTATATTTTAATTTTAAAACTGAATAAGATTATTTTATACACAATGATAAGTAATAATGATTTCAACTTATAAAATGACAGCTTTTAATTTAACTATTTTGATGCAAAAAGGAAAAAAAACTTACAAATTTCAACTATTCACCATCCATTACATATTGTTACAAAAGAGACTAAAAAAGAGATACTTCTTTCTTTTTTTTCTTTTTTTAGATAGTGTTAAATGGTGATTTCAGATTTATTTTTTTAAACAAGAGGGATATTCAACATGAAGTGTGTATATATGTTCACAAGAAAGACATATTCCCAATCTATACATTTTCTTTTCAAAAGGAAGAATAAAATCAATTTTCCATATTAAAGAGAACCAACTAATACAATTTTTTATTTTCAAGATTTGAAGTTCACATATACAAACATACACAAATACATAACTACCCAAGTTTATTACAAGATTTCTTGCAAGCTTGAAGACAGAGTTTTCTCAAGAAAACCTACACTAGTTTAAAAGAAATTTACAAATACAAAAAGGAGGTTTTACAATAATGAATCTTCCACCAAACCATTATTTTCAAGAGACAAGAGGTAATGTCCACAATAGAGTGAAGAAGATAAAGAGCTCTAACCAACAACCCACTTCCATTTTGAGATCCCAATGCATATGCCTTCAAGAAAAAAACCAAGGAAAAGAAGCTTGTTTTTCCACCCAACCATGGGCATCATTACATGTCTTCCCAAGGTTGGGATGCATGCTAGCCTCCCCCAAGCCCATGGGAAAGAGGACTACCATCCACAACTTGCACAAGAGTGAGGGTGAACAAACAATGATACATCCATAAGAAACACAAGACAAGTATAAACAAGACTCCAAATTTTACAAAGATGAAAATGAGGAGAACCCAAGTTCTACCTCTAAAATAAATGGGAAGAGAGGAGAGAAATTCTCTAAAATTGTAACCAACAATAGTTACATTAAAACAAGATCTCCATGCCCTCCTTATTTCTCCTAATTCATTCAAGCCCTCCTTATTTCTCCTCCCTTTTCACCAAATCCTTCTTGGAAGGATTTTCAAACCCCAAAGGGATTTCCTTACCAAGAATGGGGAAGGAGGTTCAAGCCAAATGAACCAACTTCCCCACCTCAACCATTTGAGGGGAAAAAACTAAATCCTACAAGACTTGCCCATCAAGCCTATGAGGATTGAGAGGGAAAAATCTCTCTCTCTTCCCCCACAACTCCAAAACTCCATCATGCCATATGATGGAGGGAGCAAAAACAAGTAACAATAAATAAAAATCCACATACAACAACCATATTTCCAAGTAGACAAATCTAACAACTAGCATGAATACAACAGATACAATAAGGCTAAAGAGACCTACCTCAAAGAAAGCTCTCCAAAAAGCTTTCCAACTTCAATCTTTTCCACTTCTTGACTCAAGCACACTCTAGCTCCAAATCCACAAGCATCCAAGAAAAAGCTCAAAAAAAAGTTCTCTTCCTTTCCCATGAGGGGGAATTTGAAGAGGAGCAAGCAAAAATCCTCACAAATGAGGGGGTGACATGTGTCACCCTTCTCCTCTTTCAAGGTCAAAGATGCCAAAACAAAAGAGAGAAAGGGTAAAATGCCTTTTAGCCCTCTTCTCCCAAATTACTCTAAATGCTAACAAGACAATTCTTGTGCAACTTTTAACAAGCACACTAAACCATACCCCTTACATGGATGTGACCAAACAAGAGGCAAAAAGGGAGGGAAAACTCCCTCTAGCCTTGGAAATAAGCCCCCCTACCTAATAGGTAGGGTCCAAGGGCTCATTGTTATGTTAAGGGAACTCCCAAACTAAAAAAGGGTCCCTAAAAATGCCCAAAAAACCTAATTTCGGGTTTGGCAAAATTTGGCACAAGATTAGAGGGTGTGGGGACCACCCAAGGGTTCACATGTGACCCTAAACCATCTAGATTAATTACATCATTAATCTAATTCAAAACTTAATGCAAATGGGGTAATTAATTCCCCAAAACAAGCTTACAACACAGCTAGACACCCTAAGTAAAATTAATAATTACAAGACATATTTCATTACAAATGAGGGTCATCCATGGTGCCCAAAACAATAATTCTAATGCTAAGGCCTCAAGCAATAAACATGGCTAGGGCTTAGCCCGTGGGCTGCTTGTGTAAAGTTACGTAGCTGGCCTGAGTCCCACGTTCTCTTATGACCTGTCACCTGCACACTCATTGCACACATTAAACACACATGTCCGATAAAATATAAATCAACTACTAAATAATATATCAATGAATTCTAGACTAACATTTCATCTTTCTGGAATCAAAAGTGTGACAACGTGCACAACCATACATAATTCACCATAAGTTAGTCACAATGATAAAATGACATGTATCCATAGAATCCCAACATGCAACAAACTGAGTATCCATCAATATAACTATGTTCCAAAACAACATCATGTCAATTAGTATCCATGACATCATAAGATAATGCAAACAACATAGTAATCAAGCTAAATCGGTGTTATACGCCTAAATGTCCATACATGCCTAATCAAATCCAATCTCCTAATATAATGTTCAAAACATATCATGTCTCTGTTAAAACATGTTTATGAGTAAAAGAGCAAAAAGTAACTAAGCTATAAAAATGTGGGCACTACATCCCCCTCTACTAAAATTAGACTTCCTCCCGGAAGTCATTAAAAGAGATAGGGATATTTAGCGCTCAAAGGTGTCGCATCCTCCCAGGTAGCTACTGTCTCATCGTATCGGTCCCACTGCACTCTAACCTGGTCCAAGTATTGACCCCGAAGGGCCAACCTCCGGGGCTCCAGTATGCGTATGGGCTCCAATCTCCACTATCCTTCGTCCTCTACCTATAATGTTGACCAATCAAAAACATGAGAAACATCTGGTACATATCTACATAGTACAGAACCAGAAATACATCGTGGGCTCGTGCAAGGCGTGGTGGCAAAGCTAGGCAGTAGGAAACTGGACTGATGACCTCTAAAATATCTAAAGGACCCAAAAAATGAGGTAAAAGCTTAGAACCCTTTCCATAGCAGATTAGACTCTTATGCAGATGAACTCTCATGAAGACCTTATCACCCACTGAGAAGTGATGATCAATCCTCTTGGTGTCTGCATACGCCTTCTGGCGTGCTCTAGCCTGCTCAAGACACTGTCTAATCAGAACAACCTACTACTCTAAATCCTGTAGATAAGCTGGTCCCAGAATAATCCTGTCATCTAGTTTGTCCCAACTCAAAGGTGTCCTACAAGGTCGTCCATACAAAGCTTGGTAAGGAGCCATATCGATGGAACTATGATAGTTGTTATAAGCAAACTCAACTAAATGTAAATAATCTTCCCATTTCTTCTGCTGGTCCATCACATACATCCTCAACATGTCCTCCAGTACCGGATTAACCCTCTCTATCTATCCATCTGTCTCTGGATAATAAGCTGAACTGAAATTAATCTGAGTACCTAGGGCAGTTTGAAAGGAAGTCTAGAAAACTGAAGTGTAGATGGTATCCATGTCATTGATGATGGTCTTCGGAATCCCATGCAACCTAACAATGTCCTCCATAAATACTTTGGTGATGACCTGTGCATTATAGGTGACCTTGGTTACTGAAAAGTGCGTAACCTTGGTCAACTTATCCACGGTGACCATAATGGCATCATGATGATAAGAGGACATAGGAAGTCCGACTATGAAATCCATGGAGATCACATCCCATTTCCACTCGGGAATATCATGAGGATGTAAAAGTCATGCGGGATGAGAATGCTCTACCTTAACCCTCTGACACTCAAGGCAATGTGCAACAAAATCTGCTATGTCCCATCGAAGACCTAGCCAATAATATAACTCCCTTAGATCAGCATGCATCTTCTTCACTCCTGGATGTGTTGCATATGGGGCTCGATGAGCCTCTGTAAGGATGAAGCTACGTAGTTCACCAGCCTTAGGCATGTAGATGTGCCTATGGAACCGAAGTAAACCATCTGTCTCTAAAACACACCCAGAAGATATGCCCTCTAATGAACCCTGTGACTCTAACATCTGCCTAGCTCCCTCATAAAATATGTCCTCTGAAAGGTGCTCAAGAATCCTACCTCTCAAATATGATTGAAGTGTCAAATAAGTAAGGACATGTCATCATCTACTAAGCGCATCTGCAACAACATTTTCCTTTCGTTTGATATATTGCACCTCCATGTCATACTCACATAGGAACTCCATTCAACGCCATTGATGAGCGTTGAGGTTCGGCTGTGAGAAGATATGCTACAAGCTATGATGATCTGCCCTTAAAATGAAAGGTCTACCCAAAAGGAAATGTCACCAACGCACAAGTGCATGAACAACTGCTGCAAGCTCCAAGTCATGAGTAGGGTAATTAAGCTCATAGTCCTTGAGCTTACGAGACTCAAAGGAAATAACCCGACGCTCCTGCATAAGAACTGCTCCCAAACCCTCTAGTGATGCATCCATACAAACAACAAAATCCTTTGTAGGGTCCAAAACTGCTAAGATGGGCACCGTGGTTAACCTTTCTTTAAGCAACTGAAAGGCCTGCTCACACTTTTCTGACCAATCAAAATTCTTCCCTTTCCTTTGAAGTGAAGTGATAGGGTGAGCAATCCTAGAAAATTCCTGTACGAACCTATGGTAATACCCTGTTAAACCCATGAAACTCCTTACCTCAGTAACTGATATGGGTGTTGTTCAGTCCATGATAGCCTGTATCTTAGAGGGATCTATTGAGATACCCTCGCCTGATATGATATGACCCAAGTACTGAATCTCTGTCTGAAAGAAGCTACATTTTTCCAAGTTCCCATACAACTTCTGCTCTCTCAAAACCTGAAGTACCTATCTCAAATGCTCCTCGTGTTCCTCCTTGGAATGAGAATAAATCAATATGTCATCAAGGAACACTAAGACAAAGCGATCCAGAAATGTCCTGAATACCCCATTCATGAGGCTCATGAAGACAGCTGGGGCATTGGTCAATCCAAATGGAACAACTATGAACTCATAATGCCCATAACGTGTGCAAAATGCCGTGTTATGAATGTCTACATCTGATATACGCAACTGATGGTACCCTGACTTGAGATTGATTTTGGAGAATACTCTCGCTCCCTGCATCTAATCAAATAAGTCATCAATCCTAGGGAGCGGATAACGATTATTTATTGTGACTTTGTTGAGATGCTTGAAGTCAACACAAAGCCTGAGAGAACCATCCTTCTTTTTCACAAATATGACTGGTGCTCCCCAAGGTGATACACTAGGGTGAATGAGACCCTTATCTAATAATTCCTCTAACTAAATCTTGAGCTCATGAAGCTTTGGAGTCATCATCCGATAGGGTGCCCTAGAAATTGGTGCAGATCCAAGTACTAGATCAATGGTAAAATCCACCTCTTTGCGGGGTGGTAGCCCTGGAAGCTCGCCTGGAAACACATCTGCATACTCCCTAAAAACTACATGATCATCTAAGGGTGAGTGCTTTGGAGTGCTCTCTGATCGGTCACTGATGGTGATAACAAACAATTGACATCCCTTACGCATGCTTCGCTTAATTTTCTTAGCCGAGATCATGCGCAAGGAGATAGGCCTCTCCATCCTTGAAATCACAATTGAACTACCAAGATCATCCTGACACTCAATGACCTTATTTCTGCAATCCACCTTAGCTTGATGAGCCTCGAGCCAATCCATACCCAATACTACCTAATATGATCCTAGAGGAATAACTCGGAGGTCAAGTGTAGTGGAGAAGACTCCTAAATCAAGTACGCAAGTCTCCACATATGAGTCTACGATGAGTTTGGCCCCAGAGGCCAACTCAACCTGCCAACTATCTGGTTGTCTAGCCACCACTAGCCCACACTGGTCCACTATAGAAGGTGATATAAAAGAATCTAAAGCACCTGAATAAAAAATTACTGAGACCGAAATACCCCTGATAGTACTTGTCGTCTCAATGACTGTGGCCTGATGCTCAGCTTGGTGGTTGTCAACCGCTGCATAAACACGATGGGTGCGTCCCATGTCACCCACCATCTACTTGGATCTAGTGGCTCTCTATTGTACATCCATAGTATCGGGTTTGTATGAGAACATACACACATAGTGATCAGGAGATCCATAAATGAAACATCCTCCTATACCCCTATGAGATGGGGTCCCTCCTGTACTTTGGTGTACTGATCCTACCCAGTCCAACCCTAGTATAATGCTACGTGCAAGATGGCTATGCCTACTGAGTACCCTTCCTCCTATCCTTTCCTTCACCAAAACTACCTCCAGAACCACCTCTCTAAAAACCATGTGTCTATCTAGCCCCATGTTGTGGGTGGACTTGTTGTTGTGTCTATCATTGCGGGTGTGGTGGGGCCCTCATGGCTTCTAGTGCGAAGGTTAGAATCCTCCTCTAGTTGGTGGGGTTGTACCCCATGACCTCTGACTCTAAAAGTCTTGTATCCTTTCCTAAAACTTGCTCTTATTTCTATCTCGGTGCTCCTATGCCTTGGAAATTTTCTCCTTAGCTAAGTTGGCCTTCTCAACGGCCTTCTCAAGTGTGGGAGGAGATAACATCCTAATTGCTCTTGCTATATTTTCATTAAGTCCTTGCTAATAAACCTGTTAAACTATAATTTCTCATCTTGTAGGTAGTTCACATACTGCATAGAAGATCGAGGAACCTGCTCTCATACTATGCTACTATGCTCAGATCCTTGTCATGAGTCGTGAAACTCATCGATCCTCTTCTGTACATGAAATGCTCTGACATATAATGCGAGCCCTAAATTGACTCCTTGAACATCTCCCAGGTCACTATCTCTTTGAGTTCAGATGGAGCTTCTGCTCCTCATTCCTCCACTTAAACACTTACTACATCTTGGAGGAGGTGTATGACGAACCTTGCCTTGACATGTTGCTCTTGTAAGAGTGCAAGCCAAAGCAACTATCCAAGCTAAGGAGCCATGACTTAGCCCCGAAGCCATCTATAGAGCTGGTGTAGGTGGGAGGCTGCAAGCAAAGAAGATCCCTGATCACACTGCCTGTATCTCGATCATGGAAATGTAGTCCAATAGGCAAAAGGGGTCTCCTATCCCCAAATGGTCCCTCGAGATTGTGTGAGCAGCTGCAATGATATGAGACTACCCTCTCATGATGAATGGAGGGGCTACATGACCTCTCTTTCCTTAGTGTATCATGCTCTGGTGGCTCCGAATGCACGTCCTTGTCTATCAGCTCCTCGTGTCCCAATGAATCATCCTCTCTTGCCTCCTACGGTGGTGGAAGATGCTACTTCCAAAATGCCTATTAGCTACTGCAGGACCTCTAATATCGGAGGTGCCCAAATTCAGGTTGCCAGTGGCTCCCGTGTAGGTGCACTACACCCCAAGCCTCTAGCTGATCGTCTCCTCTTGGGTGCCATCCTGTGCATGAGGTGAGTGAAGAAATTATTAAATGGTTGCAGAAAATGTTTAATTATTTTGTTTATTTATTTACTTTTAATGTTGTCACCAATATTTTTAACTGGTTGTTTGATTACCCATAGTGTCCGCATGTGCAAACCTCCACTCTGATACCAAATGTAGTGCCCCACCTCAGGAAAATGGAAAAACAATAGCCAAATATGTAACTAAAATTTTAGGATAATTTTTTTTTCTTTTAAAAGTGAGACAATAATCTATTACAGTTGCTCATTTGCTATAACCAATCTTCCCCACGTTAACGTTTAGTTTATATTAATTGTTAATCTTACCTGAAAAATAAAATGTATTACTAGCCCAATAACATCTTAATTGTTTTATTCAGATTAGAATTACTAAATTTTATTGAGTAAATACACACACCATTTTAAAATTTAATTTAGCTCTCCCCTTTTTATTTATTTTTCCACACATCCCCTTTAATTTAAATTCTTTACATTCACATACACTAAACTTTATTTCCCACTGATATTTAGAATTACCCCATGGTGTAAAAGTGCACAAGTTTTATTGTGAGCCCTAGGATTAAATCTGATATGGTCCCTTGATTTTACAAAAAAGTTACCATAAATTTTTCCGTAATCTTTCTCTATGTTTTCTTTCCTCTCTTTCTTTTCATTCTAACTCTCATTTTGTTTTACTCTCTCTTGTTGCAGGATGAATGGAGGAAGTATGGAGTTTTTTCTTTTCTTTTTCTTTGATTGAGCCCGAATAGAATTTGTTTTAGGAGTTTATATGAAACCAGATTTGTTTCTCTTTTTTTTTGCACATACTTATTATTTTTTTAATTGTTATTAGAGATCCAGGGTGGCAGATTTGAAAGGGCAACATTGTGGTGGTGGTGGAGGTTGTCGTGGGAGATGGGGTGAATGGTTGCGATGTTGTGGGAGGAGCGTGTTGGGATGGCAGCGGAAGTAGTGGTGTGGAAGGGATCGTGCAGGGGTAGGGGTATGGAGATGGCAGGCGAGAGGGGGGGTCTATGGGGGTAGGCGCGAAGGGGGGGGGGGGTAGTTTTGGAGGAAGCCACAGGTCTGGGGGTGCAGACAGGCTGCAGGGGGACAACAGACGGGGGGGCAGGGTGCTGCACGGCAACTATGTGGCTGGGGATGTGTGGGGGCAGGGTTCAGCCCTCCCCCACACCAAACATTTCACAAACAAAACAACAAAACACACAAAAAAAAGTCGCTTATTTTTTTTTGTTTATTTTTCTTTTAAAAAAAAGAAACTTTAATATTATTCAAACGTATTTAAAGTTTATAAAAGGTTTTATATATATCTATATATGTATTTATACATATATATAGTATACATACTTATTATAGGTATGTGTGTGTGTGTGTGTGTGTGTGTGTACATATACATATACATATACATATATATAGTATACATACTTATTATATGTATATGTGTGTGTGTGTGTGTGTATACACACACACACACACACACACACACACACACACACACACACACATATATATATATCTGTGTGTGTGTGTGTGTGTGTGTACACACACACACACAACACACATTACATATAAAACGTATGTAATACTATATAACTACAACAACATACATATATACAAAATACATATCATATATACATATATACATATAACATGTTCCTGTATTATATATATCATATATATATATATATATATATAATATATTATTATATATATATATATTAGAATATATTAATTATATAATATATATATATTATGTATGTATGTATGTATATACCTATATATTTATGTATATACAAACACAACCACATTGTGTGTGTTTGTGTGTGTTGTGTGTTGTGTACATTACATATATATATGTACATATACATATACATATACATATACATATACATATATGTATATGTATATGTTACATGTACATATATATACATATATATATATGTATATATATGTACATGTACATATATGTATATGTATGTATACACATATATGTATGTATGTACACACACACACACACACACACACACACACACACACACACATCTTAGTTTAAATTGTTTTATTAATATAGGTTTTAATTTGCGGATTTTGTTATATATTGGAAAAAGTCTATTGTAAACATTATGTTTTTGTGTGTGTATATATAACAAAATCCGCAAATTAAAACCTATATTAATAAAACAATTTAAACTAAGATTCTAATTTAATTTTAAAACGGAATAAGATTATTTTATACACAATGATAAGTAATAATGATTTCAACTTTTAAAATGACAGCTTTTAATTTAAATATTTTGATGCAAAAAGGAAAAAGAACTTGCAAATTTCAACTATTCACCATCCATTCAATATTGTTATAAAAGAGACAATAAAAAAGAGACTTTTTTCTTTAAGATAGTGCTAAATGGTGATTTCATATTTCTTTTTTTTTAAACAAGAGGGATATTCAACATGAAATATGTATATATGTTCACAAGAAATACATATTCCCAATCTATACATTTTCTTTTCAAAAGGGAGAATACAATCAAATTTCCATATTAAAGAGAACCAACTAATACAATATTTCATTTTCAAGATTTGAAGTTCACATATATAAAACATACACAAATACATAACTACCCAAGAAGATTTATCACAAGATTTTTACAAGGTTTTGAGGTAGATTACTAGCTCAATAATGGCTCAAGTTCACAAGAAATATAAATTACAAAATAAGGATTTTACAAGGAGTACAAGTTTTCCACAAGCCAAACTCTAGAGGTTAATATACAAGAAGCAAATTTTCACAAAGATTTGAGGGGACAAAGAAACTCTCATTATCTCCAACTTCCAACTTTGAGATCCAACTTCCATGCCTTCAAGAAAACCATACAAGGAGAAAATGTTTGTTTTTTCACCCAACCATAGGCATCATTATATGTCTTCCCAAGGTTGGGATACATGCTAGCCTCCCCCAAGCCCATGGGAAAAATGACTACCATCCACAACTTGCACAAGAGTGAGGGTAAAAAAACAAAGATACATCCACATGAGAACAAGACAAATATAACAATAAGACTCCAAATTTCACAAAGATGAAAAACATGAGAACCCAAGTTCTACCTCCAAAACAAAAGGGGAAGAGAGGAGAAAAGTTATCCAAAATTGTAACCAATAATAGATGGATTAAAACAAGATCTCCATACCCTCCTTATTTCTCCTAATTCATTCAAACCCTCCTTATTTCTCCACCCTTTCACCAAATCCTCCTTGGAAGGATTTTCAAACCCCAAAGGGGTTTCCTTTCCAAGAATGGGGAAGGAGGTTCAAGCCAAATGAACCAACTTCCCCACCTCAACCATTTGAGGGGAAAAACTAAATCCTACAAGGCTTGCCCATCAAGCCTATGAGGATTAAGAAGGAAAAATCCCTCTCTCTTCCCCCACAACTCCAAAAATCCATCATGCCATACGATGGAGGGACCAAAACAAGTAACAATAAATAAAAATCCACATGCAACAACCACATTTCTAAGTAAACAAATCTAAAAAATATCATGAATACAACACATACAATAAGGCTTAAGAGACCTACCTCAAAGAAAGCTCTCCATAAATCTTTCCAACTTCAATCTTTTCCACTTCTTGACCCAAACAAACTCTAGCTCCAAATCAACAAGCATCCAAGCAAAAGCTCCAAAAAAAGTTCTCTTCTTTTCCCATGAGGGAGAATTTGAAGAGGAGCAAGCAAAAATCCTCACAAATGAGGGGGTGACATGTGTCACCCCTCTCTTTATTCAAAGTCAAAGATGCCAAAACAAAAGAGAGAAAGGGAAAAATGCTTTTAGCCCTCTTCTCCCAAGTTACTCTAAATGATAACAAGACAATTCTTGTGCAACTTTTAACAAGCACACAAATCCATACCCCTTACATGGATGTGACCAAAGAAGAGGCAAAAAGGGAGGGAAAACTCCCTCTAGCCTTGGAAATAAGCCCCCTACCTATTAGGTAGGGTCCAAGGGCTCATTTTTATGTTAAGGGAACCCCCAAACTAAAAAGGGGTCCCTAAAAATGCCCAAAATAACCCAATTTCGGGTTTGGAAAAATTGGCACAATGGTTAGAGGGTGTGGGGCCCACCCAAGGGTTCACATGTGACCCTAAACCATCTAGATTAATTACATCATTAATCTAATTCAAAACTTAATGCAAGTGGGGTCATTAATTCCCCAAAACAAGTTTACAACACAAACTAAACACCCTAAGCAAAATTAATAATTACAAGACATATTACATTACAAATGAGGGTCACCCATGGTGCCCAAAACAATAATTCTAACGCTAAGGCCTCAAGCAATAAACATGGCTAGGGCTTAGCCCGTGGGCTGCTTGTGCAAAGTTACGTAGCTGGCCTGAGTCCCACATTCTCCTATGACCTATAACCTGGACACTCATAACACACATTAAATGCACCTATCTAATAAAACATAAACCAATTACTTAATAAGATATCAATGAATTCTAGACTAAAATTTCATCTTTCTGGAATCGAAAGTGCGACAATGTGCACAACTATACATAATTCACCATAAGTTAGTCACAATGATAAAATGACATGTATCCATAGAGTCCCAACATGCAACAAACTGAGTATCCATCAATATAACTACGTTCCAAAACAACATCATATCAATTAGTATCCATGACATCATAAGATAATGCAAACAACATAGTAATCAAGCTAAATCGGCGTTATACGCCTAAATGTCCATACATGTCTAATCCGATCAAATCTCCTAATGTAATGTCCAAAATATAACAAATCTCTGTCAAAACATGTCTATGAGTAATGAGCAACAAGTAACTGAGCTATAAAAATGTGGGCACTACAAGATATGGGTCTAATATGGTTCACCAAGACATAGGGTCCACGGTTGACTCTCAAATAGGAGATAAGCTTCCAAGAGACTAGTTGAACATATGTTGACATGGAAACCAAGTCATATGATTGAGAAAGTTATATTTTCATGTAAATAATGCCAAGAACATAGAAAAACAATCTCAAGTATGTGAAGTGTTCTCTAACCCATATTTCATCACATGTATGTGAGGTATGAGTCTTAGTTTTGCATTCATAGTTAAAGGTGGATGGTACAAACCCAAGGGGAGTGATGAGAAGGAGTACTCATAAAGTATATATATTCTTAGAGCATGGAGAAGTTTAAAAAAAATGTGAGTGAAGAGGTTGTTAAGGGATAGTAGTCCTAAATATAGTCATGTTGGGATTGGAGAAAAAACTTAAGCATTGAGCATGGAACAAGTCTAGTTGGTGATGTTGAAGTGTTAAAGATAAAATGAAGGAAAGTATGAAGGGTAAAAATTCAATGGGAACCATTTTCATGGTGAGTACAAGTCCATTGGGTCATTTATTTTTGTTGTTGATGTTAAAAGGGAGAGACTTCAGTCCCAGGGGGAGTTATTTGAGCAAATAAGTCATTCTTGTACATTGTTTTCCATTGTTGTCTAGTCTTGTGTTTTCATTTTCCATGTAGTATTGTCTTTGTAGCAATTTTTCATAGATATCAAAGGGGGATAGAAGCATCAGAAACATGGAAAATAGGTCTTGTAGGTGTTTGTCATGTTGGTCGCCATCAATATTTTTGAATGATGGTTGCCATCAATGATAAAGGGGGAGATTGTCGACAATTGTGTGTAAGTGTTGTCATTGATATAAATCCCATTGAAGGAAAAGGGCTTCATGAGGTCATGTGAGTCTCCATGAGGTTTCATTCAATCTCAAACAAGGTTATTGGTAGTGTCAAAGTTTGGTGTGTTGCTATTGAGGTCAAACATGGTTTGGACTGTATGGTTTGGAGTATAGTCAGTATGAGCCATCCCAAGTTGAGTTAAGGTTGTAATTATGTCATACATGGTCCAAGATGTGTGTTATAGGTTTCCATGAGTCTACATGAGGTCATTGTGGTCATTTCATGAGGTGTCATGGTTGAGTCAGGCCATTTCATGCCTATTCTGAGCCCTAAAGCATGTAGAATGGTATAGAGGTATGATTTTTGGAGATGATCAACGATAACCAGTAGTGTTAAAATAATGGTGGTAGTGTATATGACATGCATGGTGAATTTCATGTTAGTACTTAGAGGTATAGTGCATGTTTGAGATACTCGGGAAGCAAGTAGGTGAAGAACAAACAAGTAAGCGTAGGTAAATCTTAATGGCTAGAGAGATTCAAACCTATTTGGGCTAGATGGTGAGAATTTTTAGTTATATAATGTTTTCATGATTCTTCATGACAAGTTTCATGTAATTATGAAGAAGGAATTGTAAGATATGTCATTTTTGGTGAAATTGGGTATTTTAAAATGTTTTTAAGGCAAAAGTTTTTCACAATGTAGGCAAAAGTTGACTTTTGGATGCATTGTGAGATGTGTGATTTTTATGAGGACATGAGTTATTTGGAATAGCTTTTAAGGTCAGTTATGAAGATATTCCAAAAAAAATGAGTTGGTCTGATCATCATGTTTTTATGAACAATCGTTAAGATTTTAAGTTGTTTTGAAACCCTAGCTCAAATAAACTTGGAGAAAATGGGGTGTATTGAACCTGCATCAAATCCTTTACCTAAATTTATGATTCTACATTATATAGGAATCCTCCATATTTATATAAATGTATAATTATAGCATGTGACAATATGTGGGCTCGGACCTAAAAATACTTGTTTGTAAAGAAGTTCAATTTGTGAAGAAATTCTCCAAACAAGGTGCTGAATAAATTCACATATTTTTAGCCCTATATTTCCATTACAGTTTCAGATCATGTTTGATCTTATGAATGGAAAAGTGTGCCCTATTTATGAAGATTGGTTTTTGGTGCAATTTGGAACAACTTTTGGTAAAAGTAAATTACAGGAGTTACGATATTAAAGTTTTTTGAACTGTGATATTGGATAAAAGGTGTATTGCAGGAGTTAGGACTCAATTAAAGTTTTTTGTGATCCTTAACCTTAAGAAATATTTCAAGTTGTATATCAATGAATTTGTTTTTTATATGGTATGAAGACATTATATCCTATTCTTTGAGGATCAAATCTAAGATGCCTAGTTCAGTAGGGTCTCAAGTAGCTTCATGAGGTAAAGTGATAGTTCTAAGTTTTTAATGCTATTTTTAGGTTTTTGATTGCTTAGAAAAAAATTATAAGGGTGTTCCATTGCTTTGGTTAATCTTGGAAGTGATTTTTATGGTGATGGAGCAAGTTGAGCTCAAGCCTAGTTCTTGAGTCCTAGAAGGATAAAGGATATGTTTCAGAGATGGACCTGGTTGAGGGCCTTCCACATAGATTTAGAATAAAATTAAGATGTTATGGAAATATGATTAAGAGGGATTTACAATAGTGTATGGTTTGTGTCTTGATGATAATATTTTATATGTCAACCAACTCAATTGGTGAAGAAGAAGGTTTTTGATTCAGGACACAATTGCTCAGGATAAAAGATTGAGATTTATGAGGTAAGAAATGATTTGATGATGATTTATCTTAATTAGAGATTGAATAGGATCCTGCTCATATTTTTTTCCTTATGAGGTAAGAATGGATTTGATGTTTTATATTAATTAGAGATCTGAATAGGAATAAAGTATTTTCCTATTAAATGAATTTTGAGGTCTTGAAAGTGGAAGATTTGTAAACCAGTTTTGTTTATAAAACTACTTTTTGGGCAGCTAGTTTGGTAAAGAGGAAAGTTGGTTTGGTTTGCATGTATGGATGCTTAAAGAGATATATAAGCATGAATGTGATATAAAGGTCCTTAATATTCCAATGAGTGGTTACATGCCATATTTGAGGTGTTCTTGGGTGGTCTTGAGGTCGAAAGGTGAAGACAGTGTCCTTGAAAACAAATGTTTGGTGAAGGATATGAGCCTTCTTGTGTGTATTATGAATAGTTTGATTTGTTAAATCTTATTTACAACCATTAAATATTTTTATGTGTTATATTTCACATGTATGAGTAATTTATAATCTTGAAAAATAATGTGTATGGTGTTTTTGGTTTTAGCTCATCAAGGTGATGGGGTTTTGAGTTGTTTTTGGCTTGTTTAGCGCATTTGATAATAGATACTTATATGGGTCCACTTGTCAAATTATATAAATAACACTGAATTTATTTCTACTGCTATTAAATGTTGGCTATATAATGTATTATGAGATAAATATCTTGTTTTGAAAGAAGAGAAGCATATAAAAGTGATGTTTTGAGTTCATTTTTGAACTAATGCTCTTGGAGGGTAAAGTACAACCCAAGTAGAAGTTTTTAATAGGTATGAAGGTATGATTTGATATTTTCATACAGTGTGTGTTATAGGTTGATAAGTTATAAAGAGCATATGTGTAAGGGTTTGAATCTAAGAAAAGTTCAAGAAGAAGAAGAAGATATAACCTAGTTTAAGGAATGAGGGTTGGAAGGAAGAGTGTGAGATGAAATTATTATCTTCATTAGTTGTGGAAGAAAAAAAATATGATATCTTCATCTTCATATGTTTAAGTTGGATCTTGATCATCTTAGGGGTTTTGTAGCCTCCTTTTGGAGTGGGTGCTTCACTAAATTAGGGTTTGGTGATCCTTATAGGGTTGGTGTAATACTAAACTAGGGGTTCGTGCTCCTTGTGGGGTTGGTGCCTCACTAAGTCAAGTTTTGGTTCTCCTTGTGAAGTTAGTTCTTCACTAAACTTCTTTCCTTTGTGTTATATAGCATATTTTTAGTGGTTTTTCTTCCCCTTGTCCCACTTATATTTGGTATCTTGTCGTACTCTCTCTCATGTTTTGTGATTGTGAATGATTAACACGCATATAATATACATGTATGGACAAATAAATTATTAATGTTTTATTTTGAAAATTAAGTAAAAATTATTGTAGGATTGATTCACCCCCAAAAATTCCATTGAGCTTAAGTATTAACTAGTTCTCATGTGGGGGATAAGGGAGAGAAATAATATAAACTTATAGAAAGCATGTAAAATTTAGGTGATACACCAATGTTTTGGAGGCCTATGACTGCACAAGAGACACTATTTGACTCTTCAAACCTAAAAACTTCACTTCATTTGTTATTTGATTGACTTTCACACTCACAAAAGGCATTAATGAGCTATTAATAAACGGATGGGAGGGAAGATCTAGGGTCTTTCCACTTCAAAACTTATTAAAAAACTAAAACTTGGGTTAATATGACATAAGTGAAAGCTCGACAAAAACTTAACAGAGATTGTGATAGGTTCATAAACATGAATGTATTAAAAATGCATTCATTCTTAAACATACCAATGAATTTGTTGTAACAAACTTCAACTCAGCTGAAAAAGCTCTGAGGAATTCAGTATTTTATTGCATCAAATAGGTGTTGGAGAACATAATTTCGCATAGCCTTAGCATGAAAAATCACAAGCCCCCCCGAAAGCTTCAAAATCATGGGTACATATTGAAAAAAGAAGGATAAATAAGAGGAAAAGGAGTGGAGCTAGAATGCTAGAACACTTTAGTTCACTCCATCTATTCTTAGTTGATTTCAGTTCACTCCTAGAACCTAAGAAGGACTCAAATCCCATCTCTTACTTGAACACTTCAACTCTAAGTTTACAACTTCATTTTAGAGGCTATTTGGAAACAAATCCAATTGTAGCGCCCACATTTTACACACACAATTCAACAGTAAAATACCAGGATATTTTTTTTTTTGCTTACATTGATCACTACACACAACACAACAAGGGATCCAAGTACCGAAACTCGACTCGAATACGACAATCACATAAGTCATCGACTCACATAGACACATGAAAACAACATAGGCATGTCGATGCCACACTTTTCCCAATGAATGAATACTAGCAATGACCCAACCACAAGAAAAAGACTTCAAGGATGGGAAAACCCACAACACATCATTTTCTTTAATTGTATTTTAGTTACGATTAACACTCCAAGAACATTATTGTGCAAGGATAAATTTCTTGATTGGCTCCACCTACAGATTCTTAAGTTCATTCCACAGTTAAATTACCGTTCGACCCTTTTTGTTGACTTCTTATTCTTTACAAAATTTTCCATAACTTTCTTACTTATTTGGCATAATTCAAATGCATATAAAGTACTTAATTATCTTGTCCTTATGTTAAGAATATTCTTCTCAAACATATATTCAATGTCTACCTTTTTACTCTTACAACTCAAGTGAATGTGACTTGGTGTCCATATAGCGATATTAGGATTTAACAGAGATTTAGATACAAGATAGATTTTTACCAAAAACATTCCTCGATCATGGTATAGTTATTTCCCTACCATAGTTATTCTAATTCAATGACTTGTGGAATTCCATTTTGAATTATATATGTATTTTGTTTTCTCAAAGGTTGATCACACCAAGGCAATTCATATTCTTTGAAACAAAAGAATATATTTAATTGAGATATAAGGTCTCCAAGAGTGGCATTATTCCGAACCTCAAATCTTGTTTTTTTACTCTTATATACTTTATTTTCTACGTCAAATTATGGTCTTATTATTAGCATTGTCTTGTAAAATGAGTTACAAAGTGTTTTTCTAACCTCTTGAAGACATAACTGATTAGAAGACTTGAACCTACACACGAATCCTAAGTTAACATCCAAATCAACTGAGGTTTATATTTATTCCAACTTCACCTAAGAGTCTACCCCTCAACTATATATGAGTTTTAAGCGAGAGGACATATTATGCTAAACCACCTTCAAGAAAGGACCAAGGTGTTATGTTGAGAGAAACCAAGGTAACACATTTAGCTGAGCGGAGCTAAGGAGTTCATTAACAAGAGTTTAAGACCTAGAACAACTAAGTCACAACCTCCATCTATGTCATCTGGATCCAACAGGGATTTCACTCGATGAAGAACTTTAATTTTAAATCTATCTTCGGATGACAAGGTAGTCCGCTAGGCTACGAAGGAGGAGTTAGCTCTACATACTCCAAATAAAGTTTGGATATGTCACTCCTATCTACCAGGTTTATGACAATGTCATTAAATATACTGACTAAGACACTAATCCCATTCTTGGGCTCTTGATTTACTCAAACTAGGAGATTCCATCGAGTGCAGAGTTTAAGTTCATTCTACGGTTTTCAATGTCTTCTACGGTAAGGAGTATCACACATGAAAACAAGTTAGGCTCCGATATTGAACAAGGGTAGAGTGTTTTGATTAAATCTCTTTATTACATTTACAAAGTATGAATGCACAAGATGACTCGTTAATCATTTATTGAACATTGAATATGCACTACAAGATATTACTTCAAATTCATTTACCTTATATAAATATCAAACCTTTTTACCATGTGTACTATGAATCAAAATTGAACCTATGATTAAATGCACATTTCCTAGATGTCCTTGAAACTAGCATCTCATACATAACAACAAATTATCAAATATAACCTTCTGTAACATGAGACTACATTATACATTTATTCTTTAACAATGAACTATATAAATTACAATGATAATTAATGAATTACACATCGCCTTTTCGTCATCATTCTTTCATCCTGCAAAACCACGTGAGCAAGATATCAGCAATAAATCGCTGGCATGGCATCCACCCTAATCTAACATAATTATCATTTTTTCAGTTTCCCATTTACATATGATAATAATTACAATTTGCAATCAAAAGAAAAGGTTTAGAGACATGTATTCCTTACATTTCATTTCACTTCATTTTGTAACCCAGGAGAGAGAAAGAGAAGGGAAGAGAGAGAAAACACCATTTTGTCAAAAGTTCTATTTCACACAACAAGTTACACTATAGAGTTTTAAACAGTTATTTACATGTGTCAAAAGTATCTACGGGGTTTGGTAACCCGACGAGGGTCCCGCAACTTTCTATTTTTACATTTTCTTACTAGCTACAAAACATTCAAAATGGGCTCAGAGGCTAAGAAACCGCTTCCAAAAGTTATCTTCCGATGAGAACACACACCATGATTAAATTTCTACATGTACCTAGATATATCAAGATTTCATAGCAACTGACGGAATTGGGAACAAAGTGAACGGTTTGTGTTTGGTGGCTAGTTTTCCAGGGCCACTGGTCGTAGTTGACCCAGTTGTAAATGAACAAAAGTTAGCTCGAGGGCTCAGAAAACCACGTCCAAAATTGACGTTTGATGGATGAACATGCAACGAGAAACTTCCTACAAGTTCCCCTATATATGGAGAATTCATCAGAGTCGACGGGACTGAGAACTAGAAAACCATTTTTCAAACGGCGACAAGTTTTCTGAAGCCACAAGTCCTAATTGATCCAGTTTGACCTTGTCAAACTATGACTAGAGGCCTACAAAATGTCATTATCAAACTCTCCAGAAAAGTGTTTTTCCCTAAACTGAAAGTTTCATGCAATTTTCTAGTAAAAATACTAGAGGTTTGCGAAGACGGGAAATAATTTCTCTATCCAGGTTTCAAATGGCGGTTCAAAACGAAAGCCAACTTTCTAGATTTAACAGTTTTCTACCGCTATAAAACAGTGTAACAGGGCTCCTATAAGAGCATCAAAAAGATCACATATGTTCATTTGGGGTCAATCCAAAGGTAAGGGTGACTCCTCACATACCAAGGTACACGAATGAAGCTTAACATCTCAATTTCAAAGTTACGAAGGGTACTTAATGAGTCTTTAAAAAATGCAAAAATTAACTATTTAAACAGGGAGATGGTCAACATTATTACTGGGAAGTCAATTTCGTCTTGTCGATAAAAATAATATTGTAGTGATCTAGTTGGGTAGGAGTTTTCTAAATCACCTCAGAATGAGGGTTGAAGTTCATGTTTTAATGCAAAAGCGTTAGTTATTTTTGACTTCGTGAGTTTTCGACACGACATTTCATTGTTTTGCAACGAGTTGAAATAAACAATTAAAAGTATTATAATCCTAATATTTTAAAATTGTATTAAGTTGCAAATGAGAACTAAAGTACGAGAATTATGAGAGGTAAGGGGAGATGAACCATGCCTGGGAGGAATGGAGTCGGTCAAACCCATAGGCTTCGGTTCAACATCTTGCTTGGGCACTTTGTCAACCAGTTCACGAGCATCCACAACTCCACCATTTTGCATACACGTCTATCATAAAATTTGTAACTACAGATTTGAAACCATTCCTCTACTCTTTATACTTTGAAGGATGTCCATAATGTGTTCCACAACTCACAACTGGCACAGGACGTGAGATGCTAGAAAAGGTTATGGAAACTGGCTTTTAGATCTGCCAGTTATAGTTTCTCAGAAGTTTCTAGAGCCTTTTCAACAAACCCATTTGTGTACATCCTATAGTCTATGTTTTCCCATAAGACCACATTTTTTTGAAAGACATTCATCCGGAACATTTATACACCATGCATATTTGTACATATTCTGCCATCAGTGCAATCATTCATGCCACATTTCAAGCATTTAGTAGAACAGAGCATATGCCAAGTGCATGATTCCACATGTTGCAGGCAGGTCTGTTAGGGCACTCACAACTACAAAAACTGGTAAAATCCCCATTTAGGCACCGATTTCAACTTCCAAAGCTATATATAGATTACCATTATGCTTAGCATGGACTCCTACCACTGCTCTAGAGTTTCGCTCCTACCTCTGGGAGGCATGCTGGTTCAGGCCGCTGCTACCATGACACTCCATGATGACATCTGGCGAGGCATTTGATTGGTAGAACTAATATAAAGTTCCCTCCACCAAATGTTTTGAACTATTCAGTGTTCACAAAACAACATCATCGTGCTAATAACATCCTTCCACTTCTGCATGCTACATTTTCCGAACCCAACAACAACATGCTGACAAAGCTCTATCAAACTGCTTTGATAGATGTCATGCTTTCTTGAGCTTCAAGTTGTCTCATTCTTTCGAGTTTGGTCAAAGGAGACTGCAATGCCTTGTTCATGTTGGTTTCCACACAGCCTCCCCTCACACCTTCTTTAGCAGCCTGGTGGAAGATCATGAATGGTTTGAAGCTTCCCCTCCCTCCATGGCGGTGGCTGTTCTGCCCACAAACAAACAAAAAGGAAAAAAAAGAAAACAGAGATAAGGAGCCCTAGCGCCCCTTTTGCCCTAAACTGCCCTATTCATGGGCCGTTTTCACTTTTCACTCTTTTATTTATTTATTTTAAAACTAAAAAAAACATAAAAACCCTAAAACAAAATAAATAAATATAGCTTAAAGTTAATCCATTACACTAGCGATAAAATAATTGACACTAAAACAAATGGTCGTAAATCAACAATTTAAATTATAATATTATTATTAACATTATTTTTATGATTTTACGGCTAAAATAATAATAATAATAATTATTAATCATATTAATGGCGACAACCAGGAAAGCTCGAAGAAGCGAGAACTAGATTTTCCTTTAACCGGATAATCGCACATGACGCTACAAGGTCCACAGTTTGGGGTATTGACAACGACCCGAAAAGGCAAGAAGGAGAGGGAGGGTGCAAAATATCCACTGCGACAAGGACAAGGTCAACAACGGTCAACTCGAGAGCACACACACAACCCTCCCATGCTTAGCAATAGGGTCATCATGTCAAGAACTGGGGAAACATCGAACGGGGCATTACATTCTCCTCCCCTTAAGAAAGCATCGTCCTCGATGTGACATACAATGAAGAAAGAGAAATGGTAAGCAACAAGGAACAAATATGGGCGAAGGTACGCTCTAAGGTTAAGATTTCAGACACAAAATCATGGTCACGGGGTGGCCCTAGGAACATCAGGTAGAAATTTTAACTTTCAAGGTTCTGTGAAGATTGGTAGTTCCATTTTACCTTATTACTTAGTTAGCATTTTCTTTTACAGTATTTCTTATCTCAAGATTATAATATTCATTGTTTAGAATTTTTCAGTTGTCTTAAGTTCGTGGGTGCCCAACAATAACTAACATCAAGATGTCACACAAAACTTAACACAACACAAACAACCCACGAGACATCTTGCTACCTACTTTCATGACTGTATCATATCACAAGGTCTTTTAATTCCTCCATGGAATGACAACAAGTAGACCACATAGCAAATAATTTCTGACAATTATGTCCTAGACATAGATCCAGTACACACATGTGACTGACAAACATAATCAACACGCTGATACATATACAACGGGTATCACATGACTCAAAAAATCCATGACTGTAATGACATAGTTCCAATCCAATATCCATAGTCAACCAATGAAAATGTCAAGCCTCTATCATAACAATGTCTAACGAGACTCACAAGAGTACACATAACTCATTATACCAACTCCACACATAACAAGACATCACGAAACAATCCCCATATATCTCCTGAAGCACAAAATAAAAACTCCATATACCTTCCCAAAGCATCACCAAATAACCTCCATATACCTCTCATAGAGAAAGAATCATAGTGTCAAAACCAAGTCGGGTCACTCAACCATAGAGCCCCATCAAGAATAACAGGTCACTCAACCATAGAGTGCCATAAAGAATAACAGGTCACTCAACCATAGAGGCCTCGTCTCCTTTCTCCTTTTAATGAGGTCGGGTCACCCTATGGCCCTAGGCACATAGAGCCCCGTCACCCCCAACCCAAGTGACATAATAACTCATGGTTCAACAACCCGCTAGTTATCTATAACTCCTTGGGGCATACCCCCATACAATGAAGCGGGCCCATAGGTTCAACCACTCCATGGTTAATCCCATGACCCTATTCCAACACATTACGACATTAGAACCAGCATAACAATCCATTCAAATGCCAAGTGGCAAAATCAAAAGCCTTGGGCAAGGCTATAAAATTTTAAACGTGAAAAGAAAGTTTAAATCTAAGAAAAACAAATGGCTGATTAGCCATGGTTAGTGCAACATTTAAATGTTAGTGTAACAACCGAATAAATGCCCAAAATATAAGAACATGTCAATCAGGAAAACGGATGGTTCTAACAATAAAAGAGATAATGATTAATTTATGAATAAAATACGTATTGAGAAAATAGCACATTACAATCACTATGTGGCCTCATACCGCCACCAAAGGGGTACTCATCGAGTTGCTGGCACTCAGACATCGAGCCTCAGCTCGTAAAAATATACATGTAACCAGAAATGAGTATATCAAATAATGTAACTATCATCATCTCTGCCTGAATCATCCCTCCATACTCCCACAAGGATCAACATAGTCAAAATCACATAGGATTATTCAATGAACAATCCAATAGGAAAGAGAAGGGGACACTAGTTGCATAAGTTGAGCCTAAGGTGGTGCGCACCCACAATATACTGAGCAAGCTCGAAGTATACTAAACAGATAGAAGTGGGTTTTCAGTCTATATAAGACTCCACTTCCTCACTCGTACTCAGCTCAAGATTATGAAAACCTGGTCCACGCCTCCTCTCTCCACACATACACTCTTGACAGTTTATCCCCTTAGGGTCATCTAGTGTAAGGTTCACAACATACACATAACTACATCACTAACACAATGGTGATTCACGCACATTAACCATAACGTCTTACGCATGGTATTTATATATAGGGTATAACACAATCACTACTTTCATGGGTTATGATACATCACATTACCACATCCTGCACCCAAAGTGCAATCACTGTACACTAGGGATCATACTCACCATATGCCCCTAAATCACGACATGAACCATCACATATTACATGAATTATATATATGAGGAAAACAATGTCTAACCTTACAACATATAGTTAATTGCAATACAACACGATGATGCACACAACTAATCACAATACGGTGATGACATCACAATAAAATGTGATTCACTTTACATCAATTTTGTCATGCAATACATCAATACACCTTCACATCACATAAATGACCAAAATGTTCTAACCCTCTGCAATCCACAATAACATTCCATTCACAAACAACAAGGCAGTACATTACACCCAAATTCCCCATTGAATCAACAACATAGAGAGTGAATACTCTCATCACAAGCACATCAATATGATAAAAAATACACACTAAGTGACATGCACCACATGTGCTTCCATAAGGTCACAATTACAACATAGTTCACATCACAACATATATCACATTACTCTTCCAATATCCACCACCATCATGCAGAATCATCACAACTCCAATCCATCCCAGAGGTTCGAGAGCATGAACCTCCACTCTGATACCATATGTAGTGCCCACATTTTACACACACAATTACAATAGTAAAATATTAGGATAATTTTTTTTGACTTACATTGCTCACTACACACAACACATCAAGGGCTCCAAGTACAGAAACTTGACTTGCATACGACAATCACATAAGTCATCGACTCACATAGACACATGAAAACAACATAGGCATGTCAATGCCACACTTTTCCCAATGAATGGTTACTAGAAATGACCCAACCACAAGAAAAATGACTTCAGGAATGGTGAACCCACAACACATCATTTCTTTAATTGTATTTTAGTTACGATTAACATTCCAAGAACATTATTGTGCAAGGATAAATTTCTTTTTCCACCTACAGATTCTTAAGTTCATTCCGCGGTTAAATTACCATTCGACCCTTTTAAGTTGGCTTCTTATTCTTTACAAAATTTTCCATAACTTGCATACTTATTTGGCATAATTCAAATGCATATAAAAGACTTAATTATCTTGTTATTATGTTAAAAAATATTCTTCCCAAACATATATTCAATGTCTACCTTTTTTTTCACTCTTACAACTCAAGTGAATGAGACTTGGTGTCCATATAGCGATATTAGGATTTAATGGAGATTTAAATACAAGATAGTTTTTTACCACAAAACATTCCTCGATCACGGTATAGTTATTTCCCTACCATAGTTATTTTAATTCAATGACTTGTGGAATTCCATTTTGATTTATATATGTATTTTGTTTTCTCGAAGGTTGATCACACCAAGGCAATTCATATTCTTTGAAACAAAAGAAATATTTAATTGAGATATAAGGTCTCCAAGAGTGGCATTATTCTGAACCTCAAATCTCATTTTTACTCTTATATGCTTTATTTTCTACGTCACATTATGATCTTATTATTAGAATTGTCTTGTAAAAGTAGTTACGAAATGTTTGTCTAACCTCTTGAAGACATATATGATTAGAAGACTTGAAGCTACACACGAACCCTAAGTTAACATCCAAATCAACTGAGGTTTAGATTAATTCCAACTTCACCTAAGGGTCTACCCCTCAACTATATATGAGTTTTAAGCGAGAGGACATATTTATGCTAAACACCTTCAAGAAGGGACCAAGGTGTTATGTTGAGAGAAACCAAGGTAACACATTTAGCTGAGTGCGGAGCCAAGGGGTTCATTAACAAGAGTTTAAGACCTAGAACAACTAAGTCACAACCTCCATTTATGTCATTTGGATTCAACAGGGATTTCATTCGATGAAGAAATTTACTTTTAAATCTATCTTCGAAAAACAAGGCAGTCCACTAGGATACGAAGGAGGAGTTAGCTCTACATACTCCAAAAAAAAAGTTTGACTGTGTCACTCCTATCAGACAGGTTTATGACAATGTCACTAAACATACTGACTAAGACGATAAACCCATTCTTGGGCTCTGATTTACTCAAACTAGGAGGTTCCATCGAGTGTAGAGTTTAATTTCATTCTACATTTTTCAATGTCTTCTACGGTAAGGAGTATCACACATGAAAACAAGTTGTGCTCTGATATTAAACAAGGGTAGAGTGTTTCGACTAAATCTCTTTATTACATTTACAAAGTATGAATGCACAAGATGACTCATTAATCATTTATTGAACACTAAATATGCACTACAAGACATTACTTCAAATTCATTTACCTTATATAAATATCAAACCTTTTTACCAGGTGTACTATAAATCAAATTGAACCTATGATTAAATGCACATTTCCTAGATGTCCTTGAAACTAGCATCTCATACATATCAACAAATTATCAAATATGACCTTCTGTAACATGAGACTACATTATACATTTATTCATTTAAAAATGAACTATATAAATTACAATGATAATTAATGAATTACACATCACCTTTTCGTCGTCATTCTTTCATCCTGCAAAACCACGTGAGCATGATATCAGCGATAATTTGATGGCATGGCATCCACCCTAATCTAACATAATTATCATTTTTCAGTTTCCCATTTACATATGATAATAATTACAATTTGCAATCGAAATAAAAGGTTTAGAGACATGTATTCATTACATTTCATTTCACTTCAATTTTGCAACCTAGGAGAGAGAAAAAGAAGGGAAGAGAGAGAAAACACCATTTTGTCAAAAGTTCTATTTCACACAACAAGTTACACTATAGAGTTTTTAAACAGTTATTTGCATGTGTTAAAAGTTTCCATGGTGGTTTGGCAACCCGACGAGGGTCCCACAACTTTCTATTTTTACATTTTCTTACTAGCTACAAAAATGTTCAAAACAGGCTCGGAGGCTAAGAAACCACTTCCAAAAGTTATCTTCCGATGAGAACACACACCACGATTAACTTCCGTGTCCACCAGATATACCAAGAGTTCATAGCAACTGACGGAATTGGGAAAAAGTGAACGGTTTGTGTTTGGCGGCTAGTTTTCCAGGCCACTGGTCGTAGTTGACCTAGTTGCAAATGAAAAAAAGTTAGCTCAAGGGCTCAGAAAACCACGTCCAAAATTTATGTTTGATGGATGAATGCGCAACGAGAAACTTCCTACAAATTTCCCATATATACGGAGAATTCAACAGAGTCGACGGAACTCAGAACTAGAAAACAGTCTTCAAACAGCGACAAGTTTTCTGAAGCCACTGGTCCTAATGTGTCCAGTTTGACCTTGTCAAACTGCGACCAGAGGCCTACAAAATGTCATCTTCAAAATATCCAGAAAAGTGTTTTTCCCTAAACTGAAGGTTCCATGCAATTGTCTAGTAAGAACACTAGAGGTTTGCGAAGGCGGAGAAATAATTTCTCTATCCAGGTTTCAAATGGCGGTTCAAAACAAAAGCCAACTTTCTAGATTTAACAACTTCCTACCACTACAAAACAGTGTAATAGGGCTCCTATAAGAGCGTCAAAAATATCACATATGTTCATTCGGGGTCAATCCAAAGGTCAAGGTGACTCCTCACATAACAAGGTACACGAATGAAGCTTAACATCTCATTTTCAAAGTTACGAAGGGTACTTAATGAGTCTTTGAAAAATGCAAAAATTAACTATTTAAACAGGGAGAAGGTCAACATTATTACTGGGAAGTCAATCTCGTCTTGTCGATAAAAAGAAATATTGTAGTGATCTAGTTGGGTAGGATTTTTTTCTAAATCACCTCAGAATGAGGGTTGAAGTTCATGTTTTAATGCAAATGAGTTATTTTGACTACGTGAGTTACGACACGACATTTCATTGTTTTGTGCAACGAGTTGATATAAACAATTAACTATATTATAATCCTAATATTTTAAAATTGTATTAAGTTGTAAATGAGAACTAAAGTAACGAGAATTATGAGAGGTAAGGGGAGATGAACCATGCCTGGGAGGAATGGAGTTGTGCCAAACCCGTAGGCTTCGGTTCAACATCTCGCTTGGGCACTTTTGTCAACTAGTTCACGAGCATCCACAGCTCCACCATTTTGCATACACGTCCATTATAAAATTTGTAACTACATATTTGAAACCATTCCTCTACTCTTTATACTTTGAAGGATGTCCACATAATGTGTTCCACAACTCGTAACTAGCACAGGACGGGAGATGCTAGCAAAGGTTATGGAAATTGGCTTTAGATCTTCCAGTTACGGTTTCTTATAAGAATCTAAATCCTTTTCAACAAACCCATTTGTGATACATCCTACAGTCTATGTTTTCCCATGAGACAGGTTTCTTCATAAGACATTCAATCAGAACATTTCTGCGCTTCCATGCAAATCCATTTGTACATATTTGCTATCAAATCACACATGCTTTTTGGGGGTATTCTTAAACAATAGCACGTTTGCTAAGCTCATGTATTCTTCTGACATGTTGTAGGCACAAAGAGTCTACTAGGGCAGCTTGCAATGCTACAAAAACTGAGTAAAATCCCCATTTTGGCACTGACTGGGGGGGAAAAATGGAAATATATATAGATTCCAAAGCTTCATTATGCTTAGATGGACGTATCCATACCCTGCTCTAGAGCTTTCCCTATTTTTTGGCATAGGCCTGGAAGCATGCTGATGACTGTAAACTTATGAGGTTGGAAACCCTGTCTTTCCATGCATATGGTAACCTTATCTGGAGAGGCTATCTTGTTCTTGGAGATCCATGTAAACTGTACGCACAATGCATTTGCAGGTATTCAGAGACAAATAGTTGTCTCATTCTTATGCTTTTGATCAAAGTGCACTAATTTCCTGTCAAATTGTTTGCCAACATTAGCAATTACAACATCTGACAAACTCATGGCTACTCCATGAGATGCATTTGGCTAGGCATTTCTTGCAGGTTACACTAAAGTGCCCGTCCCACACAATTTGATTAGGTATGGGAGTCAAACAGTTCAAAGGCGACTAGCAAATGCCTTGCGTCCCATAGGTTTCATGCACTGCCTCCCACTCATGCCTTCTTCAACAGCCTGGTGGGTGTAGCATGAACTGGTTCTAAAGTTTCCCCCCCCTTCCCTCCATGGCGGCGGCTGCTTCCCCTCTCTCCATTCAAACAAAACAAAAGGATAAAAAAAAACATAGACCAAGGAGCCCTAGCCCCCCCTTTTGCCCTAAACTGCCCCAAATTCACTGGCTTTTTTTTTAATTTTAAATCCTTTTATTTTATTTATTTTTTGTTTGTTTTAACTAAAAAAAACATAAAAACCCTAAAACAAAATAAAAAAATAAAAAAATATAGCTTAGAGTTAATCCATTACACTAGCGATAAAATAATTGACACTAAAACAAATGATCGTAAATCAACAATTTAAATTATAATATTATTATTAACATTATTTTTATGATTTTACGGCTAAAATAATAATAATAATAATTATTAATCATATTAATGGCGACAACCAGGCAAGCTCGAAGAAGCGAGAACTAGATTTTCCTTTAACCAGATAATCGCACATGACGCTACAAGGTCCACAGTTTGGGGTGCCGACAACGACCCGAAAAGGCAAGAAGGAGAGGGAGGGTGCAAAATCTTCATTGCGTCAAGTACAAGGTCAACAACGGTCAACAAGGGAACACACACATAACCCTCCCCTGCTTAGCAACAGGGTCGTCATGTCAAGAACTGGGGAAACATCGCACTAGGCATTACAGAAAGTTTCCTCAATGGGCTGGTTTTGTGTTTTCTGGCATGGTTTTACGTTTTTAAAAGTTGGAAGGGTGCTTTAAAGCATGTAGGTAGGATTAGATTGCTTGGGGATAAATCATGGGTAGTTAGGGCATACAAAATAGATAGGAAGAAAGCTAGGAAAAAGTGAGGGGATGAGGATTTAAGATGACAACATCCTAAATAGAAAGTGAATTAGGGCATGGATGAAGATTAATGATTAATTAATTAATTGATAGAAACTAATTAATTAATAGGAGTTAAATGGACATGATATGGTGTGGATATTAATTAATTATTTAATAGGAATTAATTAATTAAAGATTAATATGGATGGGATAAAAGGACATTTAATTAAATAAGGGGGATGAATCAAATAAATTTGTGAATGCATGCGATTATGGGGATAAATACCAAATTTAGGTGTCTACACTCATTCATTGGTTTGGATTTGAACTAGAAAACTTTAAAGTACTAATTGACACATAAGAGACTGGAAGCTTCACTGAGATTAAGGGTGAGGCCACATGAGCCAACATCAGAGAGCACTGAAAACATTATTAGAAACTACACAACTTGGAGATGTGCTCTTCTTTCACTATGGTGGCCATGACACTCATTTGTTTATCAAGACTGACGACCAAGTTGATACTGGTTATGATGAATATATTTTTCCCTCTGATATGAATCTCATCATAGAAGAAGCCTAACTTACCTTTAAAAACAAATGTAGATAAAAAATTGTTGGGCTTAGAACTTGTAAAATTGGATTAGATTTCACAGAACCTCCTATTAGATTAGAAAAACCAAGGACCCTAAAATAACTTTGAAACCAACAATAAATCAAAGGCATTGGAAAATATTTTAGTAGTTTATATGCATCTTGTGTTTGCATTCTTAACAAAAAGACGAGAAACAAAACACAAAACTAATTCACAATGTAGTTTATCAACATATATAAATGGATTAAAAATTTATAGAGGAATTATTTTAATCTGCAGAAAAAAGTTACAATCCCAGAAAACTTTTGACAGTAATCTCTATTGAATAATTTTTGTAAATTTGACATCAGGTAACTTTGATTTGGGTGCCCAACTAGCTTGGCAAGATTTATCATGAAACTAGACCCATTTTTTTATAACATTTACAGAGAGCTCATCCTTCATTCTCTCCTTTGGAGAGATATTTTCCTTATCCGAGCTCTGCCTGAGCGAGCTCTTTCGATCTTCACCTAGCTCTGCCAACTAAGTTGCTACCAAGCCTTGCATGACTCGAGCTCATTTGAACTCCCCAATCTCACATATTCCCAACTCGCTAAACCTGATCTGAGTCCAAACCTAAAGATCTTGTCATATCAGATCTGAGCTAGTTTATCCATCTCATAAGACCATTATATATTTTGTATGCAAGAGCTTCTGATTTGTCCAACTCGGTTCGACACTGCCTACTGCAACATCATGGTGGTGATACCTTTTCATAGAAGGCTTGATCTAAACAAAGTTAAAAACCTCCATCTTTCTCTAGATCAAGTCCTCTTAGGTTCTTCTACTTGTAAGATAAAATTTGCAAAACTCTTCTTGAAGCACTCTATGAATCGTCCCTCACAGGAGGCCATGAAAAGTTTTCTTTTACTCTCGATAACATATACAGTTCTTCTTCTCTCACTGTGGTGGGTGACAATCAGAGTATTCAAAATCATAAATAATATATATTTTCCCATTATAAGGTCCTTTGCCGTAATAATTTATGCAACCCTAAAAAAGGTTGGTGTAACTTTATTGTTTTTAAGTTTGAAGTTAAGAAATGTAAAAGTTAAATTAGAAGAACTAACCAGCTCGACAAGTTAAACTAGCTTGTCGAGTTAGCTAGCTCATATGGCTAGCTAGATTATTATGCTGAAAGGCGTCTCATTGTAAGAAGAGTGCCACCGACAAGTATCTGCATTTGTCGGAGAATTTTTTTTCCCGGTAGTGTTTTTGTGAGAGTTTTTTTGTGCCATTAAGCGAGTTATTGCAACAGTGTATCGTTTGGTCGCCTTTGGGATAAATATTTTTGACTTCACATTTTAATATATATTTAGTGACTCTTGTGGCAACATGTTTTTATACTTTCTATTTCAGTAGTTTCACTATTCCTACGCAATCCAATATTTATTTGAGTAGTTTTCACATGTCAATCATTTGGTGTCATTTGGTGTCTCGAATAATTTTATTCTGGTTATCCTCTCATCAATTTGGTAGGATATGCTTGTTCCAACTAGCTAGGTTTATGAGATGATCATATCTCGTTAGTTTCATTTCCAGTTACTTTGTAAAGCTCATAACAAACACCACTTATTTATGCTTATTTGTGTTCAATTCTAGGAGGACAATTTTTTGCATCCAATCTCCATTCTTCTACAGTGATTGGAGAAAATTCATGATTTTAGTGCACATATTAATTGCTTTAATTTTTTTAAACTTATTTTTGGCATTTAGTAGCCTATTTGTGCACTTTTTTTACATGGAAAAATTCCCTAAAGCATTACCTTGTTAATTTTCCAAACGTATTTCAGAGATCTTGCATTCATTTTCTTTATATTCTCAATGCTTTGAGTTCACATATGGATCCCATCATAAAAAATGGTGATGCAAGAGCTTATATATAGTGGAAATTTTGGTTAAATTTTGGCTTTGGAGGATTTAGCTTCACATTTTGGGTCAATAAGGAGCTTGACATGCTCCATCTTCCTCATTTTGTCTTGCTAGTGTGACACTTCATTTTCCCTTCAAAAGTTCTTGTAAGCACCATGAGTGCTCATTTCCTCTCTCTTTAGCATTATAGGAGCAAGAGTTCTTAATGTAGGGATTCTTAGAGACATAAAAACTCTATGTTAGTGAGTCATTTGTCTCTAATCTTGTTTTAACATTCTTAACCATGATGTTAGTAGCTTATGAGAAAACAAGTGGTTTTGGTAGTTGTAGAAAGGTAGAATTTAAACAAGAAAAAAAAGAAAAAGAGAGAGAAGAGGAATATACAGTGAGAGGGGATAAGATGATAACAAGGAATTTATACGAAGCAAGGGATACTCGAGGAAACAAGCAAATGTATACATACATATTGGAATAGTCAATTTCCCTTGTTTTGGGTATCTAATGTAGCCAAACTTTAAACACACTCAATACACTGCAAAATACCTTGAACTCAAAGAAAATAAATCCTCTTCTTCGTTATTGAATAATGAAATACAATGCGTCTTAAATAAGAAAACAACCCCCAACTCGAGTTGCCATGCAAAATCTAACTAACTTCAATTAAATCTACTCTAGGTGGTGAAATTTACTATTTTTAGCAGTTTGCTAGAACATACTATTTTTAGTAAGTTCACATGCTTATTCTCATGTGCACAAAAATTGCCACTTATTTTCTACATGCATGAATTAGAGGAATTGCCAACTTTCTAACCTACTATGTATGTAAGAGACTAAAAATAACTAATGCCCAAAAATAGGAAAAAGCTAAATTGAAACTTAAATCTTAATTTTTTGGCCCCTAGATGGTGGATTTCGGGCCCGAAAATTCATCAAAAATGACCCCAACCAGTAAGGTTGATTGATCAATGCGTTCATCTCGTCGAAACAAGTGGTTGAAAACAAACGAGCTCAAATGGACACCTAGATCAAAAGTTATGACCATTTTAAGTTTTTGCTAAAAAAAGTGTATCAATATCCAAGATAATGGAAAACTCTATTTCATCGACTGACATGTATTAAATATTTTCTTCTTTCTTAAAAATGATTAGGATATGTTATTTTACAATTTCCATTATTGATGTAGATGACAGATTGAGAAGATAAAAGGTTACAGTGCTCAGAATTAAGACTGTGTATGCATTTTTGAATGCGGGGTTATCATTGTGTATAGTTCCCATATTGTTCACTCCAAATTAATTGTGGATTTAGATTCTGTGAAGGTCTTAGATGGTTTAACAATTCTAAAAAAGTCCATGAAATTTTCATTTGATGCGTGAACAAGATGGTTTTTCCTCTCGGGCCTTTCAAAACATAGAAAATCAGAGTCAAGGAAAAATTAGTTAAAAATTGGTTTTTCATCAAAATGAACCATCCAAAATTTCCACAATTTGGGGGGTAGGTTTTTCCAAACTAAATGGAAGAGTTGAATGTGATTTGAAGAAAATTGGAGACCTACAAACCTCATAAGCATCGGAAACTCAAATTATTAACTTAGAAGGTAGAGTATATACACAGTTTACAAATTTCTTGATTGTCAAATATCATAACAAAGGTATAAATCTTGAAGAAGGTAAACATCCCCATCTATAATGGGGAAGGAGTGAATTCCATCATATTGCAAGGTTGTTGAATAAGGTTCAAAGTATAGAAGGTTAAAAAGGAATGGATTGGTAACCTTCCAAAACCCTATTTGGAATCTATTTTGATATTTTCTCCTTAGAAAACTCTCTTAAAAGTTGTGAAACAATGATAATCATTTATTAATTACTAAGTAAAGTTATACAATCTAATGAAAGAAAGAAACTTGAGTTAGTTCTAATAATAATCCTATAAACTATGTATCAAGAAGCCAGATATGACTAGAGTGAACAAGTTGTCTCTCAATCACTACATCAAATGGAAAATAAGATTGCTAAAGAGAAGAAGAGAAAACCTCATAAAGATCTCATGATCAAGAAAACCAAGAACTTTCCCTTTCTTTTTCCAATTGAATACCTTCCTTTCCTCCAAAATCTCAACTTATATATTTTTAGTCTAAAGTTTAGTTTCTTTGCAATGTAATAATAAATAATGTTCTATTGTAATAATCTACAATGAGATATCCCTTTGAGATCAATTGTAATTGTTTATATCTATAATTGTTATTATAAAGTCTATATATGTATTTAGCTTCACATTTCTATTCAAGAAAACTATATCCCATCACTGCCACACCTTATTTATATTACACACATGATCTTATTATGTAGGAAACAAGTATATACTTAAATTATTCATTTTATAAATGTTATGAATTTATAGGCTAAAAGGATTGAAAGGTATTCTTTATCGAATCCAAATATGAGAGTGCAAAAAGACTATTCTTCTACTTTCCTTCATAAAAAAATTGCAGTGTAGTTTTTCTCTCTTTTTTCTTTTACCCAATGGGTCAAATTTCCATCATTTATGTTGCATGCTACTCTGAATTTTTTGCCACATTTAAATTTGTCTCATCAAATATTCAATGCTTACGCATAGGGAAGAGTTATGTTTAGGGGTGTAATTAATTTTTTGGTATACTATTATTAACAAATTTATTAATAAATGCATAGTTTTCTTTGAAAGTTTCTTATTGATTGGTGACCATTCTTATTGATTGGTGACCATTTTTTCTTTGTAGATAATATGGAACTTGTTAATGGCAACCCCTCCTTCATTATTGTATCTGACACAACTTTTGATGAAAGCGTTGTTGGAAATTATGGAGATCCAATTGCTTCAAAAGAGATCCCACACTCATTCTTGACCCAATATAATATAGATAAGACAAAGTATAAGATATGTAACATTATCTAAGCATATGTAGAGAATGTGAAGAGCCTCTTTTGGACAAGAATGGATGAAGTAGGGACTAGTAAGCCAATGGTCGCCCTGAATTGTATAAAAACATGTAAGCACATTGTGCGAATGGTTGATCTTATTTCCACTCTAAATTCATGTCTAAGTTCTTGATCCAATTATATAATTCTAGTCTATTAGTGCATCATTTTGTCTCTTGTTTATATCTCTCCTTAATTTATTTATGATATATAGTTATTGCACTTATGTATGTTAATCTCTATTTTATCAATTACTTACTGTTATGAGAATAGTAAATGGCATAGGTTGTGTTTATACTAGACTACAAACTGTGACATGTCTTGATGAGTGATTGCATGGACCACTGCTAACACTTATGAATGAAGAAAATACCATTTATAGTTTCAACACATATGACACTCCATTACCGATACTTCTTTCAAATCATTAAAATATGAGGGGGAAACCCTTTGAAAAATACTACACTACTTCCGATATTTATTCACATGGGAATACAAGGATATGCCTAGAATTGAAACATCTATACCTATGCACAACATCATCTTGATGCCAAATTAGTGCAACGACAAAATTGAAGGACGCGTCTTAAGGTTGCCCTTCTTGTAAAAATGAAATTAAAAACTCTTAGGTGTTGATTTCATTTGTGGTATATATTGCCTTCAACAGGTTTCCAATATTGTGCCTGTTTCTAAACCTAATGGTGAGATTTTTTGTTGTATGGATTTCCATGATTTAAACAAGGCTAGTCCTAAAGACAACGTTCATTTGCCCAATTTTGATGTGATTGTTAATTCTATTGTTGGATATGAGATGTTATTTTCATGGACGACTTTATTGGTTATAACCAAATCAAAATAAACCCTGTCGACCAAGAGAAAAAACATATTTTATGATTTCATGGGGTACTTTCTTCTATAAGGTTATGTTGTTTGGGTTAAAGAATGTTGGGACAACATAAAAATGACCTATGATGCATATATTCCATGACTACATAAGATTGTTGAGGACTATGACAATGATTTATTAGCAAAATCTATCTATTGTCAATAAAAGGCTATAACATTGTGATAAATATTTAAATGGTTACAAAAATATAATGTTCGGTTAAATCCTAAGAAGTGTACATCTTCTGTGTAACCTGTGGGTAAGTTACTTAGATTTATTATCTTTTGGTGTGGTATTGAGGTAGATCCTAAAAAGATCAACGAAATTATCGACATGCCCCCACCTAATAATTTGACAAAATTATGTTCTCTTCAAGGAAAATTTCAAGTAATGCAACAAAATGTGGCTCAATTGGTTAATAAGATATAACCTTTCATACATTTATTATAGAAAGACACTATGTTCAAATGGGGCAAAGCTTGCCAAAAGAGATTTTAAGAAATCAAGCAATATTTTCCCATCCACGTGGTCTTGCACATCCTATTCCGAATAAATCACTATATATATATATATATATATATATATATATATGTATGTATATATATATATATGCGGCTAATATAGTAAATTGCTCATTCCTTATTATTATCATTATATTGTGTTAACACCACCCCAAGAGCATGATTGATAGCATATATATGCTATCAATCATGCTCTTGGGGTGGTGTTAACACAATATAATGATAATAATAAGGAATGAGCAATTTACTATATTAGCCGTACATTACTGGACTATGAGCATAACTATAGTGGTATGAAAAAAATATGTTTGACATTAGTATTTGTCATAGATAAATTATGACACTATATGCTTCATAATGAGAGACATGTCATCACCAAAGTAGATCCGCTATGATATCTAATGTTTTGCACTCACTTATCCAGACATATTTCCAAATGGGTTATGTTGCTTCTTGAATTTGACCTAAAGTTTGTTACTTAAAAATCCATAAATAGATAAATTATTGTTGATTAGTTAGCAGAGGCACCCATATTTGATTCTCCCCACGTTAATGAAGAATTATGTGAAAAATTAACCACATAATATCGACATAGAGACCTATACTTTGTACTTTGATGGCTTAAAATGTTCTGCTGGAGCATGAACATGGATTAGTTGGATTTTCATGTACAAATAATATAACCAAGTATGAAGCCTTGATTTTAGTACTATATACAACTCATACGTTATATATTTGACAATTGAAAGTTTTTGGTGACTTCCAATTGATTATCGATTATTCTTTCTCAATTGATAATATTCCCCATAAGGATATTTGACATGTTGATGCTATGGTCAGTGTTTCCTCCCTCATACCATTCAATATCAATGATAATTAGGCAAAAAAGGAGCAACAATGAATAGTTGCACCCTATGACACAACCAAATTTCAGATTTGCCATATTAGTGCTAGTCGTGCATGTGATTGGCTTGTTTTTCTATAGCCACACACGTGACTGGTTTGTGAATGACATGTGATTTCTAGATAGTCAACACAACATCAACAATAAAAAACTACCACCAATAAAACCTACACCATGGCTTGGTCCACTCGGGCTTGTGATATGATTGTGGTAGGTCCTCTAACCATAAAAAATATATTTTCCCCCTAGTTTTATGATTACAAATTCAAATTTAAGAATTAACCTACTTTATTCATAAGAAGAAGCTTACGTAATGTACACCATTCATATAAAATGGCAACATAAACCCATATTTATTCATGGCATGATTTGAGTTTTGATTTGATTAATATTTCTAACACAATGTAGGGTGGCCCATTTATTAGAATACATTTTGTTAACTATGATGGGAGATCAATTTTAGTTGTAGGCAAACTTTTTTTTTTTAATCTAACATAGTTCTTGCTTTTGTTTTCTTTATTTTGTGGGTTTTGTTTTTGTTTTTGTCTAACTTTGTTTTACAGATGTAAAAAAAACAAGGATTAAGCTACCCAACAATTGAAAATATGAAGGCCCAAATGAGTGCCCCATGGCACCAATTTGGGCATTAGAATTCCCAGAGTTGGCAAAGTACAGAGGGCCCGATTGGGAGACAAATGTAAAACATTTGGAAGCTTGAGCATTGGAAAAAGGGGAAACCTGTGAAAAGGAGACCGAAGGCAAGAAAGTTAGGATTGCACCATGTAGAGCGGCCATGTGTGGTCAAGTAGCCAAAAAATAAAAGCATAGTAGAGAATGGAGTCTGAGACTTGGGGAAATGAAACAATGCTAAGTGACAAGAATTCAAGGACCCACCAAAGTTCAACCCGAATGGAGATTGAGTAGCAACCATTTGAATGGCCAATGAGAGATGTACATGTGGCCCAATAAAAACAATGGGGATACAACTATAGTTTTAAAATTAAATTTTCCAGTAGGTTTTAATGGCACAAGTGGGCAACAAATATATATTTTCTAGGCCGTATATTTTGATTTAGGGCAACGTGGATTCCTTGGAAAACACTTGAAGAGTGTTATTAAATGGAATATATTTTGAGTTTTGAGAATCTTTATTTTGAGAGTAGTGCACAATCAAAGCTCATGTCCATTTTTCTCATTGCATGCAAATCAGAGGAAGTTTTAAAGTTGGGTGGAGGACATTTCTTGGGCCCAACACCTTGTTTCATCACACAAACCTATTTTACATCAATGTGTCACTCATTTTATGAGGATTAGAGTTGAGGTCTAACGTTCTTTTACAGAGTATTTTATAGACCGGAGTCAAATTTGGGCAATTTGTTCTCCGCAACCGCATTTTGGGTGAATCTTGTCCTCCAAGTTTTAACTTTTTTCTCTCTTATCTCTTCTTCTCTATTCTCTACTCTATAAAATGTGAAGCATTTTTATTGTAAAATGGTCATCTCTTTTGGAGGTAAGGAAACTCTGCCCTTTTGAGATCTCATTGTTCCCTTGTGCCCGTAACCTTTTTGTCCAAAATTTGTAATGCATTCAATGCCTCTCTCCCACTCTGTAACTGATTGTGCATATTATAAGAGTTAATATAATTTGGGTGATTTGTTCTCCACAACCACATTTTGGGTGAATTTTGCCTTCCAAGTTTCATTTTTTTCCCTCTTCTCTCTTCTTCTCTATTCTCTGATCTATAAAATTTAAGTGTTTTTATTGTAAAAGGTTCCTCTCTTTTGGAGGCAAGGAAATTCTACACTTTTGGATTCTCAATGTTCCCTTGTGTCCCTAGCCTCTGTGTCAAAATGTTGTAATGCATCCAATGCCTCTCTCCCACTATGTAACTGATTGTGCATATTATAAGCATTAATATAAATATTGTTGCGACTCATATTTTCCCTCTACTACTATATCATTGTTTCATTTCCTTCTAATTTCTATGGGTTATATTGTGTGTGGGTTATAGTTGTAAGGTTATAATGCTTTGTGTCTAAAATGATAGGAAGTGAATAATCCCCTTTATTTTGTGGAATCACCACCCCTTTTATTTTGATGTTTTCTCTTCCCTTTTCCTCTATAAGTGTAATCTTAGATAGGATTAGCGGTAGGCATTATAGTAGTTTAGGATCAAAACTAGTTGTCTATGGAGAAATGCCTCAAAAGAGCTAGGGTTTAATACCTAAGGGAAGCACTCCTAAGCTACTTGTGCATTTCCATTGGAAAACACTACCATCACACGAGACATCATGACCCTGTGACCATGAAAAAATACACAAAGAAATAATCAAACATTTACCTAAAAATCATAAAACAAAATACTAGCCATGCCAAAAAAACAATTCTAAAGAGATATCATGAAGCCTTAATATGTAATAATAATCATTCAAGTAGCAATCCATAGTGCAAATATCCATTGGATGTGCATATAAGAATGAGCGAAATTTAGTAGAAACTTAATCTATTTCATTTGTAATAGGGTTTGTATATTACCAATTCTCTCCTTGTATTAGGAACATGAGTCTTTGGACCTAAAAATTATTGAATTAGTATTTTGCTGTCTCAAATTACTTTTTTCGTTATTTGGGCCCTTATGTAAGTCCCTAGACATTTATTAGTTGTTAAATTGCATGGTTTTAGCATATTTGTATACTTCTCTATTTTTCATCTAAAATAGGTGCTATCGACATGTTTGTTGACTTTTGATGGTCACTAACCCCTTTTTTATCCACCTTCGATTCCCTTTTGTCTCTCCTCTAAATCCACCATGACCTAACCTTGTAACACCCACATTTTTGACACTCCAAAACCACATTAAAGTCTATAAATTTAATTGGGGAAAATTTGCAATAATTTTTTTTTGTTTTAAAGGTTGCAAGAGTAAAATATTGGTCACAATTTAATTAATTTCTGATTAATTATATATATCGTTTGACCACTTAGGTCCCTGATAATTTTTTTTATAAAACAATTCTTAAGTTAACGTAGTCACATTTACCTATGTCGTTATACCCTTATTACACCTTTATTCTAATTAATTAATTTGCATATAAACACTTGTCCTTTTTAACCCCTTAATTAATATAATTAAAAATGCCCCATTAGCCACTTTAGTTTTAATAGCTAGCACAAACATCATTTACTTGTTTAGTAATTCAAAGTAGAAGGGGGAGGGCATCACAACATAGTCTAACCCACTAAGTGTGGGTACCCTATGGCCTTATTAGTTAATTAAATTTATAACATTTTGCACATACCCATTCCCATAAAAATAACATCACTTAAGTGATGTAGGATTCATTCTAAACTATAGGATTAGATCTATCTTGGCCATTGGATCTTAGGTTAGACTAAAAACCCTAGAAATGCTTATGAACTCTCCTCTCATTCTTTTCTTACCCTATTCTTATTATTTTCTTTCTTTTGTTTTGAAGGTTTAGGAGAATGAAAGCCATGGATCCAAAGAGAGATTGTGAAGGATTGTGTTTGGTTAGAAGGATACACACACCATTTTGGTTGTTTATATTATCTGCATCCCTCTCCTAGGGTTTGCTTTACATTTTATTTGTTATTGTAAATTTTTTTGAGTTTACCCTATTTGGGTATTGCCCCATTTTATTTCTGGATCTAAATGAAGTATATACACAATCCAGGGTGTTATATATAATATTGTATTTGTTTTAGATTTATTTTTACAAAAATAGGTTAAAATAAAACGCCGAATCTATATATTGCGGCCAGATTTAATAGTGCGGCAAGTGTGTGTGTTTATACACACACACACTACACTACACTAAGTTTCGGGTCGACTGATCCAAATAATCATACAACGTAAATATTAAATAGAGGACTGTCGACATTAAAATTTTCCTCCATAATTTCTATTTTATTATGTATGTATTAGGAATAGGATGTTGTTAAGTATGATTAGTAGTGGCATTTGATAGAAGATAATGGCACTGTCAGTATGGTGCCACCAATAAAGTAGAGTATGGTAACAGTCAAAGTACAATAAGAATGTTGTGGTAAAAAGTAAATATTTGTCGTAAGTGGTCCGAAAATGTTAAAATGTCAAAGTTGGGGTATGTAGAGAAGTAGGGTCTACATGATTAGGAATTAGAAATATTATATTTGTAATAAATACAAAGAGTGATGTCATAAATATTTTGTGTATTTTATTTGTGGAAAAGTCTAAAAAGGTGGAACCCATGTGAGATGATAAGGTTTATCTTATCTTAGAAGATAAGCCTACATGTAAAGGTAAGAGTTTAGGAATGAAATATGATTGGCTGGAAGAGATTTCCTATCCTATCTTAGAGATAGGGTGGATAAGCCCGAATTCCTATAAATAAAGAGGCCACCCCCCTCATTTAACATAGAAGAAAGTAGTGAGAAATATTGTATGAGAAAGTGTGTAAAGGAAGCCATTATTTTGAAGGTGTGTTAAAGAAGCCATTAATAGGTGTAATTATGAAGTTTCTCCCATAGTTATTGTTGAAAGGCAAGTGAAGTCAGTAACACTTGAAGTACCTCATGGGTGAGATTGTAACAATTTCATGTTGATATTATAATTTACACTTATATTTCAGATTTATCATCATTCCTTCTTATCATAGTCTATGGTATTCTTGTATTATGTTTGTTGTTGTGTTTCCAGATTCCATCCACCAAACTAAAATTTGTGCATTAGTAAATAATCATAGCACGAGGAGTTCCTGTAAAGAATTATCGTAGTGTTGGATTGGTGATGACAGAACGCAACCATTAAAATGCAGAGAAGGTTTTTAATAAATAAGTGGGGGCGCCGCCCCCACCCTTATATTTCTTTAATTAAACCAATGACCATTCAGCCAATATTCATTCAAACCACTTTTTATTATAATACTTGCTTTATAAGCCAGACCGATTAGATTTAAATCATTATTTGTTTATATATATATATATATATATATATATATATATATATATCTAATTATATTTATTTATTTATTTTTCCATTTGTTTTAAACAATTATCAATCCAAATTCATTTTTGTAACAAAATATAAGGGCATATGTATAATTATATAATTTTATATATGTTTAAATAGATAAGATAATTAGCAATATTCACTTCATACAAACTAAGTGTAAGTAAATGAAATGAAACACACACACACACATTGGATAAAGACTATTTAAATGTATACATAGATGAGCTAATACTTCTTTCATTCAACTAAATACAAGTAAGGGAGTGAACAAGTTTCTTATTGAAAACATAAGATATATAGTTTCCTCTTTATAATATTGTATAAAACTTGATCACAACACAACAACCTAGATCACTCCATTTATATTCTAATTTGAAGAGAACTGAAGTATAACATACATAAATGAGACTCTCTCTCTCTCTCTCTCTCTCTCTCTCTCTCTCTCTCTCTCTCTCTTTTATTTTCAATTCAAGTCTACCAATAATACTACAAAAGGAATTAACATACACTTTCCATGCAAGAACACTATTCTTTTGAAATGAAACCATAATGCAACTTGAGTCAAATATTTAAATTTGAAAGTACTTATCCCATTCCAACTAAAGATAATTTCCATTAATAAATCAAATGCAATCTTGATATAAATTTACAAGTTGAAAGAGATATATAACAACTGAATTACAAATTCATATGTCTCTTTTCCAAAAGGTGTATTTCTTGGATACTCAATAAAAATCAGTTTCACCTATTACATTTACAAGAAGTTGAAACTTAAAATGCAAGTTAAAAAATCCCTCCACTTAGGTGGAGACGACATGGCAAAAATTTACAAAAGTTGGAATTCTTCCATGGGCTCAACAACAATAACTCTTCACTCCAGGATCACCCCTTGAACTCCACCATCTTTTCCTTTCTTAAAATCAAAAACAACAAGGGAGGAGGTGTAGGCAACACTCACCTTCCCAACCTTTATCCCAATGAGGGGAAGAAGTCCATTCTCCTCATTGGCCCATGAGCCTTAACCATAGTGAAATAAAAAATGTTTGCAACCAATGGAAACGTTTAAAAATGCTTCCAAATTACAACACACATACCAAAAATAATTTTAAACACACAAAAATAAGCACAAAACAACAACAACAACAATAATATGCACCTTTCAACTCACAAGGCTTGAAATCTCAAGCCAATGGAGCAAGGAAATATGGGGAATCACTTATACCTCCAATGTGTTAAGTGTCCACGTTGAAGCCTCCAAAAACACAAAAACACCCATATAATACTCTTATACCTTCTTCAAATCTCTTATGCCTCCCTCAATCTCTTATACCCCCCCTCAATCTCTTATACCTCCCTCAAGTAAAACATACAAGATAAGTAAGAATTTCTCTTATCTAAAAAGGTGGGACACCCAACCACAACTCCATATAAAATATGCAACAATAGTCTTATGCATCCATCATAAGATCCCCATAAACCTTCTCCTACACATGATCGTTAAGGTCATTCTACCCAAGGTCCCCAAAAAATCACACATAACCATCCAAAACATAAGAACACACATATTCCATTCAATTACATACAACACACACATATATAAAAATAAAACTACATGGGTGTAGTTCCTACCTTGCCCTTGCAAGAAAATTGATTGTAAAATCAAAACTCTAAGCTCACTTCCAAGCTCAAATCCAAATCCAAAGAAGCTCCAAGACTCCCAAGAAATAAAATCAAGCTAAAACTTCAAAATACCAATGCACAACAAAACGAAGTAAGGCCAAAAAAATCAAATAAACTTGTATAAATAGAAAAAGAGAAGAGGAGGGTGAGGTGGCTCCATGTAGGATGCCACATCACTTCTCCTCAACCCGAAATCATGAATTCAAAAATCAAACCCAAGGCTAATAAATTGGTGGGTGAGGATATGACAAGCCACTTATACATACTAACCCTCACTCCATACCTCTAATGGACACCATTAAAAAATCATGTAAGAAAGTGCAATAATTTACACCTTTTGCCTTCCAAATCACATAATGAGGTATAAATTTGACCCCTCACCCCATATGTATAATTTGTGGGTGAATTTAAGAGGTGTGAGTCAAGCTTAACTTGTCCCACAAGCCTCCAAAAATGGCTTAAAGATCAAATTTTGGATTTTGAGAGATGGGTTGAGTACACACAATCAAAAATCAAATAAAATCAACTCAAACCAAAAATTTCATAAGGAACCAACTACCCCTAATAAATGTCCCTATTTGTCACATCCCAAATATTAACTTAATTAACATAATTAATTACTAAACAATGGTACATTTAATCAACAATACAAAAGAGAAATACAATGCAATTATAAAATACATACTAACAAATTAATCAAAAGAAAAGGAGAAAGAAGCAACACATATCCCATGGTCACAATTTAAGGTCATCCCCCCCATGGGGACCTCCTAATATCCTAACAACATACAACAATAACATAACACAAAGTTTCGATGGTGATTGTCGTTGCAACCATCATATATTCCACTACGGTTGGTCTCCTAACCCCCTTTTGTTTGTTGTGATATAATCACTTGCAAAGTCAAAAATACCTCCTTCGGCCTCATGGTCGCATTAAATACATCAAAAATCAAATACATGCACATCCATCAATAAATATTATCAAAGCTAAGCAATGTTATCATTCGTTTACAATTTCCTAAACATTTCAACTCTACCATTTCATCAATATCAGTGAGATCACAAGATTATTTCAAACACCAAAACATAGTCAATAGGATGAGAATTCAAAATGTCAGTACATATATAACCTAACAACACATCATCATCATCAATAGAGAATGTCTATCCATGCCTCTAAGAATCCACACAAATCATAATATGAGTCACAACATATCAATACTCAAAATACCTCCACTTTCTAACATCATGCTAATAAAAACATATGTAATAATGTCCATGTCTATAGTCAACAGTAATCGAAATCAAAATATGATAAGTGTTTTAGAGGAGTGAGCACTACATCCCCCTCCCTTAGACTCGACTTCCTCAAAGAAGACACTGAAATAGGTGTGGAAACTGGGCCCGTAACAAAGTAGCATCCTCCCATGTAGTTGCAGTCTCATCATACCTATCCCATTGGACTCACACCTGATCAATATCGCGGCCTCAAAGGCCTAGGGTCATGTGCTCTAAAATGCGTATGCACTCTACAATCACCTGTCTTTGTTCTTGTACCTACAATACGGTCCAATCCAATATATGAGAAGGATTTGGAATGTATTTCCGTAATACATAAACATGGAAAACATCATGGACGTAAGACAAGCTAGGTGGCAAGGCTAGATGATAAGTTAAGGGACCGATCCACTCCAAGATATCAAATGGACCCAAAAATCTAGGAGCTAGCTTAGAGCCTTTTGTATAACGGATAGGGCTCTTATGAGGCCTGACACGAAGAAACACCTTTATGCCAACCTCAAAACCTCTATTCTGTCCTCCTTTGATCTGCATATTTCTTCTACCTATCCCGAGCCTCCTACAATCTTTGTTTAATCAAGATAACCTGTTGTTCCATATCATGCAACATGGCTAGTCCAAGAGATACCCTTTCCTCCAACATGTCCCAACTCAACGACATTCTGCATTCCCTACCATATAGTGCCTGAAATGGTGTCATGCCAATGGAAATCTGAAAGCTGTTGTTGTAAGCAAACTCAACCAAGTACATATACTCCTCCCATATCGACTGATGATCCATGACGTACATCCAAAGCATGTACTCTAAAATTTGATTCACCCGCTTTGTCTATCCATATGTCTTAGGTTGATATGGTGTACTAAAATTAATTCTCATACCAAGAGCATGTTACATGGTAGTCCAAAAATGTGAGGTGTAAAAGGGATCACGGTCACAAATAATCTTCAACGAAATCCCATGAATCCTAAAAATATCATCCAAGTACACTCGCGACACTGCACTAACTATATAGGTGGTCTTCACCTGAGAAAAATGAACCACTTTTGTCAATTTATCAACCGTGACCATAATGGTGTCGTGGTGATATCTCGACATCGGTAACCCAACAATGAAATCCATGGAAATGGTGTACCGCTTCCATTCTGGTATGACATGTAGATAAAGAAGGCCAATGGGATGCTGATGCTCAACCTTCACCTTCTGACACTCTAAACATCGAGACATATTGAGCTATATCTCTCCCAAGTTCTCTCTAGTGATACAACTGTCTTAATGTGGCGTGCATCTTCTTCACCCCATGATGGGATAAATAAGGTGCATGATGAGCCTCCACCAATATATCATGTTACAATCCACCATCTCTAGGTACATATATCTAACCTTTGTGTCTGAGGAGTCCATTTGGCTCTAGTGTGAATCCCTCAAACTTCCCTTCAAGGGGTCTCTGAGACTCAATCTCTTCTCTAGCTGATAGGTAGAAAATTGTAATGAAGAAGATGCTACAAAATTCTAATCCACAAGTTTGTATCTACTGAAGTAGCCATAGCCAAATGCCTCTGATAACTCAAAGCGTCTACAACCACATTCTTCTTCATCTTCACATGATCAATATCCATGTCATACTCACATAGAAGCTCCATCCAACACTGTTGATGGGCATTGAGATTGGGCTGTGTGAAGAGATGTCATAGGATGAAGTGATCAGTCCTAAGAATGAACCTGCTGCCCAACAGAAAATGGTGTGACCAAACTAAAGCATGCACCACTATCGTAAGCTCAAGATCATGAGTTAGATAGTTGAGCTCATAATCCTTGAGTTTGCGAGACTCAAAGGCAACAACATGGCCATCCTGCATCAAAACTCCTCTTATCCCTGCCAATGAAGCATCTATGCAAACAAAGAAGTCCCTCTATGGGTCTGACACTGCTAAAATAGGAGTTGTAGTGAGGCACTCCTTAAGGTCCTGAAGGCCTGCTCACTTTTGTTTGTCCAAATAAACTTTCTTCCATTTCCACTGAAGGGAAGTGATGGGATGAGCAATGTGTGAGAAGTCCTAAAAAAATATTCTATAGTATCCTATCAATCCCATGAAGTTGCGTACCTTAGTCACACTAGTTGACACTGACTAATCAATGATAGCCCTAATTTTGGAAGGATCAACTATGATACCTTCCCCATATATGATGTGACCTAGATATTGAACCTCTTTTTGAAATAATGCACACTTCTCCAGGTTCTCGTAAATATTCTACTCCCGAAGAAACTACAAAACCTGTTGAAGGTGCTCCTCATGATCCTCACACGTGCGTGAGTATATCAATATGTCATCTAAAAACATGAGCATGAAGTGATCTAAGAATGTCCTAAATACCCGATTCATTAAACTCATGAATACTGTAGGGGCATTCATCAAACCGAAGGGTAGCACTGTGAACTCGTAGTGGCCATATCTCATGCAGAAGATTGTCTTATGAATATCTGCCTCCGTGACCCTTAGCTAATTATATCTAGACTTAAGATCTATCTTTGAAAATACCATCACCCTCTTCATCTGATAAAAAAAGTCATCAATGTGTGGAAGGGGGAAATGATTCTTAATCGTTACTTTGTTCAGTTGTCTGTAGTCAATACACAATCTCAAGGATATGTCCTTCTTCTTAACAAAAATCACCGGTGTACCCAAAGGGGATACACTAGGATGAATTAGACCCTTCTCAAGAAGGCCCTCTAGCTGTAACTTGAGCTCACAAAGCTCAGGGGTAGTCATCCTATATGACACGTGTGAGATAGAATCTACTCCAGGAACCAAATGTATATGAAAATCTATCTCATGTGGGGATGGTATACCAGGTAGCTTGCCGGGAAAAACATCTGAAAATTATTGTAAAATGGGGTGGTGATCATAAAGTTAAGGTGAACTCATCTCATCCTCTGATCTGTCACTAACAGTAATAACATACAACTGGCATCCCCGACATGCGCACCACTTCAGCTACATAACAGATATGGTGTGAATAGAAATATGCCTCCTAACCCCAGCTATCACCAACTCAAACCCCCAAATTGTCTGCAAAAGATATAACCTTGTTGTAACAATCTACTCAAACTCTATATGTAGATAACTAATCTATACCTAAAATGACTCCATAAGAACTCAAAGGAAGGATGCAAAGTTCCAAGGTTATGGTGAAGGATCCTAGTTCCACTACACACTCCTTAACTAAGGAGTCCACTGAGAGCTTGGCTTTAGAAGCCATCTCAACATCCCAACTAAGGCCCTTCCTAACTGCCACCAACCTGCATCACTCTACTAATGATGGAGAAATAAAGGAATTAGAAGAGCCTGAATTAAACAAGATAGAGGTAGAAATACCACCGATGCTACCTGAAGTCTCAATCACTATGCTCTGGTGCTCTTCCTGGCAGTTCTCGATTGTTGCATAAATCCTGTGGCTCCTAGCCATGTCACCAATTGTAGGCTCTAAAATGGGTCCCTTACCCTTTTTATTAGGGTTCTATGGACACTCTCTCCAATGGTGTCCATGTACACCACATCCGTAATAACTACCTTGTCCTCTCCAATGAGATGTGGTTCCTGTAAGTACTCTAGGGGTCTATGTTGTGGATCGCTGATGATCCTGCCATGGAATGTTGTGGATGTTTGCTGACCAAGCTCTACTAGACTGAGCTCTTGGTGGTGCCTGAGTCCTATACGGGTCCCCTAGGAGGTGGCCCCATATCCCATCCCCTCTGAGTATCAAATCTCTGTGGAGGTCTCTATGGTGGATGAGTATGTTTATTTTTTGATGTGGCTACTAAGGTGGATAAAAGAAGATTGTGATAACCGTGTCTACCACGAGGAGGAGGATATGACATCCTTGACTTACTATCCTGCATCTAACTGAATACATCTCCTCACACTATATCTAGTGCATGTTGTGTCTTCCCCATGGTCATCCTCTACAATGTAGGCCTTCTTAATGGCCTCTGCTAAGGTCTGCGGATAGTGAATGTGTACAACACCTCCCAAATCTAAGTTCAGGCCCTTGATAAACTTGTGACTCTTGACCTTCTCATCCTACATGTAGTCTACATACTAAACCAAGTCTAAAAAATGACTCTCATACTCAACCACTGTCATAGATGAATGTTTGCAGGTCATGAAATTCATCAATTCCTTACTGAATAAATCATCTAAATAAGTATCCACTCCTGAAATGCTCCTCAAAGAGCTCCCATGTAACATTCTTTGAATCCATGTGGAGATTTTTCTCCTCAGTCCTACACAAAACTCCCGCTCCATCTCTTAGAAGGGGAATCACAACACGAGTCTTTGTGTTGCTAGTACATGGACATAGTTTGAAGTATCCACTCAAGCTCACTAACCAAGCCTCTACCTGAAATCCCCTTATATCTCTAGCAAAGTGAGATGGCCAAAGCTTCATAATCTCTATGATATGATCTGTTGTTGTTGAATTTCAGCCCCTAGGTCTCTCCACATGATCATCCTTCGGTTTGGGGCTCCTGGATTTATCTCTATGTTCTATAGCCCTATCTCCATGTCCCCTATGTGGTGAATCTGGTCTAGCTAACTCTACATGGTAGTTCTCTGCTCTATACTCCTTGCTGTGTCATGAAGGGATATGAGTCTCTACTGATGGCTCTCTGTCATGGTGGATAGATCACCCCCTATTGCTCCACTCCGTATAGTTGCATTGACCTCCTGCAAGGTCTGTAGGATCTACGAAAATATCACATAGAAGCTTAGGACAACGTGCTTGAATGCCCAAAATTTAGTATTCTTACTACTTCCATTCATACCAACTACTTCCAGCTAAGATACAATATCCAGAACTATTAGATAACACACAAAATTTACGAACACAACCTCTTATTTTAGTGGAGTACTTACTTCAAGAGTATGCTTATCATTTTCCCCTTTTCATGCATCATCAATTCCTTCTATGGCTGATATATGTACAACTGCAAATTCATCATAATTTCTTCCCTTTTTCCACATTTCTTTCGGGTCTTTCATGGATCCAAGGGTTAACAATACATAGATCAAAAAATCAGAATTACAATTCTTACCTTGATGACCCAAACATAACAATTACAAGGCATAAAAATGATGCAAACAATCTCCTCTATGAAGACAATCAAGGTTCATGTAATGTTTCCCTCATATCGGCTCTCATAATGATAAAATTATCAGTAGTACTGAACTTGAAATCATAAGTTTCTTATTTTTCAATACTAAAAAAAAAAACATATCCCATATGCGGGAAAAATTTTGAAATTGAATCAAAGATGTATTTCTTACATCTTTCATTCCTTGGAGTATGAGATGCATGATAATATCCATAAGACAATGATATAGGAGCTGGAAATGTTCCTATATTGATTGCTAATATTACTATAAATTGAAAACCAACACTTCTCATGACTGAATCCACATGTATGCTTATAAATGTGCCATTGTGCAAGTTGTACATGTGTATGATAGCAGTGTTATGATCCAAATTAATGAAGCCACTACGTAAAAACATATCATCCTTAGTGTCTCCTTTACATACCCAAAAATAGTAGATCTTTGTACAATTCAATTCCAACAAAATCATGTTATGTTGAATTTGAACATTATGATCAACAAGATGAATTTTACTATGCTTACCATCTTTCCATATCAAACACCTTATTTCCCTTGCACTGATGAATGAAGTGAAAAGGGACCAATCCCTAATGGCTGAAAATACTTCAAAAATTTAGAAGCTATCTCTCTCATGGTTGTCCTCTTATTGATGACAAGAAACATATTGTTGGGCAAACTGAAATAGTTGATAAAAACAAGCTCAAAATCCCAAAAAGCAATTTTTACAACCTTCGTAATCATACCTTCTTGGCTATGGGCAGCGAGATTGAACACCATTGGTTCAAGTCTCAACATAAAGCACATTAATTTGACTTCTATCTTTGGAATATTTCCTCTAGGATCATGTGTAAGCCTTAAAATCTTAAGATACTGGAGAAGAGATGGTTTTCTAGAAATAATGATTTTCTTACCATGAGTTGTCCCTTCATCTTCAAAATCACTTCTCATAATGCTGGATATAGCAATGGGTGGAATTCATTTTGTCATGCCACTATTTTACTTATGTTCTTCAAGGACCAATCCCAAATTCTTTTCTTCCCTTTGGTATGAGACAACGAAGGAACTAGAAAGAGTAGCTTCAATGTTAGAAACTCTAATTTTCAAAATATTACCAAGATCCCATACCCTTATGCACACACAAATTTGAATTTACATCAAGAGGTCTACATGCCTTATGTTGCAAGTTACATCCATCATTATAGCATGCTTTCCATAATGATCCATATCTTAATATGACATAAATGGAAGCAACAAATCTGAAATACACCCATACTTTGGACTAAAATTAGGGAGTTTCCCCTCTTGACACAAATTTGAAAATGCTTAAGCATGGAGCATTGAATACAGAGAATGATCACCATACCTTTGGTTTCCATGAAAATCCAACTTATAGGGAATGCTTGGAAGATGCTCTTCCCATTTGATTTCCTTCATCTTCCCACCATTGTTAGAATAACCCTCATGATAACCAATGCAATGTAGTAACCTAGTGTGATGTAAAATACAAATGTTATAATCATAAAATAAGTCAAGTGGATTACCCTTCGCTGTTGTTTTGAAATTTACAGTAGGCTAAAAATCCACATGAGTGTCCGGTGAGGTTCCTTTCTCATCAACCTTCAGATGATCTGATTTTTCCTCTTCAATTAGGGGTTGATCTATTTTGTATTCATACTCCAAAATGACAATTGTATTACCTTATTCTAATGCATCCTCTTTTCCCTTATAAAAATCTCATTTCTTCTCAACATTTAACCACGCATACCCATTAGAAACTAATGAAACATCATTAAATAGTAAGGAAATTTTACCTTGGGACTCATGTTCCATGATTTCCCTTTCCCTTCTAGGCTCATGCTTCAAACTTTCATCACACCTTGGTGCCTTCACACTGTTGTTTTGAAAATCACTCAAGAGCTCTACTTTAGCAATGGTGATGAAGGCTTCTAGGGATTCAATGGGTTGTTCCCTCTCCATGCCTAATAACTTACGTTGTTCTTCTTCCTTCTTTGACTTAAACTCCATGATTTTTCCTTATTTAACTTGCATCGTGGATTCCTCTATGGATTGTTCCTTCTCCATTACTTGCAACCCTAATTTTTCTTATTGTGTAGCTTGTGACCTAGACTTGGGCCTTGATCTTCCCTTTTTTACTCCCATGAACTTAGAAAATGACATGGCATCACCAATATTCTCCGGAAGGACTCTATATTCCTCATACTATGTAGCAATGTTGTCCACTTAGGATGGCTAAGTATTATTGTCTTCCTTTGAAGAGCTCTTTCCACCATTTGGATTTTGAAGGGCATGGATCAACTGAGCCATTGTATTGGCCAATATTTATTACCCTAGGGTAAGCTTTTCAATTCTAGCATCACCAAAACATTTATCCGCCATTTGATCTTCTTACAAGAAATCCCTCGGGCTAGGAAGACCAAAGCTCTGATAGCTCTATAATGTCCCTTTTTGGTCTTAAAATGGAGAAAAAGGGTTTACCGGCTATCACTACAAGATCTGATATTAAAATACCTTCAAGCGTACACACAACAAACTAAAAATAGTTGAGAATATCTTAGAATGATTAACCAATACAAGCAGTTTCCTAGGGCAGCAAACTGCCTATGAGATTCAAATCCACTTTTCACTATGTAAATCAATGTAGAATGCCATGAAATAATTTATCTTAGTGACGACAATATTTATGCATCACAAATACATCAATTATTGAATAAATATCATATAAACATGGCTGCTATTAAATATTTATGGCAGCAACCGTTGAGCCGAAACCGAGGGTTGGAAAAAATAACAAATCCTCACATAAATTCTCAAAGGTTCAAATTACGGCCTTATAAATTATGTTGAACAAGAATATCAAACCAAAATAGAGAAATCAGCTCTAGAACATATAAAACCCTCCCACCCATGCAAGTCACCTAGGGTAAAAAGGTGGAAAACCAGTAATAAACCACTTTGAATCACTTTGGAAATCCCCTTATGGGATTCCCTTCAAGCTTGAGGATTTTTTTGTTCCTCAATCTTCCAACAATGGAGTTTTTCATCCCCAAAGTTGAGACACACTAAAGGTTTCATCTTTAGTGGAGAGTAGGGCATAATGTGCACAAAGACAAGATATAAATCTTTAGAATAAACATGCATAACCTTTTCAAATGATCCTTCATGTCATTTTATATCCTCAAGTAGCACCAGCATCAAAATAAAAGCCCAAAGAATAGGTCGACCTTTAAATAATTCTATTTCTTCATTAACCTCTATATAGGCTCTCCAATCAAATCTGGCCCATGAGGATTAGAAGTCTTTGAGCCAAATAAGAGGCCTTCATGCCCAACTCACCATTAAAAGTATTTAAAAATACTTTTACGCCATTACATTAAGTAGAATTCATCATCCATTGAGCCAATATTGACTCAAACAAAGACATAATAGGAACTAGAAGAAATATGAATGCAACTCACATTATGTCCCATTTAGGGGACATCGCATAGATTTAATCATCAATGCATAACAACCTTGTCAATGCATACTTAAGAGGAAAAGTGGTGCTTTCTCATTTAGAGATAAATGCAAATAAATGGATACCTCGGTTATTTGGGGAGGGGAACAAGACAATCAATAAAATTCTTACAAAAATGGCTCCAATTTTTTATTTACAAGATACACATTCATACAACGACTTGAGGAATTATGAAACGACCTCACAATGAGTTTTTGATACCCTATTTTGTAGATCTTTTGTAGCCTCATTTTCCATGGCCTTTGGTTTCTACAATGATAGCCCATCATATATTGGTTTGCTTGGCTATGAACATTTGGCTTATTTCTAGCAACATTCATATACTTGATGGATAATGTTGCTCATATGCCTTGTTGCATTGTCCTGGATGATATTCTTCATCTAGAGGAAGCATTATTGTTTCTCAACTTCTTGAGCTTGGAAAAAATTCATGAGATTGTGGTAGAGAAAATATTTTGATAGGAATTAACACTAGTTTTCCAAGGTTATACTCACTTCTAATATTCATAATTGGTACAGATGAAATGGATATTGTAAAAGCCATTTTAGAAGGTAGATGGTGGGTTTGGGTGGGAGATGGAAACCTCTTCTTTTAAATCCATTTATGTGTTATTCCTAATAATTTAGTTGTTTTTAAAGACCTAATTATTGATCTATGATGACCCAGGTTCAAGCCCTCAACATGTCGATAGACACCCTTAAGACTGATTCTTGCTTTGCTGTCCCTCGGTGTGCTAGAGTTTCAAATTCCTAGAGATTTTGCTAATTTGCTTTACAAAATCGCTTCTAATACAAATGACAGTCATTTGGATATACTTGTTCTTAAGAGTAGTAATCCTAATTGTGCAATACTTGGTTGATGCTAAGTTTCATAATAAACAAATAACATGTTACATTCCAAATGTTTCATCAATTCTTAAGTTTACGATACAACTTGTCTTCAATTATGTTACTCGGTTATCTAGATCTAATGAATAAGGTAACTCTGGGGGCATTATTGCCTTTGAATTTTTTAGTAAATAAAAACGTTCCCAAATTTTTACATAGAAACATATCAAATGATGTTGTTGAGAAGCTTGGTGTCTCCTCATTTTATATATTATTGCTTATGAAGAGTATTAATTCCATGAACTTGGGCCTGTATGAGGCAACAAAATCTTTTGGTTAGCATAAGGCCTTAATAATTAGGCTAAAGAATATGGTTGAAACATATATAGATGGTCATGGAATTTAATTGAACTTGGACAAAATGCAGACGATGTGGGAGATTCTAAAGTTTCTTCTTTTGGATAAAGCTTAGTGTTTGCAAGAAAAAAATTCGGGTAGAAAAATCTATGAATTCCTTGCCAACGCTTTGGGAGTCGAAGTCCCTCTACTTGAATAGTGCAACTTTCATATTTTCATGCCAAGTTTTATCCATGGTGGCCTTGCGGCCGAGGACCCAATAGGGGCACTCCACCAACCATGCGGTAAAGTCAGCAATTTCTTGCTAGAGAGGACTTCGTCAAGAGAATGGGAAAGGGAGTGAGAATATGAAGCAGGGGAACTAATGCTGCAAGTAGAAAATCGGATCTTGACATACACTAGTTAGAATATTTTACACATGTATTTTTAAAGAGGAAAACAACATGATTTTGGGGCCACTTGCTAGAGGAAACCATATGTACAAAGACATACACATTCATATGCCTTGGAAAATGCAAATTTCTTCTTTTATTAGCTTACAAAATCATAGTTATGCATAGTGAGGAATTGAGGAAATTAAAGAGGGGGAGATAGCAGAAAATGGCTAACTCTTTTTCACTCACAAGTAAGCGATAACTTTCGCATGAATTTACAAGAATACAACCAACTAAGAAATTTTAGAAGAAGCTCAAATGAGGAGGTCATTATAACTTATAAAAGAGGAGAAACTCTTCATCTTCCTGGTGACCTTTTATATGTCGTATTTTTTACTTTAGAATATTCACAGTCCTATCAAATATTAAGTCCCTTTTATAAAAACAAGGCAAATTCATTTTTACGTCATGTTTTTAAATTCACTTTTAATTGACTTAAAGACATATTAAAAAGTACAAAACCCAACGTGAAATTAGAATGTTGAAGAGAGAGAAAGTTGGGGGAGAAGAAAAGAGAGAGAGAGAGAGAGAGAAGGAAGAAGAAGAAGAAAGAATCATGCAAAAGAATGAGCCTCTCCAGCAAACTTGTTCTCACTTCCTGACCGATCTCCATCTCGCGTTGCTGAGAAGATCTTCGTTTCTCCAAATTCCTTACTAAAACTAACCACTGTAGGTTCCACTCTGTCGGCGCAGGAAATATGCACACAACTTAGAGTCTCTGTCCACCCATCGGAAACACCATGATGGATGCTTTTTTGCAATGAGTGTAAATGTGCCACGAATCTTTGAGAGGGATTCTATGTAAGATCCCTAAATGGGACTCTTTGACCCTAAGTAAGGATTTCAGGAAAATCCCCACCAAAACAACAACGAAAAGATGAAAAAGTAAATTATTACTTTCAAATCTAACAATTAATATAGAAAATGTGATTGGGTTTTGGTATGAAACTCTTGGCACATTCATCATTTGTCACCCTTCATCTTTCTTAAATAATATGCAATTTTTGATAAGCCAATCCAGGTCTAAAAGGATGAAATGGAGCATAAACAACCAACTGAGTCTGCTGAAATAATTTGCAGGAAATGACGACTAGGGTATGAAGGGAAATCTCATGCAACATATACCCAAATAATCTTGAACCTTTCTAAATTGATGGCAACATTTTTATCAACTAGAATAGGAAGAATACAAGAATTTTAAGAAGCAAAAATAATAGAGAAACAAATTTGAAATCTGCAGATGGAAAGAGGTTAAAAGCATACTTTAATTCCTTTATAAATGATATGGCAATGACGTACTTGAATTCCAAAAATCAGATCTGAAATCTCAATACTAAACTGGCTGAAATACCTATGAAAAACCATCTTAAAAATTATGGAACTTCCTTGCCTCACTTCACAAAAATCTGTAGATGATTTGACAATAGAAATCAGATCTAAATACCTCAGAAAACATGCCAAAACAATCCCTAACTGGGTCGATCCAATAGAAGAAAAATTGCTGCAATTTATTCTCCAAAATACCCTCAAAATACATTGGTGGCAATGACTGAAAATCAAATTACAATCAATGAGAAATCCTGAGTGGAAATCTCTCACAATACTCTTGGGGTTTTCATCCGCAAGAGATATAATCCTAAGGGGTTTCGTCCTTCGATTATTTGCACAAGCTCAGAGCTCACATGCAAGAGAAAATATCATATCAAAAATCTGGAATCCTCTACATAGGTCAATCTCTTCTTTATATAGGAAATGGGACCCAAAGTGACCCTTGGATTTACAATGAAAGTAACCTTTGGACTTCCAAATGAAAGTGACCTTTAGACTTCTAAATGGAAGTAACCTTTGGACTTCCAAATGGAAGTAACCTTTGGACTTCCAAATGGAAGTAACCTTTAGACTTCCCATGAAAGTGACCTTTGGACTTCCAAATGGCATTTTCCATAGGAGGAATACAAGACATAAATAATATTTTATCCTTCCCAACTTCATTATTCCTCTTTGGCCCAAGAATAAAATATAATAACCCCTTCACAATGATATTTGTCCCTCATATTGACCATAGGGATTATTATTTATTTTTATTAATCCAAATAAATTAATATAAGTTCTTTAATAATTTTATTTTATTTTTTCATAGCTAATTATAATAATTTATTGTGACTTAAGTCACCCTTATATTTATCATTTGGCCGTCAGGTTGACAAAATAGCCCAAAGGTCTTCGATTGGGAAAAAGGGGACATTACATTCTAGGGTATCCTTATTGAAGGAAGGAAGTAATGG